>CM075980.1:51659763-51747920 GCA_038087875.1 Malacoraja senta
AAGCTTAATAGATAAGGGCAGCACGGTGGCGCACAGCTCTTGCAGTGCCAGAGACACAGGTTCGATCCCGACCACGGGTGATGTCTATACGGAGTTTGTACGTTCTCCTCGTGACCGCATGGTTTTTCTCTGAGATTGAATTCTATACTGAATTCTACAGTATCAAATTAACTTGCTTTCTCAGTCTGCAACAGAACTGCTCTCTCAGTCATCTGTGATGGCGGCTTGGTTATTTTTCTCTCTATTGCACTGCCTGACCTGCTGGTCCTGTCCCACAGACTGCATTTTGCAACATTTACATTCCTTTCTTAATACTCTCTATTTGACCTCATGACAAAGCTTTAATAAACAGACTATGATCTCCTTTCCTTACAATCCCCATTAACCCATCAACCAGGTGTGGGCACACCCTGTCAGAGATAATTTGGCGGTCGCAAGAACGACAAGTACGTTTTGTAACTTATTTTATTCTCAAAATAGCTTCTTAGCTCACAGGTTCTTACAACACGTCTGGCCACAACGGTGGTCAGCACTCAACTGCCGCGCAAAAGCGAAACCGCGCGAAAAACCAGCAACCCCTCCAGAGTCACGTGACCTCGGCTTCCGAACGGCGGGTTCGATACCTGCGTGTGCCAGCAGGCGCCGCTATATGCACACCCCCAGAATCCACGGTACGGAAAAGCACGGGTAACCGGACGGTTCGACCGGAACGCGTAGTCCGAGGTCGTGGGGCAAGCGTAACAGTAGTGGCCGGCAAAACAGAACCGGAGGGGCGCGACAAACGCGAACGAGGGACGGGCGTAACAGAGGGGACCGGTGAAACATAACCGGAGGTAACAGGTGCAGAGGGTGGCAAAACGGCCGGCGGACATCCTCTACGCCGCGGAGTGCCCACAGTCACCGGGCTATCCTCGTCGACGTGAGCTGGCTTAAGGCGGCTGATGGAGACGAACTCCTCCCTGCCACCCATGTCCAATGTGAACGTCGAGGTACCAGTCCTCAGCACCCTGTACGGACCTTCGTACACCCGCTGTAACGGCGAGCGGTGAGCATCCCTACGAAGGAAATCATAAGCACAATCCCGTAACATAGCAGGCACATGCACCGCGGACGACCCGTGTCGGGAAGTGGGAACCAGGACCAAAGCGCGCGCCCGCTCGCGAAGGTCAGCTAACACCGCCGAAGCCGGGACCTGATCCCGGGGGACGGGCAGAAAATCCCCAAGTACCCGCAAAACCGAGCCGTAAACCAGCTCGGCCGAGGAGGCGTCGAGGTCCTCCTTAGGCGTGGTTCTGATGCCTAGGAGAACCCAAGATAACTGGTCAACCCAATCGGGGCCGGTGAGCCGAGGCTTCAACGCTGACTTGAGGTGTTTGTGGAAACGCTCAACCAAACCGTTTGACTCTGGATGATACGCGGTGGCCTGATGCAGCTTCGCACCTTCCAGCTGTGCCATACCATACCACACCACAGGGAGGACGTGAACTGGGTCCCTCGATCGGTAGTAATATCTGAAGGAACCCCGAAACGAGCGATCCAATGTGAGACAATAGCCTGCGCACAAGCCTCAGCGGAGGTATCAGTTAACGGTATCGCCTCCGCCCACCTGGTGAACCTGTCCACGATAGTGAGTAAGTGAGTGGCCCCGCGCGAACACGGCAAGGGACCCACCAGGTCGACATGGTTGTGCAGGAACCTGCCGTCTGGAACAGCGAAATCCTGCACGGGCGGGCGCACACGCCTCTGCATCTTCGAAGTCTGACAGGGGATACAAGAACGGGCCCATGCTGCGACCTGCATCCGTAACTCGTGCCAAACGAACTTGGCCGCAACCAGGGCAGAGGTGGCGCGAATGGACGGGTGAGCTAGGCTGTGGATGGTGTTGAAAATCCGACGCCTCCAGGCAATCGGGAGAATGGGGCGGGCTTTGCCCGTCGTGACAACGTAAAGGACCCGCACGCCGGCGGCGCCGCAGGGCACCTCAGCCAATTTAAGGCCCGACTCATCATTGCGGTAATCCCCCATGCCGGCATCAGCCTGCTGGGCTCCGCGTAATCCACATCTAGGTTTAAAGCGGAGACCTCTGGGGCTGCCGGATGGGACAGCGCGTCAGCCACAACATTCAGCTTCCCCGCCACATGCCGAATATCAGATGTGAATTCAGATATGTAGGCGAGGTGTCTCTGTTGTCTGGCGGACCAGGGATCGGACACCTTGGTCAAAGCGAACGTGAGTGGCTTGTGGTCCGTGAATGCGGTAAACGCGCGCCCCTCCAGGAAATAACGGAAATGGCGGATCGCTTGGTAAAGCGCGAGGAGCTCCCGATCGAAAGCGCTGTACTTGATCTCGGGGGCCCGCAGCTGCCTGCTGAAAAACGGCAGCGGTACCCAGCGGCTACCTACCCGTTGTTCGAGGACAGCACCTACCGCGCAGATGCGTCCACGGTTAGGGCCGTTAGGGCCGACGCCCTAGGGTGTACCAGCATAGTGGCGTTGGCCAATGCTGTCTTAGCCCCCTCGAAAGCCATCTCAGCCTCCTTGGACCAGATCAGGTCCTTAGGCTTACCGCCAGACACTGGAACAACGGCGCATGATTGCGGCTGCTAACGGGACGAATCGGTGGTAGAAATTGACCATTCCGATAAATTTTTGCAGGCCCTTGACGGATAGTGGCCTCGGGCAGCGACGGATAGCGTCGACCTTCTCGGGCAGCGGTTGTGCGCCATGGCAGGTGATGCTGTGACCTAAAAAGGAGATGGAGCACAATCCGAACTGGCACTTCGCAGGGTTGATCACCAACCCGTGTTTGCGCAGCCGTTCGAAGAGCAGGCGGAGGTGCCTGACGTGCTCTGCCTGCGAGCTGCTGGCCACCAGAATATCATCGAGGTAGATGAATATGAAAGGCAAACCCTGAACGACCTGATCCATTAACCGTTGGAATGCCTGAGCGGCGTTCTTCAGGCCAAGAGGCATTCTTAGCCATTCGAAAAGGCCGAAAGGGGTGATGGTGGCCGTCTTAGGGACATCGTCGGGATAGACCGGTATTTGATTATACCCGCGAATGATGTCGACCTTAGAGAAGAAAGTTGCGCCCTCCAGATGAGCCGAGAAATCCTGGATGTTCGGGACTGGGTACCGATCTGCCGTGGTTATGGCGTTAGGATGCCTGTAACCACGCAAGGTCTCCAACCTCCGGACGCCTTGGGTACCATGTGCAGCAGGGAAGTCCAAGGGCTATCCGACCGCCGGACAATCCCCATGTCCTCCATAAGCTGGAACTCGTCTCGTGCGATGCGCAGTTTATCGGGCGGGAGGCGGCGCGCGCGGGCGTGAACCGGTGGGCCCTCGGTGGGAATCTGGTGGACCACGCCATGACAGGGCGCGGCCCAGTCGAACCGGGGCGTGAGCAACCCTGGGAATTCGGTGAGAAGGGCTGCGAAAGGTTGCTGGATCTCAGCTACCTCGTCGAGTTGCTGTAGGGGGCGTGGATGGATTACGTGGCTTGGCAGGGCACAGGTCCGACACTGGAACCAAGCGCCCGCCTCGCACATCGACTAACAGGGAGAACGCGCGCAAGAAATCGGCCCCCAATATCGGTTGGGCGACGTCAGCAACGGTAAAACTTCCACCTGTACGGGTGGGAGTCGAAAGTTAAGTCCAGGGTCCGCGTACCATAAGTGCGAATGTCGCTCCTGTTGACGACCGAGAGGACGTGTGCTACCTTAACGAAGTGGGCATCTCGGGCGGTCGGCGGCAGGATGCTGGCTATGGTGCTGGAGTCCACCAGGAAACGGTGGCCGGAGTGGCTATCACGGACATAGAGGCGTTCGTTTGGGCCGATCGCGTTCGCCTCTATGGACGATCGGCCGAAGCATTTCCCTGAAACGAACAGGGGCCTTGACATCTTCGGGCTTCGGTGCTGTAGCGCTGATGGTCGTGGCACCAACGTCGCCGGCTGTAGATCACTGGAAACGGTGATGCTTCTTCGGCGCTGGGCTGTGCTACTTCTTCCTCCCGAAGTCATCTCGGTTGCACCCACACCATGACGGGTGAGCGGGTGAAGGCACAAACGTCCCGCCGTCTGTGGGCCCACAATTTGTCAGCTCTCTCTGCGAGGTGCTGCGGATCGCTGAAATCAGCTCTGGCGAGCATCAGTCGGACATCTGCTCGAAGAACGCCTGTTCGAAGAGCAGACATGGGTGGTGCCCGTCCATCAGGGCTAACATCTTTGCCATGATGGTGGATGGCCGCCGATCGCCGACGCTGTCCATATGTAGAATCTTCGCCGCCCTGTCTCTGCGACTGAGACCGAAGGTGTGGAGCAGGAGGGCCTTTAGACCTTCATACTTGGCGATCGTCGGCGGGTCCCTGATGTAAGGCAACAGCCTCGAGGCACAGTCCTGTGGCAGAGCTACTACCACGTGGAAATACATGGTGTCGTCCGCAATAATGCGGTGCAGGTGAAACTGTGCCTCAACGTGGGTGAACCACACCTGAGGTTGATCCGACCAAAACGAGGATGGTTTGAAGCCCGGTGAGCCCTGCCTCGTGCCGGCCGATTCTGCGGGAACGTAGTCCTCCTGCATGATCTTTTGCTTGTCTAACGACAGGTCGGGGTCACCAATTTGGCGGTCGCAAGAACGACAACTAAGTTTTGTAACTTATTTTATTCTCAAAATAGCTTCTTAGCTCACAGGTTCTTACAACACGTCTGGCCACAACGGTGGTCAGCACTCAACTGCTGCGCGAAAGCGAAACCGCGCGAAAAACCAGCAACCCCTCCCGAGTCACGTGACCTCGGCTTCCGAACGCTGGGTTCTATACCTGCGTGCGCCAGCGGGCGCCGCTACAATAATTCCTTTGTTTTATTCATCCCCACCCTTCCTTAAAAAATACAGGCCCACCGGCATCCTTGGTTCTAGAGCCTTTCCGGATTATCCGTTTGCTGGATCAACAGAGGTCACGGCCTTGGGGGAGCCGAGTTACTGGCCCGCAAAGTCAGCCTCGGCCTTGCAAATTCGACCTGGCGATCGGCCGTGGTAGTCCCGATGAGGTAGAGATCGGTCGCCTCACCCGGCCTGGGTGCCACATTTCCGGGGGGATTTCCGGGGGGGGGATTGGATTATGTCTGGAATAAAGGGGAGGGGGGGGGGGGGGCGGACCACCAGTTGCTGGAAAATCAGTGATGGACCTGTACTCATTTTCTTTCTTCCCAATCTAACAAAGGTTATTTAAGCTGTACTCCTAAGACATTAAATCTGTATTTCTCTTTCCACAGAGGCTGCCTGTGTGTTTCTATCGAGTTTACTTTTTATTTGGGAAGGGAGATGTAGCGACTGAAGGGTTCATTCACACGAGCAATGCGTGCTGGGGACAACTGTGCAAAAATTAATTGAATTTGTTGATTGAAACCCAGGCAACCCGGTTTTCAGAGACACTTGAAGAGTTGGCAGATCATGGAGGGAATGCAATTCGGGCACAATGGTTTTCAGAGGGAGCTGCAACTCTTCAACCAGAACATCATTTATTTCTGTGTAGAAAAGAACTGCAGATGCTGGTTTATACCAGAGACGGACACAAAATGCTGGAGTGACTCAGCAGGTCAGCAGGCAGCATCTCCTGAGAAAAGGAATATGTGACATTTTGGGTCGGGACCCTTCTTCAGTCTGTTCTGACCCGAAACATCTCCAATTCCTTTTCTCCAGAGATGCTGCTGATCTCTGAGATGCTGCCAATCTCCTGAGTTACTCCGGCACTTTCGTCCACCTTTTCTTTCCCCTCCCCCACAATCAGCCTGAAAAAGGGGGACTGAGCCAAAGCATCATCTACCCATGTTCTCCAGAGATGCAGCCTGACCCGCTGTTACTCCAGCATTGTGTCTTTTTATTTTGTAAATCAGCGCCTGCAGTTCAGTGTTTCCTCATTGAATTTGTTTCTGTCTCTACCTTCAGGTGAACTACGTCACATCAAGACACTACGACCTTGGGGTCTTTATGATGTTCTCATTGAGAAATATGACTTCCCGTTGAATGAAGCAGCTATTTTTTCAGACTTCCTTCAACAAATGCTTAGCTTTGCGCCAGAGAAACGATCAACTGCCGAACAGTGTCTCCAACACCCTTGGCTGAACAATGAGATCTACAAAGACTGTTTCAGTTAGATTTCTATTATCCATTTCAATAGATTGTAGTGGATAATGGTGATTGCAAGAGTCCCGGAATTTGGCTTGATGTGTTCTGTTCCGAAATATTTAAGGCAATGAAATAAAATCAAGTACGAGAAATGCAAAATCAAAAATACATGTGAAATTTTTGCAAAAGATATACAAGGCAAATGTGAACATGCTGTGGAATAATTGGATTGCAGCTCAAACTGTTCCCCTTGAGCAGGAGTACAGCTTTCATTCCTTACACCTGCTCCACCATTTTATATGACCATGGCTCTCTTTTATCTCACTTATGCCACTTTCCTGCACTCTTCAAGTGATTCCCTTGAAATCCAAAAATCGATCAACCTATATCTTGAACGTACTCAGCAATCAGCAGGTGATCCCTCTTGGGTTGGGAAAATCAAGGATTCATTATCATCTGGATAAACTAAATCTAATCTAAACTAAATCCCATTCCCCCATTACTTCCCTGTGTTCTATTATCTCCCTTGTACCCAATAACATTTCCTGATTCTCCTGTCAACCACCTGCTGGGCAATTTACAGTGGCCACTTAACCTATCCACCAACATGCCTTTGTAGTGTTGAAGAAACCATGATCATCTCAATTTAATATATGTAGTAAAGTACTGCAGATGCTGGTTTAAATCGAAGGTAGATACAAAATGCTGGAGTAACTCAGTGGGACAGTCAGCATCTCTGGAGAGAAGGAATGGGTGACGTTACGGGTTGAGACCTTTCTTCAGACTTCAGACTCATTTTCCTTCTCTCCAGAGATGCTGCCTGGCCCGCTAAGTTACTCCAGCATTTTGTGTCTATCTTCAATTTACTATGTTTTATGCCTTTCCAGATCAGGAGGATGAGAAAACGATGTGTGGCTTCCCCTGTGAAGATAATGACCAGAACTGTGCAAGTACGAAGAAACCTGGGTTAAATAGTTGGCATGACAGAATAAATTAGCAATCTGCTTGTCAAAGTCATGAAATCTTTATTGGATACTGTTAATGGCAAGTAGAACAGGAAGGATCATGTGTGCCTTGGGAACACCTTACATTATCCAGACGACCTTTGCCCGTATTAATTAGCATGAGAGGTATCCAATGCCGTGAAGTAGCATCAAGTACAGGCCCACCACCGATTTTCCATCACCCTTGGTTCCAGAGCCTTTCTGGATTATCCGTTTTGCCGGAGCAACGGTCATGGATTGCCGAGAGTTGTCAAATGGCATTGTGAACGGTCCGTTCAAGCCACCGAGGGACCGAAATACCGGCTCGCAAAGTTGGCCTCGGAAGTTGGTTATGGGAATGGATCTGCCGGCTCCGGCCTGGGCCGTATTCCAGAGTCCCAGCCACAGGAGACAAATTCAACCTGCCGATCATCCATGGAAGTCTTGATGAGGTGAAGATTGAATGTCTCCCCCACATTTTTGTGGGGACTTCCAGGGGCGATTTGAAGTGCGCTCTTGTAATTTTAATCCAGGTTAAAAAAGGTGCTGGACCATCAGTTGTCAGAAAATCGGTGGTGGACCTGTATTACAAATTACATTATTTTGGAGGAAAAAATGATGGTGAAAAATCTGCTGATAAAATGACAGAGACTGCTACTTTTGTATTTGAATTGTAATACAATAGTGACGAGTGGGGTAATAAAGCGATAGCAGGGTACAAAAACTGTTGTCTCACTTCCATCCAGGACCATTGTGAGTTTTTGACCTAGAATAATGCTCGCAGAATGCGTGAACATCGTGCAAGATAAGACAACATCAAAATCTCATCCAAATGGTTGGTAATTCAAAAACACCCCATGAGAGGAATTACTTGCAATACAAGTACTTCCCTCTAAATGTACCTTCTTCTTTGACATGTGCTATGAAAAGCAGCTCTATTTATCTCTATGCAATAGACACAGCTTCACTCAGCTCACTGGGATTGTACACACTCGCTTAAACACAGGTTTATTATTTTCACTGGAATTACAAAAACAGCTTCATTCACACTGATGCGTTTTCCCTCACTGTAATAGACAAAGCTCCATTCACTCCATTGGATTTGCCATCTGCCTGATTAATTTGTCCGTTAAAAAATATATAACCATTGGCAATGGTCTGATCTTGGTTTGATCACCCCTTTGGCATGTTCTCAGCTCGACAGTGTTGGCCCATTCAAAGTTGTTGGACAATTGGTGGCAGCTGAGTAAATGAGAGGTGCAAAGGTCGCTCTATTACACAGAAAGAAAATGCCAATACAAACAGCACATTCGGCAGTGTGGGACTGAAAAAGCCTAAGGTCTTACTTGTTGTGTCCCTTTGCCAGAAATTAGATGACGGAAGTCTGCAAAATCTTTTTATTCTTTCACAGGATGCAGACATTGCCAAGGTTGGGCATTTGTTGCCCATCTCTGACTGCCACTGAACCAAGTGGCTTGACAGATCATTTCGGAGCCTAAAATATTTCCACGGGTAGCAACAAGGTACTGCAGATGCTGGTTTACCAAGGAAAGTCAAAAAATGCTGGAGTAGCTTAGCAGGTCAGGCAGCATCTCTGGAGAACATGGACTGATGATGTTTCAGATTGGGACCCTTCTTCAAACTGAAATGTCACTTATCCATGTCCTCCAGGGATGGTGCCTGACCCACTGAGTTACTCCAGTGTTTTGTGTCTTTCAGTCTCTAATATTTCTATGGATATGGACCAACATATTGGCCAAAGTGGAGAGGGATGTCATATTTTCTTCTTTAGCTGCCAGTAAGAGTCTGAAGAAGGTTCCTGACTTGAAACATCACCTGCCCATTTTCTCCAGAGATGCTGCCTGAACTGCTGAGTTACTCCAGCACTTTCTGTTTAGCTGCAGCGAGTGGCTATGTCACAAGAGGTTTAGACTGATCTTCCAGAGACAATATCAGCTTCCACCTTGGCAGTTCTGACTTTACTATTCAGTTAATTAAATAAATTAAGGCGAAAAAAAATGAAGTATCTGATCTGAAGCTACGGGGCCATGGTAAAAACCTATCCACCTTCCCCCTGGTAATGTAGGGTGAGTAAACCAGTGCTTCCAGAAATGGGGAGGTATTACAGTTTGGACCTGCATACAGACATTTTTTTTTATAAACCAAGTCCGGGGCGTCACAGGATGAGAATACAGTAATACAATCCCAAGTGGAATATCTAGATTGTCTTACGGTGTAACATGCCAAAATTTATTAGCAGGATATATTTTAACTGGTGTTTGTACTATAGATGTGTACCTAACTACTAAGGATCTGGAATCACCAACAAACCACAACCAAACATTTATACATAAAACACTCTCTCTTGATGTATTCAAGTGAGAGTAGGAATTGACTCCGGGATAACGGAATCAAGGGATATGGGGAGAAAGCAGGAATGGGGTACTGATTCTGGATGATCAGTCATGATCATATTGAATGGCGGTGCTGGCTCGAAGGGCCGAATGGCCTACTCCTGCACCTATTTTCTATGTTTCTAAGCACCATAGTAATGGGCACTGCGCTGATGAATTACAAGAGGTGTGCACAATTTAGTATGTGCACTTTCTAAATTGTGGGCAAATATGTTGGTTGTAGTCTTTTGTCTCCTTTTCCAACTTTAAATATTCAGAAGAAACCCACTTGTTCACAGGAAGAGTTCCTCCAGTATTTTGTGTTTTGCTCAAGATTCCAGCATCTGCAGTGCATAAGTTATTGGAGCAGAATTAGGCCATTTGGCCCATCAAGTCTACTCTACCATTTCAGCCCCATTCTCCTGCCTTCTCCCCATAACCCCTGACCAGTTTCTTGTGTCAGTGTGTCTTTGGGACGTAGGAAGCAATCCATGTAGTCACAGGGAGAACAGACAAACTCCAGAAAGATAGCATTGAAGGTCATGTTGGATGCTGGAGTTTACAGCTGAGAGGTAGAGCACTAACCACTACAACACTGTGCTACTCTTTATCTGACATTTTACAAATTATTATCCATCATTAATCTTCCTCCAGGCCAAAAATATTACAATATTTCAATTTCATATTGAATGATTCTCAATTAATTATCTTGAAATATAACATACATTTTATTTTCTTGCGGTTAGATTTCCCACCCCTTTACTCTATTTCTCTCCATAAGATATTCAGTTTTATGTAACAGTTTCTATTTCTGATCTAGATTAACAGAAGTGGACACAATCCTTTCAATATAGCTTACAACGATCTATTAATTAATTAATTTCAATATCTGTTCCAGATTCTCGTCATTTTGTATTGTCACTTTAGTGACAGTTATCTATGAAATGCTTCATATCAGAGGAACGAAAACATATTATGCAATGAAATCGGTGTCAAGTGATTATTACACAAATTATATAAACTTTTGCCAATTGCTTGAATAATGAAAACAAGTAAAGTCCTGCATAAAACAATATATGCAGGATAGAGGAAATACAGAGCGCTGGAGAGACTCGGAGGGTGAAGCAGCATCTGTGGTGGGGATAGACACAAAATGCTGGAGTAACTCAGGCGGGACAGGCAGCATCTCTGGAGAGAAGGAATGGGGGACGTTTCGGGTCGAGACCCTTCTTCAGAGTGGAGGGGAGACGATGGGCAGGGAACGGGCGAAGGGAGGAACCAAGAGCACGGGTTGTGTTGCACCGCCGGACGGATTGGAGAGTCGGGCAGGAAGCGGATGTTGTCGTGGAGGCGCGTCCCCATTGTTAGGTGATGTGTTGCCGGCGGCCGGGCCGGGACCGGGAATGTGTGGAGCCGGGAGTGTGTGGAGCCTGGGGGGTGGGGGACCGGGAGTGTGTGGAGCCGTGGGGGGGGCGGGGGACCGGGAATGTGTGGAGCCGGGGGGCGGGGGACCGGGAGTGTGTGGAGCCGTGGGGGGGGGGTGGGGGACCGGGAGTGTGTGGAGCCGTGGGGGGGGGCGGGGGACCGGGAGTGTGTGGAGCCGGGAGTGTGTGGAGCCCGGGGACCGGGGGGGGGGGGGGGAGTGTTTGGATAACACAATAGTGTTATCTTTTCTTGGGCTGTCCCTTGGGATTAATAACAAATAACTTCCAGACCATTTTGGAGCAATGTAAGAGACTATTACTTTACTGTGGGGTGCCGATTATGAACCAACAATTGTACTATTTTGAAGAGTGAGGTTTTGCTCCAATGACTGTGCAGACCAATCCTTGCTGCATAGATTAAGCATATACATACACAGGACTGATGGCTAGGCACACATATGGTATTGAACCATCACAGACACAAGTGTAAGGCACAAGAGGGAATGCATTTGTTCCATTATTTAAGGGTGCCTTGCAGGGGTGGGAGATTGCAACCTTCACGTGGTCCACCCTGTTTCGACGAATGCAATCAACCTGGCGTGCACAATCAAGTAAGATCAAATAGAACACATTGTCCTACAACTTTAGGCTGTGCACGCCATATGCAAGAAGAAGAAGGGTGCCTTACACATCATCCACTGATGTTTTATAGGCAATCTGCTGTGCTTTTATCTGTGCAGTCACATGGAAAATACCTTGGGCAGTTTGCACGCAACCAGTTTCCACTAACACCATTATGCGAATAATTAGATAAAGCTATTCTGTTGCTCATTAAGGGGGGAAAAAATCACACCCAGACCCTGACCCCTCCCCTCTGCTCTCCTGTTGTTTTAAATGCAATGGGATATTATTTCTTCACCTGAAAAGGTAAGTAGGGTCACGATTTAATGTTTTGTCTGAAAGTCTGCATCTCCTGGCCTGAAACGTCACGTATTCAATTTCTCCAGAGGCTGCTGACCCTCTGACTTGCTGCAGCACTTTGTATCTACTTTTCTAAATTAGTATCTGCAGTTCCTTGTTTCTACTAGAATGTTAAGCTGGATTTTTGTGATCAAAACTCTTGTGTGGTGCCTTATAGTCTGAAACTATCAACTGAATCACAGTTTATTTTTCCAATTTTTAATATTTGATTACGGCTGTATCCCCAACAATAAATTATTGTGAGCAAAAAAAACAACCAACGAAAGGAGATCATAATACTCTGTAGATCAGGCATCTGTGAAGGGAAATGGATAGATGGTGTTTTGTGTTGGGGCCTTTCCTCAGTCTGAAGATGTGCACTGACCTGAAATTTCGCCTGTTCATTTCCCTCCACCGATTCTACCTGACCCACTGAGTTCCTCTGGCAGTTTTTATTTGCTCAAGATTCCAGCATCTGCAGTCTATTATGTCTCTGTAAATTTATGTGGTGATCATAATGTTAACTTTTCAATACAGTTACTGCCTCAAAGCTCCTTAGTTATATTGTATCTTAATAAAACAGTCCCCCAGGATATGATTATCAATATATCAGACCCTACTTCACCTTGATGCAGAGCTTCAAGCCGAAACATCAATTTGCATCCTATGCATCTAAGTGCTGCTTGACCTGCTGAATTCTTTCAGCATCCTGTTTTCCAGATTCCAGCATTAGTACTCTTTCTTGTCTTTATGATTGAGAGAACATTGATACTATGAATGTAATCACACAATCACAATTGCAATAATACTTTATTAGCCAACTATGTTTTGCAACATACGAGGAATTTCATTTTCCAAGTCAGTCATACAAATAAAAAGCAACGGAATACACAAAATACATTTAAACATAAACATCCACCACAGTGACTCCTCCACATTCCTCGCTGTGATGAAAGACGAAAAAAAGTTCAAATCTCTTCCCTTCTATGCTCTCTCTCGGTTGGGGGCCTCGAGCCCTCCCTTGACGGGACGATCCTGACTCCCGTAGCCGGCGAACAGTTCCTGCATCGGGGGGATGTCAGCTCCCCCGCGCCGGCGATCGGATGCCGGGTCGGGGCTGGACGAGCCTCTGCATCGTTGGAGCTCCCGACTAGCCTCTCCGGAGACTGCGAGCTCTTGATGGTAAGTCCGAAGGCAGCAGTTGGAGCGATCCCAGGCAAGTCCACGCCACACGGTGGGGCACAAAGTCAGTCCGAGGAGGATCCAGCTGCAACGATGGTAGGCTGCAGATCGGCCGGAGATGCGACCCGGAAAACAATCGTATCTCCGGCAATGGCCATAGGTACATAGAACATAGAGCAGTACAGCACAAGAACAAGCTCTTTGGCCCATAATATCTGTGCCAAACATGATACCAAGACCATCATACCTGAACGTAACCCATATCCATAAACGGTATGTTTTAACCTATATTGTGGAAGGTAAGATGGAGATACTGGACCTCCCACAGGCTGTAAGTTTGAATTAAGGAGTTGGTGACTGATTGCATTACATATGTTCTTCTCTACAGCAACCTTCTTTACCTACCCAGCCATTGCGTCAGTGTTTAAACTGAATCAATTCATCCCCTCAGTACCAGAATCCTCAAAACTGTCACTAATGCTCTGAGACTCACTTCCTGTACAATTTCTGCCTCCTTGGTTTATGGATTATGTTGCAGGGGAACTGCTAATTTAAATTATGAAACATGTTAATTTTGAAACAATGTACTGTAGTTTATAATCTGAGGAGGTAGGGATCAGTAGCAACGCGTGATCTCTTTGCAAAGTATTTCATACGGTCTTTTTTTTTCTTTTTGAAGTTTCATGATTAAAAATGGCAGAGACAGAAGTCAATACAGTGTTTCTGCAGCAACTGATGGAGTTGGGTATTTCTGAAGATAAAGCCAAGGAGGTTGGTGAAAGATTAATTGTATTCACAGCAGAGAAAATTATAATTTGTTATCTTTTATCTGTAGCTTCAAGATCTTCAATTTGATGTGTCCACTCTAATACTATTCTGCACTCCTTATAATTTCTTCATTTTCAATTACTTATTTGCTTCCAATTATCTTTCATGGTTCTGCCTCACCGTTGCATTGTGTAGACAAAGTAAAAGTATTTTCAAGCGTGACCTTCATTCATGTTGTATCAATTATGCGTCTATCTCATTTGGGCAGAAATCCATGCCTGGTTGCTTGTACTAATTACAAAGTACAATAGCAGCAGTGGATTGTACTTGGCTTCTCATATTTGCTTCCATTTGGCATGTGACCAAGGGTGATTTTCTAAACTAAATCCAACTGTTCCTGATCCCTTACTTTTCTGGTTCCACTTATCACCTACCAGCCTCTGGTCATGTTGCAATTGTATAGGACGTTGGTGAGGCCACATTTAGAGTATTGTGTTCAGTTTTGATCACCATGTTATAGGAATGATGTTGTGAAGCTGAAAAGGGTTCAGAGAAAATGTACCAGGATGTTGCCAGGACTTAAAGGACTGAGCTATAGGTTGAGCTGGCTAGAGCTTTATTCCCTGGAGCGCAGGAGGATGAGGGGTGATCTTATAGAGGTGTACAAAATCATGAGAGGAAGAAATCGGGTAAACGCACAGATTCTTTTGCCCAGAGTAGGGCAATCAAGAACTAAGGACAGAAGGACAAAGGTTTATGGTGAGGGGAGAAAGATTTAATGGGTACCTGAGGGGTAAGTTTTTTACACAAAGGGTGGTGGGTGTATGGAACAATATGCCAGAGGTAGTAGTTGAGGCAGGTACTATTGCAACTTTTAAGATACATTTAGACAGGTACATGGATAGGGTAGGTTTAAAGGGATATGGACCAAAAGCAGATAGGTGGGACTAATGTAGATGGGGCAAGTTGGGCCAAAGGGCCTGTTTCTACACGGTGTGACTCGATGACTATCTCTTCTCTCCACCTCCTTCCCCACGTGGTTTCATCTGTCTAATCTCCCTTTATGTCTTTTTTTACATGTTTGGTGTGCATTTCTTTCGGGGTGATCTTATTATCATGACTCGCAACATTTATAATAATGGTGGTTAGCATGGCTGCAAATGTATTTAACAAAGCCCTTTATTAATCATTCTTTCCCATTTAAAATTCAGTGCTGAAAGTGTAAATATATTTTAATTGCACACCAATGAGGAGATTTTCCATTTATTCTTGACTGGCTTTTCCTTTCATTAAAATAAAGGAAAGGCTGTACTTGGATGAATGAAAATACTTAAACTGTATTAATCCTGACTTTTGTTGTACCAGTCAATTCGAATTATATTAACAATGTTTATTAATTATCTTTATTCAAAATGCAGTAGCTAGTTGCAGTATAGAAATAGACCATTTGGCCTATTATGTGCATCGTGACCAAAAATTGATTGTTTAAATTAAGCTCAGTTTCCAATTCTTGGTCTTTGGTCTTTAAGGCTATGGCTTCATAATCTTCATTATGATTATGTCTACATTATTTTAATGTTTGGATTATTGTGTTAAGTCATAACTTTTAAACATTCAGGGAAAAAAAATCTTGCCTTTTCTTGGTCTGAATAGGTGTGATGACATGAGATCTAGGTTGGTTCAGTTCTGCTTTCTTGCCTTTCGAATTGGTGCACTTCCTGACTGAAGCATTATCCACACTGATGTTTCAGTGAAGCACTAAGGAAGGTTTGCCAAGTTGGAGTTCTGTTTCACATGCAAAGCATTAAGTTGAGGTCCATGATATTTGATTAAGTTGGGTATAAAATTCTAGTGGCTTTATTCATAGAAAACAGGGGATGTTTTGCCACATCTTGGTCACATAATTCTGTAGTCAATGCCACAGTATAAATGGTTCTTCACTTTCAATTACTCTTTGAGAAATATACAGTGCAATTAGGTTGCCATTGGTGATATTGACTGAGGTTTAAAGATAATTCATTGGTGGGGATGTACTTTGATTTGCTCTGTGATATAATAATGTACAACATAAATAACAGTTTCTTCCTTTAAAATAAAATTGATCTCCCTGCTGCGCTTCCTTCCTGCTCCGAGGTCATGTGTCTTTCTTTAGTGCCTCACCTAATTGTCTAATTGAGTACATGTTTTAATAGTTTTAGAGGAAACTGACAGAGTGTTCCTGGTATTTCAAAAGTTTAAGTGTTTACTGCTGATCAAAGTGATTCTTTCTATGATCTCTCCCTACCATATATCATTGTATCATTTATGATGAGTCTTCAATTAACTAATCAATATATTTTGTCTGGTCACAGGCTCTGGTTAAAACTGGAAATCAATCCAGTGATTCTGCTGCTATGTTTTACTTCAGTGAGCTTGAAGTAAGTGTCATGTCTATGATGTCTCTCACAAGAAGTAGTGATTTCTTGATTTATCTCTGCAATAACAGTGAATGTGATCTATTTTAAAAAAAAACATACAGGTATGTGTTTTAACGTTTTACTGTCCAGCCAAGGCTTGGACAAAACGTGGTGGGATTTGGCTTATTTTATTAACATGAACCATTTTCAGCAAGGGAGATGCATCTTGCAATCAAGTTTATACATTATCTAATTTGTCTGAGTTTCAGAGAAGCATTAACTCACAATCAGATTATAAAAGAAATGCTTTATTGACATGCAAACTACACATTTTCGTTTCTGTAAATTGGACAGAGCACTTTTACTCATGATTTCCACAAGTAATGACAACAATGTGCCTGGTGCATCTTTCCTAATTGCTGACAAAAAAACTGCATCTAAAGGTTGTGACCTATCACCATTGTTGTTCACTCATAATTAAACAAGGAGCAGGTTGCACGGCATCAGAATCATTTATGATTTAGCAGTGCCTCCATTAGAATATCAGCTTTTATCTTTAGTTGACCATATTGATTTTCATTTACTGCCCTATTGCACATTGAGAAGCTGCCGACTGAAAATGCGGTTCATGTCCTGGTGCTTGTACAAGCGAGAAAAGCACAAGTGATTTCTTTAAATGAAATTGTTCTAGTTGGGCTGCTTTTTTTGTTTTGTTTTCCTGGGTAATTTTGGGGGTTTTGTGCAAAATATAACCCCCATTTATTGCTATTGTTTAAAGGCTACTGTTCCATTGACTCGGCTTTGAGAATTGTTTGTGAAAATAGAGCAAAGGGGAAGCTATTGCACCAGCTTTCAGGATGTGTGAAAGTGTTCATGCCACTAAATTGTAGGCAAGTCCAGAGGCAACGACGGATACAAAGTAGGCATGCGTATAATGATCCTGAAATGAGATTTAAATTAGAGCCTCAATCTGGAATGTATTGCATACCTTAGGACTGAAAACTCTAGGGACGATCCCAATTAAAAACTTAATATTTTTAACAACTTTATGTGATTTAGATTTTAAATAAAAATCAAATAAGCCTTTGAAACCCTCCATTTGCTCCTTGAACTGCAGCTCCATTAAATATACTTTTCCTTGGCACCATAATATTGCAGCACAACGCATGCAATTTATCATGTCATCGTGCCATGGCAGAAAATGAACTTGTGGTTTTTCGGTTGGCATTACTTAAGCATTATGAGCAGTGGCAGGTTCTGAGACTGTTCATCCTGCTTGTATAAGCATGTGATGTACAGCATCTGCATCCCCTCTGATTGGCACTATTTTATCTTTGCATTTTGGATTTTGTTTCCTGTGTGCCACAGCTCTCTGGCATGTTCAAAATGCTATCTTTCCACACCTTAAAATTCTCATGGGATGAGTTGTGAGGGTTTATTTGCAGTACAGAATTGATCTTTTTATTTAGTCTTTTATTTTTAAACTCAGTTTTGTTATTGTTTCCTGTACCACACACAGTTGCGATAAACAATATTGGGCTTTGTAAGACAGGCGCATCTTATGTTCAGAATCGATATCCAAGCTTTAGATATTCAGTAACCTTTGTCTTTGCTTTAAATAAATCCCTACTGCACAACACCCACACTTCAAAATATTCATAAGTTATTGTGAGTCATGTTCACGTGTTCTATTTTGAGCCCAGGATGTTCCATCAAGTGTACCTTTGTTGCCTTATTTTTTAATTAAAAATAATTTAGCACTTTGTGATGAGACCTGACGTGAATCATTCAGTTGCTTCACTTTCAGAACTGGCTTACCCACAGAAGACAGAGAGGCTTGTGGTGGAAGGATGTTATTCTAGCTGGAAGTCTGTGACCAGTGGTATTCTGCAGCGATAAATGTGGGAGTTTTTTTTATATCTATATATATATATATATATGTGTGACGTGAACGCAAATTTAGATGGGGTAGTTAATGCGTTTGCACACTCCACAACAGTTGGAGTTTCAGACAGAAAAGAAAGCTGTCAAAAGATGCTGCAGATAGCTCAGCAATGGATACGGGCAGAGAAATGGCAGATAGTTAAAACCGGGGCAAGTAAGAGGTGTTGCTGTTTGAGAATTCGAATGTATGAGCAAAGTATAGAGTCAATGACAGGATCCTTAACAGCATTGTTGTACAATAGAATCATGGGTCCAAGGTCATTGCTTCCTGAAATGGAAACACAAGTAGATGGAGTGATAAAGATGTTGTATGGTATGCTTGGCTTCATCAGTTGGGGCATTGAGTACGAGTCAGAAAGTCGTGTTGCAACTTAATAGGACTTTGGTTAGGCTGCATTGAGAGTATTGTGTGCAGTTCCAGATGCCCTGTTAGAGAAAGAATGTGCAGGTTTTGTAGAGGGTGCAGATGAGATTTACCAGGACGCTGCCTGGATTAGATGTGAAGGGAGGTTGGACAAAAGATTTGATCTCTTCAAAGTACTGGAGGCTGAGGGGAGACCTGTTGGAAGATCATATGCAGGCGGAAGATATTAGTTTAAATTGGCACCATGTTTGGCACCAGCATTCTGGGCTGAAGGGCCTATTCCTGTGCTGGAGTGTTCCGTTGGCAGTCTACAAGTGAATGCACAAAGAAGCCCCTCAGCTTTCTTTAATAACAGTAATTGCTGCCAACTTTTAGTAAGTGACATATTATTCTTGCAGAGAAAACAGTTAATGTTTCAAGACTGTGATCTTTCTTATTTTTTTAGAATTTGTCTTTCGTAGCCTCAAAAGATATGCCATGCCATGTCATTAACAGGAAATGCTTTGCATCCTAGTAATCACTTTGACCAAAATTTGCTGTTGTATTTTTGAAATCACTATGTATTTTTCTTTAGCTTGTTGGTTATGAAATGTCCAAGAGAAGGCTTTTGAGATCTCTGGAGTGGACAGCCAGCTGTGAATCATCTTCCTGCTGGACTCCTGGTGATCTAGCTAGACCCCACCATGCTGTGAATCCTTCTCAGCACCTGATGTGTAAATACCTACCAGAAATGTGATAATGATACAAATTTTGTACCACATCGTTAAGGATAATAGCCCCAATAACGACCTCATTTTCTTTGAGACAGCTGATCCCCTACTCAAATAACTCCAGCTGCTATTGGTTCTGTACCCATCCTGGTTTGTTGTTAAATCCCAAAAGATAACTGTTAACGTTTAGTGCTTAAACCAAATATACGTTCGTTCAGCGTCAAACATCTTTAATTGCAATACTTCAATTGATGCATGTGAAAAATTAATTGCCAGAGTTAGAAATTCATTTGTTTTTTCCTATATTTTAATCTTTAGATGTTTCCTGGGCTTGAGGCTAATGAGTCCTTGAACGATGAGTACAAGATGGTACTTGTTGTGAACATGGAATTGACCATGGGAATCGGAAAGGTATTGTATTTATGACAGCTTCGTCACAGAGGAACGGCATAGACCAGATTAAAATAAACTTGCAATTAATTGAAATCATATTTGAGAATCTTAGTTGTATATAGTAAACAATTTTTTTTAATGTTAATTTAAATAGTGCTTGGACCCTGAGATGGGATCTGGGGAATCAATACTGCATTTGTTTCCTTGGAGTCTGTAATAGAAGTGATGATGAATTCAGTGGGCTGGTCACAAGGTTGCCTTGGGAATAGGGGTTTAGATGCAAAATAAATTGAACCTGTTTACTTTTCTCCTCCTCGTATAAAATAGTGGTTATTGTTGGTTAGAAGTATTACAGTTTGGTTGAAATAATACATTTTATTTGCGATTATTAAACATGAAACATAGATTATCATAACCAGTCTAATTTATTGTGTTACATTGTCTTTAACCAACTATGATACAGAATTTCTTAACCTGAATATAAAAGTGATTTATCCCATTAAAAAATGTGATGTTTACAGCCTTTAAAAAAAAAAAAGACATGTAGATTTATTTTTCATTTATTTTATTCACCCATCGAAGATGATAAAAATACTTTGTGGGGAAATATAGAAACATTCAGAGAGATGATATGTTAATGATGATTACACAATGTTTAATTTCAACTTCTCAGCAAAAAAAAAGCAGCCCACGTTATCATGAAGCAAGACCAGATGATATTCAAGCATGTGCTGATAAAATAGCAGATAAAATGTGTGCCAATAAAGTACCAGACAATGACAGTCTCCAATAACAGAGAGTGTAACTCCTTGATGTTATGACATCTTCATTTGCAAGTCATTCACCAACAATATGCTAGGGGTCACATTGGGATGCATCGTATTCAAATTAAGTACTGTACAGAATTAACGGTATTACCCCTGCCTTTGCTCCCCCAACATTACAACACCCATTAGGAGACTGCTGTCATTTCATGAATGCAATCACCTTGATTGGCTGCTTAGTTGCAGTGTTTTTGAGAAATACCTGGACCAAACTGCTTCAGTGCTGAAATTCAGAACGTTCCCGTTAAGATCTGTAATCTTGAAGATTGTTTGTAGGTTAATTTGCCTCTGTAAATTACCCCGTGTGGAGACAGTGGGATAACATAGAACTAGTGTGAACGGCTGATCAGTGGTCAGCAAGGACTTGACTGGCCGAAGGGCCTGTTTCCATGCTGTTTTTCTAAACTGGACAGGTGGAGTCTGTGACATGGTCACTTATCAAATAGCAGGATTGTGAGGAAATTGTGAAAGGTCGTGAAAAGTCCAACCTTGCATGTTTTATGTTGCATATTTACTTGATGTATTAGAATATCTTTGAATAGTCATAAGAGTCTTACTGCGTGGCAACAGGCCCTTCGGCCCAACATATCCCATCTACACTCGTCCCACCTGCCTGCATTTGGCCCAGATCTCTCTAAACCTGTCCTAGCCATGAAACTGTCTAAATGTTTCTTAACGTTTTCTTATGGTATTCAGAATGGTGTTGGATGTTTAAATATGAGCTGTACTGTGACGCTGTTTACAATGTTGCAGGTTGCAGCACAGGTGGCGCACGCTGCTCTGGGCTTGTATCAGATGATGATGGAGGAGTCGGACAAATGGCAGACGACACTGAGAATATGGGACGACGATGGGTGAGTTTTGCTGGGAAAGGCTGCATCATATGCACACTTGTATAAAAACTATTGTGCATAATACTGAGATGGGAAGACTGGAGATTGGTAAAATATAATTGTTTCAATAAATGACCAATTAGGAATGTACTGTCAAATTGCTCAAGATTTGAATTGGGTCGTGACAAACAATATCTGTAAAATTAAATATACGCCAGGAGCTTGGGATGCACAAAATACTATTTAAATTATATTGCCTGGTTCACGATAAATCCAAATTGAGCACTCTTCCATTATTAATGCAGGCTTCCGCATCTGTCACTAGAGGGCTTTTTGAAATAATTGAAGCCAATAAAAGGAGAGGCAAATGGCAGGCATCAGTCTCAAATGTTGATGGGTTCCTGACTAAACTGTCAGACTTCCCATTTATTTTCTGCAAATTAGATTCATGTGACAATTCTGTTTTTGGTATTGTTGCAGTTTGACTAAACTCTGCTACTTGTACATGATTGATTCCAAGGGACAATAAGCTGCTAACAACTACTGTATGTTGCATAACTCCACAGCTGCTGTGCCATATTCAAGTTGGAGAGTTGTAGTTTCTCCCTTTCTAACTTATTACTTGAGTATAATCCCACTTGTATTCAGTGATCAGTTATTAACTCAAACCCATAGTGTCTTCATCTCCTTTCTGGAAAGGAATCTCTCGTGACGAGATGAGAGATGAACATGAGTTGCTTTGTAACAAGGTGATTGATGCTCGAAGGTCAAGGAAGAGAAATCAGGGATGGTGGCTATTTTCTATAGCCAATGACCATAATAAAGAATCTATTCCTTAACATTATATATACCACAGCTTTGTATTCTGAAAATTTTACTTGCTGTTCACAAGAGAATTGACAGATTTCAGTTTTTAATTTGAGAGAAATTTTATCCCTCGTATTATTATAAATGCAGCTATCTGCTTCCACCACAGCACTGGTAGGTGTTCCAGGTACCCACCACTATGTTAAAAAAAAAACTTGCTACAAATCTCCTTTAAATGTCCCCCCTCTCATCTTAACCCGTGCCCTCTATTTGATATTTCCATCTGGGAAATAGAGGCTGATTATCGACTCCATTGATATCTCGCAATTTAATATACTTCTGTCAGGTCTTTCCTCAACCTCCGACACGCCAGAGAAAACAATCTAGAGACTTGGACCCAGATATTCCTTTTGTACATCAATGCTGTTAAGGGCCTTGCCATTAATTCCTTATACATTCCCTTTCCATTTTACCTCCCAAAGTGCAACACATCACAGTTGCCGTGGACAAAGTCAAGCTGGTCCCAAATTATCCTATCCTCTTGCAATTACATGTAAATCCTGCACTGAAGAATCCTCTCCAGTAGCTTCTCTACCATTGTGGTGAGGCTCACTGGATAATAATTCCCTGGATTCTCTATACTTTCACTCCTTAAACAAAGGAATAACATTGGCTACTCTCCCATCCTCTGGGACCTCTCCTGTGGCTTGAGAAGATACAAAGATATTTGTCTTGGCCCTTACAATCTCTCTTGGATTTCTCAATAACCCAGAATATTTCCATCAGGCTCCGGGAATTTATCCACCTCAATGATTTTCAAGAGACCCAACGCAATCACCATCTTGATCTCACACTGTCCAAGCAAATTAGTATTACTTATACTGATCTTGCTGCCCACCATATCTTCCTTCTTGGTGAATGATGATACAAAGTGCTCATTTATACCTCGCCTACGTCCCACTAATAAATAAATTAGCTGAATATCTTTTGTTTTAGAGGCAAGAAGATTGTATTGAAGGGAATGAACACTGGGCATCTCCTGGAGTTACAAGATCTGGCATGTCGACAGAAGCTACCAAATTACTTGGTACAAGATGCAGGAAGGACACAGGTAAACTTTGGTTTCCTTTTGAGTATAAAATTAATGTTTGGCTATAAAAATTAAACGTTAGATTGAACACGCGCTTCTTAACGTGGCTATTGATTGAAAACTGGATTGGTTCCACTTTTGTGAATAACTCGTCTTGATGTATAAGATTCAATAGTGAGTGATAGATTTTTGTGTCACTAAACAATCCCTCGCATGTCAGCTCTTGCCTAAAAAGTTGCATCCACCAGACAACACTGAACGAAAGGTTGTAGGTCGATGACACCTTGAATCCTCTAAAATGTAAAGACACTGGAAAATAATATAGTGCCATCTTGGCTGAAACCAACAATTTAATCTTTATAAATCAGGCATTGAAATGCTAAACCTGCACTGTTACAAATTTTCACTCACTGGGATTGGGCTATGTTGGACATGTGTTTTTCTAATTGGCAGAAATGACTATGGATTTTAACTGATGGCCATTTAGGTAAGATCAGATGGACCTAGGGGCTCATGAATGCAGAAGAGCAGATTAATAAATCAGTTGGACACAAAAAGCTAGGGTAACTCAGCGGGACAGGAAGCATGTCTGGAGAGAAGGAATGGATGATGTTTTGGGTTGAGACCCTTTAATGAGTGAGGGATAATTCCTCTTAATTGTCTAGGTATGGAAGCAAGGAAGCAAAAGTTATACAATTGTACAAATATTAGTTGACATGGCTGGATAAATGTGTGAAATTCTGGTTCCATTACAGGAAGGATGTGACAGCATCAGGAAGGGTTCAGAGAAAAATTGAAGATGTTGTCAGGGATTTGGAAATTAAAAAATGTGATACTAATCGTAGACCCGTGAGGCTTGAGATGTTCTATATACAATATGGGGACATTTTTGCAGATATAAAATTGTATGCCCAAGATCATTTCTTCACCAGCAAGGCCTGCAATTACAGAGCATTGATTTAAGTTAATTGGAGGAACTGGGGGGAAATTTTCATCAACCATGGGGATTTGCAATGTTTTGCCAGAAAGGGTGAAAGCAGCATGGATCTTCACATTTAAAATGTACCTGAAACTGCTGTCACCTGTAAGAACATAGAAAGCTGAAAAGTTATCTTGCCTTGCAACTAGATTAGACAAGAAGGGCCAAATAGTTGTTATCTATGCTTTAAACCTTTTTGTGTTTCTATATCCAAGGGTGATAAGGAACAATGTAATCTTAATCCAGTATTGCAATGGCTGTTTAAAAGTGAGAAGTATTTCTTAATCCAAATTGTTATGGGTATGCTTTTATCGTGAATATTCCTTTTTTTTAACTTTAGATTGCAGCTGGATCCCGCACAGTCTTGGCAATCATGGGTGAGGAGAAGTTGGTCAATCAGATAACAGGGAGTCTCCCATTGTTGTGACATTAACAACTATTACTGGCTTCTACAGAAATGGTGACTGGAGGAATAAAGAAAAAGACATTGAATGATAATAGCTGGAAACCCTGCATGATGAACAGATACATTCTTGCTGCCATATAATTTGAGTCTTAATTTTTAAGTATTCTGTTGTGCTGATGTTTGAAGGTTAGCATTCGTCCTTCCAAACAAAATGTCAACTTTTGGTTCAATGGTATTATGTTTGAATATACTGTCAATTTTCAAAATCATTTGGACTCAATGCTACATAGGACAAAGGACATTTGTGAAGGAAAAGAAACTGATATTCGACAAGCAGCTGGAGTTGTCTTTCATTGATGCGGGCAATAATAGCAGATTAATGGTTAAGCTTCCAGATAGATTGTGATCAGTAATCCTGATCTTTTCATGCTGAATCAGAATGTTTCTGCTTAATGGTTCAGGATGTATGAAATTATGAATAACATAAAATAATTAAAATGGATTTGAAGGAAATGTGCTGCCTGCAAAATTTGGGCACTGAACAAGCATTTATTGAATGGTCATGTACTAACTGCAGTCCAGTTATACCAAAACTTAGCTGGTACCTGTGATATTCCAGTTAAGTGGTTTTATAAATTACTCTGGTCCTGCAATGAGATTTCCAGCTGTCAGTGAGGTTGGTCAATCTCAGTGCACCAGGAATCATTACCATGTTAAGTGTTTTGGATTTTGTCTTTGAAAATGTATTATTTAAAATTAAAGTTTTTAAGTTATGTTCTTCTGATGGATATATTTAACTGCAATGTTGGTTCAGTTATTATCTCTCACCATACACACAACTCTTCACTGATTCCTCACTTCAAAAAATAGTATTTATTTCTTGAAAGTTGATTCGGCCTTCTGTTGGTGACATTGGCTCTACATTAGCTTAACCAAGGATTTGCTGCGTTACCATACCAATGGGCACACACAATAATTGTTATGGGGTCTTGTGTACAGTCAGCAACTGGTAATAAAGCTAATGTCATAATTCTGCCTTCTCCAAATATGTACATGGTTCAGCACTAATTTGAACCACAAATAATAGCTTTCGCTTGGCTAGGTGTGCGCTTCTTCCAAAAGTGTCATTGAGAATATGCACCATTTGTGATAGTCTGTACTCCAGGCAAACGCTCCACTTACTTTGATCCAGATGGCAATGTTACAGTGCATTTGGAATTGATTGCAACTTTGGGAAGAAGTACAGGTCAGTCTCTCGGCTAACTTGGTAACATAAAAAGCATTAGTCCTGAAAATAGCATTCAGAATTCCAACAGTTATATCGAACTAAGATGAAATCATCGTGTGTGGTCAAGTACTATGAAGCTGTGCATTTTAAAATTATGTATTGTATACATTATGGTTGCATGTATGACCCTTCCTGGAATGTTTAGCAGAGGCCTGCTTTATATCCAGCCTCATTTTTCAGAAAATGAATTAAATCTTCATTTGACATTTTACCACTTCCAAATGATTAGGCGTGCCCCATTTATTTAAATTGTGATGTAGGAAATGTAACAATGAATTTGTAAAGCTCAACAATGTTCAATGAGATAAAATTATTATTTAATAAACAATGGCAAGTCATGCAAGCGTTTATGCCCATTTATGAAGGGACAAATATGATCCTGTCCAGACAACTTCACGAATTTGTAGAAAGGCTGTGCCATCATTGAACCGACGTTACGAGCAAACCAAAACATTAATATCAGTAAACCAGCTTGTACTGTTTCCAGTTCATTATTGCTAAAATTAATTGTCTTGGTTAACCTGCTCAGCATAACTGGCAACTGTGCAGTTAGTAGTGGAATACATTTCATATTTAGACACAACCAAAACACACCGTGTCATTGGGGATCTTGTACACTGCCACAGAATACTTTTCTGTCACATAGCCATGCAACTAAATGGCTAACTCCATTTCAATTGAGTGTCTCCTTATGCTGGCCCATGTTGTTACACCACCCATTTGCATCCTCTGGAATATGCAACATAATCATAAGCAACGCTAAATATATCCCATTGGGTGTTTAAAATTAAACCAGCCTTTCTGCTGGGCAAAAAAAAGCCATTGTCTGCTGTGGATATTAATCTATGAAACATTTGGAAAAACTGGGCTGTTTGCAATGTTGGGAATAAATATTTCAGTATTGACTATTAATTATCCCTGGTTTTAACTTCCCTCTGTGCCAATGAACACCTCAACAGGTTTAATACCCGGCCACTGACACCCTCCTCCGCCTAGCGGAGCTGGTACTTACACTTAATAACTTTTCATTTGACTCCTCCCATTTCCTCCAAACACAAGGCGTAGCTATGGGCACACGCATGGGCCCCAGCTACGCCTGCCTCTTTGTCGGGTACGTAGAACAATCCTTCAATGCGTACCAGGGCCCCATCCCCGACCTCTACCTCCGCTACATCGATGATTGTTTTGGTTCCACATCCTGCACCCACACACAACTGACTGACTTCATCCGCTTCACCACCAACTTCCATCCGGCACTCAAATACACCTGGACCATTTCCGACACTTCCCTACCATTCCTTGACCTCACTATCTCCATCGCAGGTGATAGACTCCTTACCGACATCCACTACAAACCTACCGACTCCCATGGCTATCTGGACTACACTTCCCACCCTGCTTCCTGTAAGGACTCCATCCCCCACTCCCAATTCCTCCGTCTACGCCGCATCTGCTCCCAGGATGAGGCGTTCCACACCAGGGCATCTGAAATGTCCTCATTCTTCAGGGAACGGGGGTTCTCCTCCACCATAGATGAGGCTCGCACCAGGGTCTCTGCCATACCCCGCAACACTGCTCTCTCTCCCCATCCCCCCACTCACAACAAAGGCAGAGTCCCCCTAGTCCTCACCTTTCACCCCACCAGCCGTCACATACAAGTGATCCTCCGTCAGTTTCGCCACCTCCAACGTGACCCCACCACTCGCCACATCTTCCCATCTCCCCCTATGTCTGCCTTCCGCAAAGACCGCTCCCTCCGTAACTCCCTTGTCAATTCTTCCCTTCCCTCCCATACCACCCCCTCCCCTGGTACTTTCCCTTGCAACCGCAAGAGATGCAACACTTGTCCCTTCACTTCCCCCCTCCACTCCATTCAAGGACCCAAGCAGTCGTTCCAGGTGCGACAGAGGTTCACCTGCATCTCCTCCAACCTCATCTATTGCATTCGCTGCTCTAGATGCCAGCTGATCTACATCGGTGAGACCAAGCGGAGGCTTGGCGATCGTTTCGCCGAACACCTCCGGTCGGTCCGCAATAACCAACCTGAACTCCTGGTGGCTCAGCACTTCAACTCCCCCTCCCATTCCGTATCTGACCTCTCTGTCCTGGGTCTCCTCCATGGCCACAGCGAGCAACACCGTAAATTGGAGGAAATGCACCTCATATTCCGCTTGGGCAGTCTACATCCTGGTGGCCTGAACGTTGAATTCTCCCAATTCTGCTAGCCCTGGCTGTCCCCTCCCCTTCATCAGCCATCTGGTTGTCTCCTCCCCTCCCCCAGCCCTCGGGCTCCTCCTCCGCCTTCTCCTTTTTTCCTTTCTTCTCCCCACCCCCTATCAGTCTGAAGAAGGGTTTCGGCCCGAAACGTTGCCTATTTCCTTCGCTCCATAGATGCTGCTGCACCCGCTGAGTTTCTCCAGCATTTTTGTGTACCTTTAATACCATGACTGTTCTGCTCCACAAATGAAACGTGCTCGGTGATCCATAATACAATTCTGGTCATAACTGTCGAGTCATAAAACATTATTAACTTGCTCATTGACTTCTGTGGCCAGGAGATACCCAAGTCTTTTCATTTGGCATTTCGAGAATTATTGAATTAATCGACAGACTGCACAGCAGTTTGTGAGTTTTTAATATAATGTGAAGTTACATCAAAAACTGAATGAAGATATTTTATTAACTCGGGCAGTCTCACAATGTCAAGTTAATCCTACGAGTGAAGTGGTGACACTAATCAAACTTGTCAGCAGTGTGATGGTGGCATTTTAGCAGTTCCATGATCAAAATGTACTCTTGGTCAAAATAAATTGTGCAGATTACATAAATCGGGTAAGGCAAACAAAAGAAAATGGGACAAGGGTAAAGATTGTGGTAAAACAATATTCATTAAATATGCAATAGGCACTAATGCTGTGGCCAATCAGAAAAACAGAATGATGAACAGCAATTCCTCATTCCCACAACTGTTTCTGCTTTTGTTCAGGGACATGTACTGACAAGAAATTAAAACCAGGACTAGCTGGTGTAAACTGGTTTTGCATCTAGAAGTCTCAACATGTTTACTTCAATAGCAGAACACAGTATATTTCTGTTATTTATCTTACCTTTTGTTTGTCATAAGGCAATGAATAATTTTACTACATAACATCTGCAATAGAAACTTTAGTGTACGGATCCTCATGGAATGTCTGATCATATTTGGGTGGTCAAGTGTGACTCACCCACAACTATGTAGCCCAGTTGCCATGACAGTATTGTGTTCAATCGCCTGGCTATTGTGCTTCACTATTATGCAAAGTGAAATAATGTAAAGCTGGAACAACTGCATCTGCAGTCAAAGAATATAATGCATTGTGGAACCATGTTTTTGAATTGCAATCATATATGGAGAGGCTAAGCAAGGAACCATTTGATTTTCCATCAATGCGATTGTTGTGGGAGTGATTGGACAAAAATGCAGGCAACTATGTATTTCCAGAATCCTTGAGAGTAGATTCAAATATTTAAGGGAAACAAGGATTTGTTATAATTTTTTTAATGAATAGAACTCAGTTACTATAGTTTTTCCAACTGGAAGACAACTACATTCCAATTGTGCCTCAGTTTAATTTTCAGACATACAATTTCAAAGAGAAATGCAAGCAATGACGGGCAAAATTCCAAGCAGATAGCATTGTTTAGAAAGCTTTATCAAAAACTACCAAGAAAACAGTAAACAGAAAATGGTTAATTGTCACTATAGACTTAGGTTTTAATATACTTCAATCTGTATCCAATCCTTAAACTACTTGCTCGAAAATTACACATTGCTTCCATTTGAAAAAAAAAATATGCCTAGTACATTACAAAACACTCACATCATCAGGGAGTGCCCAGCATCTAAGATTATAAATTTTCCAAACAACATTCATGTTTCAAAGGGCTCAATCAGATGGGTATGACACATAGGGGTACACACAAGATTTAGACTGGTGTAATAACAGATGTGTTGGACAAAGATGAGTTCATCATTTGTGGATGTTTAACATCAGCTGGGATTTTAAAAGGCCTTACAGTACAACAAAAAATCTGACTTTAAGATGTTCACACTTGGATCAGCTCCCTTATACAAGCTTGCTGTAATATTAAATAAAATATGTAAAGTCTTTATGATGCTTCCCCTGCACCTAATATTTTATTATTACTGGTAAATGGAATTTAACATTGGAATTTTCCTCCTGTTGTGAAATACCGAGATACCGAGCCTTTCTGATCATGGGCAAGACCAATTTTCTTCAAAACAAATGATTCCTCGTGAAAACTGGGCCAACTCATGGGAATTTCGAAGTATCAACTAAATATACTGCTTCAAAAGCAAAAGCGTTTGCACTTTGGCACTGCAGCGGGTGTACAGGAAGCCATTTCGCAGGCCTACAATATGCACAAATGATTTAAATAAATTAATGTTCACGTTTGACCGGCCTGTTTGAACAAATTCGACGCAAGGGAAAATACATAATCCATTCTGCAACGGGCCATTTTCTAAAAGTGATCTTCTATTCACATGAAGGTAAACGAAAAACATGAAAGGCTAGAGGCGACTGATAATTATCAATGCTCCAAGCCCTGAAAAAGATTTGCCAAAAATAACTAATCCTAATCAACTGTAAAACGAGTACCTTAAACCACAGTAGAAAACCAGAGCTCTCTCTCCCATGATATTGTTCACAGACCCATTTTATAAAAATCAATTTACCAATTCACCATGAATATAACGAGTGCTCTGCCAAGCCTATGGGGGCTGAGTAATCCTGTTGCTTATTCTACTTGGTGGGAGAAGCTGAGTGGTATTCAGATACTGCTGGTTCTCTCGTTCACACATCACCATCCCACATTTTTACTTTGGTGCATTGTGTCAAACATGAGACAATGTACAATCGCGTCCCGGTCCGATTTCTATCTAGAGGGTTAATTGGAGGAGGGGGAGGGGGGTAGAGAGAGAAGGGAAGGGTGAAGGAGGGCAGGAGGCCGTGCCTGTGGGGTGGCCGACAACCCGAGTGGGTGTTGTCCGCCCATGAGATGACTCGTGTAACGAGGGGCGCCGGGGCAAGCGGACATGACGAGGCTGCTCCCGCATCCGTCCCGGACATCGGCAAACAAAAACTCAACACTTTAAGTAGAAAGGAACAAAAGCAAAAGGAAAGGGGAGAAATTAAGTCTTGGGACCAAAAGAATCCACCGTGAAAAACCGAAGAGATAACTTACATACCGGACAAAAGAACCGCGAGTGGTTGAGCAGCGAGTAGCACCCGGGCTCCACCTTAGGTGGGGCGGGCTCCCGCCGGCGCCATTTTGTCCTGTAAATAAAGCCAACATTTCGCCTCGCAATGTTTTAAGTTTTATTGTTTTCGACGCCAAATCCGACACACTTTTAAACTGCAAGATTAACCGTACATTTTGTTTCTTAAAAAAATATGTACACAGAAATCCAACGAGCGCCCGGCTATCTGCGCTCCGCATTACCGAACCGGTCAGGCTTTTATTTTATTTTTCATTGGAAAACAAGGTGTTTGGTTTTTTTTTATAATCCACACCGGCAATGAACAGTCCGTGAATAGCTGAGCAATAAAAAAAATAGGCGTCTTTTGATCCCGTTGTTTTTGTGGGTACTGAGAATCCACTGGACGTGTCTTTAACCATGTCCTCCCCGCACACTGCCTTGTGCCGTCTCACTCTCTCTCGCCTTCCACGCGAATCCGCCGATCAAAGAAGCCCCGCCCATGCAGAGGGGGGTGGGGCGTGTGGTGGACTGGCAGCCCCCTCGCCCGCTTGATTGGCATTTCCATCAGCCAGTGAGAGACGGGGGAAGTTGAGACCGGGGCGGGGTTGCTTTGAGATTATCCAATAGGCGAATGGGGCGGGAGTTGGACTCGGCTGACCCGCGCAAAGCCTCCACTCGTCTCCCCGCCCCGGCTGGGTGAGGAGACGGTGGAGGAGGATTTTGTGGCCGCCTTCCCGGCCAGCCCCTGCACCTGGGCGCGGGGAAACCCCGTGTCTTTTGTCAGGGCGGCCCGCCATTTCCGAGCGAGTGGTGGGGGCGGGGGAGGAAGGGATGGGGAATGGATGGATGGGGGAGGGGCTGCGGAAGCAACGGCGGCTGCAGCTGCATCGGCTCACAGACCGAGGCCGGTGTCGGCAAAGCAAGAGTCGGCCCCCAGCTGCAAATAGACTGAATAGTCTCGTGATACGAATGGTTACCTGACGGGGGGAGGGGGGAGAAAGTCCCAAAAATAACAACAAACCCTATCCCGCCTGGACCAAGTTTTTATTTTCGTTTTAAGAAAAAAACCTCTTTGAAAATCGAGAACTTTATCAACAACCTGCAAATTCCGCCCCCTCTTCCTCAGCAACCCCCATGTTCTTTTTTCCCCACCCCCAGAAACGTCAGAGAGAAGCTGTAAAAAGGCTCGGTCGGTGACCTCAGGAAAGCCCGAGGCTCGGCTTAAGGCCTGGTTGGATGAATCCTGAGCTTTTTAACAATAACACAAAAAATAAACACACAAGGAAGGAAAGAGAGTGTGAGAGAGAGGAAAAACAGAACATTAGAAGAGGGGTGAAGGCAGTCCTATTCAGAAACGATTATTGAGAGAGAAATCGGTGAGTTTTCCTGTTTATAATTAGGTTGCCAAGAAATTTGATGGGTTTTATTGGTGTGGGTGTTGGTGCTTACACGATGAACACTGCGCACTTTGAAATATATATATATATGAAATCATTTTAAACCGATTTTCAAACTCCTTTTCCATTTTAGTCTTTGATAATTACGTTTAGAAGGATAAATGAGTAAACAAATGTGTATTTTGGTAGATTTATTCCACCTCGTGCAACTTAATCTCTAGTATTTTCTTCATTAGAAAACAACATGAAAAGCCCAGGGTAGCACTCAGTTAGGAGACATCCGATTCTGAGATATGTTCAGGTATTTCTACCCCTCAAAACATCATCTGCATTCAACCTGTTCAAGTATCATAATGATAAAAACGTTTAAGACTTTATCAAAATTATGGAAATATTAGAAGTAACTTGACGTTTTGAATACTTTGTATCATGAAACGTATTTTCAAGTTACATCAGAAAATAAAATAGATTTATTTGGTTTATTGTTATGCCAAATCCGATTGTGGCATCCAGTTTTTCATCAATAGTATCCCAGTAAGAAACAATATCAGAATGGTTAGGGAGGATTTCTGTTCCTTTTTTTCGTTGAACAACTATAAATAAATAGTTAGATTATTAGTTGCAGAAAAAGGAAACGCACTTTTTCTTGTATTATTATAGAGCATGGCCTCTTCGAACCACATGGTCTAGAAAGGTGTTCTGGCTGAAGATGACACAGATGTTTGTTTTAGTTTTGCCTGCCTTTAGATGGGTTTTTATTGCAGACTTTCTAATAAATTGCCAAAGTTAGTTCTCACCGGTGATGTTGGAATGAAGTGCAAATTTTAAAATGATTACCGTGTAGCAAGTGTAGATGCTTTTAGTTGTCTAGGTGAAAAGATGGTTCCTGCATCATAAATCCACACCTTGTTATGAAATGTGTTAATACTGGCCAACAGTACATATTATCTTTGTCACTGTTTCTGAGACGCACGACGTTAATTTCTCAGTTGAACCTTTATCTTTTTTAATCGGGGTGGGGGGACTGGGTTGCAAGTCATAACAAACTGTACAGTTTGTTGTAAAGCGAACTCAATTATGTCGTGGAGATTCTCCTCTCCTTTCGATGTTTCTCAGAGGCCTAACAATATATCGCTGTAAATTCAACGTTACCCCCGCGTCACCAGGAAGCCAATCCTATGTCTTAAAAAAAGGTCTCCAGACCAAGAATGCTAATTGCCAACTTTGTATCTACGATATTGCTTTCAACGCAGATCCTCTTTTCGATAGTAAGCCGCATAACAACTTAAATTTTCTTGGCGTGTAAAATCATCGTGATTATCCATAACCTAAACTCTGACCTAGTTATTTATCCTTAAATCTTCAGAGGTAACTTGTGCCGTGTGTGTGTGAGAGGGGGAGGGGGGGGGGGGGTGTTGGGGGAAGGGTTGGTAGTCTGCTCTTACTGTGTGTTGGTTTTGTCTGAAGGTTTTTTTAAGGTTGGTCTTCGAGTGGTGATTTGAAAGTTATTTGGTTTTAATATCGAATTTCTTGGAAATTGCTTCTGTTGGTATTTAAAGGTAAGAATGGGCATTCACTTGAAGAGGTTAAATGTAGAACGATGGCTTTTTATTTCACTGAAATTATTAAGATCTACAGAAGATATAGATTAATTGCAATGATGATATTTTTCGGTGTATTAACTTCCAAAGCTTAGATTTGATTTACTTTATTTAAAGTAATGTAATCCATATTAGTGGTCCGAGAAAGCATAAATCGATTATTAGGACCCCGCGTTGTAATTACAGAATTCAAAAAGAGAGAAATCAGGTTGGTATTGTGTTCTAATAGTAGAACTGGTTATTGTGTGGACAGAGAATTCGGCGTTTCTGCTGGGCGAAGCTTGCTATATTCGGCGTTAGCGGAAATTGAGTCTGAGGCTTTGAAGTTAAGGCAAGGCCCGATATGTCTGGGAAGCAGGATTGCACTTCAGGAGCCTGACACAAATGTTTAGCGCTGAACAGTCGATGCAACACCTGTACAGGTCTTCAGCTTCCTTGGATACGGATGGTAAAAGTGGATTTGTTACGTTTATTTTGTTGTTTGTGGTCAGTAGTGAATTCTCCCATATTGTATTTTTAATAAAAAAGGGGGAGGGGTAGTGCAACCACGTACTGGATACTGAAATAGAAATGTTATATATATATTAACAGAATCATATATTGCCCGATTCTCTTCTGATAACTGCCTTATTAGTAAGTTTTGAGATAGCTATTTTGAAACTAATGATTAATTTTCTTAAGGACGAGTGGGAGCATTTCTGTACAAGAATCAGAGTGGGGGAGGGGATTGATTTTAAATCTAGTTCCATCAGTTCCAGCACTTCGACAGATCCAAGACGTAAAAATGAGTGTTCTTAAAAACCTTTTTAATCGCTGATTTCAAAGTCTGTATAAGGGAAAAGTTAAAAACCATTACTCATATTTTGGGGTGTTTAGGATTTGTAGGTTGCACACTTGCAGCTTTTCAAATCTGTTTGTGAGAAGCTTGATATCGGAGCAAGAGTATGCGAATTACCAGGAAGATACTATTTGGTGCTAGCAAAAGTACATATTGTTCAGGAGTCCATATTTTTGTCACGTTCGGTACCAGTCTTTGATCCAGGCATTCCATTTTGTGTTTTAATGATCTCGCATCTTACTCAATGTCTTGTGTAGCTGGGAGATTTCATCCCTGTCCCAAGAAAAAATGAAGTTCGAAATCAAATGGGGTCTGAATGACTCGTACATTCCATTAACCATACGTGTGTTCTAAAGCAATGGGTTACAAATGTTAAGATTGTTGCAGACAAACGAGTGTTCGTTTATTATTCATTGCCTTCATCTTTATTACCTTGATCAGTAAATACAAAAGAGAACGACGTTGGTTGATTTGTGACTACGGGACAATCTTAACAGTTTAAAGATTGTGTGTTGCAGTTGAGGGTGTGGGGGAGGGGAAGGAGCGCCTGTGTAGAATGCCACTTCATTGATACACCAGTGAACGTTGTGATGCATTTCTTCAAGTCACGAGCCGAAATTGCTCCCGGGACTAAAATATATTTTGGATATTGGTAGAGGTTGTGCATTATTTTATGGTGTTAGGAAATCGATTTTCAAATGCCTTTTTTGTAATTCTCAATGCTTCTGTTTACATTGCTTTTGTGGGTTGTTAAAGCTTACCCCCGAACGATGACCTGTCAATTAAGTACATGAAATAGCGTTTAATATGTTCCGTTGAAAAGTCGCACACTATATGTGGCATCGTGGAAGAAACTGGCTAATGGCTTTGGTGAAATTTGATCTTGGATGAAGTTCTCTCGCATACTAATTAACAGGCAAATGGTCGTGGTGCGTTCGTCTTGAATGGAGACTGTTTAAATTTTGGTCACGCTGATAAATTGTCAATCTCTCCGACAATCTTACCGAAGATAAACACATTCTTCACATTTTGCATTATCCCTGTTTCCATGTAGAACAGTACGGTAAAATATTTAAAGCAACTTGGCTTTTTGTGTTTTAGTAAGGAAACTGACGGATAGGAAGTGGATTCGTCGATTGCAGATTAACAAATGGATAAATAAAAGCATTGTTCAATAAATAAATATTGTTCAGGCTGCAACGTCCATATAATTAATGCACAATGAACATAGAGGATTATAATTGATATTTAAAAAAAATAGGCAACAACATTTAAACCTATGTGGGCAATAAATACCTATTAGTAGCGGCCCACATCAAGCCTGGAGCTGGAGTACTTGGTGATCCAGTTAGCGCACCGAAGACCTGGGCGGAAGGTGTTTCTATGATTGGCGCCAATGTTTACGGGACATAATTTTATTCTATGTAGGGTTTTTAAGGATATAATTAAATTTAGAATACCGTCTTGGAAAACCCGTGAAGGTTTTTATGTGGGCGTTTGAGTAATAGAATGACATGCATATTCAATCCTTGTGTTTTAAGCTCGAATAGGCCTTTCATGAAAATGGCTGCAGTTGCGTCTGAACTGGCTGCTTGGGTGGTTTCTGTCTTGTAGCCTTCGTTTCCATCTGTAGATTCCCGCGAAGAATTTTTAAGTTTTCTGTAATATTTACCAAATTTGAATGGTATTGACCAATTTTTGAAAAGAAGAGGGCAGATATCTCCGAGGAAAAACCTCACGACTGCAAACCTACTTTTTGTAGTACTCCAATGCCCCAACTACATTATTTAATTGTGTTTTATTGGAAACTGAATGGGAGTTGAGGAATTAGGTCACAGGTGGGAAATCATCAACCTCGTTACGAATATAATATGCAAATCCAAACAGTAGATGCTTCGAGTTTGTTATTGAGAATCCTTTAGAATCCACGATTTATGTATACCATGCGGCGGGGGAGGGGGAGATGTAAAATTACATGCTATTTTATGAAATGTACTACATTGTTGGCCTCCACGGCTGGCACGTGGTTAATTGTACATTAAATGCTAACTAGATTTATTGCAAAAAGAATAATTACCATTGTGGATCTTTTCCTGTGTGCAGCATTTCCGATTGACTGATAATTTAATCTGGGAAACATGGCTGCATTTCTAAAGATTAAAGCAATGTTTTTGAAGACATCGTCAGCACCTTGATCACATTTTCCCAATTCCAATTCCCCCCTCCACCATCCCCGATCTATTTGCCAAGTTTTATGGATGAGTTTATAAACATCGAGCAAATAATTCAAATTATAACTTTAAAGACAAGTTAGTCAAATAAGTCCACCCAGCAAGATAAATTATTTGTCGTTGTACACAAGCTCCTTTAGAAATTAGTTTGCAATGGATTGTTTCCTATGAGTTTTGTATCATGGCGTGTTGACAGACCGCAGTTGATCTAAAGTTAGGTAATTGGTTCAATAGCCTTTCCCTTATCCTGCATTAGGATTTATAGTGAGATATGCAAATTAAGTACATCGGCCCCATTTTCTTCAGGTGTTTGGAATGATTCCAAGAGGAATTTCGTCGTCTCAAGTGTTTGGTTTTTGATTGGCTGATTATTTTCTAATACAATTGTTACATTTATTTATTTTTAATAAAAAGGTCTCGCGTGCATAAATTGTAGAATTACGCTTGTTTTGTAACTTATAAATTCTGGTGATTAATCAAAGATCGTGTTTTATTAAACACGGTTTCTACTTATCCTCAACCGGAAATCATTTTGGAATGGTACGAGGCTTACTCCACGTATTCAAATACGATCAGCAAACATCTCCTTTTTTGGAGAACGCTGCAGCCAAACGTCTGTTTAGATGTTTGTTTCGACCCGACGTTTAATGTGTTACCAAGCGTAAGGCGAGCATCTTTAAAACTTTTTCTAACATTCTGCGACTGATGTTTTCTATTTGGCTGGGTCATATTTTAACTTTTGTCGCTAGTGCTGTTGCCAATGGCGGACATCCCGCCTCCCACCTCTGACCATTCATAGGTGCAACTCCTTGCTCTAAAAGTATTTGACAGAATTTCCTTACCAAAGCTGGATTTGGATAGTCGGGGTGGGAAGGAAGGGAGAACGCGATGTTGCCGGTTCTATTTAGAGGGCTTACTGAAAAAAGTGATTTCTGAATTAAGGTGATCATTAGCACCAGTAACGCTCTAATATCTGACTAGGCAAGGGAGTACCGGGGAAAAAAAACGATAGATGGGGACTGCTGGGCAGCCATGAATTAGGGACGCCATTTTTTACAGGGCTATGAGCACGTAGATAATCCTTTAAATTTATTTTGCGAAATCGATTCGTTTTTAAACGAAAATAGACGTTGAGTGGGAAATGGCTACCCTCACTTTGGATTTTCCTGTGCAATTGTGAGCGTAATGTCACAATGAAACAGAGGAGAGGAATGCGAGGCGTGCGATTGCAGAAACAGCCGGTGCCTGGAGGTGGATTAATGTTCTCAGAGAGATTGCATCATCCTCGCTCCCACTGGGCCTCTAAAACCCTTCCAGCTGTAAAGTAGCCAAAAATAAACCAATTATGAAAGAGCACAAACATAGGCGGCTGATTTTTGCAGCATATGTATAAAGGAACTGCACTGAGGTGTGCCCTTATTCCCTCGATCCTAAGCTCTTCGCAGAAAATGGATTACTTTATTTTTCCTGTTTTTAAAACGACCACGCTACCCATCCACGCAAATAATAAGGAATGGACGAGAAATACTGCATCCTGACATTTGTAATTCACCATGCAATTAATCCGACGACCCATTCACGGGTTATTTTTCGAAAATGAAGGAAATGGCTCCAGTTTGCTTTGGGTTAATAGGGACATATTGTACCTATATTTCCCGAACGATTGATGGAAAGAAAGCGATTCGTTAATTTTGAGCCAGATTGTCTTTGCGTGCTGACGTTAAGAAGCATGCGCACAGACTCTAATTGTGTTGCCATTCTTATATCCTTCCTGCGAGGGGCAATCCTAGACGTTAAAAAAAAGCACGTTTATGGTTTCTTATCTACGTTTCCCATCGGAAACCACTGCTCCATAGTTAGTTGTGGAGATTCATACAACCATGAATCCTCTTTATACCTCTTTAGCACGGAAAACAACAAACTGTCGGAAACAGCCAGCCAGCAAAATTAACGTAATTTTTTTTGGGGGGGTGGGGGGGGATATAAATTGGAACTCCGGAGACGATTGTGAATGCAACCCGACAATGCAATAAATCCAGAGCAGCGCCATAGAAATGAAGATTTAAAACAAAATGTTATCTCCCATTTCTTATTGAAAGAAACAAAGACATAAGGAGCAGGAGTAGACCAATCAGCTCCTTGATCCTTCTTTGACATTTCTTGTGATCATGGCTGATTCAGTATTGGTACCACCATTTTCCTTCCCTCCACTCCCACCGCAGGCCTAACAGGTGATCTCTTGTGTTGTCATGAATGTGTATGAACAGTCTATGTTGACTGTTTACTTTATAAAAAAAACTTGCGTGCGGTATTCTCTTTTGATACTTCGCGATTTCAGCAGTTACTGCTGCTATGAATTAAAACATATATTTGTACCTATGCAAGCACTCTTGCATTTTTATTCTTTATATCGAAAAAAAATGGACAAAAGTGACCACGGTTGGGAGAGAAAATGGGCAAGAAAACATGAATCGTTTTGCAACATTGAACTTGTTTTGTGGAAGCTTGCAGGTTATGCTAATCAAAGCAAAATAATGGATTGTTTTAAGATAGGAGGATAGGATGTGAGAATTGAAAATTATGTTGGGCTGAATTTTGTTTGAAATGTGTTTGATGCAGGGAAGAAAAAGGAACTTTTGACATTTGAAATTCTCTCTATAGACTCTCAAGGGAGAATGGTCATAGGAGATTTTATTAAAATGGATTATCACAGGAGAAGGATGTTGGAGGCTGTAGGAATCTGCTTGTTTACCTCATTTTCCTTTCTATGAGCACAAAATGAATGTCGGCATAGCTTCTCCCAGAAGTAGGTGCCTGGGCTGTTGTATACTGAACATCTTGAGCCTGAAGGTATATCTGATTTTATTAAAGCTAGACATTTGGAAGAGATTATGTTGTATCCTCAAGGACCTATATTTTAATCTCAGTATATTGCAATTGGCTGCAGGAGACAGATTTTTAAAAACCAATAAGGGTTGTCTCACACAGTTTAAAAGCAACTTCAGATTTTAGTTTATAGACTTAATGAAAAGACCTGCCTTTCAGAAGAATATTTTCCACTTGCAAAATTTAGTGAATTTGGCATTCTTCTTGTTGCTATGTGTGTTGAGGTCAGCTCATTAGGGACAAATCCTTCTGATGAACAGAGCAAAGGGGTGTCGGGTTTTGCTGAATGTGTTACCACATGGACTTTCCATTCACATCACCACTGGTCTATAGTGAATTTTGCTGGACCACTCAGTTCCACACTTCATAGCCTTGGCCCAAATGTAGCTCAATTTTAGAGTGAGATGAGTGGTAAAACTGGAGTCATTGCATTTCAGGTGTAACATACTCAATTGGTTGCAATCATAATTTGCAGAATGATTTGATGATTGTGGTTATTGAAGGTTGGTTTAGTTTAGAGATACAGCTGTGAAACAGGCCCACCGAGTACCTGCCGAATAGCGATCAACACTCCTACTCACTAGGGACAATTTAAATTATACCAAGCCAATTAATCTACAAACCTGTATGTCTTTGGAATCTAGTCAGTTATCTCAGCCACGGGACCTATCTTTGAGAGTTCCTGAGAAATGGCGAGCAACATTCACAGCGCATAAGCACGAGGCAATCCATCCAAGCTCATCTCCAAACTTGGAGTCAGCACTCACCTCTGCAACTGGATCCTTGACTTTCTGACCAACAAACTACAATCAAAGAGGATAGGTCAACCTCTACAATAATCCCCAACAATGGTGCCCTGCAAGGATGTATTCTCGGCCCCCTTTTTTACTCTTTATGCACCCATGACTGCAGTCAAATACAACTCAATTTACAAAGTCGCAGATGACACCACCGAACTGGGCTGGGTAGTAAATAATGACAAGACAGTACGGGAATGAGATTGAGAACCTCATAACCTGGTGCCAAGATGTTGGCAATACAAATGAGATTGATCGACTTCAGAAAGCGAAGCAGTACATATACAGTGCCCTCCATAATGTTTGGGACAAAGACCCATCATTTATTTATTTGCCTCTGTACTCCACAATTTGAGATTTGTAATAGCACAAATTACAGGTGGTTAAAGTGCACATTGTCAGATTTTTTAAAAGGCCATTTTTACACATTTTGGTCTCACCATGTTGAAATTACAGCCGTGTTTATACATAGTCCCCCCATTTCATGGCACCATAATGTTTGGGACGAAGTAGACATGGTTGAAAGCTTCAAGTTCCTAGGAGTACATATCACCAGCAACCTGTCCTGGACTAGCCATATCGAAGCAATGACCAAGAAAGTACACCACGCCTCTACTTCATTAGAAGGCTTTGGAAGTTTGGCATACAACTTTCATCAACATCTATAGATGCGCCGTAGAAAGCCATTTATTGGGATACATCACCGTATGGTCTGGGAACATCTTCATCCAAGACCACAAGAAATAGCAGAGAATTGTAGACGCAGCCCAGACCATCACGCAAACCAACCTCCCTTTCATTGACACCATCTACACTTCACGCTGCCTCGGCAAGGCCACCAGCATCATAAGGGACGAGTCTCACTTTAGACACTGTTCTCCCCTCTCCCATTAAGTAAGAGGCACAGAAGTTGGAAAGTGCATGCCTCCAGATTCATCCCAGCTGGTATCGGGCAACTGAACCATCCTATCACCAACTAGAGAGGGGTTCTGACCTACCTTCTACGTCATTGGTGACCCGTGGACTATCTTTAATCAGACTTTGCTGGACTTTATAATGCACTAAACATTTCCTTTATCATATATCTGTACACGGTGAATGGGTTGATTGTAATCATGTATAGCCACTCCGCTGACTGGATAGCATGTAACATAAACAAAAATGCTTTTCATTGTACCTTGGTACACGCGACAAACAAAACAACATCCTTTTCCATGAAGAGAGTTTAATCCCATAATCATGACATCGAATGGCAACACTGTCACTGTGTCTGCTACCATCAACATCCACAGGTCCATCATTGACATGAAACTTAACTGGGCAGCCAAATAGATACTGTGACTAAACGTAATGGGTCAGAGGCTGGGTATTTAGCAAATCGGTCATCTTTTCTGCCATCATCAAAGCACAGTTCAGGACTGGTAGAATATTTTCCACTGCCGTAGAAGAGTGCTCCCCCAACAAGTATATGAAGGGTCTCGACCCGAAACGTCACCCATTCCTTCTCTCCAGAGATGCTGCCTGTTCCGCTGAGTTACTCCAGCTTTTTGTGTCTATCTTCATATGAAACTTGATACTATCCACGATAAATAAGCCCACATGATTGCAATCTTCTCCAACATGAGTAAAGTGTGGAGATGCAAGGACTGCAGATGCTGGAATCTTGAACAAAGCACAAAGAGCTGGAGGAACTCAGCCAGTCAGGCAGCATTTCAAAGCTTCTGACTCGTGTCTGAAGAGGGGGCTTGATCCAAAACTTGATTTAACCATTCCATCCTTCATTACCTTGTGTTTTGCCAGTAAAATGGACAAAGATATTGCAATTACTTATCTGAGATACTCTAACAGAAACCCCTAAACCTGTAGGCACTTCCATCACAAACTAATAGGCACCTGTGAGCATTATCATTTAAAGGCTCCTTTCCATGTCACATTACATCCTGACTTGGAAATATATTGCCATTCCTTTATCGCTGCATGGGTCAAAGCCTAAATTCCATACATAACAATATTGTAAGTGTACTCATGCTAGTTATTCAACAAGGTGGCTCATCACTACTTTCTAACAAGAAATAAAGGCAGGCCTTTGTCAGTGATGTCTGTGGTTGTAAATTTGATTCTAGTAGTTTTAGATAACAGGAAAACTGGAGAAATTATACAATGCAAATATTGTGTTATAAATTTTCAGCGATTATTTAATCAGTAAATTGCCTGATCCATCAAAATGATCCATAATATGAACATTTTGAGATGGAAGATAGAATTTGGACAATACTAGTTCAAATAATTCAAACAGTACAATATAGGAATAGACCCTTCAGCCCACAATGTCAGTGATGACCATGATCCCAAACTAAATTATTCCCAAACTAAACTAATCCCATCTGTCTGCACAAAATCCATATCGTTCTATTCCCTGCGTGTTCATTTGTCTGTTTAACTGCTTTTTAAATGTGGTATCATATCTGTTTCTACTATTTGCCCTGCCTGCACCTATTGTCCATGTGTCGTGTGGTAGTAATAAAAGCATATTTTTTTTATCCCCTTTAAACATTCCTCTTCTTATTTGCCCGCTCTCTGATACTTCTGTACTGGGAAAATAGGTTATGACCTGTATTTATGCCTGTATATACTTCTATCATGTTGCTCCATGATTTCCTACACTCTAGCGCAAATAATTCAAAGTTCTCCATCTTCTCTTTATAGCTGATTCTCTCCAATCCAGGTAACGTCCTGGAGAACCTCTTCTGCACCCACTCCAACACCTTCACATCCTTCCTATAATGTGGTGACCAGAACTGCGAACAACACTCCAACTGTGGCCTAATCAGTTTTATAAAATTGCAAATGACTTGCTAACCTTTGCACTCAATATCCTGACTGACAAGTCAAGCATCTGTGCACCTTCTTTGTCACTTATTCACTTGTGTTGTCCACTTTCAGGAAATGTACTTCTTCCTTAAACATAATCATCTATGTCTCTTGTTTCCCTTATCTCTAACCAGTCTGAAGAAGGGACTTGACCCGAAACGTCACCATTCCCTCTCTCCAGAGATGCTGCTTGCCACTCTGAGTTACTCCAGCTTTTTGTGTCTTATCTTTGGTTTAAATCAGCATCTGTAGTTCCTTCCTTAAGATCCTTCTGTATATCATTGGTTCTAAGGGTCCCGTCACTTGCTGTATCTGTTCCTCTGGTATTTGACCTCCCAAAATGCATTACCTCACACTTGTGGCAACCTTGCTCAATTTCCACAATGCAACCAGTTCCACAGTTTCACCAGATTTTGTGCCGTCTGAAAACTTGCTAATAAGACCACCTAAATTTTCATTAGTCATTTGTATTTGGTCCCGGCACTGATCATTGTGGAACACGAACCGTCACAGACCTCCAGTCAGAATAACATTCCCTCACCACTGCCCTCTGTTTTCACTGACCAAGCACATTTTGAATCCAACCTACCAAGTCACAGTGGATACATGTAACAATCCACTGCCCTGCTGTTATTAATCACCTCTTCAGTTCATTTAAATTTGTGAGGCATGACATCTCTCTCATGACCTACTCTCGGTGGGGGCGCTGCGAGTCGACTGCCCTGCCAGCAGCGAGTTCGTCATTTCTACTTTTTTGGTTTTTTTAGTGTGTCCAAAGGTGTGTTTTAATGTCTCTTGGTGTGTCTTGTGTGGGGGGTGGTGAGGGGGCGTAAGGGGGGAACTGCTTTCGGTCGCCTACTCCACGGAGAGGCGATTTTTTCCATGTCGCCTCCCTCGCGGCATAACACCGTGGATTAGAGCGGCCTTTCCCGGAGTCGGAGTTTCAGCAGCGGGCGCAGTGTGGACTTTTTCATTGCGGAGCGGGCGAGCCCTTGTTGGGGTTACAGCCTGACGCTGCGCCCGCGGCTGCGGAGCTTCTAGCCGCGGGCGCAGCGTCCGGAGCCTGGGACCCCTCACTAGGGATCGCCGGAGAAGAGCTCCGACTGCCGGCCCGCAGCCGATAACATCCTGAAGCCGCAGTCTCCAGTAGGAAAGCGTCGATTCGGGACCTACAAGCCGCGGAGTGTGTTCGACCGTCCCAAAGTCGGAGTTTCAACCATCCCGACGAGAGGGCCTGTATATTGGGCCGTCCGTAGCGGCGACTACGGAGGTTTATGGCCCCGACCATGGGTGAACAATGGAGGAGGACTGACTGTACTTTGTGCCTTCCTCCACAGTGAAGAATGCTGTGGTGGATGTTTGTGTTTAATTTTATTGTGTATTGTGTGTTCTTTTTTGATTATACCGCTGCTGGCAAATTCATTTCACTGCACTTATATGTGTATGTGATGAATAAAACTGATTGATTGATTGATTGATCCTCTGCATAAAGTCATGCTGACTTTCCCTAATAAGTACAAATATACCTGGACTCGAAGAATCTTTTCCAATAATTTCGCTACCACTGATGTCAAGGTCACGCCTATAATTTGATGGATCATCGCTTTTGTCCATTTTATACAAATAAACAACATTGGCTATTCTCCAGTCTTCAGGGACCTTGTCTAAAGACAATATAAAGATCTTGGCCATGGCTTCAGCTATCTCTGCTTTGCATCCCTCAGTATTTTGGGATAGATCTCATCAGCCCCATAAGACTTCTTGATTAGTACAGGTGTCAGAGGTTATGGGGAGAAGGCAGGAGAATAGGTTTAGGATGGAGAGTTAGATCAGCCATGATTGAATGGTGGTCGGCTTGAATGGCTAATTCTATTATTCCTTATAACTTATCCATCTCAATGTGATTCAAGACACCCAACACTGCTTCATTCTTAATGTCTAGAATAGCAACAGACCCCTCCATGATGTCATTACCACCCACAGTTCACAAAAACAGGCCCTTCTGCCCCCTCATGTCCATGCTATCCATTATACCTACCTACACTAATCCAGATGATTTAAATACTGGTCTAAATGCTTCTTAAATTTCATGAGAGTATTTCTCTGCCACCACTTTAGTTAACGCATTCCTCTGTATGAAAATATGTTTTTCTGATCCCCTCTAAACCTTTATCTCTCACCTTAAGCCAATGTCCTTTATGAGGAAAATAGACAAATCTACCCTATCTATCTCCCCCTCATAACTTTGTCACGCCTCAGCCTCCTCTGTTTGAGGGGAAACTAAATCAACCGATCCAGTCTCCTCTAACCTGAATGCGACAATCCAGGCAACACCCTGCTGAATCTCCTCTGTATGCTCCTGTAATGCAATCAGGTCTGCATACAATACTCCATATCTGCCGAACCAATTTTTATAAAGTTGTAAAATGATGTCCCAGCTCTTATGTAGTACAGAACATGGAATTTACCTATTTCAATCTATTCCAATATACTTACCAAAAAACTTCTTAAAATTAGATTCTAGTATTACTAACTTCATATGGGACTATAGAGCGCATAGAATCCAAAGAAAACATCTGTAAACCCAAAGAATTTGGGGGACTGACACTCCCAAACCGTTTATACTACTACTGGGCAGTACATATTAAAAACATAATTAATTGGTTGGACAGCTCTGCCCAACAGGTAGAATGGAGAAAGAGGATTGTTCTCCTTTTAATATAGGAGCGATCCTCTTCTCCCCGATAAAATGAAACAATACAATATATAAGAAGAACCCAATTATTCATAACACAATTCGAATTTGGAAACAAATAAAACTAACTTTGAAAGTAAGAAATTTATCGCTTGTAACTCCAATAGTAAATAACCCCTCATTTAAGCCATCTCTTATTGATAAAGCGTATACCTTTTGGGAAAGATTAGGAATTAAAAGCTTTGGAGATTTGTATGAAATGGGATTTTTTTTATCATATCAACAACTACAATTAAAATACAACTTGAAAAATAATCAATACTTTAAATACCTTCAAATCAGAGATTATTTGAAACAACACATACAAGGATATCAAAATATAACTTTAGATTCACTAGATGAAGCGATGAATATTAAAGCAGATTCAAGCAATTTTATATCATACTTATATAATATTATTTTAAATATAGAACCTCCATCGACAATCAATTGGAGTAGATTGGGAACAAGAATTAAAGGTAAAAATTGCAAAAGAAGCATGGGAAAAATAAATGTTCGATTACATGTAAAACAATTTAATCCAAATAAAAATTTTACATAGACTATATTACTTAAACTAGATTGAATAAATTTTATCCAAATATCTCACCAATATGTGATAAATGCTTAGCTGAGAATGCCACTATAACACACTCTTGTCTCCTGTATAAAACTTCATAAATTCTGGAATGAAATTTTTACAAAATTATTTAATAGAAGACTGGAACCGAATACAGAATTGATTATCTTTGGATCAATGGAAGATGGGAATAAGCTAAATGCGTATCAAAAATCCTTACTTAATTACGGTTTAATAATGGCAAAAAAACTCATACTTAAATTTTGGAAAAATTCCCCAACACCAACGGTGAAAATGTGGATTTCAAATATGTCAGAAACGGCATATCTTGAAGAAATACGACTCCTTCTAGTAGGTAAGGTAGACCTCTTCTTATTGATATGGTCTCCCTTTATCGACTTTCTACAAGCATATGGTGCAACACAATCTTAGAAATATAATGGTTCAGAAACAGGTGACGGAGGGCAGGATTATCAAATAGATATATTGCTTTCAATCTCCTTTCCTCTTCTCTTTTGTTTCTTTTTTCTTTCTTTTTTTTTCTCCTCATTTTTTTTCTAGGGCTATTTTGCTATCTCATGCAACACTTCATCTCAATCTTTCTTTTTGTAATTTTTCATTTCTTATTTTTGCTTTATTAAATTAAAAATAAGAAGTTGTATATGAAATGTAATATGTCAATAAGTATTAGGTACTTTGGTACCACATTATTGTACTTCTAAAAAAAAAAGAACTTGGAATTTGCTGACCGAGATAACATTTTATTTAGTTTGGGTTTGTCTGCCACATTTGCCACTATTCTTTTATCGTTTACTAAGCCAAGGAGATGCAGTAACCAGAAGTAACTTGTTGCCATTTTTTAAAAGCAGTGGATAATATATTGAAAAGTGAACAAATAAACTGAAGGTTAACAGCCAGCTCAATGTTGCCTACCTGGTAACATTTGAAAGGAGCCGAATATTTTATGGACTTTGGGTCAGTACTTCTCTCAAAAATCAAGCTTTCGTGGAATGGTAAATGTGAAAGTGCTTAGCCCAAATCAAAATAGCATTAAGGTGTGTGTGTAAAATGCAAATGTCTTAAGAGCTATAAAGCTTTTCAGTGCTTCAGGTATACCTTATTTTCACTTTTGGAGACCTGTCCCAGTAGTATGTACTCCCTTGAAAGGAGTATGTGAGCATTTGACAGAAGCCCTTATCTAAATGTCACCAGAATTTACTTTGCCAAACTCTCTCATTAGACCGGCTGTTGAATTGCTGCTGCAATGATAACTTCTAAAAATAGGGGCATATAAGTGGGAGAATGTTTTTGATTTCTTTTTTATTTTGCTATTAAATAGAAGCAATATTTGTGGAAATAAACTCCACAGAATAAAATAAATAGATTGTGCACTGCATATAATCAAGAAGAAATCTTTAAATTATCTTATTTTTCTTTAAATAGTTATAATTTAATGTGCTTTAACGTCTACGGGGGTGTCAGTATTGAAAATATGGTAAATGTTACACAATTAACACCTCCCACACCCTAGGAAAGTGCCCTAAAAATTAGCATTGAGTTAGGGAAGCGGGACACGGCGACCGCAGCACACGGAAGTGGAGGGGCTGCTGTGGGAGACTGGTTGCAGTAGTCACAGGTTGTGGTGTTGGTGGAGATGTCCACTGGAGACCAAACAGCAGCTGTTGGGTGAGCAGATTGAGCACAGCTGCAAAGAGCGGCAGTGAAAGGAATCAATAGCATTGCGCGAGGCCAGACCGACCTGCACATCATTGATCCAGTGCTGCCAGGACACGGGGCCTGAAAGTGAGAAAATAACATTGCTTATCTACTTAGGCCAAGATTAGACTTTTCAGAGACTTAAGAATTAGAAGTTGCATGATGGTGCTGGAATGAGGCGGCTCTTTGTGTGTTGTCCCAGAAGAGGATCTACTTACAATAATTTAGCTCTCTTACGTGTGAGTGATAGTACACATGATTAGGATGATTTGACTGGATAGCACACAGGGCAGCTTTTCATTGTATCTTGGTACACATGACAATAATAAACAAAACTAAACTAATCACCTTTAGACTGTAAACTACAGAAAATGTACCATTTCCTAATTTCTCTCCACTCCTTGCTTATATCATTTTCCAGAACCATTCTTCTCTGCAGCAACGTTTGTGGTTTGGGAAACATGTGATTTTTGCACTTCTCCCTCCCTACTTTGACTCACCCTCTTGCATGACTAATCATTTTCCTTTTAAGAACTTTAATGTGGGATATATATTGATTTATATATTGGTTTATGATTGTTATGTGTACCGGCATACAGTGAAAAACTATTTTGCATGTTATCCAGTGAAAACAAACCATACATGACTATATCAGTGGGTGCAAAAGAGAAAGTAGAGTTCAGAATATAGTATTACAGAGAGAGAAAGTGTGGATAAAAAAAGCACGTGTCAGAATGAGAAAGATTGGAAGGTCGAGAAATTCACCCCTAGCATACGAGAGGCCTGTTCAAGTGTGTTAACAGTGGGGTAGAAGCTGAGCTTGTACTTGAGCTGATGCTATGTACTTCCAAGCTTTTGTTCCTTCTGTCCAAAGGGAGAGGGGAGAAGAGAGAATGACTGAGGTGCGTGGAACTTGATAATGTCGGCTGCCTTCCTGAGGCAGTGTGGTGTAGGGGAGGGGGGGGGGGGGGCTGGTTTGTGCAATGGACTGGGCTGCATTTGCAACACTGTGATTTCCTGCAGTCTTGGACAGAACAACTGCTGCACCAAATGTGATGCATTGGCATAGGATGCTTTCAGTGGTGCATCTGTAGAAATTGGTAAGTCATTGGAGACATGCTGAATTTCCTTAACCTTCATAGGACATATGTGGCAATAGTGTGCTTTCTCGGCTGTGGCGTTGATGTTGTTGGACAAATTATTGTTGATATTTACACCAGGGAATTTGAAGCTCTCGACCATCTCCAGTTCAGCACCATTGATGCAGACTAGGATGTGTAACTCACGCTGGTTCCTGAAGACAATGACCAAGTCCTTTATTTCACTGATATTGAGGGACAGCCTCCCTCAGCTTCCATGTTCAGCTTTCCAAACTCACCACAAAATTGCTGGCTTGACACCATGCTATTAAACTCTCTGTATCCTTCCTGTACTCCTCATCATTGTTTGAAATTGGAACCACTACAGTGGTGTCATCTGCAAACTTGCAAATGGATTTAGAGCAGAATTTGGCCGCTCAATTGTGAATGTGTAGGGAATGTAGTATGGGGCTGAGAACACAGGCCTGTGGGGTACTGATGTTGAGAATTATTGTGCAGGCTGTTTTGTTGCCTATCCTTACTGATTGCAGCCTATGGGTCAGGAAGTCACGGATCCCATTGCAGAGGGCAGAGAAGGAGGGGAGCTCATAGGGGGGAGAGGTGATGAAACCTAGTTCCAGGAGTTTGGGGATGAGTTTGGTTAGAATTATGGTGTTGAAGGCAGTGTCATAGTCAATAAATAGGAGCCAGACTTGGTTGTCCAGATGATCCAGGGTTGAGTATAGGACTAGGGAGATGGCATCTACAATGGACCTGTTGTGACGGTAGACAAATTGCAGTGGATCAAGGCTGTCTGGGAGGCTGGAGTTGATGTGCGCCATGACCAGCCTCAAAGCTCTTCATGATAAAGGATGTCGGAGTCACTGATTGGTAGTCACTAAAGCATGCTAGCTTGTCATTCTTTGGCATTGGGACAATAGTAGTCTTGAAGCAGAATAGAGTAGGGAGAGGGTAAAAATGCCTGCAAATAATTCTGCCAGCTGGTCCGCACATGTTTTAAGAGCACAGCTGGGGATTCCATCTGGTCCAGTTGTTTTCTATGGATTCGTTCTTTGGAAGACCGATCTGACATCAGTTTGGTGACTGTGGATGCAAGTGCTCTTAACGCTGTCAGAGCAAAGGATGTCATTCCTTTAACATTTTGAAAGCGAGCATAGAATGTATTGAGCTCGTTGGCAAAGGGTCAATTTCTGCTATTGATTCTGTCCGACTTTGCTTTGTAGCCTGTTATAGCATGCACTTATGTCTGTGTGGTTAGTTTGGAACTTTAGCTTGATCTGCAACTGTCTCTTGGCATCACTGATGGCTTTGCAAAGATCATGCCGAGATTTCTTGTACAGATTGGGATCATCCGACAAGAACACCTTAGACTTGGTCATTACTAGGGAATGGATTTCATGGTTCATACGTGGTTTTTGGTTGGGGGACGCTCAGATTTACTCTTTGGCATGGAATACTCTACACACTTACTGTTGAAGTCTGTGATGACAGTGGTGTACTCATTTAGTTAGGCCATTGAGTCCTTGAATATGGACCAGTCCACTGACTCAAAGCAACCATGTAGGAGCTTGCCTATTTCCTCAGACCAGCACTGTACAACTTTCTGTATCGGATCCTCATGCACCAGTTTCTGCTATTAAGTAAGGAGAAGTAGCTCAGCCTTCCAAAATGCAGGTGGGGGAATGTAGTGGTAGGTGCCTTTGACAGTTGCATAGCAGTGGTTGAGGGCCCCTGGTGGGAAAGAGACATATTGATAGTATTGTGGTAGCGCATTCTTACGGTTGACCTGGTTGAAGTCACTGGCTATGATAAATAAGGCCTTGGAGTACTTTGTTTTAAAGCTTTATTATGAGTGGTGAAGAGTATGCTTCATGTCCACATGGGGTGAGATATAAACTAAAGTCAGGATAGCTGAAGTAAATTCTCGCAGCAAGTAGGGACAACATTTTACCTTTGAAGATGCCAGGTCTGGGGAGCAGGAGCTCACAGGACTGCTATGCCCGAGCACCACAAAGTGTTGATTAGGAAGCGGACCCCTCCGTCTCTTACCTTGCTCGAGTCATTATTTTAATTATCATTGACTGCAATTTAGGATTAAATGTAAAATGTGACAAGGTGTCATATTGTCATATAGAGAAAATAGAATGTTTTTATTCAGCGGGTTTTTACTCCAGCATTTTGTGTCTATCTTTGGTATAAACCGGCATCTGCAGTTCCTTCCTACAAATAATGTTTTTATTGTTAGTACCAGGCTATTTTGGTGGAAATTTATCTGGAATACTGCTGGAGAAATATTCTCAGTTCAGTGGAACATTTTGCCACCATACTTTATAAACATCCTTCTTTTAAAATGTATTATTCTATCCACACTGCAACAGAATATGTGGCAACAGGATTGGGTGTGCCTTTTGGTATTTTGATAATTCTGTATCTCTGCCACAGAAGGCAGTGGAGGCCAATTCACTGAATGTTTTCAAGAGAGTTAGATTTAGCTCTTTGGGCTAAAGGAATCAAGGGATATGGGGAAAAAGCAGGAACAGGGTGCTGATTTTAGATGATCAGCCGTGTTCATATTGAATGGCTCGAAGGGCAGACTGGCCTACTCCTGCACCTAATTTTCTGTTTCTATGACTAATAACAGCGGGAGTATGTTTGGTAGAAAGTGACAAATTTTGTCTGTAGACATTTTGTCGGTAGAAAGCCTGGCATTTTGCTTTGTAGAACAATGATTAACCTCCGTTTAATCTCTCTATCAGGGATTGAAACATTCTAAGCAAAAAATTAACCATGAACATTATTTTCCAGTGCCTAATGTTGCTTTAAGCATGAAATACAGTGAAAGTGATCTCCAGCTACTTGTGGCATGGTTGGAATTTGTTGTAATTAATATCATTGGACTTCTTTCATTGTCAATCCAGCATCACACACTTCCAATTCAAATTTTGTGATAAAAAGGTAGTGAATATCAACTTTATTCTTACCATTGGGACTGGAGCAAAACTCTGGTGAGGATTGGGGGGTGGGGTCACTGGCAGGTAGGGGAGCTGCCAAGGATAGCTGCAGAGTCAGGTATAATTTACAACGTTTAAAACATTTTGACAGGAACACAGACAATTACAATTTAGAAGGATATGGGCCAAACACAGACTGATTGGACCAGCTCAGATTGGCATCTTGGTCAGCATGGACCCAGTTTGTTTCAATGCGGTATAACGCTGATTAATTAAGGGCAGGGTGTTATTAAACTAAGGCTTTTAACTCAATCATTCAGAGATTTTCATGAACCAAGTTCGCACAATGCAGTGGATGCCTACAGCCACACAACAGCTGGTAAATCCATCCCACCGGTCTCTCAAATGCGTGTTTGTATATACGGGCTGTACATAAGTCAGGTGTCCATAACCTGGGCAGGACCTGTATTCTAAATTCATCTACGTTGTTTGTAGTTAGTAAATGAACTGTGATGGTTAATGTTTGTGCATACTTCTATATTTGAGATAAATCCCTGCCCTAGGAAGCAATTACGAAGCTGGTCGTTTGCAAATTTTGAGTTAGTTTAATATGGGTGTGCCAAGGTACAGTGTTGCGATACCTCTTAATTTGCTCGAAGTACGTCATCAGAGCTTATGAAATATTCATAAAATCAGTGCCAAGGCTTAGTTCTTCATTCTGCTCTTTCAGTATTAGATTTTGTAATCAAAGTTAATAATGGTTACATTTCCTTTTTGGTTGAAGTGAAAGTTCTGGCCCATTTAATCATTAATATGATACCAGAACATAAAATTTTCTACACACTAGTACCTCACTTGGCACAAAGAAACGTCGCCAGGAAAGAGAGTGTTAATGGAATCACCACTAAAAGGTATTATTATAGCACCGCACACAGAGAAAGGCAGACAGTGTTCCCGTGGTTGCTGGTTGTTGAGCTTGTTCCATAAAGAAATCTTGGCTAAGAAGAGCAATGCAGCCAAAAGTAGAGAAGAGAGAAAGCAATTTCCATCATTATTTTTAACAGAAAGATTTCAGGATCCAGACACAGCACACAGAGCAGCCCCTGCCTGTCCCCAACAATGAGGGACCTGCTGTGACAGGTCAATATTTAGTTCATCGTTTTATGTATCGAGGAAAAAATATTGGCCACAAAAGCAGAAACTTCATATCTTTGCAATACTAATTAAACTTGAGCATCTACCCATGTACATCCTCTGTATGATGCCTTATCTGGAGTTTAGATACAAATACAACATTCTATCAAAACTGTGCTGAAAGATCAGGCTAGATAATGTGATCAAATTCAATAAGGGAGAAAGAACAAAAATACAGCACCCCAGCTGTTACCTGTACGAGATAAACAAACTGACCACAATATAACCACAGGAATTTGAGGAAAGTGATACCGAGATTAAAAAATCAACCACAGTTTTACTGAATAGCAGAGTAGCAGGAGCGAGTGAATGGTCTACACATGCTTCTATTTTTTTTTTAATGTTTTGGCAATCATTGATTAGTACAGGCGTCAGAGGTTATGGGGAGAAGGCAGGAGAATAGGGTTAGGAGGGAGAGATAGATTAGCCATGATTGAATGGTGGAGTAGACTTGATGGGATGAATGGACGAATTCCACTCCTATTCCTTATGACCTTATAATCAGAAGTGCAATTATTCTGTTATGTTTCATGTAGTTGCTTATTTTCTGAACTAGCAGGTTAAATGTTAAAGATTGAAGCAAGCTGTCAGGGAGGGAAATGAATTAAAAAGTACACAGTAAAACTCAATTAATCTTGCACCTGCTGGACTTTAATGGTGCTGGAGTAGCATGTTCTCTTGACTGTTGAATATTTCTCCTATTAATACACCAACACACTTTTAATTAATTTAAAAAAATGTTCCACAATGGTACAATAATTTTCCCAGTGAGCGAGTTGACTTTAAAGGGGGCACGTAGAATAGGCCCCCCCAGTGAGTTTAAAAGGAGCATGGGGATAAAGCCTCTTGAGTTTAAAAGGAGTGTGGGAAAAGGTCTCCAGTGTTTGTAACGGGTGCTTGGGAATACAGACCCCAGTGTATTTAAAGGGATCCTTGGTGAACCAAATATCAAACAGCAGATTTCCACACAAAGAATAGGTGTTATTGGAGTTTTGCTGTGGGATACATATTTTTGGTGTTTTGCTGTAGGATAGGTATTGTTGGTGTTTTGATGTAGGATAAGTATTATTGGAGTTTTGTAGTAGTTGGGCATGATTAGAAATGAATCAAATCTTTCAATGTTGGACTCAAAACGGTCATCATACATAGGGCTATTTTCTGGTGCTGAAGTATTCATTGAGAAGCTGTGTGTTTAGTCTCACCCATAACACTGTGGGAGCGTTTCACTTTCTGAATGTACTTAAATCACATTCTGCACTTATCAAATAGCAGACACAGACATAATGATCAATATGCATAATAACTATTTTTAAAGTTGATATATCACAGCTAAGAAGGCCAGCTGTATAAATTGAAGCTAACTTTACAATGAGTTGCCATAGTATTCCTTGCATGATTCTGATGCAGCACCTTCTTATGTGCTTTAGTTTAGAGATACAGTGTGGAAACATGCCCTTCAGCCCACCGAGTCCGCGCCGACCAGCGATCACTGCATATTAATACCATCCTACACACTAGGGACAATTTTCATTTATATGAAGCCAATTAACCTAGAAACCTGTACATCTTTGGAGTGGTAGGAAACCAGAGCACCCGAAGGAAACTCATACAGGTCACGAGGAGAACGTACAAACTCCATACAGACAGCTCCCGTAGTCAGGATCGAACCCGAGTCTCTGGCACTGGGTTCTTGTATTGCAAAGTCAATTCCAAAGACTTGAACCTCAGAGGAAAAAAATGGTTTATTCTATGTTATGCGTGGGTATTGTTTTTTTTCAGGCCTGTGATGATTAATTTATTGATTTTTTTTATGAGTGTTTAATGGACGTATGTACCGACAACAATACAATGACATTCTTACTTAGAGCAACATAACAGGCCTGAAAAACACAATACCCACACATAGAATAAACCAATAAAAAATCAATAAATTAATATTCACAATACAAATGCAAAATACTCATAGTCTTAAGTACAACAAAGACGGTCCATAGAAATTCATAGTTGGGGTTAGTGCTGTATAGTATTCACGAGCCGGATGGTTGTTGGGAAGAAGCTATTCTTGAACCTGCTGGTAATGTTTATAGATTCCCATACCTTCTTTCCAATGGTAGGAGTGGCATGAGAGTATGGCCAGAGTGATGTGGGTCCTTGATTATATTGGTTGGCCTTTTGAACCAGCGCCTATAGATAGACACAAAATGCTGGGGTAATTCAGTGGGACAGGCAGCATCTCTGGAGAGAAGGAATGGGTGACGTTTCAGATCGAAATTTTACCCTCCTACAAATCCCTTTGATGGTGGAGAGGTCGTTACCTGTGATGGACCGGGCAGTGTCTTCTGCAATTCTGTAACTAATATTCTTAACTCTAATATTCAACAGCAATTGTCTAGCAGCATTTGTAGAGAAATAAAATTGGTTGGCAGAAACCTTTGTGAACTTTCATCAGCACCTATCTATCAGAATTTTTTAAAGGAAAATATTATTCTCAGTTGCAAGATAGCTCCTATATTAAATTGTCTTCTTGTGGGAGAATCTCCATCTGCAGATCACTATTTTAAAAAGGAGGTAACAGATGAGTCTTTTTCCTCTGAGGTTCAAGTCTTTGGAATTGACTTCCTCAAAGAGTGATGAAATTAGAGTCTTAATATTTTTAAAGCAGAGGTAGATATTTGATAGGTGGATATAGGCAGAAAGGAATGTGCAGTTGCAGTTACAATCAGATCAGTCTCGATAAGTTTGAGAAGTAGAATGCCATACGCCTGATAATTTTATAAAGTTGGCAACTCTTCCAGCCAGGAAACAGACCCTTCAGATCTCCAACCCTGTGTCCTTCATAAAGTATCCATAAATTGTGAATAAACTAATTCCAATTATTCCTGCAATGCTCCAATAAACACCCCACCGATTCCACCCCCCACCTAACCTCTAGGGCATTTTGAAATGACTAATAAGCTGCAGCTTTTGGGGATCAGGAAGGAAAACCATGTGGTCACAAGGAGAATGCTCACGTATAGGACAGACAGCACCAGAGGTCAGGATTGAATATGTGAGGCAAAGGCTCAATTGGCTGTGCCATTGTGACATCCCATGATATGATATAAGAAAGTTATTGTTGAGTTTAATAAGGTCAAGCAAGTTCTCAAAAACAAATATCCTTGTTAGGAAGTTAAATGACAGTTTTATAGTTGGATTAGAGAAAATAATATTTTGATAATTCAAATAGAGGTAGGCTGTGAGTGAACACATAGGTGTGTGAAGTCATACTTTTTGTATTTATTTGGCTAATCTGCATGAATTTCCAGCCAATTATGCTTCTCAGGATATTGATGGTGAGGGGTTTAGTGATGGTAATGTCAATGAATCAAGATTAGGTGGTTGGAATTTATCTTGTGGGAGATGGTCATTTCTGCCACCATTTGGTTTGTTAATGTTATTTACCACTTATCAGCAGATGGTTAAAGTTTGTCTTGCTCTTGCTGCATCCAGGCATTGACAGTTTCATTTGCCAAGTTGTTATGAATGGAATTGAACATTATGCAATCAATAGATATAACCATTTGTATGATGGAAGGAAGCAGCAGAAAATAGGTACCATAACTTGCTTCCGAAATAATCTGGATGAATGTGGAGTTATGCATTTTGATGGTAGGAATTAAGGCGTAGACTATTTTCAAAATGAGGGGAGAGAGTTCAGAAATCGGTGGTGCAAAAGGACTTTGGAGTGCTAGTGTAGGATTCCCCAAAAGTTAATTTGCAAGTCGAATTTGTAGTAAGGAAGGCAAATGCATTTATTTATTTCGGGAGGACTAGAATATAAAAACAGGGATGTAAGGCTGAGGCTTTAGTAGGCACTAGTCAGACTGCATTTGGAGTATTGTGAGCGGTTTTGGGCCCCATATCTAGGGAAGTATGTACTGACATTGGAGATAGTTTGAGGAGGTTTACAAGAATGATCCCAGGAATGATTGGGTTAATATATGATGAGTGTTCGACGACACTGGGCCTGTACCCACTGGAGTTTAGAAGGATGAAGGGGAACCTCATTGAAACTTACCAAATAGTGAAAGGCCTGGATAGAGTGGATGTGGAGAGGATGTTTCCACTAGTGGGAGAGTCTAGGCCCAGAGACCACAGCCTAAGAATAAAAGAATGTACCTTTCGAAAGGCTATGAGAAGGAATTTATTTTGTCAGAGGATGGTGAATCTGTGGAATTCATTGCCACTGTCGGCTGTGGAGGCCAATGGATATTTTTAAGGTGCAGATTGACAGATTCTTGATTAGTAATTGTGTCAGGTGTTATGGGGAGAAGGCAGTGGAATGGGGTTGAGAGGGAAAGATAGATTAGCCATGATTGAATGGTGAAGTAGACTTGATGGACCGAATGTCCTAATTCTGCTCCTATAACATATGAGCTTATGATTGACTTCTGACAACCCCAACCATCTTAACATTTGTGAAAGTTGTGACTCCAACCCTTTTAGTACTTTATATTTGGTGACCATTGATATTAGTTTTATCAGGGCTCCTTAATGTTGCATGGTCAGGTGATATATTGATGGTTGACATGTCATTCTCAACTCCCTCTGGAATTCAGCTTATTGGTCCATGTTTGAATCACGGCTGTGATGCAGTTTATAGCTAGGTAATCCTGCAAATCCTAAACTAGACAGTGGTAATCAGTTTAAGGCGAATGAATGTCGTCTGATTGCAACATTTATGACACACCTATTACTTTTCTGATAATAGTAGACTAATTGGGTGGTAATTGATTGGATTGGATTTACTTGGTAGGATATTCCTTACAATTTTCCACATTGTTGGGTAATTGCCAATAATATAACTTGACAGAAATAGCTTTGCTGGAGGTGCTGCTTGTTTTGGAGTGCATATCTTCAGTACAGTATTGGGAATGTTTTCTGGGCACATAGCCTTTGCTTTTTCCAAACTCAGTTTAGTTTATTTTAGATTAGAGATACAGCGCGGAAACAAGCCCTTTGGCCCGCCAAGTCCGCACCAACCAGCAATACCAGCACATTAACACTCTTCTGCACACACAGGGACAGTTTACACTTAAACCAAGCCGTCTTTGGTGTGTGGGAGGAAACCAAAGAACCCAGAGAAAACACATGCGGTCATGGGGAGAACGTACATACTCCGCACAGACAGCACCCTTAATCGGGATCGAACTCGGGTCTCCAGCGCTGCAAGCTGTGCCGCTGTGCTGCCCATATATCTTCATAATATCAATATCCTGTGAAGTGCATTACATTAAGAACAGAAAATACTGGGAAAACTCATCAGTTTAGACAGCATCTGTGTAAAGAGAAACAGAGTAATATTTCAGGGCAAAGACTGTCAAAATTGGTAAGAAGAGAATGGAGGTTAAATTTAACAAATAAAGGGGGATGGATAGGACAAATGGAATACCTCTGGAAAGGTGAGGCCATAGTCATCATGGGGATAGGATCTAGAGGTCATCCAGTTGATGGATCAATGTGATGCCTTTGGAATTAAAATTAACAAAAACTAAGAAACAAGGTCCTGTTGCAGAGTGAGAATGCTCTTCTGTTTTTGTTTTATAGTTTTCCATCATCTTCAGTTTTTATTCATTTTCATTTATGGCTGGATCAAGTTAAATGCAGATTGATTTTTGAAGATATGTGGGTCATCTGTACATAGGAAAACTCATAGACTAAGTCAGTGTAGAATAAGAGCTCGAAGAGCTAAGATTGAAATTCATTATAATCATGTTGATGCCTTCGCTGATGATTTATTGATCTGCCATGAAAGAACAGCAAAAGATGAGATTGGAAGAGATGTATGGGTCAGAAAGTGAAAGGGATAAAGTATTAAGAGTGTCGTCAGAATTCAAGTTGTCAAAGCTTATGATTCTTAAGTAAACACAAGGTACTGGAAACAATCACCAGGTCAGGCAGCATCTGTGGAAAGAAATACAGAATTAATTCTTGATTCTGAACATTCTTTTGGCTGCTCTCGCTTTAACAGAGGAGCACTAAAGCAGCCTTGATTGCGATGGTGAATGAAAAGAGAAAATAATTTTGCTCAAGTAAGATCATGGAAGGATTTAAAAATGATATAATTAGACATTTATTAGAGTCGTAGAGAGTCATAGAGTGATTCAGTGTGGAAACCGCCCCTTCGGCCCAACTTGCCCACACCGGCCAACATGTCCCAGCTACATGCGCTTGGTCCATATCCCTCCAAACTTGTCCTATCCATGTACCTGTCTAACTGTTTCTTAAATGCTCGGATAGTCCCATCCTCAACTAACTACCTCTGGCATCCTCAACTACCTCCTCTGGTTCGCCGAACACCTCTGGCCCAGCACTTCAACTCCCCCTCCCATTCCGAATCCGACCTCTCTGTCCTGGGCCTCCTCCATGGCCAGAGTGAGCACCACCAAAAATTGAAGGAGCAGCACCTCATATTCCGCTTGGGCAGTCTGCACCCTAGCGGCATAAACATTGAATTCTCCAATTTCTGGTAGCCCTTGCTGTCTCCTCCCCTTCTCAGCCCTCGGGCTCCTCCTCTTCCTTTTTCCTTTCTTCTCCCCGCCCCTCCCCTCCACCCTACATCAGTCTGAAGAAGGGTTTCGGCCCGAAACGTTGCCTATTTCCTTCGCTCCATAGATGCTGCTGCACCCGCTGAGTTTCTCCAGCACTTTTGTCTACCTCTGGCAGCTTGTTCCATACACCTACCACCCTTGGTATAAAAAAAGTTACCCCTCAGATCCCTATTAAATCTTATCCCCTTCACCTTGAACCTCTGGTCCTCGATTCTCCTATTCTGGGCAAGAGATTCTCCGCATCTACCTGATCTATTCCTCTCATAATTTTATACACAATTGTATTTACTAGGTGTTAAAGAAGGAACTGCAGATGCTGGAAAATCGAAGGTACACAAAAATGCTGGAGAAACTCAGCGGGTGCAGCAGCATCTATGGAGCGAAGGAAATAAGGGTTTCACCCTACATCAGTCTGAAGAAGGGTTTCGGCCCGAAACGTTACCTATTTCCTTCGCTCCATAGATGCTGCTGCACCCGCTGAGTTTCTCCAGCTTTTTTGTGTACCTTGTATTTACTAGGTGTTAATCTTGTATTTGTTTTTAAATGTTGAGTAATAATCAACACAAGATAATTAGTGTTTGTGTTTCTGAATGCCATGGACCATTAACAGGAGTAGATGCTAGTGGAATAGGTGCAGTCAATTGAGGAATGCTAATTTATATTGACTCTGGTTCTTAAAGGTCCATGAGGGAATGTTGACTACAAGCATCTAGGCTGATGCTCTGGTGCATTAGTGAGGAATGGCTGCATTTACTCTAATGTGACTTGAAAAAAAAGTCCTAAAATGTTTTGTTATCTCATTACTATTTGTGGGAACCACTTAGCGAATTGTTGATTTTCTGCATTACAATTACTGAGGTACTTCTGTACCAATATTGTAATGTAGTTTGGATCATGCAGGTTTTCTGTGTTTTGACAAAGCACGTGCAAAATCAAGTCATTAGCAGGTCATTGGACAATAATGTTTTTGAATTACTTGTTAACTCGAGAAATTTGGAGGAATGGTTGTTAATGAGAAGACTTTCAGATGCTATTACTGAAGAAGGCATCGTGTGGGCTACATATTGGAATGATGTCAAACATACTTTGGGTGTATTCTACATAATAGATAAACAACATATTTCAGATTAGCTCAGAGTATTCCAAAGATTTGAACAGATTTTTTACCTTGATTCGATGAACAAAAGTTAAGTTTAGGGATTGATTTCTGACTGACTTAGCTGAGTTTCTCCATCATTTTTGTCTACCTTACCACTCTTACGCGTTAACAATTTGATCTCTTCGTTTTAGACGTAAAAATCGCTTCTTTAAATGGCACAATTTTATCATTCTTTAAGATGAGAGAATATAATTAAAAACTTTTGGTTTGAAGAATTTGGTAAATATGTTAGTCTTCTATGAGGGAATTGTTATAATTGATAATGTATGTTGATTAAAGTTTATATGGTCAACTTAATAACAAATTCCCATCTGGGATTTGAACAGTTCTGATCAAGATAGACACAAAAAGCTCAGGCAGCATCTCTGGAGGGAAGGAATGACATTCACCCACTCCATGTGCCGCTGAGTTACTCCAGCTTTATGTGTCCATCTTCGGTTTAAACCAGCATCTGCAGTTCCTTCCTATACATAGTTCTGATCAAGATAATGTTTAAATGATTTGACCATGTGTTTCCCAACATTCAAACAAATTACTTTGTTGCCGCTTATTTCAACAATAAAAATAGTGAACTTCATTGCTACCTTATTTATCTGGTTTAGCTTATTTAGCTAGTGTGTTGCTTTAGAAGTTAAAGAGTTAATTCATCACAGGAATTAACAACACCCAGCCTGGCTTTGTTCTTTGGCAATCGGGTCTCTCAAAATGTTTTAAATTAAGCCACGAGGTTTGACGAGGTTAGGGTGGTGGATGTTCGCTATGTAGACTTTAATAAGATATTTGACAAAGTCCTACATGGGAGGCTGGTCCAGAAGGTTAGAATACATGTGTTCCAGGGTGAGATAGAGAATTGGATACAAAAGTGGCTTGGTGGTAGGAAGCATTGAGTGGTAGTTGAAAATTAATTTTCAGGTTGAAGATCTGTAACTGGTCGTGTCCACAGGGATCAATACTGGAGGCTGACGGGGCGATCTTATAGATGTTTATCAAAATATGAGGGGGGGGGGGGGGGCCATAGATAAGACAGATAGTCGGTCTCTTTGCGCGAGGGAGTCTCAAACTAAAGCCCATAGCTGAGAGGGAAAGATGTAAAGGAGATTTGATGGGGAGTTTTTTCACACAAAGGGTGTTGGGTATTTGGAATTTACTGCCAGATGAGGTGGTGGAATAGGTGCTACAACATTGATTAACGGCATCATTTTCTGCACAAACATGGTGGGCCAAAGGGCCTGTTGGTGTACTGTACTGTTCTATGTTCTATATATTTACCTTGGGGAAGGTCATGGAAGCTCAGAAATTCAAGGAAGATTTGTCTTGAAACATATCCATATTACAAAAGAGGAGGTGTTGGTGGTGGATCAAGGTGGATAAATCCTTGTGAACTGACCGTCTATATCCTAGGGCAATTTGGTACGCTAGGGAAGAAATTGCTTGGGTCTTGACAGATAAATGTGTATCATGGTTAGCTCCAGGTGAGATATCAGAAGGCTGAAGGGTGGCTAATGTTGTACCTTTATTTAAGAAGGGCTGTAAAGACAAACCAGGGAACTATAGGCAAATGAACCAGACATCAATGGTAGGAAAGTTGCTGGAGGGGATTCTGAGAGACAGAATCTACCAGCATTTGGAAAGGTGTGGAATGATTAGGGATAGCCATCAAAGCTTTGTGTCTCATGAATTTCAGTTTTTTTGAAGAGGTTCTAAAAGGATTGATGAAAACAGAGTGTAATGTTGTCAACGTGGACTTTAGCAAGGCCTTTGACAATGTCCTGCACGGTAGGCTGGTATAGGCGGTGAGATCACGTGGGGTCCAGGGTGGGCTAGCCATTTGAACACAGAATTGGCTTGGTTGTATGAGTCAGCGGGCACTGGTAAATGGTTATTTGTCAAATTGAAGGGTTGTGACCAATAGTGTGCCGCAGCAATTGATTATTATTCTTCATCATTTCTATTAACTATTTGTTTGAGAATGTATTTGTTAGTAGGTTTGCATTTGACACCAACATTATGGCGGACTATGAGGCAGGTTATTCAAGATTACAACAGGATCTAGAACTGGAAAAGTGGGACAAGGATTGACACGTGGAATTTAACTCATAAAAGTGTAAAGTCTTACACTTTGACAGGTTAAGCCAGGGCATGACTTGCACAGTAAATTGCAAGGCCCTGGAGAGTTGTATAGAACAGAGAGACCTCAGAGTACGTGCATAGTTCCCTGAAAATAGCAGCATAGGCTGACAGGGTGGTGAAGAACGGATGCTTTCATCAGTACTGTACTGAGTGTAAGAGTTGTGATGTCATATGGTAACTACAACACATTGGTGAAGACTGTACTGTATCAGATGTCAGTGTTTGCAGATTTAGTTACCTAGCTGTCGGGATGCAATCACTAAGCTGGAAAGGGTGCAAACAATATTCACAAGGATGTTACTGGGACTGGAGTCTTTGAGTTGTAAAGAGATACTGGATAGGCTGGGACTTTTTTCCTGGAGCATTAGTGGCTGAAGTGTGCCATTGTTAAGTATATAAAATCATAACAGGCATAGATACGGTGAATCTTTTTCCCAGGGTGGGGGAGTCTAAATCGAGGCCTAGTTTTAAGGTAAGAAGAGTAAGATTTGAAGGGGCTGCATTTTCGCACAGAGGATGGTGGGTATGCGAACAAGCTTCCGGAGGAGTGGAAAATTCGGGTACAATGGTAATGTTTAAAATACATTTGGATAGATACATGGAGAGGAAATGTATGGAGGGATATTTGCCTAATGCAGCCAAATTGGAAAAGCTCAGGTAGGCATCTTGGTTGCCATGGACAGGTTGGGCTGAAGGGTCATATTCTGTGCTGTATATTTTTGTCTCTTTAGTTAAATCTGCTACTAAATCCCTGGCATGATGTTATGAACAGTATGGTGGCTGGAATATCAAAATCTGATCTCTGCAAAGCCTTCTAACATCCTGGAGATAGACAGCTGACCTAAATGTTGGTGTGGAAATTCTGAGTCTTCAGACTACTAGAAAGCATTAGTTTGGGACTGGGCAACAGACTACAAACCTGTATATCCAAGGTTTAATTCCTGCCATGTTAGGGTTCAGGAGAGGGTACCTTTTGATATTGGAACTCAGCTAATGTTGCAGAGATTGTCTTTAATAGTTTATGCCAATTTTTTGATCACAGTGATGAATTCATAAATTGTAAGTTAACCCACTGCTTACGAGAAGGTCTCAAATGCACACTTAATTGTAAACTGTCTGATTAGTAAATTAAGTGTCTTTGGAGTGACCGACACTATACAAATGAAAGCTTCTTCCCTGATAAGCTGCCAACTGACATTCAGCAAGTTCTGACAGGTTGGCCTGATGTATAACTGGCAAGCAAGAACTGAGACACAACATTGCAGAAACATCAGGTCCCACCGATTCTAAAAAATGAATAAATCCCAATGCCCAGTTTGTTTGACAATGGCATGAACAAATTTCTCAACAATTGTGACTGCAGGAGAATGTTAATATACCTAGTCCAGTTGTTGATATCTGTCTGACATTATCGGGACTTGCTATGGAAAATGAAGATTGTTTCTAATAGTTTAACCAGTAACCTAATAGGTATCGTAAACCAACTTAGATTAAGGGAGATTACTTGTATCTATGCAAGATCGATGACTGTGCACCTCTCCAAACATGATCATCCCTTGGCCGGGGATTTTGGCAACCTCTGAACTTTCAGAGTGAGATATGTATCTAAAGGTACAGAATGTTCCTGAACTCTGTGTCATGAAAAAAGAAATTGTACTTAGGGAGATTTGCACAAACTTGGTGTGAAAGTTAAGGATGTTCCCTGACTATCTATGTTGATAGAAAACGGATTCAAATATGCAATGGAACTGTAGCAGATCAACAGTGATTGTTTCCCTGCCAGAAGCAAGCCAATTCATTTAGTGTCTTAAATTGGCTTGCTCAACTGTACTTGAACAGGTACTTTGGATCTGTCTTCACTAAGGAGGACACAAACAATCTTCCTGATATAGTAGTGGCCAGAGGATCTGGGGTGACAGAGGAACTGAAGGAAATCCACATTAGGCAGGAAATGGTGTTGGATAGACTGATGGGACTGAAGGCTGATAAATCCCCAGTGCCTGATGGTCTGCATCCCATGGTACTTATGGAAGTGGCTCTAGAAATCGTGGATGCATTGGTGATAATTTTCCAATGTTCTATAGACTCAGGATCAGTTCCTGTGGATTGGAGGGTAGCTAATGTTATCCCACTTTTTATGAAAGGCGGGAGAGAGAAAGAGAATTATAGACAAGTTAGCCTGACATCAGTGGTGGGGAAGATGCTGGAGTCAATTATGAAAGATGAGATAGCCGAACAATTGGATAGCAGTAACAGGATCGGTCCGAGTCAGCATGGATTTACGAAGGGGAAATCATGCTTGACTAATCTTCTGGAATTTTTTGAAGATGTAACTAGGAAAATGGACAAGGGAGAGCCAGTGGATGTAGTGTACCTGGACTTTCAGAAAGTATTTGATAGGGTCCCGCATAGGAGATTAGTGGGCAACATTAGGGCACATGGTATTGGGGGTAGATTACTGACATCTATAGAGAAGTGGTTGGCAGACAGGAAACAAAGAGTAGGGATTAACGGGTCCCTTTCAGAATGGCAGGCAGTGGCTAGTGGGGTACCGCAAGGCTCGGTGCTGGGACCGCAGCTATTTACAATATACATCAATGATTTGGATGAAGGGATTCAAAGTAACATTAGCAAATTTGCAGATGACACAAAGCTGGGTGGCAGTGTGAACTGTGAGGAGGATGCTATGAGAATGCAGGGTGACTTGGACAGGATGGGGGAGTGGGCAGATGCATGGCAGATGAAGTTTAATGCGGGTAAATGTGAGGTTATCCACTTTGGTAGCAAAAACAGGAAGGCAGATACTAGTTGGGAAAAGGGGAAGTACAACGGGATCTGGGGGTCCTTGTTCATCAGTCTATGAAAGTAAGCATGCAGGTACAGCAGGCAGTGAAGAAAGCGAATGGCATGTTGGCATTTATAACAAGAGGAATCGAATATAGGAGCAAAGAGATCCTTCTGCAGTTGTACAGAGCCCTAGTGAGACCACACCTGGAGTATTGTGTGCAGTTTTGGTCCCCTAATTTGAGGAAGGACATTCTTGCTATTGAGGGAGTGCAGCATAGGTTTACAAGGTTAATTCCCGGGATGGCGGGACTGTCATATGCTGAGAGAATGGAGCAGCTGGGCTTGTACACTCGAGTTGAGAAGGATGAGAGGGAATCTCATTGAAACATATAAGATTGTTAAGGGTTTGGACACGCTAGAGGCAGGAAACATGTTCCCGATGTTGGGGGAGTCCAGAACCAGGGGCCACAGTTTAAGAATAAGGAGTAAGCCATTTAGAACGGAGACAAGGAAACACTTTTTCTCACAGAGAATGGTGAGTCTGTGGAATTCTCTGCCTCGGAGGGCGATGGAGGCAGGTTCTCTGGATGCTTTCAAGAGAGAGCTAGATAGGGCTCTTAAAATAGCTGAGTCAGGGGATATGGGGAGAAGGCAGGAACGGGGTACTGATGGGGGATGATCAGCCAGGATCACATTTGATGGCGGTGCTGGCTCGAAGGGCCGAATGGCCTACTCCTGCACCTATTGTCTATTGTAAACATTATGTACACATTGCTGTTTCTGTAGACACTATGAACTGCAGATGCTGGAATCTTGTGCAGAACAAAGTGCTGGAATAACTCAGCGGGTCAGGCAGCATCTCTTTAGGACATGCATATGGTACATTTCAAGTCTGAAGAAAGGTCTGACCCAAAACATTGCCTATCCATGTCATCCAGAGATACTGTCTGACCTGCTGAGTTACTCCGACACTTTGTGTCCTGCTGTTTCTATACGTTTCTGATAAAACTCATGAATTTCATGTGGCAATATTAAATGTCGTATTGCCCATATGGCTATGTATGAGACAATCCTTAAGTTCTTTTCCTCAAATAAACACTTTTACCTGGCAGTTTCTATTAATAATCCATTGAAAACAGTAATGATATTGCTGATTGGTAATAATTTTAATTTTGTTTCAGTCTAACATTGCCCCGTATTCAAGCTAAGTGTTGCATAAATGTGCGCATTAGCACACTTTGGATGAAGCACTGTTGCTTTGGGTAGATGTAAGATCACATGGGACAAGGTTGTATAGATCTGAATGAATTTCAGTATGTTAAATCTGCTATTTTCAGGCTTAGGGAACCATGCACAACTATTATTTAAGAGTGGATTGCAGTTGGCAAGGTTAGTTGAAATAGTAAATGAAGGTTGTTAAAAGAGAATTTTGATAAATAATTTTCTAGAAAGTATTTAAAAGTGGCGGAATGGGGCTGTACAGGTTTCTCTACAAAAGCTGGCTGAAATTTGATAGGCCGAATATCTTTCTGTGCTGTAAAGATTCTGTTCCATGGATTTAATTGTAAATTTCACGTCATTCTAGTTATTAGAATAAATCCAATACTTCAAACGCATGTCAGATTTGACCAGAATCAAAGATACTAATTGTGACTTTTCTCTGAGTTATAACTTTGAAGGCAGATTTAGATATCTATTAAGTCTTCAGTTCTTTTCCATTCTGCGATGAGGAACTATCACATGGAGATAGAGCAGCAAATAGTTATGGGAGAGGAGAAAATAAGAAGCATTTTCACGAGGTGGGGTTTGGATACACATCTTGGTTTTAAAAAGTGATAATTTTGAAGCTGGAAGACTGTCCTTTCAAAGTTCTTCTGTATTTTATTCAGTGTACAGCTATTTTTTTAGGTCAAACTTTTGATTCCTTTCTCATCTTTTAAACTTTTACTCTGGCCATTTTGATTACTCCAGCCAAGAAATAGCTGTTGCTGTAGCAGAGAATTGTAGTTCCACGTGGGGGGGGGGGGGGGGGGTTTAACTACAAAAGGTCCAATGCTTACCTAAGGTTAAAACCGCCATCTTATTGAGTCATTGGTAAATGTATGATTTATTAGCTATACACATACAGAACACAAAGTCATACACTATTTTGATATTCTTAAAGACGAACTGTGCAGTCTTTGCAATTCTTTTGAAGACTCATTTACTCAAATCTTATTAATTAGACATGGTTCCCAAAATATATTCCACTTTATGTTATTTAAGCTAACCGCAGTGAGGCTACTTCCAAAGGGTAAATTTTCCTTTTAAAAGAAAGATATCATGGTCAGGATTAAGATGCCAATATATTCTGAAGAATTTGAATTAGTATTTTATTGCTCAGTACTATGAGAGAATAGCTGCAACACAAAACATAAGTGTCATCACAATATGTTTTGCACACAATATAGTTAATGTAAACAAGCAAAAGGTGAATCGGGTAACCAGACATCATAATGCATGAGCTTTTCTGATTGACTCTGTTCTATTTTATCTCCCTGCTCTGTGTGTCAGAAGCAGAATCAGAACAAGACCAGGCAATGCAAACCTCAAGTCTTGCCAGTGGTCACGAAGAGAATAGTTGATCTGAACTTGGCCTCAAGTTCACTTTAATGCCCATATACTTTCACCCTTTTCTCATCTATAATCCACAAGTCTGTCCATCTCAACACTGAATATATTTAATGACTAGCTAGGTTCACATGTGTGGAAAGGAACTGCAGATGCAGGTAGATACCAAAGATAGACACAAAGTTGCTGGAGCAACTCAGCTGGTCAGGCTGCATCTCTCCGGGTGACGTTTCGGGTTGGAACCCTTCCTCCAGCACTGTGTCTATCTTCCGACTAGGTTTCATAGTTCTCTGGGGTGGTGAATTTGAAAGACATGAGACTCTTGATTTTAAGTTCTGTTTTTATTTTTTAAATGTTAGTACCCAGTAAGGGGGAACAACCTCCAAGCATTCATGTTATCAAATGCCATTACACCTCTCTTACTTCTAAACTCGAATGAGTTCAGGTAACATGCTCAGTCATTTTTTTATTAGGCAGCCCCTTCATCCCTGGAATCAACACAGCGAACCATCATTGAACTACATCTGTTGCGTGTGTTTTGCTCCTTAATAAATGAACAAAGTAGCACATAGTACTGGTAATGTTACACAATAATCTGGAAAGTTGGAAGGAGACTTACTTATTTTTATATTTTATCCCCCTTGGAATAAAATCCAGTACTCCATTTGCATCTTCATGGTGTCCAGAATTCAGACAATTGCATCATGCTGCACATTTAAATCCTGTTTACTCAAATTCATCAAATTTAAATTCCTGATTCCTAGATTTGTTTATGGTCTTGGCCTATCCCATCTTACATCCTCCCACAGGATAAGTGCTTTTCCCATTCAGCACTCTTATAAACATGTTCTCATCTCTACTCCATTTGTTTACACACTGCCAATAGTAAAGCTCTGGCCACCTTGATTTTGTGACACCTTACAAATTCCTCTGCATATTCACTGCACTTCTTATACCTAAAAAACCTTGTAACCTACAGTGCCCTCCATAATATTTGGGACAAAGACCCGTCACTTATTTATTTGCCTCTGTACTCCACAATTTGAGATTTGTAATAGAAAAAAATCACATGTGGTTGAAGTGCACATTGTCAGATTTTAATAAAGGCCATTTTGATACATTTTGGTTTCACCATGTAGAAATTACAACAGTGTTTATACATAGTCCCCCATTTCAGGGCACCATAATGTTTGGGACACAGCATTGAAAGTAGTCATGTTTAGTATTTTGTTGCATATCCTTTGCATGTAATGACTGCTTGAAGTCTGCGATTCATGGACATCACCAGTTGCTGGGTGTCTTCTCTGGTGATGCTCTGCCAGGCCTGTATTGTCGCCATCTTTAGCTTATGCTTGTTTTGGGGGCTAGTCCCCTTCAGTTTTCACTTCAGCATTTAAAATGCATGCTCAATTGGGTTCAGATCGGATGATTGACTTGGCCACTCAAGAATTGACCATTTTTTAGCTTTAAAAAACTCCTTTGTTGCTTTAGCAGTATGTTTGGGATCATTGTCTTGCTGTAGAATGAACAGCCGTCCAATGAGTTTTGAGGTATTTGTTTGAACTTGAGCAGATAGGATGTGTCTATGCACTTCAGAATTCATTATGCTACAACCATCAGCAGTTGTATCATCAATGAAGATAAGTGAGCCTGTACCTTCAGCATCCGTACATGCCCAGGCTATAACACCCCCACCACCGTGTTTCACAGATGAGGTGGTATGCTTTGGATCTTGGGCAGTTCCTTCTCTCCTCCACACTTTGCTCTTGCCATCATTCTGATATGTTAATCTTCGTCTCATCTGTCCACAAGACCTTTTTCCAGAACTGTGGTTGCTCTTTTAAGTACTTCTTGGCAAACTGTAACCTGGCCATCCTATTTTTGTGGCTAACCAGTGGTTTGCATCTTGCAGTGTAACCTCGGTATTATCCCATCAAAGATAACTAAGATCCAGAGCCATTCACAGATATTTATCAATTGTCATGCACTGTTCTTGACAAATTAATTATTACAATTTATTATTATCCTGCATCAGACTGGTTGCATCCTTTGCGTCATATTAACTCTTGAGATGTTTTCTAGATCCACCTCAAAATAACTTTGAACTCCTGGCTGAACTTTTTTATCGATTCTTTTGTTACATGTAGACACAAATGTTCCCGTGGCAAATTTCCACCCTTGCACCCTTCACAGATTTGAGCTCCTCTAAACCTCTGCTGCCTCTAGCCTAACACGCATCACATCACACCTGTGTTTGTTGACCTACATTGTATCTAGGTAAGATATTTGCTTAGTTTTAAAATTCAATTTTTAAAAATTTTCAAATACTTCCACAGTGTCAGCCAATCGATTTCTGCTGCTTCCTTCAACCCCACACTACTATAATTCTAAGATCTAACACCTCCCTAAGGTCTTGGAATAATCGAGTTTGGTATTTCGATAAATGCAAGGAATCATGGGATTTGTCACAGGTCATTCGGGATTTTAAAAAAACGCAGCGCAGTATAAACTGTGTATAAATTGTTAAAATTGTTAACTAGATCAAGGAATTAATCTAGAATTCTGTCAACTCAATAGCTTCCTTTCTTGTTCTGGTGTTCACACACGACTTATACAGTACCAGTTCTAGTTCAGTTCATTAATCTGCAATTATGAGATCTTCAAATAGTTAAATAATTTATTACTTTAATTTAATCCTTAATGTGTTTGCTACTGGAATAAGAAAATATTACGTGTTTCAAACATTTTCATATCTTTATACACAATTTATGTGTAAAAATATATTTAATCTGAGGCAGGCAGCGACTGTATCAGTGTGATGTGGGTTGATGCTTTACCTACAGGCGGTGGGAATGTACCGTTAAGGCAAAGATTCATCTCCGAGGAAAACTGAGTACAGGGTTGGCCCTGTGAAGGAGCCGCCAATCCGATATAAGGCATTTAACTGCGAAATGCCTGCCCTTTAATAGTGGATAGATTGAGTGGAGGGTCTGTACTGTTCCAAGTTTGCGCTGGTTGCGGTGCGTTTCCCCAGCCATCTCGTCCAGTGCACGTTGACCAGCACAGTTCGCCAGCCCTTGTAGCAGAGGCTCTTTGTGCAGGTGTTACCCGAAGCCCAAAAGTTTTCTGGAGGTGCTGCGTTAGGATCAGGCACACAGCGAGCTGGCGAGAGGGCTGTCAGATCAGATCAGCCCAGGTTGCCGAGTGGCCGAAGGGCGGATTTTAATGGGTTGTTATTAAACTGTTCCGTCTGTGCGGCATCACCAGCTCTCTCTCTCGCCCAGATCCCCCACCCCAACTGTCGACAAAGTCTGACTGAGAAAATGCTCCCACTCATATTACAGGTTGTCTCTGCTTTTGGCCACTCATTGGGGCGGGTGGCGCCTCCTTCAAAGAGAGAGAACAGATCCCGTAAGCTGGGGAGCTGCGACCTACACCTGAGTGAAGCCTCCAGTTTGGCTGCGGTTGAAATGGCTACAAATTCTCATAGTTAGCACAAGGACCCGGCTCACAACTTTGTGCCCTGACAGACTGGAACCAACCCCAGAGGTTAAAGCGACAGCATCTTTAGTTAAGCCAACCCACCTCGAAAGTTTAACCAGTCTGTTCGAATCCAATCTGAACTTTCCAACCTACCCCCCACAGAGCACATTCTCCTCGTTTCCTTCAATCCAGGAAGGTTGTTTAGATAAGGAATGTAAGCACTGTCTCAAATTGGTTGACCACACAACTTGTAATTCGTGTAAATTAATATTGAATTTGAATGGCTGTGACTCAGGCTAATCCCAGGGATTTGATAATTGAAAGGTTCGTTCCAGGCATTCTTGTGTTATCAAGGCTGGTGCTGAGTCAATAATTTAAATAGATACAATTGTGGATTTGTGCAGCCTGCTGTACGCTGTGGCCAACTGCTGACATGTTTCACGGATAAATTTATTTATAAATCTAATTGAAATGAATACACAGGTCCATACACACACAGTTGCTCGGCTGACGAGAATGTTTATCCCGACTGGCCTATGACCTGGGCATGCGCAATTGAAATACCGAACTCGCTTATACTCTCCCCAAATCTCTTCCTTTTTCCATCTTTGCAATCCCCCCTTCCCCTCCAAGATGCTTCTTGGACCAAACCTTTGGCCAGCTGGCCTAGTATTTTGTTTTGTGGTTTGGTATTACATTTTCTTTGATCAATTTCCTATCAAACTGTATGGTCCATTGAACTATTATTAAAGGAACTATATTTAAATGCAAATTGTTTGTGTTGATGTTTTGGTGGTGAGGTTGTGAGACGAGGAGAAAATTAATGATGCTTCTGCCCCGGTGGAGGAAGAAAATGATGAGTTTTCATGGTTATAATGATCAAAATACCACATTAACAATGATGGGTTATAAGGATAGTTGAATCCACAAAGTTACTGCTAATGTGTGTAATTGCGCCAAATTGTAAGATTAAATTGCTTGGATAGCCCCTTTACTTGCATTCCCGTTGTTACATTTACATTTCAAATGTATCTTTGTTCAGGATTTCTTCCTACTTGGACCATTAGTGGATTTTCCCAGTCGGTATTATCCATTTTTTAACAACCTAACATTGCCCAGGATCATATTTTCCCATGCCAATATTTTTAAAGTGACTGAAAGGAAATTCAACTCAATTCCAGCAGTTCATTTATCTGTATTGCAGTATGGGGCAGTTAAGCTTGAAGAAGCTGTATGCTAAAGTGGCATTTTGCTTATGTATTGCTGCTTGTATTAATTGGTTTCATTGCTGAGTGGCGGCTATTTGTCTGTTTCGTCATATCTACAGCAATTCTAAATTTTGAGTATTACATATGGTGTTAGCTTGGAAACATTATTCCTACATATGTGATGCAGAACAACATTTAGATGCTGATTGATCCGGGTCTTGGTTTTTAAAATCAGTACCATATTAGTCGTCGGATCATGAAGTTGCTGTCGTATTGTCACAAAGAGATATGATAAGCATAGAGCTTGTCAAGTTTATGATAAAAAAATAGTCTGTATGTGTGGGCCAAAGAGATTTGCCTCAGGATAAATTAGTGCTGGTTCAACATATGCACATACTGTAATATCTAAATGTATGCGCATGTATTGAGAAACATTGTGAAGTTGTGGGAAAACAGTAGGTGATGTCCTGATTAAGGGTCTTTGACATGAAACAATTGTTCTGTTTTCCCACAGATTTGCTGCCTGAGCTGCTGAATGTATCCAGCATATTCTGCTTATGTTTAAGATTTCCAGTATCTATAGTTTTGATTTTCATTCACACGTGACACATGTTTATAATATAGATTCTAGCTTTTAACATGCTGGAACGATGGCTCCAAATCATCTTTCTTTTGCAGTTTTGAAAAAAGCTGTGGGGATTCCTCTGCTTTTACACACTCCTCTTTAAGTCAATCAGAACCATACTTGAAGCGTGGCAGCAAAGCTTTTTACTGAAGCCTATTACTCGTGAAATTTCTGTCTGTCATCTGTTCAGTTAGTAATGCTCCACCTAGTGACATTTCCTGTTATGGTTTACACTTCCTGTGTCATATTTTGTCACTTATTCGCAATTTAAAAAAAAATCATAATGTTGTAGCCTTGATTCTTTAGTGCGATTTTAATTTACCGGTTAAATTAAATTTAGACATGATATTTTGAGGAGTTAAACAAATGAAATAGTGATTCAAATTAATATGTTAAAAAAAAAAAAAAAGATTATTTTCCACCTGATATGCAGTAGAAGACGATCAAATTACACCAATTCTTTATAATTTCCCTTCTTTTGAACTGCGTTTTTCCTATTATAGTTTCCCCAGTGGAAATACTTAGGGCATTCAATAGTTTGCTCTGTAGCTCAGGGGTGTGAATAAAAATTAGGACATACCAAAGGTTAGGACATACCAAAGTGACTCATAACATTTGTGCATTGTACAAAATCCAGTAGCCGTTTTGTACTTAGTAAACACCTACAAATAGCATTACAAATGTTAAAGATAGAATGTTCTGGTGATGTTGATTGAAAAATGATTATCAACCAGAATATCAAGGTTAACTTGCTCTTATAATAGTGCAGTAAGATCCTTCATGTCCTTCTGAGAACGGGTGAGACGTTGAACCAATACAGCAGCTTTGACAATGCACCACTTCTTCACTATATTGAGATGTCAGTCTAGTTTTTTATGTCTCTTGACCTTACAAGAGAGAAATGGTTAATGCATTTAATACTAAGATGCAGACTCTTAAGCTTCTGTACCTTTAAAATGCTACACTTATCTAGAATTTAAGTTAGGATCTTCCTGATGTCAACCGAAGTTGACGACAAAATTCCTCTCAACTATTTTTGAAAAATTGATCATCTTGCGACCGGTACGATCTGAAGTCCATTCTAGAGCGCTTTGTGTTGTCAATGCACAAGACGGTAATTTTAAGGAGTGATTATATGCAAAATCTAGCCTGTGTGGTGCTCTTGAAAGCTTTTTATTAACCCGTTATGATTTAGAAGGAAAATCTATGATATCCTCATCAGCTGAACAGAAGGATGAATAAAGGGGGCATTTAAGAACGTGTTTGTAATATCCTTGCATATATTTAATTTGCATCTTGTGGGTGCAGGGTATTGATATCCAGATACCAGGTCTCCCTAAAGTGCCACGGGGCATAAGTTCTTGGCTATATTTGTTCAAAAAATGCTGCTTTGTGTATATGTCTTAAATTATCTGTAATAAATTTCTGAAACTATACAATGCCACAGATGTTAGAAATCTGAGATAAAAGACAATTCTGGAAACACTCAGAATGCCAGGCAACTTCTATGGAAAGAGAACCAAGAATGAAGGTTTCAGGTCTAATTAGCTCATCAGAATCTGGAAAGCAAGAACATTTTTGTCATACGTGATAGGAGTAGAATTAGACCATTCGGCCCATCAAGTCTACTCAGCCATTCAATCGTGGCTGATCTAACTCTCCCTCCTAACCCCATTCTCCTACCTTCTCCCCATAACCTCTGACACCTAATCAAAAATCTATCTATCTCTGCTTTAAAAAATATCCACTGACTTGGCCTCTACAGCCTTCTGTGGCAAAGAATTCCACAGACTCACCACCCGTGAAACTTATCCTTCCTCTGGCATGGAAGAGATGGAGTGAGAGCAAAGGCATAGGAAATAAATGAGATGTAATCAAGGACTCTTTCAATTTTGCCACAGTTAAAGATAAAGAAAGACATCTTAATCTTTGTCAGTGGACCAGATATGATGCAATGGAGGAACTGGAAGAAGGAATGGGTTCCTTATGTAAAGCAAGGTGGGAGGAAGTATCGTCAAGATAGGTGTGAGAGTCAGATCTTTTAACTGATGTTAAACTATCCTCACAAATGGAGACAGAAATCCAGAAAGAAAGGGAAGAGTCTGATGGACTTTGTGAAAATAATAGCAGGGTGGAAGTTAGCAGCAAAAATAACAACATTTTCAAGTTCTGTATGAGTGCAGCTGACACCATCAATAAAGTAATCTATGTGCCAGAAAAATAATAGAGTGAGGACTAACACCAGGACTGTTCAACATCCCAAAGAGTTAGGTTAAGCATGGACCCATCCGAGTTACACATTTCATTTGGAGAAAGTGAATGGAGTTGGAGAAGTTGATCAATATGAGAATTAGTTCAGCCAGACTAATACGTGTGTTGATGATGGAATGGGTTGGGCCTCTATTCAAGCAAGAAGGGACATCCTGATGTGGAAACTGCTTAAAATGGTGAAGATTATCAGAGGTGTTAGAGATTCCTGTGGGAAGGAAATGGACTAGGATGGGAAGGGGGGTAGTAGGATGAAGTTAACATAGGAAGAATGTATAACATAGATCAGTACAACACAGGAACAGGCCCTTTAGGACCATATTATCCATGCTGAGTACGATGCCAAGTTAAACTAATTTCTGCCTGCACATGATCCATGTTCCTCTATTCCCTGCAAAACTATGTTCTATCTAAAAGCCTTCTAAATGTCCCTGTCATATCAGCCTTCACCACCATTCCTGGCAGTGGTTCCAGGCACTCACCACTCTTCATGTTGAAAAAAAAAGTCCTGCATATCTCCTTTAAATTTGCCCCCTCTCATCTTCAAGCTATGGTTTATAGAAGTAAGTTTGGTAGGGCTCAAGCATGCTGAAACAATGTGTGTGCTGTTGCAATCCTGCCTGTGGATCTCTTGGAGTAAGTAGAAGTGGGCTAATGACTGCCTGGGAGATGGTGGCCAGATATTCACTGGTCCAGAGGGTGGTCAACAATGTGTCTGTGAACGGACATTTAGCCTCTACAAGATAGAGGTGAGTTTGCTAAACCACAACAGCTCCACCATTGTAATCTGGTTTGATGATGATCTTGACGTTTTGCTCTTTGTGAGCAGAAAGATGCATGTTCAATTGGACGTAGGTTGAAGTAGGTAAGTGGGAGTGGAAAAATTTAAATGGGCATAGCTACATCGGCAATTCGTGATTAAATTTCTGCCATTTTACAGTATATGGAGACACAAAATCTGGAGTTTGTCGTAGACTTGTTTGACATAGCAGGTTTAGGTGAATAGTGTAATGAAAGAGACAATATCAAGACTTTTCAGAAATTTAATGTTATTAGGAATGGCTATTTTAAGAAGAATCACCGTGATAATGATTTTTTTCACTATGGTAGGATTGTAAATTATATTTTTTTGATTATGCTTTTACTGGCTGTAGATATTCAAATGTATTGTGTTTCCTGTTTTTAAAACAACTATATATGAAGTTTCTGACTGAAAAACTATTGAGCTTCCATTCACGTATCTATAATAAGCTACCTGCAGCATGTGAAAGTAATACAGTCTGGATCATTTAGATGAGTTTCCTGAAATCAAGGAATAGTTTTATAAAGAATTATGGATGTGAATCTATATTTTGCCACATGACTTAATGCATTGGTAAATAAAAACGCGTTCATAAAATATGTGTTCATTAATGCTTGTAACTTTTTGGTGACCAATCTTTTGGTTTAGATGCTTCCAATAAAGAGGATAGTGAGTTGATCCTTTGAAAGCACATTCCAATCAGTCCTACTTCTGTTTGATCGGATATGCATTCTTGAATTGTTTTGTTTTAAACCTGTGTTACAATTTGAATCCACACTAAAAAAATTACTTGAGGATCAGGCATTGTCAGTGTTCAATGAGAGAAAATCATTACAGAATCATGATCATATTTCAGGTACCGTGGGCTTGTTCTGCTCACCACGCCAGAGGAAGGATATGTTAATTTTAGAGGAGGTACATAATGGATTCAACTGCACTATCTGAATTCCGAAAGTTAAAGTGCAAGGAAAGATTACACAAATGAAGATCGCGTGGCCTTGAATTTAGATCTGGGGATGATTTATTTTGAAGTTTTCATCAGGCCAAGGGGAAGTGAGAGGGTAGATGGCAAATTTGATTTCACTACAGTATTTACATATTCCAGAATAAGGTGAAATCGCCTAAAGGTTCAAGCTTTCAGGAATGAAGGTAGAAAACAATTGTTCATGCAAAAAGTAGAAGAAATTTGGAATACTTTAAAAGAGGTCATTTTTTTAAATTTTGAAAATGGTATATAACAGGAATATAAAATGTGGGAAATAATGTGCTAAAGAAGTCAGGTCACAGATAAGCCATTTTCCTACAGGCTTACAGAACTAAATGGCCTATTTTCTTTTATGTTTTTAATTTATGCTTTAAATGAGTTTGAAAGGGTTTTGGAAATATTGGTTACCGTATTTCCCGGCAATGAAGACGCACCTGCGGCGAAGACGCACCCCCATTTTGACTTGCTTAATTTTGAAAAAAAGGCTGGCGGGATATAGAATTTCTCACGCTCAAAAATAGATAAATAAATAAATAGAAATAAGGAGAGTAACAATTCAATTTGCCCAAGGCTACCAGATCTCCTCCATTCTGAATGACTGAATGGGGGGGGGGGGGTGGAGTGTGACGGCAGGTGGCGAGATGGTGGGAAAAACGGGAGCACACCGAGACAAGTTGAATCCGTTGTGATCTTAATGACAACACTAGTTCAAGGGACCAATTGAGGTTACTCGCGCTGACACAGGAGTAAGCTCCACCCACCGCCCGCTGTCCTGTTATCCATCGCCCGCTGACCCGCTCCGCTCTATGATCTTTGCTCTTGAATGACACGGACCGGGGCAGTGAATGCCATGCAGTGTCACCCAGCGCAGCAAGTGAGGCCATGTCCTGCTCCTGGCGGCAGTTGGAATTTAAGGATTTGCAGGAAGCGGCTGACATGGGCGAGGCCGGCGAGCGGCAGGAGAGAGGTGTTCAGAGAGCACTGCCAGAGGTGAATGAGCCGGCTATCCCTCAGTACAGCAACGTCGTTCTCGGTAAATTTTTGTGCCTTATTTTTAGGTAAAAAATAGCGCCTTCATTGCCGGGAAATACGGTACTTTCCTCATTCCTTACTTCCTCGTTGTCTTCGATTTCAGCTTGGTGCTGTATCCAGTGAGTTATTTCAATCCCAATAGCAACGTGAGGAGTCATTTCTCTGAACTTATTTGGAGAAAAGCTGTGGATAATTAAATTTTCTGGGTAATTGAGCAGAAGTTGGATAATGAATGCATCTGTGCATCCACAACAGTGAAAAAGAAGCCTGCTGCTCACCAGTTTATGGCAAGAAATGAAATTAAAAATAGAACTCATTTTAGATCTGATGGAGTGACACCTAACACTATAAAATAAATAGTATTTTGGCTCACAGCTGTTTATTGATAAGAAATCACCTATATTTGCAAAACGGAAACTTTCTACATAATGTTTTTTGACTAATCCTTTCAAGGCAGCACAGTAACGCAGCTGGTAGGGCTGGTAAGGTTTCCTCAGAGTGCTCTGGTTTCCCCCCACATCCCAAAGATGTACAGGTTTGTAGGTCACTTGGCCTCTGTAAATTGCCCCTTGTGTGTTGGGAATGAATGTGAAAATAGGATAACATGGAACAAGTGAACGAGTGATCGATTGTCGACGTGTACCAAAGGGCCTGTTTCCATGTTGTGTCTCCAAATTAAACCAATTAAAATAGAACTGTTTATAAAAGTGTGTGATATAAAAGATATGTTTTGCCAATTTGCATTACAGAAGTTGTGGAAAAGCGACCTCATTTTGATTGAATTGCATCCTATTCTTTTTGAAGAGGATAAATTTACTTTGTTTATTTTGCCGTTTATGAGTGATTAGGTTAATGTCCTTTCTCAACTAGGCTGGTCTCGTTGGTCTCCATCCTCCCCCAGGACAGATACAGTGACAGATGTGCTGGTGAGTTGGTTGTGTTGGTTCCTAATTGTGTCGCCAAAGAGATTGGGTGTATGGGTGGAGTCTGTATACTAAACTGTTATAAACTAAAGTAAAATGGTAGATCTGGACTGGATCCAAGATTAACTCGCATTGTAAGCATTTTGATAACTCTTGAGCTCCATCCTTTACATTTTGATTCTTTGTAGGTTATATAAATCGTTTCATAATCTGTTGTTGTTTAGATCTTGTAATGTTAAACAGGGATTTTGATATCTAAAATGGTGTTTGGTCAAACTGAATAAATGCTTTGCATAGTTGGTGGGGTTTTTATGCAGTAAAACTTTGCTGCTTGTATGTTAGAAAGGGTTGTTTCCCTCATCTTATTTAACCTAGATGCTCCACTGCACCCTCCCACTATGCGCACCCACCCACACACCCACACACCCACACCCACACACACACACACACACACACACACACACACACACACACACACACACACACACACACACACACACACACACACACACACACACACACACACACACACACACACACACACACACACACACACACACACACACACACACACACACACACACACACACACACACCCACACACACACACACACACACACACACACACACACACACACACACAGACAGACAGACAGACAGACAGACAGACAATTTTTTGGATTGTAAAGAACCTTGCCATATAAACCTTGGATGGTGAAATCTCAAATTCACAGTTTATGTTTTTTTCTTATGTCTTGCAATGTTGGGAGGATGTGAGAGTAGTATAGTGTTAATGTGCAATCCTTTGACTGAAACCCCTCATGGAATCATCCTCACTCCTCTCCTGTTTTCCGTCTTGGCAAATTTATGTTCATACGTTATAGGAGCAGAATTAGGCCATTTGGCCCATAAAGTCTACTCCTTTATTCAATCATGGCTGATCTATCTTTCCCTCTCAAACCCATTCTCCTGCCTTCTTCCCATAAAGCTTGGCATCCGTACTAATCAAGAATCTATCAATCTCCACCTTAAAAATATCCATGGCCTTCTGTGGCAATGAAATCCACTGTCACTAAAGAAATTCCACCCTGTCACTAAAGAAATTCCACTTCATCTCCTTTCTAAAGATACAACCTTTTATTCTGGGGATGCGGCCTCGGGTCCCAGACACTCCCACTAGTGGAAACATCCTCTCCACTGCCACTCTGTGGATTTGTGAAATAATTTATATAAGCATAATCTCTAAGTTATGGGGTGGAAAATGCATGAATTAGGAGGAAACTAAATAATTTGCATTTTATGGGGCATATTATCACATTTTGAGGACCTCAAGGGTTTAATGTCTAATTATTACTGAAGTAATGCAACAGCAAGTGTGTTGATGGTAAACACACACACATATGAAAATTGTCATTTTTAACTTTTTTTAAATGATATTAATGGAAGAAGATGTGCTTTTCTGGAAGTTCAGAGAATGTCTGATGTCTGTAATACCAAATGATATTTCAATGTAATTTGTAAAGGGATATATAATTCTAAATTTTAAAATAGTTGAGAAATAAAACCTCTAATATGTCTTAATGTGTCTAAGAGTATCCATTTAGACATATATCGGGTCTGCATGTACGTGCATGCCCTGTGACAGCAGGAGCTATCAAAACTCAATATTGAATTATAGCGTCATACAGTATGGAATTAAATGCTTCGGCCCAGCTTGCCCATGCCGACCAAGGTGCCCCATCTACACTAGTCTCACCTGCCTGTGTTTGGCCAATATCCCTCTAAACCTTTCCTATCCATGTACGTGGAGATATATTCCTGAGATAAATATTAAAAACATGAAATAATTTTCAAATTATGCTGTTGGGATTAGAACATGGATATTGTTCTGATAGGATGATGGAGGCATGACAGACCCCTAAAATTAGAAAATTGAGATATTAGGGCAGGATTTTTTAAAGAAATGGTGTTGACTACTGGTGACTTGAGAAATGACAAATTACTTCAAAGATAAATGGAGGTACAAATCAGTAGACGTCAAACATAGCATTTATAGCATAAACTTAATAACTCTAAGTGTAGTTAACACATTCCCAGTTAGAGCCATGGAGAAAAGTATGTTTGAAGTTAAATAATTGAATGTCAAGGAATCGAGCACACATTGAGTGGACCGCACGTTAGTAATTGGGGCTTAATTTGTCTTCAGGAGAAACATTGGAAAACTTTACATTCCTACAGATCACCGTTGATCAATTGTATTCGGTCACCATCATTGCTTCCGATGCTTTTTAGAACAATTACCAAAACGTGACCAGATAAGGAAAATATTCCAAACTTTAAATTGTGTAGCGACAGTGCCCTCCATAATGTTTGGGACAAAGACCCATCATTTATTTATTTGCCTCTGTACTCCACAATTTGAGATTTGTAATAGAACAAAATCACATGTGGTTAAAGTGCACATTGTCAGATTTTAATAAAGGCCAGTTTTATACATTTTGGTTTCACCATGTAGAAATTACAGCTGTATTTATACATAGTCCCCCCATTTCAGGGCACCATAATGTTTGGGACACAGCAATGTCATGTAAATAAAGTAGTCATGTTTAGTATTTTGTTGCATATCGTTTGCATGCAATGACTGCTTGAAGTCTGCAATTCATGGACATCACCAGTTGCTGGGGGGTCTTCTCTGGTGATGCTCCGCCAGGCCTGTATTGCAGCCATCTTTAGCTTATGCTTGTTTTGGGGGCGAGTCCCCTTCAGTTTTCTCTTCAGCATATAAAAGGCATGCTCAATTGGCTTCAGATAGGGTGATTGACGGCCACTCAGGAATTTACCATTTTTTAGCTTTGAAGAACTCCTTTGTTGCTTTAGCAGTATGTTTGGGATCATTGTCTTGCTGTAGAATGAACCACCGGCCAATGAGTTTTGAGGCATGTGTTTGAACTTGAGCAGATAGGATGTGTCTATACACCACAGAATTCATTATGCTACCACCATCAGCAGTTGTATCATCAATGAAGATAAGTGAGCCAGTACCTTCAGCAGCCATACATGACCAGGCCATAACACCCCCACCACCGTGTTTCACAGATGAGGTGGTATGCTTTGGATCAATGGGCAGTTCCTTCTTGCCTCCATACTTTGCTCTGCCAACACTCTCATATAAGTTAATCTTCCTCCAGAACTGTGGTTGCTCTTTTAAGTACTTCTTGCCAAACTGTAACCTGGCCATCCTATTCTTGCGCCTAGCCAGTGGTTTGCATCTTGCAGTGTAGCCTCTGTATTTCTGTTCATGAAGTCTTCTGCGGACAGTGGTCATTGACAAATCCACACCTGACTCCTGAAGAGCGTTTCTGATCTGTCGGACAGGTGTTTGGGGATTTTTCTTTATAATAGAGAGAATTCTTCTGTCATCAGCTGTGGAGGTCTTCCTTGCCCTGCCAGTCCCTTTGCGATTAGTAATCTCACCAGTGCTCTCTTTCTTCTTAATGATGTTCCAAACGTGATTTTGGTAAGCCTAAGGTTTGGCTGATGTCTCTAACAGTTTTATTCTTGTTTCTCAGTCTCATAATGGCTTCTTTGACTTTCATTGGCACAACTTTGATCTTCATGTTGATAAACAGCAATACAAGTTTCCAAAGGTGATGGATAGACAGTGCTGAGAGCTCTGTTATACCTGCATTAGGGAGGCAATTAAACACACCCGAGCAATTACAAATGCCCGTGAAGCCATTTGTCCCAAATATTATGGTGCCCTGAAATGGGGGGTGGGGGGGGGGGGGGGACTATGCATAAACACAGTTGTAATTTCTACATGGTGAAACCAAAATGTATTAAAAAAACTTTAATACTATCTGACAATGTGCACTTTAACCACATGTGATTTTTTTTATTACATATCTCAAATTGTGGAGTACAGAGGCAAATAAATAAATGATGGATCTTTGTCGCAAACATTATGGAGGGCATTGTAGGTAAAGCTTAAGAAATGCTACAGTGGTATCCTGAATAAGTGGTCAGAAAAGAATTGTTTTGCAAAACTTGCATTAGATTATTCTTTGACTAAAAGTGGAATATGCATTTGAATTAGAATTTCATAACTAATCTAAGCACTTTTTTCCCCTTACATTTCATATAGTATAACACATTGTTTAGTATCACATGAAAAAATAAATGTTGTATGAAACACATCATAACCAACCCCACATGAAAAACGTAATTGATATGTATTGTTGTTGCTCTCCTTTTCTAATAGACACGGTATTGTAACATTGTTGCTCCCTTTGTTTGATGTGCTTTGATTGTGCGAGTTACAGCACAGCACACCTACTGTGTTGTCAACAAATGAAAAACTGGACAAATTGTCCTTAATGGTTCTTTACATGAGCAAGGATTTTCAAAAGGGTCTTTTATAATTTGGTTATAAACTTCTCAGGTGCTTGCTAAAAATGCACATTTTTAATTGCGGTAACTCTTGGAGGACACAAAAAAAAAGCTATTGGTGGAACCTCAGCGGGTCAAGCAGCATCTGCAGAGGCAAAGGCATGGTTGGCATTTCATGTGTGGACATTCCATAGATGGCACTTGACCTACTGAGTTCTTCCAGCAGTTTGTTTTTTTGCTCCAGATTCCAGCATGTGATGTATTTTGTGGCTCTTGGAGAACATACTAGGCACAAACATTGAAGTAAGTGGTGTGACAATGTCATTGATTTTATTTTGCCTTGGATTATTCACATTTTATTCCACGTTGCAAAGCCAGAGTAATATGGCTGAGAATATGGTCTGTGCAAAATGCTCAAGTTATTGATATTTATTTTTTGATTTCCTCCTTTTTGCAGTTTCCCTCATGTCCATGATCTGCACACGACACTGCGGCTGTTCGGCCTCGGTGTGGTCAGGCATATTGCTTCGGACCCCGTGATAAACACAACTTGGTGTTGGACGTCATGAGCATAGTAATTCCACTTGGAGTTACCACACCGGATACTTCATACTCTGATATGGCTGCTGGTTCAGAGTGAGTACAATTCAGATCCTGGGAGAAGTGGGTGGAGAGGAGGCAGAGATAAATCATTTAAAGTGGATGACTGAAGTGTTGGGTGATTATGGGGTGTTGTGTAAAGCAATGATTTGTGGTGGCTCTACAACAATAGTGTCTTTAATATTTTAAATGAGTTTATCGTGGGCTGCAATGCTACCACCAATAATCCTGTTGTATCTCTATCTTAATTACATTTATTAATTTATCATCAAACATCGCTTCCCTTCTCCAAACAAACAATTTCCATTTTCCAGAGAGCATGGATAGGTGATAAGAGGGCCCCAAACCGAAATGTCACCATTAAATGTTCACCAGAGATGCTGCCTGACCCGCTGAGTTACTTCAGCACTTTTTATTTTGTAAACCCGCACCTGCAGTTTCTTGTATCTATATTTCCTTTTTCACCTTTCTCCCACTGCCAAATATTTTACCTCTGATTGCTAAAGTGTTTGTAATATTTATCTGAATGTACCTTTTTGGCTGCGTTAGTAGCTAAACTCTACAATAATGCTTCATGGCTCGGACTTCTTGTAAACTAACACAACTAATTAGCTAGTATACAGGAAGTAATAATAGTGGAAACCGGCAAAATATTATTGAACTCGCCTCATCAGCTTTCAGTCATGATCTCACTTCCCGGAGCTGTTTTGCTTGCTTCAGATGCAGGACTTGACAGCTCCCCAGTCGTAGGAAGTTAAACTGTTCCATTCCTGCTTCAACCAGGCCATTTGCTTCCATTCAATCTCCAATATCATCCACGTGCTCTTTTCTATTCCTTGGCTGTATGCTTCAGTTAATTATATAAATCCTTTCCTCCTGCTCCATTCCTCACCCAACAAATTTACATGATGGCCAATGTCATCAAAGCTTCTGAATCATTAACAACTAAGATCGATAGTATGTATTTCTTCAAAGCCAATTTAAGTGCAGCTCGATTTATTTTGTGGGCGTTTTCTTCCCAAAGGTTGTAGTTGGCATAAAGAATCAGCATGCTGTTCTCTTACAAATGTAGTTTGTTTCTGAACATCAGAAATTATATGAATGGTCAGTTCCTCATATTGAGAGAGCACATAGCAAATATAGAATTCCCATTTTTAATTGGTTAATCATTTTGAACCTCTTGAAAGTGGAAAGTTAATAATCCCATATTAAAATAATTCATTATTCATAAGGGATTAAGGATTTAGTAGGAGGGAGGAAATGAAGGGAATCCACATTAGTTAGGAAATGGTGTTAGATAAACTGTTCAGACTGATGGCAGATAAATTCCAGGGCCTGATGGTCTGCATACCAGAGTACGCAAGGAGGTGGCCCTAGAAATCGTGGATGCATTTGTGATCATTTTTCAATGTTCTACAGACTTTGGATCAGTTTCTGTGGACTGGAGGGTAGTTAATGTAACTCCGCTTTTTAAGAAAAGAGGAAGAAAGAAAACTGGGAATTATAGACCAATTTCCCGCCTTACATCAGTAGCGGGGAAAATGCTTAAGTCGATTATTAAAGATCTAATAGCAGCGCATTTGGAAAGCAGTGACAGGATCGGTCAAAGTCAGCATGGGTTTATGAAGGGGGAAATCATGCTTGACTAATCTTCTGGAATTTTTTGAGAATGCAACAAGTAGAATGGATAAGGGAGGGTCAGTGGATATGGTGTATCTGTCGAAGGCTTTTTGGTGTTTCAAAAAGCCTTCGACAAGGTCCCACACAAGAGATAAGTGTGCAAAATTAGAGCACATGGTATTGGGGGTAGGGTATTGACATGGATAGAGAACTGGTTGGTAGACAGGAAGCGTGGAGTAGGAATTAACGGGTCCTTTTCAGAATGGCAGGCAGTGACTGGTGGGGTGCCACAAGGCTCAGTGCTGGGACCCCAGTTATTTGCAATATATATATAAATGATTTAGACGAGGGAATTAAATGTAACATCTCCAAGTTTGCGGATGACACAAAACTGGGTGGCAGTGTGAGCTGGGATGCTATGAGGCTGCATAGGTTGGGTAAGTTGGCAGATGCAGTATAATGTGGATAAATGTGAGTTTATTCACTTTGGTGGCAAGAACAGGAAGGCAGATTATTATCTGAATGGAAGGTAGACAAAAATGCTGGAGAAACTCAGTGGGTGAGGCAGCATCTATGGAGCGAAGAAATAGGTGACGTTTCCGGTCGAGGCCCTTCTTCAGACTGATGTGGGGGGGGGGGGCGGGAAGAAGAAAAGAAGAGGCGGAGACAGTGGGCTGTAGGAGAGCTGGGAAGGGGAGGGGAAGGAGGGAGAAAGCGAGGACTACCTGAAATTGGAGAAGTCAATGATTAGGAAAAGGGGAGGTGCAATGAGACCTGGGTGTGCTTGGACATCAGTCACTGAAAATAAACATGCAGGTACAACAGGCAGTGAAGAAAGCGAATGGCATGTTGGCCTTCATTGCAAGAGAATTTGCGTTTAGGAGCAAGGAGGTCCTACTGCAGTTGTACAGAG
>CM075980.1:51748120-51909718 GCA_038087875.1 Malacoraja senta
GTTCATAATAAATCATGCAATTGAATGACCCAGAGGAAACAAGGAAAGGTTGGTTTACAAAAAAAAGGACACAAAGTGTTGGTGTAGCTCAGAAGGGTGGGTGGAAGGAAGTTTAATAGTCACTTTTCAAAAGGGAATTGGATATATTTAAAAAGGAAAAAAAAAACTCAAATTTATCAGGAACGAGGAAAGGGACAGATTCTGAGATGAATACCTATGTCAGAAAGCCAACATGGTGGGTCAAACATTGCGCCTTTTATGACTTCTACCATTACATAGGAATTGAGAGGAAAGTCGTTACCCAGTTAGTGATATAATAGCACTTGTTATCTTGGAGAGTGATTGAAGTAAATAATAAAGATGAATCTAAGGCGAGGCTGGACAAGATACAGCAAAAAACTACTATATAACAAACCTACGGCTAGAATACTAACTAATAATATATTATCTTCAAAATTCGAATTATCTAGGGGCAACAGACAAGGATGTTCACTATCACCGCTGTTATTTGCTTTGGTAATTGAACCCCTTGCTGAAAAAATAAGAACACACTCGAATATTCACGGTTATAACACAAAATATTCAAACAACAAACTATCCCTATATGCTGATGATGTACTACTGTACATCACAAAACCACAAATTAGTATACCAAAACATATTAAACTTAATTGAGGACTTTGGATCCTTTTCAGGATATAGAATAAATTGGAACAAAAGTGAAATTATGTCGATTAAACCAAAAGACTCAACACATCTCAGGAAATTCCCTTTTAAAATAGCTATGGAAAAATTCAAATATTTAGGAATTGAGATTACTAGAAATTACCATGATATGTTTAAAGCTAATTATAATCCCCTACTTAAGAAATTAAATAATCTGATTAAATTTTGGAAAACACTTCCCGATGTCCTTAATAGGTAGGATAAATGCTATAAAAATGATTTTCTTACCACAAATCCTTTACCTATTTCAATCAATACCTATATATCTCCCAAAAAAGTTTTTCAAAAAACTGGACTCAGACATTACAAATTTTATATGGGATTACAAATCCCACAGAATACAAAGAACACACCTTAACAAACGAAAAGAGTTGGGGGGTCTAGCGCTCCCTAACTTTATGTATTATAACTGGGCAGTAAATATTAAAAATATGATTCACCTGCTGGACAATTCTGCCCAGCAGGTGGACTGGATTATAATGGAAAAAGGGGATTGCTCCCCGAATAATATAGGAGCGATTATTCTCTCTCCAATAAATTTGAATAATAAAAATTATAATAAAAATCCAATTATATATAGCACTATTAGAACATGGAAGCAAATAAAACAGAATCTAAAATTAAGAAACCTATCTCTCTTAATACCAATAGTCAATAACCCATCGTTTAAACCTTCAATCATAGATAAAGCATTTATACAATGGGAAAGAATGGGAATTAAAACGCTCGAAGATCTGTATGAATTAGAAAAATTACTATCATTCCAACAACTACAACTGAAATATAATTTGAAAAATAATCAATATTTTAAATATATACAAATCTGTGACTATTTGAAAACACACACAAAAGATTATTATAATATGCCTTCCGACTTACTAGATGAAGCAATGAAGACAAAGGCGGAATCAGTTAATTTAATATCATACTTATATAATATCATCTTAAATATAGAAATACCCACAACAGATGGAATTAGAAGAGATTGGGAACAAGATCTAGGTATAAAAATTTCAAAAGAGAGTTGGGATAATCATTTATTACAGGTGCATAAATGCTCGATCAACGTACGACATACGCTTATCCAATTTAAAACATTACATAGATTATATTATTCAAAAACCAAACTAAATAAAATCTTTCCTAACGTCTCACCAATCTGTGATAAATGTATATGTCAAGAAGCTACCATAGCACATTCTTTTGTTTTTTGTACAAAAATCCAAAAATTCTGGTTTGAAATATTTGATATTTTTTCAAAATTAATCAAAATAAAACTGGTACCAAAACCAGAATGGATTATTTTTGGAATATCGGAAGGTATTCCTGAATTAAACGTGTATCAGAAGAATTTACTCAATTATGGGCTAATAATGGGAAAAAAGCTTATACTTAAATTCTGGAAAAATGCGCCCACACCAACAATAAAAATGTGGACATCAAATATGTTGGAAACATTACATCTGGAAGAGATGAGATTCCTCCTAGTAGGTAAAGTAGATCAATTTCAAAAGACGTGGTCTACGTTTTTGGACCTATTACAAGCATGAGGTGCAATAGTAATTTAGAAAAACAAATAAATAAATAAAAGGTATCTGGACCTGGTAATGGGAGGTAAAATAAAAACAGACTTGGTTGGTAGTTCCTTCTCTATGAAGTATGGTATAAGAGTTATAATAGAGCGATTGTTCCTTCTTTCTTTCTCTTTTTTTTTCTAGGGTCTATTTTCTAACTTTACTTCCTTCTCTAACCTCTTCTCTAAGGGGCTTTCTTTTCCCAACACTCTTTTGCACTTCACAACCTTTGCGCACTTTCTTCACTTTTCTTACTTCTTTCTTTTTCTTTCTTAAAGTTTAAAAAAATGAAGCGGTACAAAAAATGTATTAATATATACGTGTTGTACATTACTGTAATCTACCGTACTTCTAAAAAATAAAAAAAATAAAAAAGAAAAAAAAAAAAAAAAGAAAGATTTGAGGGAGATAAGGCATGCATCATCATGTTCCCAACTGATAATTTAAGGCATTAGTGCTTAAGTTATTTTTGTGACTTTGGTTGAGGAATTACTATCGTCCAAGATATGACTGCTCTGCTTTTCGGAAGAGCCTTCCCATCTTTTATGCCAGCCTGAGAAAAAAACCTTTCTACATCATTCTCATCTGAAATGCTGCTTGCTCCTTTTATTTTAAATATGGACTTTGGAAGGTGTGTGTACATGATGGGCTTATGGGGTAAGTGGGAGGGGAAAGAAACTGGTTGATAAGAGCTGAGGTTATTGAAAAGAAGGGTGTGTGAGAGCAAGTAGGTGGATCAGAAGAAGAGAGAAAGGATCAACAAAAGCAGGTTAGCTGAAATCAGAGGTGATATTCATGCCATTGGTTTGTAGACTACTCGGGCAGAATATGAGGTGTTGTCCTCCAGTTTGCTTAGAATTAATTATTTTAATTGAACACACATGGAAATAAATTTGTTTCACCTGGAAGAATGTGTTGATAACTGTATGCCTCTCTCATTCATGATTTATTAGATACTTTCACTCATCAAGCTCCCCTGCCTTATTATAGTGCACTCAGTGGTGCAGGTTACCAGATTACTTGCTGCCATCTACTGGTGGTTCATAATAAATCATGCAATTGAATGACCCAGAGGAAACAAGGAAAGGTTGGTTTACAAAAAAAAGGACACAAAGTGTTGGTGTAGCTCAGAAGGGTGGGTGGAAGGAAGTTTAATAGTCACTTTTCAAAAGGGAATTGGATATATTTAAAAAGGAAAAAAAAAACTCAAATTTATCAGGAACGAGGAAAGGGACAGATTCTGAGATGAATACCTATGTCAGAAAGCCAACATGGTGGGTCAAACATTGCGCCTTTTATGACTTCTACCATTACATAGGAATTGAGAGGAAAGTCGTTACCCAGTTAGTGATATAATAGCACTTGTTATCTTGGAGAGTGATTGAAGTAAATAATAAAGATGAATCTAAGGCGAGGCTGGACAAGATACAGCAAAAAAGGAAATAAAGGGTTTACGTTGGGTGAAAGGAAAGACTTTGCTCTGCAGAACTTAAATTAAGTGAGGCAGTACGTAAGTTTAATGCGATCAAGGCGAGCTTGGAGACTTTTCAAGCAAAAAGAAATATTTTTAGAAAGCATTTTTCTCAATTTTGAATTGTTTCTTGTGGAATTGCAAGCTTGGCATCGAGGCAACCACAGCCAAATGGAGAAGTAAGGAGTGGGCTGGGGGGTGGTAGGAAGGTCTGGCTCACAACAGTGTGGCATTTTAGTCTGTGCTTGTTGGAAGTAAATTGTCCTTGGAGTGTCAGACATTGCTAGTGTACGGGGATCGCTGGTCGGTGCAGACTCGGTGGGCCGAAGGGCATGTTTCTGTGCTGTATCTCTAAAGTAAACTAAGCCTCCCTTTGCCAGAGAGTCCCATAAAGGCATTAATTAAACTGTTGCATTGGCCTGAACTTGGAAAGTAGTGGTTCTGTAATGTTGTATACTTCCTTGCTTTATATATATATTTATTCATTATGCTCACAGATATTTTCCACATAGATAATGTCTTGATTCTGTACCAGTAAGGCTATGAACACTTCAATATTGTGCATATTGCATAAGCAGGACTGCAAACAGTGGTTGAAATTCCAATGAGTAATAGAATGGAAATAATATGAAGCAATTTTAGTGATGGAAAAGATATTGTGTCCAAACTTCAGTTTAAGTTTCTTGTGTAAATGTCGGAGAGCAGTTGGGTTTAGAATTAGACACTGATCATATGATCACAAGACAGATACAAAATGCGGGAGTAACTCAGCGGGTCAGGCAGCATCTCTGGAGAGAAGGAATGGGTGTCGTTTCGGGTTGAGACCCTTCTTCAGACTGTTCCGCTGAGTCACTCCAGCATTTTGTGTATCTTCGGTTTAAACCAGAATCTGCAGTTCCTTCCTACACATAAGATCACAAGACATTAGGGCAGAATTAGGCCATTCGGCCCATCAAGTTTGCTCCGCTATTCGATTGTGGCTAATCTATTTTCCCCGCTCAACCCTATTCTGCCTTCTTCCTGTAACATTTGACATTCTTACTAATCAAGAAGCTATAATTTTCTAAGAGTTTGGAACTGGTTGGTAAGATTTGGAAGATTTGATGTTTCTCGTGGAAGTTGAATAAATGGCTTCAGCTTTATTCCCCCTCCTCTTGGACTCCCCCGGATGGCTCTCTACTCTCTTTACACCTTTTTATTTCCAACTGTTGGCGGGACATCAACCGTCTTAAAAAAAGAAAAGTCTCGACCCGAAACGTCACCCATTCCTTCTGTCCAGAGATGCTGCCTGTCCAGCTGAGTTACTACAGCATTTTGTGTCTACCTTCGATTTAAACCAGTATCTGCAGTTCTTTCCGACATGGCTTCAGCTTTAAGTTGAGTGGAAAAATGTCTTGCTCTCCCAGTAGTGTGTTGGACAGTCGTTGTGACAGATTAGTGGCAGAGGAATAATTGGCAGATGCGGTGGTCAGGTGGAGTTGGATATTCGTGTGGAATGTAACTGTCCAGACAATGCTGGTAAGTGCTTGAGTCCCGAACATTTACCTATTTAGACATCAGCAGTCTGGTGTCTTTCATGCATATCAATCCATTACACCAGTCCCTTCTGCTGCTTGTTTTGATGTGGCACTAAGTCATGTAGATTAATCTTGCTGAGATTCCCCTAGCTTTTACTCTGAAGAATTGAACAGTTGGAATGCAAATAAGAAATAATGTTAAATTATTTATAAGCCATTGGGTGCTTTTAATTTTTTTTAAATATTGTAAATCCATGCATGTCATTTTTTATATTTCTGAATGTCAGAAACATTGACCTTTGCAGAACCTGTTAGCTTTTACTGCCGGCAGAATTTTAAGGGGCACTTTGAGGCGCTGCCTCAGTGCACTGCTGAAGGTCCTACTGCTACTTAGGCCACAACCATGGATTCTAGGACACTCTGAGTCTGCCGCATTTGGACAGGGTTGGGGCTGTGTGACGTTAGTGATGGTGGTGGTGTTAGGGCAGCAGCAGAATGCAGGAAACATGACGATGATCTCAGGATATTCATCTATGAGGTCCTGAAATGGCAGCTTCTGAGAATTGCAAATCTGTACAGCCTAATCTTAAAATAGACCACTACCCCTGCATGTATTGACACAGAAGTGTTGTGGTGGGTGACAGGCTGCAAGGTGAAGAAACCATTGAAATGGGATATTGTGCCCAGTACGGGAAAGGGGGCATTTCTTTGTAATATTATTGCCCTCTGGTGGTGTGATATAGAAATTGTTTTGGAAAGCAATGAAACGTTTCCTATTTTATCACTCTGTTCTTGCTGTACACTATGCAGCAGAGGCAAATATTGTGTTATTTTGTGTACCTTTTAATAATTGACCATTGTCATTCTGTGCTCTATAATCAATGCAATTCTGTGCCTTTTCATAAATTTATGTAATTCCACAAACAAATTGCGGACATAAAATACTTTAAAATGTAGGCCCCATTGTAATATTCTCAAGCTCTTATCTCCAATGTGTGTGCAGTCAAGTCCAGATCGTTTTTTATGGTTCTAATGCTTTGATAAATATTGGCCTGGACTAGTTAGAGTGGTTACATGGCTTTCGCCAAACTAAACCGATATATTACCCCCAAAGATAGACACAAAGTGCTGGAGTAACTCAGCGGGTCAGGCAGCATCTCTGGAGAAAAAGGATCGGTGACGTTTCGGGTCAGGACCCTTCTTCAGACTGAAGCCCGAAATGTCACCCATCTTTTTTTCTCCAGAGATGGTGCATGTTAATCAGTCGTTGTGACAGATTGGTGGCAGAGGAGTAATTGATAGATGTGATGCTCAGGTAGAGTTGGAAATCTTTGGTATATGTGCGGAATCTAGTTGCCCAGACTATGTAGGTAAGTACTCGATTCCCAAACATTTGCCTGTTTAAACATCACCAGCCTGGGGTCTTTCACGCACACCAAATCATTATACCCGTCCCTTCTGCTGCTCGTTTTGATGGCACCAAGTCATGTAGATGAATCTTGCTGAGATTTCCCCAGCATTTACTTCATTTTATATTATCCCATTTTTTCGTGTCAGTTCAAAGAGGACAGTTCCAATAGCATAATGCTCCCTCGACACTACATTGTGATATTCGGCTAAAGTGCATGGCTGTCTGATATTTTAACCCGGAAACAACGTACTAATACTGAATAAAGGCTAAAAAAGTTGCACATCAGTGTGACTGCAGGAAGATAGACACAAAATGCTGGAGTAACTCAGCAGGTCAGGCAGCATCTCTGGAGAAAAGGAATAGGTGATGTTTCGGGTCGAGACCCTTGGTACAGTTTGATACTAAAAGGAAGATGAGAACATTTTATTTGATTTGTAAAAGATCCAAGAATCAGTAAACAAAACAACTTTAAAGCTACATCAGTAAAACTAGAGAACTAATTTTGTTTTGGCTTTGGCTTCATTTTTTTTAGCCCAGAGTCAGTGGAAGCTAGCCCTGCGGTTGCTGAGAAGAACAGCTATGCAAATCACAACTATGGAAGTGCACAACATCATGGATACCGAGGTCTGCCATATGCAGTGAGTAATCAAGCCCTGTTTCACCAGCAACTATGCTATGTGCTGTTCTGACAGGTTTAAATCAAAATGGCATGCACCTGAAAGAGTAATTTCCTCCAAATAGCCATATTGGTCCTTGAACTTACAACTATGAAATAGTTAACCTTGTGTGAGATTACTGGAAAGATTTACGGGTATGAACCAGCCATGTAGATTTAAAAAAAAGAAAAGGAGTAGAAATTAAGGACAGCTTGTGGGCAGCAATATTAGGTAAGATACTGTCTTAGTATCTTTGTCCGTTTCTGTTTGCTATGTACTTTAACAATCTGAGAAGAGGCTTAAAAAGAATGCAAATTAAATTTGCTGATTCAGCTTAAATGGCAGACGTACCAAATAATCCTGAGATCATTAAGACATCAGATAAGGTGAAATGGACGAAAATGTGGTGAGGAATAAACAAAATGTGTAGGAAAGTCAATGGTTAATTTTATTCGTCCATACACCCGAAGATGCAGTGAAATGAATTTGCCAGCAGCTGTACAATTTAAAAAAAGAACACACAATACACAATAAGAATTAACACAAACATCCACCATAGCATTCTTCACTGTGGTGGAAGGCACAAAGTTCAGTCAGTCCTTCACCTTGTTCACCCGTGGTCGGGGCCATAAACCTCCGCAGTCGCTGCTACGGACGGCCGGATGTACAGGCCCTCTCGTCGGGATGGTCGAACACACTCCACGGCTTGGAGGTCCCGAATCGGCGCTTTCTTACCGCGGCTTCAGGATGTTGTAGGCCGGCGGTCGGAGCTCTTCTCTGGCTATCCCCGGCGAGGGTTCCTGCTTCGGATGGCAAGTCCATGCCGCACCAGTAGCTAGAAGCTCCACAGACCGCGGCTTCAGGATGTTATAGGCCACGGGCCGGCAGTCGGAGCTCCGCTCCGGGGATCCCCAATGAGGGATCCCAGGCTCCGGACGCCGCGCCTACGGCTAGAAGCTCCGCAGAACGCGGCTTCAGGATGTAACAGTCTGCGGGCCAGTGATCGGAGCACTCCCTTCTGGCGACCCCCGGCAAGGGCTAGCCTGCTCCGCAATGAAAAGTCCACGCTGTGCCCGCTGCTGAAACCCCAGGCCCGACTCCAGGAATGGCCGCTCCAATCCATGGTGTTAGGCTGCGAGGGAGGCGACATGGAAAAAGTCGCCTCTCGGTGGAGGAAGCGACCAAAAGCGGTTCCCCCCTTACCTCACCTCACCACCCCCCACACAAGACACACCGAGAGATACTAAAACAAACATTTGGACACATTTAAATTTTTTTTTTTTAAGTAGAAATAATGAACACGCTGCTGGCGGGGCAGCCATCTCGCAGTGCCCTCACCGACCAAAGAACTGCAGATGCTGGTTTAAATCGAAGGTAGACACAAATTGCTGGAGTAACTCAGCGGGACAGGCAACATCTCTGGAGAAGGTGTCGGTGACGTTTCATGTCGAGAACCTTCTTCAGTCTGAAGAAGGGTGTCGACCAGAAACGTCACCCATTACTTCTCTCCAGAGATGCTGCCTGTCCCGCTGAGTTACACCAGCAATTTGTGTCTACCTTTGGAGGAATAAAGTTAGCTAAATAGCTTGGAAACGTGGAGGAATTTGTAAATTCATATTCACAAGACATTAAAATAATGCCTCAGTGTGGATTTTGTCACAGATGAAAGCTGAAGGAAAATTGTGATTTATGGTAAGAGTTATTTAATATTAAAGTTGATTTGTAACTATGTCAGTGTAAAACATAAGTAAAACGTATAGTGAGTATTTTGTGCGGCTTTGGGATATGAGCATATTGTACCTTTGTGGCGTCAGCTGATGGTCAGACCACTTACGGTTGAACCCTCATCAATGGTTATGAGGGCTGTCACATGACGTCGTGGGTTAAGGGGAGTGTCCTGCTACATAAGCAGATCTCACCTTGAGATCGGGAGTCGACAGGTAGCTGAGCTCGAGACAACACCCTCGCTCAGCAGCAGCAACAATAAATGAATATGCTAGAGGACCAAACTTGCATGTACACCAACCATGTAACGTCTGAATAAATCAACTGTTTGTTCACCACGTTTGGTACCGCTACATTGGTGACGATCCAAATTGGGATTTTGGATTTCTCCCAACGCACGCAGCCTCGGCTGACCTGATGTCTGCAGCCGACAGCCCAGCCCTGCTGAACGACGCTGCCGCCAACCCGGCCCTACCATAAGGTATGTCACAGGCCGCCCGGATCGATGGGCACGGTCCGGGCCTTGTTTGACAGCCGCCAATCTCTCCCGCCTGGAGCCGAACACCGGAGCTGAGAGGCCGCGGCTGCCGCCGCTCCCCCACCAGCTGCTGTCCACCGGAGCTGAGAGGCCGCGGCTGCCATCGCTCCCCCACCAGCCGTCGCTCCCCCACCAGCTGCTGCAGGAGCTGTGAGTTTAGCAGCCCCCCCGCCACCAGCATCAACGTTGCCCACCCCGGGAGCGGGGTGAGAGCGGGCCTGCCCATTACCCCAGCGGCCATTGCTCAAGGCCTAGCCTCCCGATCGAGCGGGCCTACCTGCCCGAAGACGGCCTTCTGCTCCTCACCGGCATGGATTTCGAAGATCCCCTGGCCACTGGCTGCCCATCCGGTTGGGCTGTGGTCGGCCCAGCAGCGGGGTGGAGCCTCGGCCGGGCGCGAGTCGGCGGTCCCGCGACGGATTCCCCGGCAGCTTCCAATCTCCGCCGAGTGCGGAAGCGCAGCCAGTCTCCGACGACACCGGAAACGGTGGGTGGAATCCCTACTTGCAGTGGTGGGTTGTGGCCCTTCGATGCCAGCCACCTCAGCCTGCCGCCAAAATGGCCGTCGCAGCGCCTGCAAAATGGCTGCCGCAGCGACTACAAAATGGCCGGAAGCGACGCTCGATCTGCTGGCTGACCGCCGTCAACAGCGCCACCTCAGGTCGGATGGTGTCTGTGCATCCTGACCGCCGGCAAAAGCGCCACTTTAGGTCGGATGGTGTCACTGCAACCTCCTGTTTTCCAGCACAGCTTCTCATCGGACATTGGATTCCTGAGCCATCCTGCACCATGGACATTGGACAATTTGCACTTTTAGTTTCCTACCACTATTGGACTTGTTTGCTCACTAGTTTTTTTTTCTTTACACGTTTTTACACTGTCGGGTTTAGCTATTAGTTTATTATTATTTCTTGGTTGTATTTTATTTGGTTTGCTTTGTTGCCGACGTTTCCCAGCCGTTGTTGGGTGCCGTATCTTTCGGGACACTATCCACTGCTGGTCGATGAGATGCGACTGTCTCGTCCATCCTGCGGCTTTTGTATTGGTCTCCTCGCACCCCTCGGCATACGGCCGGGATGGCTCACAGCTGCAGCGTCAACTGCGCCCGCGGGCCCCACCGTCCCGACCCACGGCCAGGATGCCCCCGACCCACAGCAGGAGCCGCCCTCGACCATGCTTTCACACCTTCTTGTAGAAGGTTAGCGCGTTCTATTCCTTTTCGCCTGTGCATTTCGAGTTTTGGCTGCCACGTTTTGTTGGCCTGCTCATTTTCCTTCCTCCGGTTCTGGAGAGGTCCTATGGTATCACCTGATGGTCAGACCACTTGTGGTCGAACTCTCGTCAGTGGTTATGAGGGCTGTCACGTGACGTCATGGGTTAAGGGGAGTGTCCTGCTACATAAGCAGATCTCACCTTGAGATCGGGAGTTGACAGGTAGCTGAGCTCGAGACAACACCCTCGCTCAGCAGCAGCAACAATAACTGAATATGTTAGAGGACCAAACTTGCATGTACACCAACCATGTAACGTCTGAATTACTCAACTGTTTGTTCACCACGTTTGGTACCGCTACACCTTCAATGTAAATGTGCAAAGGCATGTTGGTTAACTGATATTAAATCAGAAAATACTGCAGACACTCAGCAGGCCAGGCAGCATCTGTGAGAAAAGAGAGAGAGAGTTAATGTTTCAAGTCAAACATCTTTTCCAGAGCTTGGAAAGAGAAAATATGTTGATTTTTGTACGGGCCTTGATCGAAAATGTTAACTCCATTTTTACTTTCATAGATGCTGCCTGACTGGCTAAGTGTTTTATTTCAGACTTTTTCTTGTTCAACTGAGGTTTCCATTCAAATTGTAGAGAAATATTTGGTATAAATGTTTAAAACAAAGGTATAGGAGAATTGATAGTTTCAAAGTTAGTAGAGTTTATGATGAAGAGGAAGGTGAAAGACTAAATGTGAAATCTTGAGAATGTGGAACTGGACAATTTTATTTGAACACAATGACACATGAAATGAAAACTTCCACCACCAATAAGTACCAATGCACATTGGATAGTTAAATGTTACAAGTTCTACGGATGCCTTCTGTTCGATGCGATTGCTAGATATTTTCTTGTATAACCAAACAAAACAATAACAGCTCAAATGGATTTCTTTTTTAAGAGTAGGAGGAATTCCTTTTCAAATATATTCATCATCCAGTGTTCTGAATAATCTGGATTTATATCGCTAATTTTCTTCTGTTATTCAGATTTTATTGAGTAATACCATGTACATTTTCCACTATTAGATGTACAAATCTGTTATTAGAATAAAAACATTCTATCATTTATATTTTAAGTGCACTAATAATTAAAATAATGCTACCTTTCCACTGAAGAGTTAAAATAATTAGCGATGGCATTTGAGTGAGTAGTTGAATGTTTTGGACCTCCGGAGTATGAGGTGGGGCTGTAATGTATTGATATTGTTGCTGATCGGACAATATGAATTTGTAATTTGAGAACGGAAATCCATTTAAAAATAAATCTGGAAATAAAAAGCACTGTTTCTGCTCCTGCATGTTACTGTGGATCCTGTTTTATAATGGATTTTTGGAGAACAAAAATGAGGAGCAAAAGGAGATGTGTGGGGCAACTTTTTTTGCACAGTGTGGTGAGTGCCTGGAACACATTGCTAGGGTTTGTGGTTGAGGCAGATACAATAGTGGTATTTAAGAGGCTTTTGGATAGGTATATGGTATATCCAAATGGATATATGGCAGGGAAAGGAGGGAAATGGATTATGCACAGATGATGGTTTTGGCATCATGTTTGGCACAGACATTGTGGACGAAGGGCGTGTTCTTGTGCTGCATTGTTCTATGTTCAATAGCAGGACTCCCGCATTAAAAAGTGCAGTTTGGTTGTTGGGAAGCTATCCAAGCAAGAGAAGGTAATTGCCATAAGCAAATTAGTAAGTAAGGCATTCATTCACTGTCACAAATGAAATAATTACATGACCTACTATACAGACTAAAAATAGTCTTAATTTAGACCCCTTTCATTTTTATAAACTTTTGTTTAAGAAATATTGCAAATGCTACAGAATGTACTGAAAATATTTTGCAAGTCGACCTCATCCATGTCCGAGTCTGAGTCCACGTCCATGGCCCCGCCGACCAGCAATCACCCCGCACACTAACACTATCCTCTGCACTAGGGACAATTTACAATTTTTACCAAAGCCAATTATTCTACAAACTGGTACGTCTTTGGAATGTGGGAGGAAACCAGAGCACCCAGGGAAACTTCACGTGGTCACGGGGAGAATGTACAAACTCCGTACAGACGGCACCCGTAGTTAGGATTGAACCCGGGTCTCTGGTGCTATAAGGCAGCAAATTTAGTTTAGAGAAACAGCGCGGAAACAGGCCCTTCGGCCCACCTAGTCAGCGCCGACCAGCACTGTAAGGCAGCAAATCTACCTCTGTGTCACCGTGCCGCCCTATAAGTGTTTTTTTTTGTATGTAACCGAATTAAAACTTGTTGAAACTTCATCAGATATAAATTATGTTTTCCACTGGAGATTTGCATTTACAAAAACTTGATTTGCAAAGATGTTTACTCTGTACACAGATTTAATTAGAATTGATCCTATGGGTTTCAGCAACTCAATACACTATAGCCTTCTGCAGGAACGAATTCAACCTGATTAAATTGGTGTACCATGCTCAAGTATACATTTTCCTTTCCCTTCCAATTTCCCTGTATCATAACCATTAATAATATTGTTAAAAATTCAATGCAATCAGTTATGTTACATTGAATTTAAGTATGACTATGCCCAAAACATGCTTATTATTCTTGGTAGATGCAGTTAAACTCCTTACGTAATGATAGATATATACCACCACCACTGCGGGAGGGGTAATTGTTCTTCAAAGGTTTTCTCTGCCCATGTTCAACCAGAACAAAATTCATTTAATTTTGATTGCCGTATCATATGTTTTGCATTCATTTCAGTACTTACTGCCTGGTGAAAAATGCAGCCTTATTTGAACTTTTCTCTGTTTTCTTTGCATTCCGGTTTGTTGTCTTATTCAGAAGAGCATAGAATTTTATGCACAGAAGGTTTGTCATGTTTACGACCATGCAGGGATTTCATCTCAACTTTCTTGTCTTAACTCCATATCTCTTGCCTTTCTGTTTTTTTTGCTTTTTTACTCACTGATATTTGTGAAACACTATTCTCCAGGTAATGTAATTAAGTTGACTTGGAGCTTTATATTTTATTAAAAAGACCATATTTAGCTTTTATGCCTGATAAACAATCATTTACAGCCTGATAAACAAATGGCGTGTTATCTTTCTCCTGCTTTATTTCCATTTGATAGGGGTTCTCAGTTCTTTGTGAGCTGAGATCTGCCATATTGTAATCACAAACATTTCAGTAGAAATTGAATAATCATTAAATCCTTTTCTAAAATCCTTTTAACTGCTTGTGTCAGTGGCTTCTATTGTTGGTGCAGCAGCTCCATAATTCCATACCTAGCTGAGAGGATTCCTATACCTTTTGCCTTGTATCTTTGGGATCTATCCCCATGGGTAGTTTCCATAAGTACTAAATTAAGAGGATTGCTGGTGGAAAAAGACGCACCCTGCAGGGTTTTAAAGAGCTGATTTCCTCAAAATTGTTTATACTTTTTACCTGCATCTTGAAATGAAGGTCAGATTTCTGAATTCTTGCTCCTGTCTACAGTTTCCATATGTTTGGTCAGAGAGGTATTTTTGGCTATTAATTCTCTTAATTATGAGAAAAAAAGCACGATTGAAATGAGATATTTTCTGGAAGGAAAATCCTCCTCTTGGGATATCATTTCAGTGCTGCATTCAAAGCACAGTTTAATAAGAAAACCTGGGTGGTTTGTTAGGTTTTGTAACCAGTTTTAATTTTAGTTAACAAATATGCTTAAAACTCTTGCCTCAGAATATAGTGTTCTCTTCATGGTGAGTTTGTGTCTTGGCTCCAATATTTCCTCATGTTTCTTGGCGCCCAATTGCATATAGTCTCAACCCTGGGAACATTGTCTACATTTAGGAAATGATGAGCAGTTATTGACTATAAAACACTTTAAAGGGGAAATAAAAATTCCAAAGAAAGCGGATCAAACTAAAGTTAATGCATAAGTTAGATCAAAAGAAACATCTTGAGATAGAAGAATATTCAAATCTTGTAAATCTTCTTAAAATTAATTTGCTCCAACCAGAATATGCTGCAAAAAGCTTGGTTTATTACATTTAAGGTGTCTCCCTGGCCAACTCTTCTGATCACCAAGAAACTACACTCTAGTTATGTGTATTGGAACTATTATCTAGATTGATTGAATTGAAGGGAAAAAAATCAATCAAGTAAATTTTTTCTTAAGATTCTGTTCCTTTGTTTCGGCTTGCATAAAACCTATTTTCTTGATGAGATGGCTGATATTAGGAATGGTTCATGTGGGGATTCCATGTATAATACTTATTTCTGAAATAAGGAAGTCGGAAAACCTTTTTTTTTTCCTACCAGTAATAAATGTTTGGAATATTTTGAAAGGGAATTGGTAACAATCATATATTGACTGTTACATGCAAATAAGGAGTTTGTAGCGGTCCCTGGGGGATCACCCCCCTCGCCGATTGAGGGACAGGGGCATTGGTCTGCCACGGGGTTTCCAGACCACCCTGGGTTTGGTGCTCTCAAGGTGTGTGTGTGGTGTACTCTCGCTGTAGGGATTAAAAGACTACTGTTTGAACCCGCCTGGCGTCTGGCCTTTTCCTGACCTCCAGGCCGCCACACTGGTGACCCCGCCATTCATCACACGTCGTGATGGATAGCAACGCTGTTGCACTTAACCTCCCTACCCTGTGGACCGAAGAGCCTGACATCTGGTTCCAGCAGGCAGAGGCACAATTTGCTGTGAGAGGTATTACAGCAGATGAAACAAAATACTATTACGTGGTCAGCGCGCTTGACCAAGCGACTGCGAGGCAAGTTAAGTCTTTCCTCAGAGCCCCCCCCCCCCCGGTAGCTAACAAATATAGGGGCCTTAAGGAATTCCTTATCAGGAGGTTTGGCCTTGGTGACTGCGAGCGGGCAGCTTGGATTCTCCGAATGGACGGCCTGGGCGACCGCCGGCCGTCTGCCCTCCTGGAGGACATGCTCACCCTAATGGGGGACTACGAACCTTGCTTTCTATTTAAAGTTGCCTACTTGCAGCAGCTACCGCCCGACATCCGCCTGCATCTCGCCAGGGATCCCTTTACCGACATGCGGGCGCTGGCCGAGCAAGCCGACGAGCTGTGGATGTCCCGCCAGCGGAACCTGGAAGCGCTGACCGTCCTTCCCGCGGCGTTTGGAGGCTCAGAGCAGGTCGGGACCGCTATCGACCGCGTCTCCGCTGCTCCCAGTCGACCCCCGCGGCAAAATCCATTTTGCATTCCACTGCAGGCACTTCCTTCCAGCACGGCCCGCCTGCGGTTCCACCCAACGCCAGCAGAGGTCGCTGGCGTTCAAACCAGCCAAATTGGCTTGCAGTTCCACCGGACGCCAGCTATTACCACCGTCGCTGGGGAGCTGCAGCCAGGCAATGTCGCCCACCCTGTTCATTCCCGGGAAACGAAGGGGCCGGTCGTCAGTGATTCCTTTGGCGGCCGGAAAAATTCATCGCGTCTTCGCCTGGGATCGCCGCATTGGAGGTCGATTCCTTGTGGACACTGGTGCGGAAGTGAGTGTTCTGCCTCCCTCCATAACTGACATCCGTGCGGGCAAACGGGGCCCCCTCCTCACCGCGGCGAACGGGAGTGCTATTCGCACCTACGGGTTTCGCACCATCTCCCTCAACTTTGGCCGCAGCTCCTTTTCGTGGGAGTTCGTCATTGCTGACGTTTCTCAGCCGCTGCTGGGCGCCGACTTCCTTCGAGCCCATTTACTGCTCGTGGATGTCAAGCGGCGGCGCCTGATGCACTCCGTCACACTGGAGCCGGTCTTCCTCCGCATTGGTGATCCCGTATCACGCCCTGATGGCCCCCTGTCGTCCGTGGATGCGACTTTCGTGCGCATCCTGGCGGACTTTTCGGACATCCTTGAACCCCACTTCCGCTCCTCCACCCCCAAGCACGGGGTAGAGCACCATATCCCTACTTCCGGCCCACCTGTGCACGCCCGGGCACGTCGTCTTGCGCCAGACAAGCTTCGTCTGGCTTGGGAGGAGTTCCGCCTGATGGAGACGATGGGCATCGTGCGTCCCTCCGATCGCCCATGGGCATCACCGCTCCACATGGTCCCCAAGGCGGACGGGGCTGTCGCCCGTGTGGGGATTACCGTCGCCTGAATGATGCGACCGTCGCCGACAGGTACCCGGTCCCGCACATTTAGGACTTCAATGCCCATCTGGCCGGAGCATCGGTATTCTCCAAGGTGGGCCTCGTGCGAGGGTACAATCAAATTCCGGTCCGCCTCGACGATATCCCGAAGACGGCCATTATAACGCCATTTGGTCTATTCGAATTTCTACGGATGCCATTTTGGTTGAAGAATGCTGCACAGGCCTTTCAGCGGCTTATGGACTGTGTGTGCCGCGGCCTGGACTTCGTCTTCGTATACTTGGATGACATACTCGTGGCCAGTCGCTCGCGGCAGGAGCACTGCATCCACCTCCGTAGGCTGTGTCAGCGCCTCAGCGACTTTGGTTTGTCCATCAACTCGTCCAAGTGCCGTTTCGGGGTGACGGCTATCGACTTCCTCGGCAACCGCGTGACTCCACAGTGTGCCTCTGCCGGCCAGGGTGGACGCTGTCCGCAGGTTCCCCCGTCCGACCACAGTTAGGGGCCTACAGGAATTCGTGGGGATGGTCACCTTTTATCACTGCTTCCTGCCGGCAGCGGCTGCAGTTATGCGTCCGCTTTTCCACCTGATTGCTGGTCATCGCAGGGAGGTTGAGTGGTCCGTGGAAGCAACAGCGGCATTCGAGAGGGCTAAGGAGGCACTGGCTGAGGCCACGAAGCTCGTCCACCCACGAGATGACGCCCCGACTGCCCTGACGGTGGACGCTTCTGAGGTTGCGATTGGGGCAGTGTTGGAGCAGCTCGTTGACGGATGCTGGCGGCCACTTGCCTTCCTCAGCAGGCATCTCAGTGGTGCTCAGCGCCGTTACAGCTCTTTCGACCGTGAGCTCCTTGCCCTGTATCTCGCCGTACGCCATTTCCGCTACTTCCTGGAGGGGAGGCCGTTTACAGCATTTACGGATCACAAGCCGCTAACCTTCGCCTTCGCCAAGGTTTCAGACCCGTGGTCTGCCCGGCAGCAGAGGCAGTTGGCGTATTTGTCGAATACACCACCTCCATCCGTTTCGTTGAGGGCAAATTCAAAAGGGTGGCCGACGCCTTATCGAGACCTGCAGTCCACGCGGTTCTCCAAGTCGCTGAGGGGATCAATTATTCCGCCCTGGCAGCCGCTCAGCTGGTCGACGAGGAGATGGCCGCCTATTGTACGGCAGTTTCTGGCCTGCAGTTGGAGGACGTTGTCTGGTCCTGGGGGCGCAACGCTGCTGTGCGCTGTCTCCACTGGAGTTCCGCGTCCCATCGTCCCCATCGCCTGGCGGCACAGGGTGTTTGAGGTGCTCCATGGGCTTGCGCATCTCTCCATCACGGCGACAACGGCCCTGGTAGCCTCCCGCTTCATGTGGCACGGGCTGCGGAAGGAGGTTGGACATTGGGCGCGCACTTGCATCCCGTGCCAGACCGCCAAGGTGCAACGACACGTGCGCGTGCTGTTGCAGGAGTTCACCATCCCTCGGCAGCGGTTCGACCACATTCATGTGGACATCGTGGGGCCGCTGCCGTCATCCCAGGGCATGACCTATCTTCACCGTGGTGGACTGCTTCACGCGGTGGCCTGAAGCCATTCCGCTACCAGATTCTTCAACGGCCACTTGTGCTCGAGCCTTGGTGGCGCACTGGATCGGCCGGTTCAGGGTGCCACTGGACATAACATCCGACCGGGGGCCTCAGTTCACGTGGGAACTGGTCGGCCATGGCACGCCTCCTGGGTGTTCGTCTACACCACACGACGGCGTATCGTCAACTCAAGGATGCCCTGAAGGCACGGCTCAATGATCCGGCCTGGGTGGACGCTCTGCCGTGGGTTTTGCTGGGGATCCACACTGCGGCGAAAGAGGACTTGGCCTCCTCCTCCGCCGAGTTGGTGTATGGCTCCCCGTTGACGGTGCCCGGGGAGTTCATCCCACCGGCACAGGGCCAGGTGGAGCAGCCTTCAGACGCTCTGCAACGTCTTCGGCAGACGGTGGGCAAGTTGGCGCCGGTGCCCACGTCTCGTCATGGGTCCTTCCGTCCGCACGTTCCCTCTGCTCTGGAGGACTGCCAGTTCGTCTTCCTGCGCAGGGATGCGCATCGGACACCTCTCCAGCGGCCGTACGAGGGTCCCTTCCGGGTCCTGGAACATGGCTCGTCCACTTTCGTCCTGGACATGGGGGTCGGCATGAGACTGTTTCGGTTGCGTTGCTGAAGCCAGCACATATTGATATTGATCAGCCGGTGCTGGTAGCGCGTCCCCGTAAGCGAGGGCGGCCTCTGTCTAGGGTACCTCCTTCTCTGGCTACTCCGTCCCCTGCACCTGTTGGTCAGTTGCCTGTTCCGGGGCCGGGCATGGTGTGCACCCGGGCTGGCCGCCGTGTATGCCCTCCTGTCCGTTTCGTGCCTTGGGTACATGGGGGGGGGGGGTGTCCTGTGCCGGTCCCGCGGGGGTAGGCCACTCCTTGGATCATCCCCCTCGCCGATTGAGGAACAGGGGCGTTGGTCTGCCACGGGGTTTCCAGACCACCCTGGGTTTGGTGCTCTCGAGGTGTGTGGTGTACACTCGCTGTAGGGATTAAAAGACTACTGTTTGAACCCACCTGGCGTCTGGCCTTTTCCTGACCTCGTCCAGGCCGCTATAAGTTTGTTTATACTGTTGTTGAAATTAGTGATGAATTTTATCACTGGATTGAAAAGCCAAAGGCAGGAGTAGCTAACTTATTGATACCTTATTTTCTGTTGTTTTTTTAAACTTATTTCATTTCCTAAAGATTTTAATTGTTTATTTATTTGTGTGTGTGTGTGTGTATGTATATATATATATGTGTGTGTGTATATGTGTGTATATGTATGTGTATGTGTTTGTGTGTATATATGTATGTATACGTGTGTGTGTGTATGTATCTATCTATCTATCTATCTATCTATCTATCTATCTATCTATCTATCTATCTATCTATCTATCTATCTATATCTATATACTATTAAAACGCTGTGGCTGCCAGACTTGTGTCTGCCTGACTTGTGTCTGCCATCCGCCTGACTTGTGTCACAAATCCCCTTTGATACCGCCCCAGGCCCACACAGCACGCGGAAACGCCGATATTTTTTACCATTTCTAAAGGGATTACATTTATCTTTACGAATAGACACTCCTGATTAAATTTCTTCCTGTTTATGTACACATTTTTTAATGAAATGCATCACCCCCCCACCCCCACTCACTCATTTTGTCTCCTCCTGCTGGTCACCCGCCATAACGGCTGCTGTCGACCGCCTCTGCTCCGAAAACGACGCCATCTTTTTTTCGTTAGCGATTTTCACCCCGGGGTCTGAAGCACCTTCGGGATCTCACACCCCGGGGTCCTAAGCACGTTCGGTGTCCAGACCCAACGGGTCTGCACTTGGTCCAGTATATATATATATGTATCAATGTATTTATAATATTTGTTTAAAAGGACCATAATTTTGTTGTTTTGTTTAAAGGACCATAACTATGGTGCTCCTCCTCCTCCAACACCCCCAGCTTCACCACCCGCACAGACAATAATCGCCCGAGTTGAGTTGAATCGATTGCGTTGCCAGCGATATGATGACAATTCCGAGGATAGCGACAGTTCATCTGAGGACGAGAACCTTCCCTGGTGTCATTGTAGCTTAACCCAGGATGGTTTTATTATCACATGCGAGAACTGCAGGTACGAAGTAAACTGAATGAACAGAATCATGTTTGTTGGCGCACCAATTTAGTAGCATTAAATGCCAAGGTCAGCAACAGTTTGATTGAAGATATTGGAATTTGTCTACCTGTGTTTGGAAATGGAATTCAGCATAATCCACAAGATGTGTTCATGATGACATTGAAAACAATTTCAAAATAATTCCTTTAATTTTAATATTTCCTCATGACGCAGAAGGAGGCTATTCAGCCCATTATCTATGCCAACTCAGACTATTGTTTTTCACTAATTTTCCTTTTAACTTGCCCCCGAATTCCCATCAACTCTACTCTCCTCCATAGGCCAATTAGACTCTTGGCTCACACGACTTTGGGGTGTGGGAGGAAACCGGAGCACCCAGAGGAAAATCCTGTGGTTACATTGCATGCGTTCAAATGTATCGCTGACAGCACCGGATGTTTGGATCGAACCCAGCTGCTTAAGCTGTGAGACGGCAGCTCTATTACATGCACTTATCGTATTATCCTAAATTTCCCAATGAAATGTTTTGCAATATTTAACAATCCCATTTTATGTCTTTGATTTAGATTTTCAGGGTAACGTCTTACAAATGTTTAAATGGTTTCTCATGATCCTTTCGCAGATGCTATATTTATGTTGGTTTTAAGATACTCTGTCACAACTTTGGTTGTCAGTTACTCATTGTGTTGCTGTCTGCATTTACAATCACAGGGGCCTAGACAGGCGAAAGGTTATCAGACTCCAGCGCAGGAAGCAGGAGAATGTGTCTGGTAAGTAGAAAAAAGTTCATTTAGAAATTTCCTTTGGTTTTTATTTTATTGATACTAACTGACATCAAGGAAAATAATTATTTGACATAACTATTATTATGTTTTTCTGTTCCATTTGTATTTTGTACTTCACTTTCCGATTCATTTGAATTTTGTATTTTAAAGAACTATTAATGATTTCACTGACCAGCTTGCAGTTTTTCCCTGTATATCATTGTGAAAGTCTAATACATATTATGAATCGGTTAACATTCAGCTGAAGTGCATTTAAATTTCCCTGCACTATTGATGGTTCCATTCTTCCACAATGGTACATATATTTCTTATATTTTTAAAAAGCAAGACATTTCACAGAAATTTGAATCATTGACATTGTGATGCATTGTATACATCAGCTGTTGAATATTTTAAAAGCTTGCAGTGCTGTTACAGTTTTTACAATTGTTTTATTGTTCTCAAACACGAGCTATTTTTTTTAAAATGCACTTATCCACTACCACACTGCGGCACCTTTTGCAGGTCAAAGTTGGACAAACCTAGTGTTTAAAGGTTTGCTTAGTTCTGTGTTGTAGGTCCCATTTAGTTTAGGTTCATTATTATTGTCCTGTGGATCAAGGAAGAGTGAAAAGCCTTGTCTGACATGCTATCTAAGCAAATTAGATAATAGTAAACATAAAGCCAATCAAGCCAAACTCAAGTACAATAGGTAGAGTGAAAAATACAGAGTGTCGAATGTAGTTATCAACATTGTAGCGCAACAGTTCCTGAGACGGGTCTAATGTCCGCTCTGAGGCAGAGGAGAATCAGACTGTGCCCAAGCTTATGGAAGGACGGTTCAGAGGCTTGATAATAGAGGAGAAAAACCTGTTCCTGAGTCTGGTGGTACACGCTTTCAAGCTTCTGTATCTTCTGCCAGATGATTTTCCTGTGTTAAGAAAGCTAAGCACAATAGTCAGTAATGTCTTTTTTGCATAGGCTCCAATTTTGAAGTCCAACATAGATATTTGAAGTTGGAAGTATAAAAATCTAATAGTATATCTCGCAACGATAGCATTCAGCACCAAAATATTGAAGTCTTATGTATATATTTTTGTACTGGTACATTTTTGTTTGAGCAAATGGATTAAAAAAAAAATTAAAAGTGGAAATAAGGTCAATTTTTTTGTAATACATCTAACAGAGCAGAAAAGGGAGTTGAAAGGTGTACTAGTGGCCAGAGGACATAGGGTTACGGAGGAACTGAAGGAAATTAACATTAAACAGGAAATGGTGTTGGGTAGACTGATGGGACTGAAGGCTGATAAATCCCCAGGGCCTGATGGTCTACATCCCAGGGTACTTAAGGAAGTGGCACTAGTAATCGTGGACGCATTGGTGATCATTTTCCAATGTTCTTTAGATTCAGGATCAGTTCCTGTGGATTGGAGGGTAGCTAATGTTATCTCACTTTTTAAGAAGGGCGGCAGAGAGAAAACACGGAATTGTAGACCAGTTAGCCTGACATCGGTGGTAGGGAAGATGCTGGAGTCAATAATAAAACATGAAATAGTGGCACATTTGGATAGCAGTAGCAGGATCGGTCCGAGTCAGCATGGATTCACGAAGGGGAAATCATGCTTGACTAATCTTCTGGAATTTTTTGAGTATGCAACCAGGATAATGGACAAGGGAGAACCAGTGGATATAGTGTACCTGGACTTTCAGAAAGCATTTGATAATGTCCAACATAGGAGATTAGTGGGCAGAATTAGAGCACATGGTATTGGGGGTAGAGTGCTGACATGGATAGAAAATTGGTTGTCAGACAGGAAACAAAGGGTGGGAATTAACGGGTTCCTTTCAGAATGGCAGGCAGTGACTAGTGGGGTACCGCAAGGCACGGTGCTGGAACCGCAGCTATTTACAATATATATTAATGATTTGGATGAAGGGATTAAAAGTAACAGTAGCAATTTTGTAAATGACACAAAGCTGGGTGGCAGTGTGAACCGTGAGGAGCATGTTATGAGGATTCAGGGTGACTTGGACAGGTTGGGTGAGTGGGCAGATGCAGTTTAATGTGGATAAATGTGAGGTTATCCACTTTTGTGGCAAAAACAGGAAGGCAGATTATTATCTAAATGGTGTCAAGTTGGGAAAAGGGGAAGTGCAACGGGATCTGGGGGTCCTTGTTCATCAGTCACTGAAAGGAAGCATGCAGGTACAGCAGGCAGTGAAAAAAGCGAATGGCATGTTGGTCTTCATAACAAGAGGAGTTGAGTGTAGGTGCAAAGAGGTCCTCCTGCATTTGTACAGGGTCCTAGTGAGACCACACCTGGAGTATTGTGTGCAGTTTTGGTCTCCAAACTTGAGGAAGGACATTCTTGCTATTGAGGGAGTGCAGCGTAAGTTCACCAGGTTAATTCCCGGGGTGGCAGGACTGTCATATGTTGATAGATAGGAGCGGCTGGGCTTGTATACTCTGGAATTTAGAAGAATGAGAGGGGATCTTATTAAAACAAAAGATTATTAAGGGTTTGGACATGCTAGAGGCAGGAAACATGTTCTCAATGTTGGGGGGAGTCCAGAACCAGGGACAACAGTTTAAGAATAAGTGGTAAGCCATTTAGAACGGAGATGAGGAAAAACCTTTTCACACAGAGTTGTGAGTGTGTGGAATTCTCTGCCTCAGAGGGCGGTGGAGGCTGGTTCTCTGGATGCTTTCAAGAGAGAGTTAGATAGAGCTCTTAGGGATAGCGGAGTTAAGGCATATGGAGAGAAGGCAGGAACGGGGTACTGATTGGGGATGATCAGCCATGATCACATTGAATGGCAGTGCTGGCTCGAAGGGCCGAATGGCCTACTCCTGCACCTATTGTCTATTGAAACATATGTAAACCTATTGTATTCCTTAGCTCCTCCAAAGAAAAAGAAGTGGAGTTTAAAATAGAGCGAGGAGCAAATTTGTTTTTTTCAGCCCTTGTTCATGAGGGGATGAATTTAGAAAAAGCAGAACATTGGGTTAAATAGTAACAATGAAGAAACATAATCAGCTATTAACGTAAGGGACTAATGTCAGTCAGGGAAGTCAGGTGAAGTAATTTGGTTTTTGAACAAATGAACAAATTCATTTCCTTGCATTTAGTTATTTTGGGTTCTAAATCCATGAACTACACGTTTAAACTATTTTAGGAAAAGTAATCTTTGTTATCAGAGGGAAAGTAAGTAATATAATGTATGTTTGGTGTTAAAATCTAAGTGGCAGGTACTTTTGCAATTAGATGATGCAACTAATTGATGCAACTTGTGGCTCTATTGCATGATTGAGTGCTGGTGAATTTTATTGACCTTCTGTCTCCAGCACTGTAGCACATCAAGTTTAAGGTAATTCTGCAGGCCAATCTAAGGAAATTAACTACTTAAAAAATAAATATCATGTGATTCCTTTACCTTATAGTTGGAGATAGCAGTGCAACCGAGAGTGGGGATGAGGAGGTGTCACCATCAACTGTGTCATACACAGCAACGCAACACACACCGACTAGCATCACACTCACAGTCAACCGTGTGAAGCGAACCAAGGCAAAGAAGAGGAAGAGAAGTACAGAAAAATCAAAAAATGCCCCCAAAGCCAAAAAAATAAAGGTGGGTGTTTCAAAAAACACTTGTGCACTTTTGTCAGTACCTATTTTTTTTTTCCTGGATTGCACCCAGAACATTTGAAAAGTGGTGATTTATGAAGAAAATATCAAACATCTAATTTAATCAAATGAGCAGAGCCTGAATTGTCAGCAAATAGTCAAATAAATAACCAGTGTCAGGCTTGCCATCATGAGTTTTTATATTTACCAGAGAGAAGGAGATTTAGAAGACTTGCTCTATAAATGCAGTTATTGAAACAGTTGATGGAACAATCATATATGTGTAGAATACATGTCACAGAAGCATGTTAGAAATAGAACAATGATATATATCAGTGAATGGCGGTGCTGGCTCAAAGGGCCGAATGGCCTACTCCTGCACCTATTGTCTATTGGTCTGTTAAATGGAATTCAACTCAGACAAGTTCAAGATGTTGCATTTTGTTAAGTTATTGTGTCTCAAGAGCTTGAATAAGTTTTTTGAAGAGGTGACGAAGATTGAGGGCTATGCGATAGACATTGTCTATACGGACTTTAGCAAGGCCTTGTAACTTGGTTTGGAAAGTTGTATCTCATGAGATTCGGGATAAGCTAGCCAATTGAATACAAAATTGGCTAGGTTGTAATCAGAGGGTGGCAGTGAATATAGCGGTATGAACTTTGACTTCTCTAACTTCACGTAATCCTTGCTTTCCCTCTCTCTCCAGCTCTCCCCTTCCCAGTTCTCCGACCAATCTTACCACCTCAAACTTTTTATCTCTGTTTGCTTTGTTGTTGCCTTCTCCCAGCTAACAATGATCTATTCTACATTTTCCTTCATCTCCATTTCCTTTGACCTGTTTTCACACCCTCACACTTCCTTACCTATGTATCACCCTCCCCCCCCCCCCCCCTTGACGTCAGTCTGAAGAAGAGTCTCGACCCGAAACGTCAACCATTCCTCTCCAGAGATACTGCCTGTCCCACTGAGTTACTCCAGCATTTTGTGCCTATCTTTGGTGGCAGTGAACAGTTGTTTTTCAGATTGGATGCTGTGACCAGTGGTATGCTGCAGGGATTGTTGCTGGATCCACTCTTGTTTGTCATTATGTTAATAATTTGGATGAGAATATAGACGGCATGCTTTCTCAGCCTGCAGATGACACCATAACCGGTGGTATAGTGGACAGAGAAGAATTTACAATAGGATCGAGAGCAGGGGTCAGCAACCTTGTTGTGCATAGGGGCGGATCCCATGTCTGTGAGCGGTTGGAGGGCCGCATCAAATAAAGTTTATTTAATAAACCTTGACATATTTATTAATACAATGCGCTGTGAGGGACGGGGACTTCCTGGCTCAGGGAGATCACATAACGGGGAGAGAGGGAGCGCCTGGGATGAGGAGGTGTCACCATCAACTGTGTCATACACAGCAACGCAACACACACCGACTAGCATCACACTCACAGTCAACCGTGTGAAGCGAACCAAGGCAAAGAAGAGGAAGAGAAGTACAGAAAAATCAAAAAATGCCCCCAAAGCCAAAAAAATAAAGGTGGGTGTTTCAAAAAACACTTGTGCACTTTTGTCAGTACCTATTTTTGTTTTCCTGGATTGCACCCAGAATATTTGAAAAGTGGTGATTTATGAAGAAAATATCAAACATCTAATTTAATCAAATGAGCAGAGCCTGAATTGTCAGCAAATAGTCAAATAAATAACCAGTGTCAGGCTTGCCATCATGAGTTTTTATATTTACCAGAGAGAAGGAGATTTAGAAGACTTGCTCTATAAATGCAGTTATTGAAACAGTTGATGGAACAATCATATATGTGTAGAATACATGTCACAGAAGCATGTTAGAAATAGAACAATGATATATATCAGTGAATGGCGGTGCTGGCTCAAAGGGCCGAATGGCCTACTCCTGCACCTATTGTCTATTGGTCTGTTAAATGGAATTCAACTCAGACAAGTTCAAGATGTTGCATTTTGTTAAGTTATTGTGTCTCAAGAGCTTGAATAAGTTTTTTGAAGAGGTGACGAAGATTGAGGGCTATGCGATAGACATTGTCTATACGGACTTTAGCAAGGCCTTGTAACTTGGTTTGGAAAGTTGTATCTCATGAGATTCGGGATAAGCTAGCCAATTGAATACAAAATTGGCTAGGTTGTAATCAGAGGGTGGCAGTGAATATAGCGGTATGAACTTTGACTTCTCTAACTTCACGTAATCCTTGCTTTCCCTCTCTCTCCAGCTCTCCCCTTCCCAGTTCTCCGACCAATCTTACTACCTCAAACTTTTTATCTCTGTTTGCTTTGTTGTTGCCTTCTCCCAGCTAACAATGATCTATTCTACATTTTCCTTCATCTCCATTTCCTTTGACCTGTTTTCACACCCTCACACTTCCTTACCTATGTATCACCCTCCCCCCCCCCCCCCCCCCTTGACGTCAGTCTGAAGAAGAGTCTCGACCCGAAACGTCAACCATTCCTTCTCTCCAGAGATACTGCCTGTCCCACTGAGTTACTCCAGCATTTTGTGCCTATCTTTGGTGGCAGTGAACAGTTGTTTTTCAGATTGGATGCTGTGACCAGTGGTATGCTGCAGGGATTGTTGCTGGATCCACTCTTGTTTGTCATTATGTTAATAATTTGGATGAGAATATAGACGGCATGCTTTCTCAGCCTGCAGATGACACCATAACCGGTGGTATAGTGGACAGAGAAGAATTTACAATAGGATCGAGAGCAGGGGTCAGCAACCTTGTTGTGCATAGGGGCGGATCCCATGTCTGTGAGCGGTTGGAGGGCCGCATCAAATAAAGTTTATTTAATAAACCTTGACATATTTATTAATACAATGCGCTGTGAGGGACGGGGACTTCCTGGCTCAGGGAGATCACATAACGGGGAGAGAGAGAGCGCCTGGGATGGAGCAGCCAGCCTTCCGCCCAGTAGCTACCCGCCAACCACCACCTCCACTGGAGGAACTCTTCCCCCCCCCCCCCAGCGGCACTGTCCTTTTACAGCCCCTTCCCATCTCACACAGTTGCAGGGTTGAAGGTGTGCCAGGTTCCGGGGAGCAGTGGCATTGTTCGGCCAACTCCAACGAGAGTGGCATTGCTCGGCCAACTCCACTCCAGTGGACGGCCACTGTCCCTGTTGCCCCGGCGGAAAGCTGCTCCGTCTTCCCGCCCTGGGGACCAGACCTGAGTCCTGGTAGAATGTCGCCATCAACAAACTGGACCAAGCCACCCAGCCAGAGAATGTAAATCAGCTGCCAGCAATGAAGGATAGACTTGGCTATCCCTCAGTACAGCAACATCGTTCATGATGCTGCTGTACTGAGGGATAGCCAAGTCTATCTTTCTTGGCTAACAATCTAACCTTTGGCCTCCAAGACGCTGATAAATACGCACCATACAGCCACACTTAGTGCAAAAACAACGATTTAATTTAACACATCCATTAACACAATTTAACATAAGCATCCACTACAGTGGAATCAACATTGCTCACTGACGACGGTCCGATGTTCAGGCTAAGTGTAGTTTTAATGCACTCACTGTCTGCGCCTGTTGTAGGTCTGCCTTTTGCTGATACAAATAAATAGTGGAACCGCGCCCACCAAAGTAGGTGCGGGGGGGGGAAAATACGCCTGCTAACCGGAATGGTTCCAGGGCGTGCTGAGCAGCAGGCACCGCAGCCGCAAATGCAACTTCACTTTTAGATCATAGGTGCGGGAAAAAAGGTATACGACCATGGGCCGGATGACTGCGAAAAAAAGTTACGGGACACATTCGGCCCGGGGGCCGTAGGTTGCCGACCCCTGATCTGGAGCAACTGTGAAAGTGGGCCAAGGAATAGCAGATGGAATTTAACTCCAGCAAGTGCAAACTGTTGCATTTTGGTAAGATAAACCAGAGTAGGATTTGCACAATAAATGCAGTGCTCTGGGGAGCTTGTTCTAGTACATATAAATATGTAGATCTCTGCAAGGGGTAACAAAGCCAAATGGCGGTGAAGATGGCAGTTGACATGTTTGTCTTCATTGGTCAGGCCATTAAGTATAAAAGTTGGGAAGTCATGTTACAACTGAATACAGTGGCTTGCAAAAGTTTTCATACCCCATGAACTTTTCCACATTTTGTCACGTTACAACCACAAACATAAATGTATTTTATTGGGATTTTATGTGATAGACCAACACAAAGTGGTGCATAATTGTGAAGTGGAAGGAAAATGATACATGGTTTTCAAATTTTTTTACAAATAAAAAACTGAAAAGTGTCGCGTGCAAAAGTATTCAGCCCCCCTGAGTCAATACTTTGTAGAACCACCTTTCGCTGCAATTACAGCTGCAAGTCTTTTGGGGTATGTCTCTACCAGCTTTGCACTTCTAGAGACTGAAATTTTTGCCCATTCTTCTTTGCAAAATAGCTCAAGCTCAGTCAGATTGGATGGAGAGCTTCTGTGAACAGCAATTTTCGTCTTGCCAGAGATTCTCAATTGGATTTAGGTCTGGACTTTGACTGGGCCATTCTAACACATGAATATGCTTTGATCTAAACCATTCCATTGTAGCTCTGGCTGTATGTTTAGGGTCGTTGTCCTGCTGGAAGGTGAACCTCCGCCCCAGTCTCAAGTCTTTTGCAGACTCTAACAGGTTTTCTTCCAAGATTGCCCTGTATTTGGCTCCATCCATCTTCCCATCAACTCTGACCAGCTTCCCTGCCCTGCTGAAGAAAAGCATCCCCACAGCATGATGCTGCCACCACTATGTTTCACAGTGGGGATGGTGTGTTCAGGGTGATGTGCAGTGTTAGGTTTCCGCCACACATAGCGTTTTGCATTTAGGCCAAAAACTTCAATTTTGGTCTCATCTGACCAGAGCACCTTCTTCCACATGTTTGCTGTGTCCCCCACATGGCTTGTGGCAAACTGCAAACGGGACTTCTTATGGCTTTTTTTCAACAATGGCTTTCTTCTTGCCACTCTTCCATAAAGGCCCGATTTGTGGAGTGCACGACTAATAGTTGTTCTGTGGACAGATTCTCCCACCTGAGCTGTGGATCTCTGCAACTCCTCCAGAGTTACCATGGGCCTCTTGGCTGCTTCTCTGATCAATGCTCTCCTTGCCCGGCCTGTCAGTTTAGGTGGACGGCCATGTCTTGGTAGGTTTGCAGTTGTGCCATACTCTTTCCATTTTGGATGATGGATTGAAGAGTGCTCTGTGAGATGTTCAAAGCTTGGGATATTTTTTTATAACCTAACCCCCGCTTTAAACTTCTCCACAACTTTATCCCTGACCTGTCTGTGTGTTCCTTGGGCTTCATGATGCTGTTTGTTCACTAATTTTCTCTAACAAACCTCTGAGGCCTTCACAGAACAGCTGTATTTATACTGAGATTAGATTACACACAAGTGGACTCTATTTACTAATTAGGTGACTTCTGAAGGCAATTGGTTGCACTGGATTTTATTTAGGGGTATCAGAGTAAAGGGGGCTGAATACTTTTGCACGCGACACTTTCAGTTTTTTATTTGTAAACAAATTTGAAAACCATGTATCATTTTCCTTCCACTTCACAATTATGCGCCACTTTGTGTTGGTCTATCACATAAAATCCCAATAAAATACATTTACGTTTGTGGTTGTAACGCGTGACAAAATGTGGAAAAGTTCAAGGGGTATGAATACTTTTGCAAGCCACTGTAAGTCACAGGTGAAAACAAACGAAGAATATCTTGTGCAGTACTGGTCACTGTTGGGAGGATGTCATTGAATTGGAAAGGTTGTAGGAAAGATTCACAAGGATGTTACTAGGACTAGAGGTTACTAGGATAGACAGGATATGAGGGGTATAGATAAATTGAATAGCCAGACTCGCTTTCCCAGCGTAGGGGAGACTAAAACGAGAGCCCATGAGGTTATGGTGAGAGGGGAAGATTTTAAAAGGAACATGAGGAGCTAATTTGTTTCACAAAGTGGGTGTTGGTATGAGGAACAAGCTGCCAGAGGAAGTCGTAGAGGCATTTCAGCAGGTGCATGAGAAGGAAAGGGATATGGGTTAAGCACAGACAATGGAACTTGGTCAGGTAAGCAACTTTGTTGCATGGATGAGGTTTTTCATGCTATATAGCGCTTTGACTCTATTAAATTCCACCTGAACATTTTAATGGTGCCCTGATAGGTGCTACAATTGCTAACATAAACAATAGTTTAGCAGATTTTTAAAAAAAAATTTGCACTCAACATTTATTGACAAGACAATGTACACATACAAACAAAATATACAAATCACATAGCATCTATCAGCATCACATCAAATCATCTTAGCGTTCTGTCGTAGAAGCATCAGATTCATAGGCACCCAAGCAAGCTCATCAAATCGTGTCCTTAATCAATCTTGGCAGTTGTAGTAATACCGGTGTCCACATAATATTGAAAGCGTCAGTCCTTAACTGGAGTTTAGCTGTTATACTTTCCATCAAATATACACTTTTCAGTCCTTCCCTCCACTGTTGAACATTTGGTGGCTTTACCTTTCTCCATGACACTGATCATCTTTACAATCAACAGCAACACCCCAAGCAAGTATTTCTGATTTTTGGTATCTATCATTACTGGAGTATCTCCTAGTATGAAGCATGCCGGCTCCAGAGGTAAATCCACCCCCAAAAGTAACTTAATCTCCACCTGAATGTCTCTCCAATATTGATACAATTTGGGGCAATCCCCAAAAATATGGGTATGATCACCAATCTCCCCGCATTGTCTCCAGCATAAATCTGAGGTTTTGTTGTGTCTTGCTAGCATAAGAGGAGTCTTAAATTCATTCTAGTTTTCCATTCAAACTCCCTCCAGGTGGGGCTGTTTGTTAACTTGTGACCCAAAAGACATGTCTTTTCCCACGTTTCATCAGTAATAATAATATTCATTTCCAATTCCCATTTCTGTTTCGTTTCTATAGTGTTTTCCTTTTACATAATCTTGAAGTCCTTTATATAAATGGGATATCAGATTCTTTTTTAACGCTCCGTCCATAGTCAACAGGAAGATATTTTCCAAATTAGGTAATTTACATATCTGCTCCCAATCTACGTGTGTCTGCAGGTAATGCCGTATTTGGAGAAATCTAAAAAAGTCCGTCCCTGACAGTCCGAATTCTTTCTGAAGATGCTCATATGATTTCAAAACTCCCCCACAAAAAAGCCGATCCACAGTAATGAGCCCTTTGTCCGCCCAATTTCTGAAACCCCTTGTCAATTTTGCTGGGTAAAAAATCAGGAATAGCAGCTATCTTCAGTGCTCTAGATATAGAATTGTAGAGATTTTGTTGCTTTCTTATAACCAGCCAAGTTTTCATTGTGAATTTAATCCATTCATTATCTTTTTTAATTTCTTCCAGTTTGCTTGACTTAGAAATGGGAGCCCTGCCAGGGCAATACTGGGACATGAATTTTGCTCTATTCCCACCCACCCCGTTTCCTTATCATTTGTTATCCATGCTATCGGGGTTTTCAACTGCGCTGCCCAGTAATAGTATTTAATGTTGGGCATATTTAGGCCCCCTTTTTGTTTTGGTAGTAACAGTGTCTAAGTCTAGGTTTCTTATTTTGCCACACAAATCTTTTATTTTTTTATTTTATTTATTTATTTATTAGAAGTACATTAAATTACAACAAATTACATTAGTACTCATCACGTATATCTTATTACAATTAATGTACTCCGTCATTTTTTTAAACTAATAAAGAGAAAAGGTTGAAATTAAGAAAAAAGAGAAAGTGAAGGAAAATAGTGAAAGTGTAAAAACGTGTCAACAGGAAAGAACAGAGACCCTGTAGAAAAGAATTAAAGAGAAAAGATTAAGAGATAGACCCTAAAGAAAAAAAAAAGAGAAAGAAGAGAAAAGAGAAAAACAAGTACTTTATTATGAGCATCACGCAAATGGGATATACCAACTCACCACCTTTCATCCCCCTTTACCTGACATCGGTACTTTTTAGAGTACGTTTGCACCTTATGCTTGTAATAGTTCTATAAATGCAGACCACGTCAGGTGGAAGTGATCTGATTTACCTGCCAGGAGGAGTCTTATCTCTTCTAGGTGTAATGTTTCAAACATATTTGAAATCCACATGTTTATAGTTGGTATTGGAGCGTTTTCCCAAAATGTTAGGATAAGCTTTTTTCCAGTTATTAACCCGTAATCAACTAATTTCTTTTGAAACACATTTATTTCAGGGCTATCTTCTGTTGTTCCGAAGATAATCCATTCTGCTTTTGGTGTCAGTTTTATTTTTAATAATTTTGTAAAGATTTCAAAAATTTCAATCCAAATTTTTTGGATTTTGTACAAAAAAACAAATGAGTGCGCTATAGTAGCTTCTTGAGATTGACATTTATCGCAAATAGATGATACATTGGGGAAAATTTTATTTTAGTTTTTGTATAATATCTGTAAAATTTTGAATTGTATTAAAGTGTGTCTTACATTAATCGAGCATTTATGCACATTTAATAAATGTTCATTCCACCTATCCTTTGAAATTTTAATAGCTAATTCTTGTTCCCAGTCTCTTCTAATACCTTCAGTAGTTGGTATTTCTACATTTAAGATAATATACAAATACGATATTAAGTTTGCTGATTCAGCTTTTATCTGCATTGCTTCGTCCAATACATCTGGTGGGATGTTATAATGATCTTTTGTATATTTTTTCATATAATCACATATTTGAAAATATTTAAAGTATTGATTATTTCCCAGCTTATATTTTATTTGTAATTGTTGGAATGATAGTAATTTTCCAGTTTCATACAAGTCTCCGAGCGTTTTAATTCCTAATCTATCCCATTGTATAAACGATTTGTCTGTAATAGAGGGATTAAACGAAGGGTTATTAACTATTGGAGATAAAGCGATAGATTTCTTAATTTTAAATTTTGTTTTATTTGTTTCCAAGTTCTAATTGTACTATGTATAATTGAGTTTTTGTTATAATTTATGTTATTCAGTTTCATTTTTTATTTCTTCCAGTTTGCTTGACTTAGAAATGGGAGCCCTGCCAGGGCAATACTGGGACATGAATTTTGCTCTATTCTCACCCACCCCGTTTCCTTATCATTTGTTATCCATGCTATCAGGGTTCTCAACTGCGCTGCCCAGTAATAGTATTTAATGTTGGGCATATTTAGGCCCCCTTTTTGTTTTGGTAGTAACAGTGTCTAAGTCTAACTCTAGGTTTCTTATTTTGCCACACAAATCTTAATAGCTCTTTGTCCAACGCTTTAAATGCCACTCCAGGGACCCCTACTGGCAAAGATTGAAATAAAAAAAGCAGTCGGGGCAAAATATTCATTCGAACAACTTCAATTCTACCAATTAGAGATAGAGGGAGAATCTCCCATCTGAGCATATCTGCCTTTATCCCCTTTAGTAGCTTTCCATAGTTAGCTTCATACAATGTTGAAATGGAGGGGGTGATGACAATGCCTAGGTATCTGAAACCCTCCCTAGACCAATGAAACCTGACCTGATCATTTAGTAGCGAAGGCGCGTTGGGAAACAGACCCAACGGGTCTGCACTTGGTCTAGTAGCTATTAAAAGTCTCATTCGTCAGTTTGTTTGTACGGGTTCTATTTCGCGAAAATTCGTTTAAGCCGTTTGTGAATCTCCTCCAATATTTGCAAAAACTAAACAATTGTTACATATTTCGGTAGATTTTTTCCTCCTTCTCGTAGTGTTTGTAAAATTAGAACATTCGGTTCAACCTTTCCCTGCTTTTTTAATAAAAAACATCAAAACTATTTAAAATCAAGCTCCTGCATGAGTCACAAGGCCATCTCACAGATGTCCAATCACAATGGATCTCATTTACCTATGATATGACATCACAATGGGACAGGGCTAGGAAATTGGAACCTTCATGTGAGCCCACTAAAATCAAACAGCTGCATGACTCACAAGGCCATCTCACAGATGTACAATCACAATGGATCTCATTGGGACAGGTGCGGGTGATTGGAACCTTCACGTGATGCCACAAATGCAATCAACCTGGCGTGCACAATCAAATAGAGCAAGTTGTCCTACCCCCCTCCCTATCTACCCCCTCCCTATCTGCCCCTCCCTCTCTACCGCCCTCCACTCCCCACCCCCTCTACCCCTCCTATCACCCCTCCCTCCCCTCTCCTCCATCCCCTCCTGTTCTCCACCTCTCCCCCTCCTCTTCTCTCCCCCTCCACCTCTCCCCTCCTCTTCTCTCCCCCCCTCCAACTCCCCCTTCCATCTCCTCCAACCCCCTCACTCACCCCCTCCTCTCTCTCCTCCCCTCCCTCCCCTTCTCCCCTGTACTCTCTCTCTCCCCTCTATTCTCTCTCTTCCCCTCCCTCCCTCCCTCCCCGTGCCTTTCACCCTCCCCCTTCTCTCCCCCCTCCTCTCTCTCCCCCTCCTCCCTCTCCCCTTCTCTCCCTCTCCTCTCTCTCCCTCTCCTCTCTCCCCCTCCAATCTCTCCACCTCCCCCCTCTCCCCCCCCTCTACCACCCTCTCTCCTCCCTCCTTTCTCCCTCCCCCTCCCCCCTCCCCCCTCCCTTCTACCCCCTCCCCTCTACCCCCTACATCCTATTCTCCTCCCCCTCTCCACCCCCCCTCTCCACCCTCCCCTCCCCTCCCCCTCCTCTTCTCTCCCCACCTCCCCCCTCCACCTCTCCTCTTCTCTCCACCCTCCCTCCCCCTCTCCCATCTACTTGCTCTCTCCCCTCTAATCTCTCTGTCTCTCCTCTAATCTCTCTCTCTCCCCATCCGTCCCTCCCTTCCACCCCATGCCTTTCTCCCCTCCCCCTTCTCTCTCCACTCCCCCTTCTCTCTCTCCCCCCTTCTCTCTCTCCCCCCTTCTCTTTCCCCGTCCTCTCTCCCCATCCTATCTCTCTCCTCTCTCTCCCTCCTCTTCTCTCTCCCCTCCACTCCCTCCTTCTCATCTCTCCCCCTCCAATCTCTCTCCACCTCCCCCTCTCCCCTCCCCTCCCCCCACTACCACCCTCTCCTCCCTCCTCACTCCCCCCTCCACCTTCCACCTCTTATTCTCCTCCACCCTCCCCTCTCCTCCCCCCCTCCACCTCTCCCCCCTCTTCTCTCCCCCCTCCACCTCTCCCCCCTCCTTTTTTCTCCCCCCTCCAACTCCCCTCCTCTTCCCCGCCAACTCTCCCCCTCCCCTCTCCTCCCTCCCCTCACTCACCCCCTCCTCTCTCTCCCCCTCCCTCCCCCCTCTACTCTCTCCCCTCTAATCCCTCTCCTCTCCCCTCCCCCTCTTCTCCTCTCCTCTCCCTCCTCTCATCCCCTCCCCCTCCCCCACCCTTCTCTACCCCCCTCACCCACCCCTCTCCTCTCCGCTCTCCCCTCCCCCTCTACCACACCCCTTCCCCTACCCCTGTCTCCCCCTTCAACCCCCCCGCTCTCCTTCACTCCCCCATCATCATCCCCCTCACTCTCCCCCCTTCCCTCCCCTCTCCTCCCCTCTCCACTCTCTCCCCTCTCCCCTCCCTCTTCCCCTCCCTCTTCCCCTCCCTCTTCCCCTCCTCTTCCCCTCCCTCTTCCCCTCCTCACCCCCCCTCTCACCCCTCTCTCCTCACCCTCTCCTCCCCCCTCCCCCTCCCCCTCTCTCCTCACCCTCCTCACCCCTCTCTCCTCTCTCCCCCTCCCCCAATTCCCTATTCTCCTCACCCCTCTCTCCTCACTCCTCTCTATTCACCCCTCTCTCCTCACCTCTCTCCCTCCTCCACTCCCTTCTCCACCCCCCCTCCTCCTCCCTCCCCCCTCTCTCCCCATCCCTCTCTCCCCATCCCTCTCTCCCCTTCCACCACTCCCACCCATCTCCCCCCTCCCCCTCCCCTTCCCCTATCCCTCTCTCCCCCTTCCCCATCCCCTCTCTCCACCCCTCCCCCACCACTCTCACATCCCCTCTCCCACCCCCTACCCCTATTTCCCCTTCTCCCCTCCCCCCTCCCTGCTCTCCTACCCCTCCCCATCCCCCACTCCCTTCCCCCCTCTCCTCCCCTCTCCAATCTCTCCCCCATCTCCACCCTTCCTCCTCCCCCTCTTTTCCCATCTCTCCTCCCCCTCTCTCCTCCCCCTCTCTCCTCACACCTCTCTCCCCCCTCTCCACCTTACCTTCTCCTCACCCCTCTCCCCATCTCCTCCCCCTCCTCCCTCCCCTCTCCCCATCTCCTCCTCCTTCCTCTCTCTCCCCCTCCCCCTTCCTCCCTCCTCCCTCCACCTCTCTCCGCCCTCACCCTCCCCGCTCTCCTCCCCCCCCCTCCCCACACCCTCTCTCCCTTCCACCCCTCTCCCCCTCCCCTTCCCCTCCGCACTCTCCCCCCCCTCCATCTCCCCTCTCCTCCTCCCTCCCTCACCCATCTCCCCTCTTCCACCATGCTTCTCCCCTCCTCCAACCCCCCTACCTCCACCAACCCCCCTCTCCCCTCCTCCAACCCCCTCTCCCCTCCTCCAACCCCTCTCCCCCCTCCAACCCCCTCTACCCCCTCCCTTTCCCCCCTGTCTTTCCATCCACTCCCCCTCCTCTCTCTCCCCTCATCTCTCCACCCTCCTCTCTCCCCCTCCTCCCTCCCCCTCCTCCCCTCTACTCTTGCCCCCTCCTCCCACCCCCCTCTCTCTCCCGCTCTCTCTCTCCTCCTCCTCTCTCTCCCCCCTCTCTCCCCTTTCCCCCTCTTCCTCTCTCCCCTCCCGTCTCCCCCCCCAGTGTGTATGGCAGGTGGTTAGTGTGTGTGAAGCCGCAGCCCACCCCCCCCCCAGCAACCGCACGTTGAGGGAACGTTGGGGCCCAGCGGTCTCCCATCCCTCCCTTCGCCCACCCCGTCTCCCCCTACCACCCTCTCACCCGTCACCCCCTACCACCCTCTCACCCCCTACCCCCACCGCCCACTGTGTGTGTGGGGTGGTTAGTGTGCGCGTGAAGCCGCATCACCCCCCCCCACTGCGCGTTGGGGGAAACAGACCCAGCGGGTCTGCACTTGGTCTAGTATTCCTTTAGAACTTGCATTAGGCGAGGCACTGAGGAAATAGGATTGCTCACATACAGCATGACATCATCTGCAAATAATGAAATGTTATATTCCATCCCCCTATCATCTTTAATACCCTTTATATAATCCTCTTGCCTAATGGTTTCAGCGAGCGGCTCTAAACATAAATCAAAGAGCAGGGGAACTCAAACTGTCCTCCTGTCTAACTCCCCGCTTCAATTAAAAAAACTCAGAGCAACACCCATTCACCCTCACTCTTGACTTTGGATTTAAATATAGTGTTTTCACCCTATAAATTTTGTGTGGAACCCCATCTTATCTAATGTATGTTCAAGATAGACCCAGTCTACTCTGTCGAAAGCCTTTTGGACATGTAAACTGAGTAACATTGAAGTCTGATGCTTCCTTTTTGCACATGCCATGATGTTAAGGACATGTCTGTTATTATCAGCTCCCTGTCTACCCGGTATGAACCCTGTTTGATCAGGATGTATCAGTTGTGTTATAATTTTTTGGATACTCTTAGTTAATATAGCACTAAGTATCTTTTGGTCATTACATAAGAGACTTATCGGTCTATAGCCTTCGTATCTAGTGGGATCTTTCCCTTCCTTATGAATAACAGAAATTATAGCCTCAGCCCATGATTTAGGTGGGTTACCTTCAGACAAGGCATAATTATAGACTCTGGCCAAAATCGGAGAGAGCTCGTTCTTATAACACTTATAAACTCTCCCGGAATCCCATCCGTCCCCGGGGACTTATTGTTCTTAAATTTTTTTATTACTTCTTTTATTTCCTGCTCTTCTATTTGTGTCATATTTATCGCTTCTTCTTGGGAAAGGGAGGGCATTTTTAATCCAGAAAAGAAAGTTCTAATCTTTTCCTCCTTATCTATGATTTCAGGAGAGTCGTATAGTTCATAAAAGGATGCAAACGCTTCTGCAATTTCTCGTGGTGTGAAACTAAATTTCTAGAGGTCGGGTGTGAAACTTTGGAAACCACTCGATTAGCTTGCTCCTTGCGCAGTTGAAATGCCAGAAGGCGACTAGCCCTGTTTCCCTTCTCATAGTATTTTTGGTTTAAAATCGCAGGGCTCCTTCCGCTTTGTATGTTAAAATCTCTTCTAACTCATGTCTTTTTGTTTTAGTTCGTTTAAAAGATTCTTATTTATATTGTTATTTTTATGTTCTACTTCTAATACCTTTATTTTACTTTCCAGGTCAGATTTCTTCTTCAACCTGTTCTTTCTTACTCTACTCGATATTTCGATCATTTTACCCCTTATTACTGCTTTCGCGCCATCCCAAAGAGTGGATGGTGTTACTTCACTGTATCATTGTTGTCAAAGTACTCTTCAATACAGTTCCTAATTTCCTGGGTCACTACAGCATCGGTCAGTAAAGAAATGTTTGCTCTCCAGTATTTAAAGCACTTTTCTGTTCCTAGCTCCAGGATGAGAGTTATGGGCGCATGGTCACTGATTGTTATTGAGCCTATTTTACAATCTTCAACTTTATGTATATATTGTTTGGGGACACAAAACATATCTATGCGTGAATAGCTCCCGTGCACATTCGAAAGAAGCTATAGTCCCTCCCCCTTGGGTTTTTATGTTTCCATGGGTCTACTAATCCTAACTCCCCTAGCATGTTATTTAGTGTTTTGGATTTTTTTGCTTGGTTGTGCTCATCTGGTAATCTATCCAGCCTCCCATCGGGAACAGCATTAAAGTCTCCACCAAGTATTATCATACCTTTGCCGTTTCTGCTATTATATTTGCAATGTCTCTAAAGAAAGAGTAATCATCTTCCGTTGGTGCATAAATATTTATTATCGATACTTCCTTCCCACTTATTGTACCAGTTACCATTACGTATCTCCCCAGTGTGTCTTGGAGCACTTTCTCTACCGAAAAAACTACATTTCTATTGAAAAGGTTGGCACCCCTCTCCTTTTCCCATAGGAGGCTCTAAATACCCATCCACCCACTCTCTTCTAAGCTTTTTATGTTCAATTTCCACCAAATGAGTTTCCTGTATCAATGCGACTCCGCATCCTAGGTTTATCAGTTGGCTCAGAATTTGTCTCCTCTTTATAGGATGATTTAAACCGTGAACATTATAACTTACTATCTTTAAATTAGTCATTATCCATTGTTGTGTATTCCACTAGTTGCTTTCTGTACCATTTTTGTTTCTTACTCTGGTTGGCCTGTGAATGTCCGCTATACTCACAATACGATTTACTGGACTGCGATGCTGTGGTATTACTCCTTACATTAAAGGACATTTGCAAAACGAACAAATCGGTGAACAATAAAACTTTGCACACAAGATGAGAAATAAAGCAAAAAGGGTACTTCCTACTTAACCAACCAATCTGGACACCCTGAACAAACTGGTGTACCAGCTCCTCGTAAAAAGGCGAAGAGATGTGACTAGGTCTCTCCTGGGTAGCCCACTTGTGTGTGGTTGCAACTAAAGTAAGGTTGCTCTAAATCCCACTTTGGGACTTCTATGTTACTGTTATAAACAAAAATAAATGGCAGGTATAGCCCCCTGCCCGAGAGAGCCCCCCCCCCTTCAGTCCCTCTCTTAGTGCATTGAATCAAGTAAAAAAAACCAAAAAAAAACCCAGCCATTATACATACTATTTAACATGGCATAGCTAGCCTTCTTCAAAACAACACCGCAGAATATATATACATATTATTTACATATTATGTATATTTACATATAATATTGTATTTACATATACATATTATTTATCCGCTTAGTTGTCTCAATAGTCTTTTGCTGTCATTTTACCCTAGGACCCACGTTTCTGTAATTTCAAACCTGTCTATAGTCCTTCTCTTGTGATGCCCAGGATGGTGCGAAGATCATCCTCTGACAAAGTTGCCATTCCTCTCTGCCCCCTGGCTTTATTAGTGACCCCTGACCAGTGGTCCCGCAGCAACTCTCTATTCAGCTCATCTCTGGACTCCGTTCTGATGTGGATCCCCATCTTCTCCAGCGTGGGTGCTGCCTCGATCAGTGTCTTGAAGGCCTTAACTCCGGAATCTAGGAAGATCCTGAGCTGCGCCGGGAATGGAGACTTGGCTCTGATATTTTTCTCCCGCAGTTGCTTAATCACCTGTCGTACCTCCTTGCGCTTTCTCTGGACTTCTGGCGAGTAATCTTGATCAAAATAAACTCTGCCCCCATCATATGTTATCTGTTATTGCTTCCAAGCCTGTTGCAACACAACATCTTTCGTATAATAGTCCAAAAATCGGACAATTATGGATCTTGGTGGGGCTTGCGGTCTGTCTGCGAGGGAACTGTGTGCTCTCAATATGAATAGTTAAATCTTCTGGGAGTTCTAGGGAATTCCTCAACAGTTCTGTTACAAACTGGAGCATGTCCTTTTTTTCCTTTCCCTCTAACTCCGTATATCCACAAATTCTTACGCCTTGCTCGATTTTCCAGGTCCAAGCATTTCTCCGCTAGCTTAGCCTCTCTATGTAGCAGGTACTTGGTAGCCCTCTCGTGTCGCATTCCCGTCTTCTGTTGAACTTACTCTGTCCTCCATTTCCTTCAATTTCCCCTCCAGCTTTTCCATTCGAGCCGTTAAATCCTTCATATTATCCTCCACTCTCGCTAGTCTCTGTTTGGTGTCTTCTGAAGCTTCTTTATGTTCTTTTCTCAACTCTCGCAGCTCGCCGAGAATTAGCAAGCCTTCCTTGTCGGACTCACCGTCGTCATGCGGGGAGTCAGTCGGTCTGTGTCCTTCATTTTTTCCTTTTCCCCCGCGCTCGGATGCTTTATGTCGGCCCATCATGTTCGGGCAGTCGCCGACACACCTATATCCGCGTATGCCATGATATTTGTTTTATTTATGGCTGGTTTGAAGAGGGCCTCCCGGAGAGCAAGTCGACTACACAGCCCTCACTGTCATGGCATCACCGGAAGTCTCTGTTTAGCAGAATATTAATTAAACTTTACACAGATACTGCCTGATCTGAATGTTTCCAATATTTTTTGTTTTTATTTCAATTGAAAGTAAATAATTTATTGTGAAAGATTGAGATTGTCTATGGGACATAAATGTTTAGATGAGATAGGAATTGAGGCATAATTGTAGTCATGCAGCACGGAGACTCGTCCCAACTTGTCCATGCCAATAAAGATGCCCCATCTAAGCGAGTCACATTTGAACGCATTTGGCTCTTAACCTTTCCTGTCCATGTTGCTATCCAACCACCTCCTCTAGCAGCTCGTACCTTATACCATTCACCCTCTGAGTGAAAAAGTTTCCCCCTTCAGGTTCCCATTAAATCTTGCCCTTCTCACCTTAATCCTACGTCCTCTGGTTCTTGAATCCCGTACCATGTGCAAAAGAGTCTCTGCATTCATTCTATCTATTCCCCTCATGATTTTATACACATCTAGAAGATCACCCCTCAGCCTCCTCCGCTCCAAGGAGTAAAGTCCTAGCCTGCTCAACATTTCCTGAAACCTCAGGCCCTCGAGTCTTGGCAACATCCTCATAAATATTTTTACTCCAAATGTGGCCTCACCAACATCTACAAGAAAAACCAATGAAGCCACAGTTTGTATTGTTAAAAGGTTTTTCAGCATTTCCAAAATTCCTCTGTGTGAGCAGATTAGATGGATAATTTATGAAGGATGATTGATTAATAAATACACAATTCCACAATAACTATGATTTTGTTGTTCATAGGCCTTTCGAGAAGGGTCCAGAAGATCTATGAGGATGAAGGTAAGGCTCGAGAGGTTTATAGTGTTAATGTTATCTCTAGAGTGAGCAATTTTAGCTGAGTAATTGCTAGATTTAGTTCTTATTTCAGCAGGAGTACTGGTCCACTGCGGTTCACATATTTAGCATGCCATTTTATACTTCCCATTCAGATACCTATTTTACAGTGGGTTTTAAACACAGGTTTGGAATATAAAGTTATTATGCCACTGAATACTGCCACAGCTACAGTGCCCTCCATAATGTTTGGGACAAAGACCCATCATTTATTTATTACAAATCTCAATTGTGGAGTACAGAGGCAAATAAATAAATGATGGGTATTTGTCCAAAACATTATGGAGGGCACTGTAATTCTCAATGGCAATCCTTTTTATAAATGTTATACTCCCATCTCAGATGTAGTAAGGCATCTATGCTTGGTGTTGCAGCAATACATCAAGGCGAAGAAAGGCTAGGAAAATTCATTTGGCTTTTAAAGAATGGGTAGCTTAATTACAAAGAATGATTTGAAGCACAGAATTTTACATTTTATTTCAACGAATAAACATTTAAAGCAGAGGAACATGCAAGTCCACGTGGAGGGATTTGGGCAGTTGCTTTAGTTAAGGATGATCTAGCAAAGATAAAAGAGCCAAGTGTGCAGGAAGGAACTGCAGATGCTGGTTTACATTGAAGATAAAATGCTGGCGTAGCTCAGTCGGGTGCTGACAGCATTTCTGAGAAGAAGGAATAGGTGATGTTCGAAACATCACCTATTCCTTTTCTCCAGAAATGCTGTCTGACCCGCTGAGCTACGCCAGCATTCTGTGTCTATCTAAAAGAGTCAAGCGATCTTTCTAATGCTCTGAACTATTTTGATTTATTCCCACTCTTTCAATGAGCAAGAAGATTTAGTTGAAGCTTGTCGGCCTTTCAATAATGGAAGAGTCCTCAAGAAATGACGTGCTTCGGTATAGTGAAAATAACTTTTGGAGGGGAAAATGTAAAGAATGATTTTACTGAGAAACTGCCACAATTCTGCAGATTAAAAGGACATATTCCAAAAGCAGCTATAAGATATTGGAAGAGTTTTAAAGCAGGTGATTGAGTTTGATCAGTTTTCTTTTTAAATTAGAACTCATTGTCAGAAGCTCATGCATTGGATGAAAATACTGCAGAAGGTTGGGAGAACAGGATTCGACTCTGGACAGATCAATTTGAAGAATCGTTTGCAAATCAGTACAGTGCAGATGTACAGAACCTCCTGGAACTGCATCGGTTAACCATGAAAGACTCTGTGGGTAAAAACGTTGTGTTGGACACTATTAATAAAACGGAACTTGCCTGTAACAACACAGTTCTTGGCTCTCAGATGCAGGTAAGAACAGAGGACTGACAAAGTGTTAGAAATGTTCGTCAAGCAACTGCAACTAGTATATAATTCTGATAGTATGTTTTCAATTTTAACATGTTATACTGCCTTGTATGCACTTTAAAAAAAAATGTAATTTACTTTAATTTGTTTTCTTTCACATGCGTTTTGTGCTATTAAGCCATCAGACCTCTCAGTATAAACAGGAAAATAATAATGGTGTGGCTTCAATGTTATGTTCCTCCTGTTGACAGCTACAACTTGGTAAAGTCACAAGAGTTCAGCGGCATCGCAAAATTTTGAGAGCAGCCAGAGACCTAACACCAGACATACTCATTGTTGAATACCGCGGGAAGGTGATGCTGCGGCAACAGTTTGAAGTCAATGGCCATTTCTTTAAAAGGTAGGAGAGTGTCAAGTGTGAGTAACATGCTGCTAACATAACGGTAACTGTGGAGACTTGACCTTCCTGGCTTAGTCAGTTTGGAGGAATGCTACATTAATTTATGCTAACTAATAAGTGTATTTCCAAGATCTAAATAACCATGTCCCCTCAATTTGCCAGTCAAATGATTACATTGTTGGGTTCGCGCATTGGCTGATATTATTTACTATCTGCTCTATGTCAAGTTAGTTTCTCAGTTTCAAATTTCCGTCAAACAAAGAATAAAATTGATTCTACATCTTACTTCGGTAGACAAAAATGCTGGAGAAACTCAGCGGGTGAGGCAGCATCTATGGAGAGAAGGAATAAGCGACGTTTTGAGTCGAGACCCTTCTCAAGACTGATGTGGGCAGGGGGAGGGGGGGAAAGAAAGGAAGAGGCGGAGACAGTAGGCTTGTGGGAGAGCTGGGAATGGGAGGGGAAGTAGGGAGAAAGCGAGGACTACCTGAAATTGGAGAAGTCAATGTTCATACCGCTGGGGTGTAAACTACCCAAGCGAAATATGAGGCGCTGTTCCTCCAATTTGCGCTGGGCCTCACTCTGGCAATGACGGAAGCCCAGGACAGAAAGGTCGGATCGGAATGGGAGGGGGAGTTGAAGTGCTGAGCCACCGGGAGATCACGTTGGTTATTGCGAACTGAGCGGAGGTGTTGGGCGAAGTGATCGCCAAGCCTGCGCTTGGCCTCGCCGATGTAGAGAAGTTGACACCTTGTACAGCGGATGCAGTAGATGAGGTTGGAGGAGGTGCAGGTGAACCTCTGCCTCAACTGGAAGACTGCTTGGGTCCTTAGATGGAGTCGAGGGGGGAGGTAAAGTCACAAGTGTAGCATTTCCTGCCTTTGCAAGGGAAAGTGCCAGGGGAGGGGGTGGTTTGGGTGGGAAGGGACGAATAGACCAGAGAGTTACGGAGGGAATGGTCTCTGCGGAAAGCAGAAAAGGGAGAAGATGGGAAGATGTGGCCAGTGGTGGGATCCCGTTGGAGGTGGCAAAAATGTCGGGAGGATAATATGTTGTGGGTGGAAGGTGAGGACAAGGGGGACTCTGTCCTTGTAGGGGGATGGGGAGTGAGAGCGGAGCTGCGGGATATAGAGAAGACCCTGGTGAGAGCCTCATGTATAATAGAAGAGGAGAACCTCCGTTCCCTTTGGAATGAGGACATCTCTGATGCCCTGGTCTGGAACACCTCATTTTGGGTGCAGATGCGGCGTAGACGGAGGAATTGGGAGTAGAGTCCTTACAGGAAGCAGGGTGGGAAGAAGTGTAGTCCAGATAGCCATGGGAGTCAGTGGGTTTGTAGTCTCCAATTTCAGGTAGTCCTTGCTTTCTCCCTCCTTCCCCTCCCATTCCCAGCTCTCCCACAAGCCTACTTTCTCCGCCTCTTCCTTTCTCTTTCCCGCCCCTCCCCCCCCCCCCCCCCCCCCGACATCAGTCTGAAGAAGAGTCTCGACCCGAAACATCGCCTATTCCTTCTCTCCATTGATGCTGCCTCACCCGCTGAGTATCTCCAACATTTTTGTTTACCTTCGATTTTTCCAGCATCTGCAGTTCTTTCTTAAACACTACATCTTACATAATTTGGTTCAGTATCAGTTTCAGTTTAATTTATTGTCACATGTACCTCGGTACAGTGAAAAGCTTTTGTTGCACCTATCAAGTCAGCAGAAAGACAATACATGATTACAATCGATCCATTTACAGTGTAGATACATGGTAAGGGCACTGTTAAAGCATGATATGTTTCTGTAGGAATAGAGATTTGAGAGAACAGGCCCTTTGGCCCACCATGTCTGTGCCGACCAGCGATCCCTGTACACTAGCACTATCCTACACACTCGGGACAAACCTGTACATCTTTGGAAAACCCATGGAGAGAACGAACAAACTGTACAGACTGCACCCATAGTCAGGATCGAACCCGGGTCTCTGGTGCTGTAAGACAACTACCGCTGCGCCACTGTGCCACCTGTTCGGATCGATAGCCAGGCCATATGTGATAATGGATGCTGGATCAGATTTGGATGTCTTAACTATTCCCTCCCCCTCTGATTAATATACTATCGATATTCATTATGTGGTCTTGCATATAAAAAACAGTCTCTTAGATAAGTAGAGCTCTTTCTTATTCAGAGAATTAAGAGGATTGCATTTGTCACTTTGGTTTACAGACCCTATCCCTTTGTGCTCTTCTACTCAAAATTCAATGAGGTGGAGATGTGTGTTGATGCCCGGACGTTCGGGAATGACGCTCGGTTCATTAGAAGGTCGTGTGCCCCCAATGCAGAGGTTAGTCTTTTCTATTTATGTGTACATTTATTTACTTTAACATTATACTTGTCTGATTGGCAAAAAATAATTTTGATGTAGTTAAAAATTATCCTTGGCCTTTGTAATATATGGATCGCACTTCTATTCACGCATTGTATTAAATTTACAATGCATAAGATCTATTGCTGCTACTTCACATAAATGTTGTATTAATGTCAGGGTTTGACCCAAACAGTGATTCAGTCAATTAGTATTTATGATGAGTTTACATAATTCAATTATGCACGACACCACCATTCTGTGGCATAATTATAATTATTCGCAAGTAATAATTTTAACAGTTAATGAATGTAGGTTCTGTTTATAATGAGTAAGCAGGAGGACTACCTAGTGTCTAAGGGTTTTGGCCCAAAACATTGCCTATTTCCTTCGCTCCATAGATGCTGCCTCACCCGCTGAGTTTCTCCAGCATTTTTGTCTACCGTCTTATTTATCAAGTTCAGAGACAGGTAGAAGCAACTTTTTGATAAGGGAACAGGATGAATTGACAAGAAACAAGGAACTGCAGATGCTGGTTTTCAAAAAATTAGACACAAAGTGCTGGAGTAACTCAGCAGGTCAAGTGGCATCTCTGGAGAACATGAATAGGTGATGTTTTCAGGTCGGGCCCTTCTTCAGCCTGATTGTAAGAAAGGGGGAAGAAAGCTGCAAGAAAGGAGGGGCAGGACAAAGCCTGGCAAGTAATGTGGATACAGGTAAGGGGGAGTTATGATAGGCAGATGGTTGGGCAAAGGCCAGAGATGAAAAGACAGAAAGTGTGAGACGAAAGGTTTGAAGAGTTGCAAAATATGAAGCTGGAGGAGTGGAAGGGGAGGGGGGAAATGGGTGTGTGTCCAGGTGGGGTTAGGGGGGTGGCAGGAATGTTGTTTTTTGTTGTTACCTAAAATGGGAGATTTCAATGTTCATACTGTTGGGGTGTAAGCTACCCAAGCAGAATATGAGGTGCATGTCCTCCAGTTTGCATGTGGCCTCACTCTGGCAATGGAGGAGGCCCAGGAAAGAAAGGGGAATTGGAGGAGGAGTTAACATTGTTAGCAACCGGGAGATCCCATAGACCTTGGCGGGCCGTGGGCATGCGTTCAGTGAAACTGTCACTAAGTCTGCGCTTGGTCTCACTAATGTACAGGAGGCCACAACAGGAACTCCATATGCAATAAATGAGGTTAAAGGAGGTGCGTGTGAATGTCTGTCTCATCTGTAAGGATTGCTGTGGTCCCTGGATAGAGATGAGGGAGGAGCTATAGGGACAAGTGTTACATCTCCTGGAGTTGTAGTGGAATGTAGCTGGGGTGATGGTGGTTTGGGTGGGATGGGATAAGTGAACCAAGGAGTTGTAGAGGGAGCGGTCTCTGCGGAAGGTGGGGAGGGGTGTGACAGGAAGATATGGCTGATAGTGGGATCACATTGGAGGTGACAGAAATGTAAGAGGATGATGTGTTGGATGTGGAGGCTGGTGAGGTAAAAGATATATATCAGGGGAACTCTATCCTTGTTCCGTCTAGGAGGACGAGGAACAAGAGCAGAACTATGGGACACAGATAAAACACAGGTGAGGGATTCATCTACAATAGCAAGGGGGAGCCATGTTTACTAAAGAAAGATGACTTTGGATGTCCTAGAATGAAAGCCTCATCTTGAGAGCTGATGTGACGGAAAAATTGAGAGTAGGGAATAGTATCTTTGCAAGAGGCAGAGTGGGAGGAGGTGTAGTTCAGGTAGTTGTGGGAGTCAGTAGTAGATGTCATTCAATTGTCTCTTATGATGGAGATGGAGAGATCAAGAAAGGGGAGAGAGGTGTCAGAGATAGTCCAAGTGAATTTGCCGGCAGGATGGAAGTAAGTGGTAAAGTTAATTAAATCAATTACTTCTGCACGGGTGCAGAAGACAGCCTCGATGTAGAGAGTTGGGGGGATGGTGCCAGTATACGTTTGGACAAGGACATTTCGACGTAACCAACAAAAAGGCAGTCATAGCTGGGCCCCATGAGAGTGCCCGTTGCTGCACTTTAACTTGAAGAAAGTGAGAGGAGTCAAAAGATAAGTTGTTGAGGGTTAGGACAAGTTCCGCAAGGCGGAGAAGAGTGTTAGTAGACAGAAATTAATTGGGTCTCTGTTCTGAGAATGCATATAAAACTCTGCCAGTTTGCAGCCTAAGGTCTTTGTCGAAGATCACAATTGTAAATGAACTCTATAGGATCAGTCCACTGATTTCCACTGTTGAAAATCCATGCGCAAGGTTATTAGTAACAGCTCCTTATTTGCAGTGTTTTATAGTGTTTGCATGTTCACATGATCAATTATAGAGGCTAAGTACTATAAATAGACAACTTTGATAGTTACATAAAATTGGCGCACTTAAATAGATTTTTTTTTGTGCTTTGGAATGCATTTCCATTCTGAGCTAAGTATTGTATTCTCTAGTTCAAAAATGAGACAATATGGTAGACAATAGACAATAGTTGCAGGAGTAGGCTATTCGGCCCTTCGAGCCAGCACCGCCATTCAATGTGATCATGGCTGATCATCCACAATCAGTACCCCTCATCCACCATCAGTATGGCAATGCCTTGCAACTAAAAAAAATATCCTCCTCTTCCACTTGTTTCATTTTATTTCTTTGCTTAAGCAGTCCTTAAGCAACACCAATTTAATTGCTCAGAGATCCATAAGTATGTGTATAAACTTTGTCTTGATTTTAGTCTTCCTGAATAGTTTAATTATTTTTGGCAGTTTGGCACAACCAGTTCTGTTTTCCAACTGCAGCCTCAGAAATGTAATGTAAATAAGTAAAACTATGCCTTTCAAGAGATATAATTCAATCAGTCTTTGAAACGTCACAGACTCAAGGTTTAAAATTTGGCCTGCCTTAGGACAAGTTTCCTCCCCTACCTTGCCAGCCAGCCAGCTGGCTGGCCGACTGACTTGCTCCAATCTTAAGTGTTCACAGGAAATGGAATGCAGCACCTATGATTGTTTTTTACCATGCGGCAGGCCAAACAATTACCCTGTCTTCCAAGAGTTGATTCTTGGCAAGCCACCATGTGTTGGGTTCATATCAATGCTTCTCTGCAGTTTTCTGGAGACTCCACACTAAAATTCATCATGTAAAGAATTCTGATTTCAACTCCTCATTTGGACTCCTGGATGTAGTGAAGTTACGTATGTGGAGATGAAGATGGAGCATAATGCAAGGAAATATGAGCTTCAATTTGCTTCAAATATGAGTTTCAATATTTTAGTTATAGCTGGTGGGCGGTAAACGTGTATGTGTAGGTTCTTAGTCCGTTGGTTCACGAAATACAAGTAAACGTGTAGGAATATCAAGAAATTAGGATGTTAAATTGGTTTGCCTTAATTCCAAGAACAAATGTATAGAAAGACTCGCTGTAGTTATAAAGAAGTTTGCTGACACAACAAAAGTTTTGTGTGCAATTTTGGTCTTCATGTTTATATAATAATGTTTGTCTTGGAATTGTTAATTGTTGGAATCACTGGATTGTGTCTTGACATGAGCTAGTTGAGTTGTTGAATAAGTTCAACCTATGCATGGTGTAATTTAGCAGAACATGAGGTGACCATGTTCCGACACAGTGGGATTTGAGAAAGGTTGGAAGGATGGATGCTGAGAGACAAGAGAGACCACAGGTGCTGGAGCTTGGAGCAAAAAACAAATTACTGGAGGAACTCAAGCAGCAGATTGAGGAAAATGGACAGTCAACGTTTCAGGATGTGGCCTGTAATATGGACTCGGTCCATTTTCCTCCACAGATGCTGCCTGACCCCCCCCCTCCCGAGTTCTTCCAGCAGTGTGCTAGATGCTCAGAAACTGTTTCCTGCAGCGAGGTGTCATAACCTAGTTACTGGATTCAAAGTTTGAATTGAGAGATCTGAAATTAGGACTTTCTTTACTCAGTGTGTTGTGAGGCTTGGCATTCTCTACCCCAGAAAGTTGTTATGTTTAGTTGTTGTTGATAGACTTTGATTAGTGTTTGATAGACTTTTAGACACTAATGCAATCTACTAATGTGGGATTCAGTAACAAATAAACAGGATTAATCAAAATCTTCTTGAAAAACAAAGGTAGATTGAGCAATGACATGGCTTTCACCTTATTTGATTCTTACATTCTTATCTGAAACCTATGCTACATTTCATGCCCGCTGTTCTGTGAACTTAAACTTGGAGATCCACAATAACGTTTATAGTACGAAATGTATTAAATATCGTGTAGGTTCAAAGCCAAAAATCCACTTCCTCTCGGAAGAAGTATCTCTCATTAGTGTACAAATCAACCCGTGTTAACATTAATTTTTATCCTTAGTAAAAAGAATTCTGAGTGCCTTTCTGACTCTTTTCCAATGAGAAATAAGTTTAGTTGTGTGAGATCTCTCTTGATATTTAAGAAGCTGTAAGTTTTGAATTACTTTTATTCCTCTTTAGCTGTCAACTAATGTATTAGGGAAATCCATACCAGCTTATAAACCTTTTATGTTAAGTCATAGACATTAACCGCTTCAGTGGAATAAGATTTTTGGAATAAATAGTCTCTTCAGAAGTAACATTTCTCATTTGGGCTCATCTGCCTTTTAGTTTAGTTTATAGCATGGAAACGGGCCTAGTTTAAACATAATTTAATCATGTATTTTGTATGTTCCTTTGCTTTTACCTGCTGTTGTTAACAAGAATATGCACAGGTAATGTAGTCAGTTATGGTGCAGCCGCATATGTTTGATCACTGAAACCAAAAATTGCAGTGTGTTAGCACAAATAGTGTGGCTGAAAAATCTGAATGGACATGTGAAATGCTTCAAATGGGTTTAGCCTATTTAAGAATCTGAAAAGATAAAAGCTTACGTACTATATCCCCCAGGTACGGCACATGATTGCTGATGGAATGATTCACCTTTGTATATATGCCATCACAAACATCTCAAAGGACAATGAGGTGACGATTGGCTTTGACTATGAATACAGTAGCTGGTAAGTTGATCAGGAATATATAGATTTATTAAAATGTTTAACAAAAAATTAGAAACAATATTATAGAAAAAAATATTATTGCAAGGACTGACACAAAATGCTGGAGTTACTCAGTAGGACAGGCAGCATCTCTGGAGAGAAGAAATGGGTGATGTTTCGGGTCGAGACCCTTCTTCAGACCCGAATCTTCAGATCTGAAGAAGTGTCTCGACCCGAAACGTCACCCATTCCTTCTCTCCAGAGATGCTGCCTGTCCCGCTGAGTTATCATAGCATTTTGTGTCTACCTTCGATTTAAACCACCATCTGCAGTTCTTTCCTACATATTATTACAAGGACTTGCAGCCCAGAGACTGTAATGAGACCATCTAATTCCCTCATCACCACTCGCTCATAAACGGTGCAAATATAGAGTTAATGACGATATTTAAATCAAACGATGTTTGTGTGCAGAAGAGTTAGTGGACTGGGTGTGGGATGGAGTCGGGTGTCGGAGGCAAGGAAGATCAGAGGGAGGAACAAATCACATCCTGCATGTCCAAGGAAGAATAGTTTGCCAGCTGGAGAAGGAGGATAATGAGGAAACTGCAGATGCTGGTTTACCAAGGGAAAACAGAAAATGCTGGAGTAACTCAGCGGGTCAGGCAGTTTCTCTGGAGAACATGGATAGGCCCTGTTTTGCGTCGGGACCTTTCTTCAAATTGAAGTCCATCAGTCTGAAGAAGGGTCCCGACCCGAAACGTCGCCTATCCATGTTCTCCAGGGATGCTGCCTGACCTGCTGAGTTAATCCAGCATTTAGTGCCTTTGCTGAGGATAATGAGGAAGTACTTTTAAGCAGCATATCTGACAAAAGGGCAACATTTCTAAATAGGTAGTAGAAGAAAATTTTGCAACTAGAATTCCAATAATCCAGCATCCATTTATCTGGAATTCTGATGGTTCCACATCTGGCTCACACTAAAGCCCAGAATGCGAGCCAGAGGTCAACAGTGTAAGTTGGATGTGTATCCAGAGCCAGGATCCAGCAAGGACCAGTGCAGAGATTTCTGTGCCTTTGAAGTTCAGCCATGTTCTTATCAAATGGTGGAGCTGGCTAGAGGAGGCATGTGACCTACTCCAGCTACATAGATGTGTAACTACTTGGCTGCTGGAATTCCTCAAACCTTTCTGTGGCTGTGAAGTCTTACTGTTTTTGTGACACCTCTCTCAAACTTGTAACTTACTTAACATGCCTGATTAATACAGAGAACTTATGCATCTTCATTGGAGTAGTATAACGTTTATGTGAAATATGTGCAGGAAAAAATGGTTAAATATATTCAATTGTCAATGATTTGCACCTCAAAATGAAGCGGATAGATTAATTTAATTTTTTTTTTTAAATCTTTCACTTCATAATAGTAAGTATAAGGTTGACTGTGCCTGTCACAAGGGGAACCAGAATTGTCCTGTACAGAAACATAACCAGGGATCGATGGAGCCCCCAGTAGGCGCAGAGACACGGCGGAGAAAAGCCAGGCGGAAAGAATGGGAGTTGGAGTCTGAGCTCAATCAGGGCTCTGATGAAAATAGCAGTCAGCAACAGGAGGAAGCGGCAGAACCTAAAGACCAAGAGGAGTTACCTGCACAAAATCCAGCAAGTGACAGTGAGGTATGGACACACATGCTAAGGAAAGTAACTGGTGCAGTAGAGTTTGTCCAGATATATGTGAAGTACATTTGATCATTTTTATCCATCTGCATCTAAAACAGTGACAAACTACCTTTGTTTTTCTTTACTAATTTTGTGTAACAATTGAAAACGAAAAGTGAGATACCAACAAAATTACAGACTAAAGGAGGGGATAAGTATATCAAGGCAAAACATTTTTGAAATACATTTGTGCAAAATTAGTCTAATGTAAAAATCACTGACTAGTTTTCTGTTGATTCAATTGCTGAACATCAAGTTAGACTTTTTAACTTTGTAGAATAGTTTGATTGTACAACCATTTTTTTCTCCCCTTTCCCCTGATGCACATGCCATAGGCAATGCTAGCATTATTGCTCATTCCTAATTGGACCTTAATTAAGGAGACTGTTATGAATCAGAATATTTGTCTCCTTTGAATGTAATCATCCAGCAATACAGATTCTGGCAGCTTGGTAAGGTTGAGTTATTAGCTCAGGGTCCATGAACTTAAAGTATAGGAGAGTAATAGTTAGTGGAGTTACACCCAGTATCCATGCCGATATTTATTCCTCGGTAAGTAATGCAAGTAATCGTGCTGCTTTCTGTAATAACTTGACGTTTCTTGCTGCTATGCCTTGAAAATCCTTAATAATTAGCATTTAGAGCAGGTTTTTTGTGACAAATATGATGTGTGTAGTTACACTACATGAACTTTATTTAAAGAATCCACTAGATGAATAGTAAAATTCTTCTGATTTCATGAATTAAATCAATCCAATCAATAATTAATATATCTATACTGTGCGTACTATGCAGAAAGAGATAACTACGGTTGTATAGATTTAACTAAATGGTTATAAAATAGTGCAAAACTTTGACAACCCACTCAAGATGACTTGAACTCAAAAACTAACAGGTTTATGAGTTGCTGCTTGTTTTTTCAAAAAATGTGAGGAGGAGAAAAAGGTAAATAATTCAAGCAAAAGCTAACAATTTAGTGGTTGGGTTCTTTTATGATGTCACAAGGCAGGGCTGTGACATAAGTAATATCATTATGGGAGTAAAATATTAGTTTATATTTTACTGATAGCATTGAGAAACATCGCATTAGTTTTGCAATTGTGTTGCTGGCAGTTTTTAAGTGCAGCACAACTCAATGTGTCACCTAATCCTCTGTAAATAGGAAGGTCCTGGAGAAGGAGATCAAATAAAAGTTGAAGAAGAAAACGAAGAGTCAGAAATGGATGAACAACTCCGTGCCTTAGCACAGAATAAACTGGTAAGGGATATTCAGAGAAAAATAAATTTGAGAAGTGAAGAATTTCTCAGCAACTGGAACTCTTGCAACCATATCATACGCCTAGCAAGCAGTGCAATGGCACCTACAGGTGTAGGGAAAATAATTTGTTAATTTAGAAGGAATAATGTTTTCAAAAAACATAATGGTCATTTGATATGGAGAAAGAAAGATCACCTATGCAGGCTACTTACTGTATTTGGGAAGGCGAAAAGTATAAAAATAAGATGCTTTTGCATCGGACAAAATGTGTGACCGGAAAATAATAGCTTGCAAAATCATATACAGGTCCACCACCGATTTTCCGGCACCCTTTGTTCCAGAGCCTTTCTGGAATATCCATTTTGATGGGCCAACAGAGGTTATGGCCTCCGTGAGGAGACCAACGATACTGGAACGGTCCTCCTAGGCCGCCGTGGGGCCGAGATACTGGCCCGCAAACTCTCCCTCGGAAGTCAACTTTGGGAACGATCTGCCGGCTTCATCGGGCTGGAGTTCCAGAGCCCTGGCCACGGGGCAAATCGCCGATTGGCGTGTAAGTCCCAATGAGATTGAGATCGGCCGCCTTACCTGGCCAATGCGGTAGATTTACGGGGGTCATCTGGGGGGGGGGGGGGGGGGATTTCAATTGTGCTCTCATGGTTTGTTGTGGACTAAAGGAGATTTTTGCAGAGTTGCTGGTAAATCGGTGGTGGACCGGCTGTATAATGACTCTTAACATTACTGAAAACAGTCACTGCTGGCTGCACTGCTGTAAATGATGGGAGTGTTTTAACTCGGCCAAAACTATTTCTGTGACAAGGAAACAGTGCACTTGCACAGTGTTCTACAAATTAGGTGCACATACATTTGAAGTACAGAGCGCTGATTATAACTTGAAGGTAGACAAAAATGCCGGATGACACTCTGGGTGAGGCAGCATCTATGGAGCGAAGGAAATAGGCAACGTTTCGGGTCGAGACCCTTCTTCAGACTCAAGGCTGACTATAACTTAGTGTTTTCCTGTTTATATGTTAATACGGCATTACCAATCTGACTGCTGTTATAAATCAGGTTTCTTTGCTAGAAATGAGCAGTGATGTACGGTGCTCATGATCCATTGATTTGATATTTATAGATCGGTGTTCTTGTGAATTTGGTCGGTCTTGTCTCAAATCTTTTGATCAAAATATCTTTTATACAAATACAAATTGAGGAACCAATCAATGCCTGTATAAATATAATGATCAGTTTCTCGACTTTTGTGACATTTGGTCTCCTATTGAGTACAGTTCTCTAACACAGCTCCACTTCTTTGTTTCAAATGTTTACGCTACTTTTAGATTTCAATACAAATCAAATTTTCTATTGCTAGATGATATCTTTTCCATTTAGGTAGTTCTATACTTTAATGTTTAGTAATGCATTCTGATGATTTTAGGACATATTTATGTTTATTTGCGGGAGTGTATTACAGGGTACGGAGGAGAGGATCATAGTGACATCCATGTTTTTTGTTATCTCTGGGAAGCCTCAGCCCTTTCCCTTTCAGATCAGGAAGACATGGTGAAAACAGTTTATAATGGCTCCAATTTAATGCTGGTAATACATCAGATTTTCTTTTCTAAGAATGATTCCACTTAAATAGATTTTGCAGTTGGTTATTTATTGATCTTAGTTAAGCAAATATGTGAATGGTGTATTATACTCATTACCACCAATTGGTCAATGGTGATGTATGTTTTCTGGTTTGTTGACCTCAATTGAAGGCTCAAGTGTGTTGATGATGCAATTTGGGTATCTCCATTCCTAAGTCTATCCCTTATTCCAAAAGGCAACGGCCGCATCTAGTTATCCTGAGAAGGAAATAGATGCTTGTCAGCCTATTCTGAGAACATTAACATACAATTGTTGAAGTTGCATATTGGTTCTGAAGGATTGTGCTAAGGATGTTAGAAATAGTTCATGAGCTTTTGTCTCCTTCTTGTGATAGACCGCATCTCAGGTTTATTGAATTAATTTTCACATCCTGCCACGGTTGCATTTGAACTCTCAAACTCCAGTCTGCTATTTAAGGACCTGGCCATCACAGTACTGACTGTGTTTAGCAAGCTTTGTCTTATCCTTCTACTTTTTGCAACAAAGGGAGCTGTTGCTATGGTCAGAATACATCAGTTGTATCCAAATGCTTTTTGTGTTAGAATCCGTCTACATTGAATAATTATTCAGCCCATCTAGACCCTGGCAACAGAACCTTGCTGCACAGGTGTCAGCATGTGATGGCATTTCTTTCTGCTGATGAATACAAAAAAAATGTGCTGAAATTGTGATTGTACAAAAGCGAAGTACATCCTCACTTGTGTTGACATACCATTTCATTGCAATTATTATGCATTGTTGTGTGCTGTTATTAAACTTTCCAAGAACTCATTCCAAACTAGTTTTAGCAGAATTAAACTGATTTGCAGGAAGGTAAAATGCCGTAGATACTGAAAATATTTGAGGAAAAACAGCTATCTACATGAGTGACAACATCCATCACAAGACCACAGATTCCTATAGCTACCCAGACTATATCTCTTCCCACTCTTCCTTCCACATGGACTCTATTCCATTTGCTCAATTCCCCTGTCTCTGACATATCTGCTCCAATGATGAGTTTTGCCACACACATGCTTCTGCAGTTTTTCTTCGTCTTAATACATTGCTCCCATTCTGCCATAGTTGACTATGCCCTTGACCACATCTCTTCCATTTCCTGCACCCCGTCTTTCAAGGAGCAAAGAAACAATTTTCCTGGCCCTGGCCTTCAACCTCACCTGCTTCTGCATTTAACAAATCATGAAGTGTAATTTATACTGCCTTCAACGAGATTCTAGTACCAAATACACATTTTCCGTTCCACTCCGTTCCACATGCAGAAAATATTTTTCTCTTTGCAACTCCCTGGTCTGCTCTTCCTTTTCCTCAACCCAGTCTCATCTCGCCTCACTTTTCCATCCAACCATAGGAGATGGAATACCTGCCCTTTTACTTCTTCCCTTCCTATCGTCCAAGGACGCAAATACCTTTTCCAGGTGAGGCAGCGATTTGTTTGCACTTCCAGTCTAGTGCATTGTATTTGATGTTCACTGAGTAGCCTCCTTTACATTAGAGAATCAAGCACAGTTTGGGTGACCACGATTTGGCGCACCTGCCTTCAATCTGCATTGACAAACCAAGATCATATTCTCTGATACTTTAAATCTATGAACTGATATATCAAGGTGCAGTGTAAACTTGTGAAATAGCACATTATCTTCTGTCTGGCCACACTGCAGCCTTACAGACTTAAAATTGAATTCTACTACTTCAGATTTCCACTATCTGTATTCTGTCTCTAAATTTCCCTCATCAACCTGTCATTCAGAAGACTCATTTTTGAAGGTGTGAGATTCAGTATTTACCGAGATTATCCGGCAGAAGTCTTCAAGAAAAGAGCGCTGTTCACTGAGACAAAAAGAATACTGAAGAATGTACCTGGTTTGAGATACGGCCTGCTTTATCCCGCAAGACTAAGAGTCACCTACAAGTCCAAGGAGCAATTTTTTACAGACCACGAAAAAGCACTGGAATACGCCAAAGAAATCGTGAACACGACCGTAGACTGAAGAATTTACTTTACTCCTTAGGAGTCAAGGACTAACAGGACCGCCAGATCTAAAAGGACCTTTAAAGTTCTTTTAAGAGCTTTAAGGACATTCGAAAACCGAAATGGACGGAGGACATTGGAGAAAACCGTGATCTTTGTATTTTTTTTTAAAAAAACTTTTTTTTTTACTAATCATTATTATTATCTGTATATTCATATCTAACTATATATGTAACAACTAATACTTATTAAATATCCATATTACCACTAAAATTATTAACATTAACATTTCTCATAAAAATTTAATACTGTATATGATTGATAACAATGATTAATAATTAATAGTCTTTGATTAACGTAGAAATGAATTACATACTTATATTATATAAGAGGATATGCAAGAGGTAAATAAGCCTACGTCATAATAAAACTTGACGGTTTTCCTCTTTATTTTTCAATTTAAAATTAAATTTATAGATTTAGCGAAGAAATTAATATGATATGTAGAGAATAATAACGTTGTGAATTTTTGCTATTCTTGAACTTTTCTGCAGGGATACGTGCTTATGTATGTATGCACATGGGTATATATACATATATATATGTATGTATATTGTGTGTGTGTATGTATGGGTATGTATATAAGTTTGTTACTCCCAAAGAAGTTATTTGAATGTTAGAAATAATCTTTCTTTTTCTTCGGGCACGGAGCTGGGAATTTTTTTTTCTTACAAAGGCTACGGAAGTCTTTAGAATTCTAGCCACGTTAGTGTGGCTATCACTAACTACACTAATTGTAGATGTAGTTCTTTTTCTTTCACCCTTTACTAATCAATTCTATCACTTTTTTCACTTTAAATATTTTTATAACTTAATGTTTGAATGGAAAAACAAGTCTAATACAAGGAGATGTGTTCGGAAGAGCGATGTATATGATTTTAAATTCATCTATCTGAAGTTCGGTAGCAGGGTCAGGTTTTATGTGTTGTACCTTCTGCTCGGCTATAGACCACCTTAGAAACAATATGCAAGATGTTAATATGACAAGAGGGGGTCAGGGAATAACATTTTGTAGTTGGAATGTCAAGGGAATCAATGAACCAATTAAGAGAGGTAAAGTTTTGGCACATCTAAACTTAATCAAAACAGATATAATATTTCTCCAAGAAACACACCTTAAAAAGGAATCTCAACATAGACTTAAAGCTAAGTGGATCGCTGAATCATATCATTCCTCTTTTTCACATAAGTCCAGAGGAGTTGCAATATTAATTCGTAAAGGAATACCTTTTACGAACTCTTCAACAATAGTGGATATTGATGGTAGATATATTATATTAGTTGGAGAGTTAAATGGAGAAAAAGTGATTCTTCTGAATGTATATGGGCCTAACTTTGATAACCCCATGTTTTTTAATAAAACATTTAATAAAATTCCTGAATTTACACAATATAAATTAATAATTGGAGGAGACTTCAATTGTACATTAGATTCATACTTAGATAGATCATCAAGGCAAAAAAAAGTAAAATCTCAATCAAGTGTATTTCTAAATTCATTTATTAATACCACTAATATTAAGGATGTCTGGAGAATAGAAAACCCAACTGGACGGGAATATTCATTTTACTCACCAGTACATAAAACATACTCAAGAATAGATTATTTTTTAGTTGACTCTATGTTTATCCCATTTATTTATAATTCAAAATATCATAACATTATAATCTCAGATCACGCACCTGTAACATTCATGATTAAATTAAATGGAATGTCCGAGAAACAAACATATTGGAGATTCAACCCACAAATTTTGAACGAAAGATCATGCCAGGAATATATTATTAAACAGATTCAAATATTTTTTGAGGTAAATGACAACCCTGACACACCTACTTCTCTTATGTGGGAAACGTTTAAAGCGTTTGTTCGAGGTACATTAATTTCCGCTCAAGCATTTTATAATAAAGAGAACAGGATTAAGCAACAAACATTGGAAAGTGAAATCAAGCAACTAGATATAGAAAATGCGAGAATGCCATCTATTTTAAAACATAATAAAATTGCTGTATTGAAATATAAATTAAATAAAATGTATTCAGAACAAGTAATAAAACTTTATCAAAAAACCAAACAATTACATTTTGAATTTGGAGACAAACCACAAAAACTATTAGCACGTCAGTTACGAAAAATGGAAGGGGAAAAAATAATTCATAAAATTAGAACAGAGACAGGAGAATTATTAAAAATGCCCAAGGACATAAATGATAGATTTCTCCAATACTATCATAACCTTTATTCAACTAAAACCGTAGGACAATCAGAAGGAATAGCAGATTTTTTACTAAAATGTAATTTAAAAGGTTTAGATTCAAACGATAGAGAATTATTAGAAAGGGAGATTACCATAAAAGATATTGAGGAGTCTATTGGCTCTTTAAAAAATGGTAAAGCAGTAGGACCAGATGGTTTAGGCTCCGAATTTTATTAAAAAAATTATGATTTGCTTTGCCCACGTTTACAAAGACTGTATGAGTATATCTATACTCAACAGAAACTTCCAGACACTTTAAATGAATCTATAATAACACTTATTCCTAAAGCTGATAAAGATCCGGAAGACCCGGGATCATATAGAGCAATTGCACTTTTAAATACAGATCAGAAAATATTAACTAAAATACTAGCGCATAGATTAAGTACAGTGATGAATAAATTAATACACCCTGACCAAACAGGCTTTATTCAGAAACGGTACTCATATTATAATCTAAGAAGATTATTTAATATTATATATTCCAAGAGAATTATTAATGAAGATCTAGCAATAATCTCACTTGACGCTGAAAAAGCATTTGATCAGGTCGAATGGTCTTATTTATTTTCGGTGATGGAAAATATGCAGCTAGGGGAGAAATTCTGTACATGGATAAAACTGTTATATACAAATCCCACGGCTAGAATATTTACAAACCAAAGGTTGTCATCTAAATTTAGCCTATCTAGAGGTTGTAGACAAGGATGCCCGTTATCTCCATTATTATTTGCGCTTGCTATTGAGCCACTTGCAGAAAGAGTCAGGGGGCATCCGGAAATACACGGATATAACACAAAGGACACAGTGAATAAAATTTCTCTATACGCAGATGATGTATTAATTTACATTACAAAACCAGAAATTAGTATTCCAAACTTATTAAAGCTAATAACCCAATTTGGTTCACTTTCAGGATACAGAATAAATTGGAATAAAAGTGAAATTATGCCAATAAGGGAACATAACAAACAGATAATACAACAATTTCCATTTAAAATAGTAAAGGAAAAATTTAAATATCTAGGTATTTATGTAACTAAGATATATACATCATTATTTAAAGCAAATTTTCCACCATTACTGAATAAACTACATAAGAATATTCAATACTGGAAAACACTTCCTATCTCAATGGTTGGCAAAATTAATGCCATAAAAATGATTTTTTTACCGCAAATATTATACCTTTTTCAGACAATTCCGATATATCTGGCAAAAAACTTTTAAAAAAAACTGGACTCTATTGTTAATGATTTTATCTGGGATTATAAGAATCATAGGATAAACAAAAGACATTTGTGTAAATCAAAAATAAATGGAGGCTTGGTTTTACCCAACTTTTTGTTTTATTTCTGGGCAGTTAATATTAAAAATATGAATTTCTGGTTGGAAGAAATAGATCATCAACCAGACTGGTTAAAAATGGAAAAGGAAGATTGTTTACCTTTTGATATCGGTTCGATATTATTTGCTACGTCTAAATTAAACAAAAAAATTTATAGGGAAAACCCTATAATATTTAGTGCTATACGAATTTGGAAACAATTAAAAAAGACATTAAAATTAGATAATTTATCACTTTTTCTTCCAATTGTGAATAACCCTTTGTTTAAGCCTTCATGGTTGGACGGGGGTTTTATACAATGGAAGAATTATGGAATTAAAAATATGGGACAACTTTATAAGGAAGGCACTTTTCTGACATTTCAGGAGTTGCAACAGACTTATGGACTTCGAGGAAATGATTATTTCAGATATCTTCAACTTGGAGATTATGTAAAATCGAATACTCAAAATTTTCGAATTAGAAATTCAGAAATTCTTGATGAATGTTGGAACAAACATCCTAATACAGAAAAATTAATAACTTATATATATAATATCTTATTAGACAGTGACATTCCATCGACGGACTTACACAGACAAACATGGGAAAAAGAATTAAATCAAATAATAACGAAAGATACTTGGGAAGAAAGTTTGCAACACATACATCAATGTTCATTAAACGCCAGACATTCTCTAATACAATTTAAAGTAATACATAGGTTACATTATTCAAAAACAAAACTACATAAAAATTTTCAACATATCTCACCTATATGTGATAAATGTCAACATTTAGAAGCTACCTTATCTCATATGTTTGCAAACTGTATAAAAATTAAAAAATTCTGGGTAAATATTTTCAGTATAATATCTAAAGTAACCAGCACACAATTGGACCCAGATCCAAAATTAATAATACTTGGAATATTAGAATTAAATCAAACATTTAGAACAACACAAAGAAACTTTATTGATTATAGTTTAATAACAGGAAAAAAATTAATTCTAAAATTTTGGAAAGGCCCTACGACCCCCACAATCAAAATGTGGATTATAGAAATGACGGAGACCTTAAACGTGGAAAGAATCAGATTCTCCCTGTTGGACAAACAGGAATTATTCGTTGGAACATGGTCTCCTTTTATTGATTACTTAAAGGGTCAGAACAGTTCAGCACAGGAACCTGACTAGCACCCGGGCTAAAGAATGGATGAAATGCTATATTTAGAAATGTACGAATATATCTCGAATGAAGTTTTCTATTTTAATAAATTTTTCCATTCTTCTTTAACTATCTTTTTTCTTTTTTTCTTCTGTTTTTCTTCTCTTTCTTTTCTTTCTTTACTTCATCTTTCTCTTTAGTTCTATTTAGTTTTTTAAAAAAAGGCAAAAGGTATTGGAGACAATGTAATAATAATTGACAATATTATCAATTTAAAAATGTAAGACTGTAATGATGTAACTAGGTTGTGTACGTATCTCCAATAAAAAAATATTAAAAAAAAAAAAAAAAGAAGACTCATTTACAGCTAATCCTCAGGACAGCCCTGATCTTATCCCGCAGTCCTCGTGTCTCCTGGCCTCATCCTATTGGAGATGTGCACTATGTCATATTCATCCCTCCTTAACCCTCTCTGCAATCTAAAGCAAACTTGTTTTCTTTCTTGCTTTGTTATAAGCGAGTTCAGTATTCTGACTGCGCACGCCCAGGTCAAAGGTCACTATGCATAAACAGCCCTGGGAAGCAGTGAAGCAGTGGACCTTCATTTCATCTGTTTTTTCAAGCTTTGAATCTTCTTGGTAAGAAAATATTGCTTTCAAACTATGAAATTGTTTTTATTGTTCCTTTGATAAAAGCTAAGATTATTTTGTCGTTTTTATTGCTTTATTATGCTTTGGTGAGTGGGGCTGCTGGTGTCATCGGTCCGGGGCTGTCGATTAGCCCGGCGGGAGTTGAGCTGGAGTTGGCGCTTCTCCGCGCTGGCTGTGAGCCTGGGACCACTGGTCTCGTCGGTCACAGCCAGCGCGGAGAATAAGCGCCAACCCCAGCTCAACTCCCGCCGGGCCAACAAACAGCCCCAGACGGACGACACCAGCTGCCCCAGGCCCACAGTCAATGTGGATAAGAAGCGCCAACTCCAGCTCAACCCCACTCCCCGTCGGCTGCAAGCCCGGCCCGGCACCTCCGGCCGCCCCCAGACAGGGACGAGACACCCGGGAGGGGACAGAGACGGGGACGGCCCAGCAGCAACTCAACAGACCTGGGCCCGACACCGACCACGATCTCACTCACTCACCAAAGCATAATAAAGCAATAAAAACGACAAAATAATCTTAGCTTTTATCAAAGGAACAATAAATACAACTATTTCATAGTTTGAAAGCAGTATTTTCTTACCTAGAAGAATCAAAGTTGGAAAAAACGGAAGAATGAAGGTCCACTGCTTCACTGCTTTCCAGGGCTGTTTATGCAGTGACCTTTGACCTGGGAATGCGCAGTCGGAATACCGAACTCGCTTATTGTTGAAGGAATTCCCATTCAATACAGTAATTCTGTTCTCTCCACAATGCTACCTGACCTGCTGAATGTTTTGTTTCTGATTTTACACCAGATTTCCAGAAATGCAGGTTTCTGATTTTCAGAACTTTTAGATTAGAAAGCTCTTTCCCTTGAAGAACACAAACTTAATAAATGATGTGGTACTGTGCAGGGCAGAAAGAGCGACACCATTTCTCTTGATGTGACCAGAAGTCCGAAACAAAGATAATTGTCCACTTTCTATGTAAGATTTCAAACTTATTTTGCATTCCCTTACAAATATCGTTTATCCCTAGAATGAAGAAGTGGCTGAGTAAACTAATCTAAATTGTTTACTGATTACCCGCCCTTCGGTAAAGCATGGTTAAGATGTTCTTACTTGTGAGGGATTACTTCCATGCATTACTACTTCAAATGTTTGTGTTCACAATGGTGATTTGCCTTAGGCAAGATGAATCTGCTGGATATTGCATATATTCAGTTATGTTGCACCTTTACTGTACTGTATTATTGCATAAATTATAAAGGATGATATTACTTAAAATTGAGTATGACATATACTCCTCCAACTAGTAATGTAGTAAATGTGTAAGATACTAATGGTTCTGTAAAACTCAAATTATTTCCTCATATTCTTGCAATTCGATACCAGCTCAGTTAGGCAACTTGGTTGGTATGGACAATTTGGGATGACTGGGCTCTTTCTGTGCCCCATAGCTCAGATCAGGAATCATGATGCAAAATGCCACTTCAAAATATGTATTTATGATATAGCACATTATATAGAAGAGATTGCAATTCTAATATAACTTGGAAATGCGTTGAAGGGTTTGGCCTCTTTGTAAAGTTTGGCCGTATCAACTTTATGAGATCCTTGAATTTAGGAGGACTTACAAGACTTTATAAGGACTTTCAAAAGGTTGTTCTGAGATATAAATTCTAGCAAGGTTTATTTGAAACCTGCGTGCAATGCAACTTTTTAACATCATCTCAACAATCATCTTTATATATTTAAAATACTTTAGATCAGGGCCTTTGGGTAGTCTAATTATAAATGCCTACTTGAAGATTATCCCATGTCTTTCCACACTTATTTTCCCAGCTCCCTCCATCCCGTCAATTCCAATAAAATCTGTTCCAAGGGCACTGTTATTATATTATCTCTAGTCCACAAATCAAATGGGAAACATTTCATTATTTGATAATTTATAATGTGCTAGACTCTTAAGTTCATCAATATTACCTGCATTGAAAAATTGTAGCGAGTGCCTTTAAATGTCTGGAATCCAGTGTTCAGTATATCCTTGAGGGATTGAGTGTCTCTCAATTTTAGTGTTAAAGTATTGGTGTGGGTAGATCAATTTACCAGCTGCAAATGTCAACATGGACAAACACAGCGTTGCTTGCAGCTTGGGAGTGCTGGTGTAGAAGGACCACAGTGTGTCTTCTTGGGAATGCCTGTGTGGACAGATATTGCTGTTAGTTATTTGTAGTGGACAGACGCTGGAGCTTTCACTGTTTGGAGAGTTTGTTGCACATCAATATTAACACAACTCGACTTATTGATGTCTAAAATGTGCTATTTTTCAGATAGCTGAGCCAGAATGACTGCAATGGATGAGCATGTTGGGTGTTAAAGGTTGCAATGGTTTTTTTTTAATCAGCTGTGAGCATATTTTGTTTTCGTTGCCACCATGATAATTTGGTGATTTATAAAAGTATATGATAGAGAGTAACAACAAAAAAGAAATAGAAAGAACACTAAGAATTATTGTATTAATCCAACTTGCGTACAATAGTTCTATCAAAAATAGTGACCCAGAAAAGCCACTCGCCCTTTAGGAAATGAGCAGTATGTTTGCACATCTTGAGCCATGAAAGAAAGTTGTTGAGGATAAGATTTTGATCCTGTAAGTGGATTGTTTATTGTTTTGTTTTCTTTGATGCTCATTGTTCACAGTCACGAGAGCAGCGGAAGATGGAAGCCATCATGCAGGTTTTTGAGAACTTAGAGAAGAGAAAGAAAAGGCGTGAACAAGTGGTTGAGCGCAGTACTAGTCACCCAGGCGACGATGGCGATCCGGAGACTCCGACCACAGATGTGGAGGAGGTGAAACTGGAACCTGCAGCAGAAGAAGAACCACTGCCCAGTGAGGCAAGAACACCACAGCCTGTGCTTGCTGGGGTAAGCACACGGCGAACTTCACAGCTAGGGGTAAGCATAGCATTTAATTGGCAAATGGGCCGGTGCAGCATGATAACAGATATTGGTGTCAGTGGCATAATTTGAGTAGTGAAGGTTTGGATTTTCCTGGTATTAATTGCCATAGTCTTCTGTGCTTCATTGGGTTGGATACTTTCAATTATAGGGCTGAGCAGGCCAACTTTTGTTCTGTAGTTTGTTGTTTGGGGTGTAAACAGTTAAAAAGCAAGATGGCATGTGAGATGATCAGAGGACCTTGAACCTCATCTCTTTACAAAATGTAAGACTAATTCCATCAATCTGTCCAACACTAAGAGGGAAATAATCTCACTGTCAGGCTCTTGTGATTGGACATATTTTGGCTCCATTGTTTGCTGGACAACCATAAAGGTAGTGTGATTTGTGGGCAAAAGTTAAATTTGAGGTTATTAAGCCCTGATGTCTTATATGTACTACTTATATGACTGGAAATGGCTGAGAAGGTGTTCCATTTTCCCAGTTGAGAAATATCATCTCACACCCTCGACTGAACTAGCATTGGGTTGAAAAGCAACCCAGTGTCAGTACACTTTACACCTTGTGATCGGTGGATGTATGTTTGAAAAATGCTGGTGAATCCAGAAGGCATGGTTATCTTTTATATAAAACAAGTGCACAAAATTAGGAAAGACAATACAGAACATATATGTTATTTTTTTCATATTTAGGAACATCCTTTTTCTCATACTTACGGTTCAGTTTTATCATTTTTCATAATAAATGATGTGTCTGCCTGCACTTGCCAAAAATATTCACAATGGTAAATCTGGTGCACCAATAACTTGGGCGTGCTGAAACATCAAAATATATAACTAACTTGTGATAAATCCATGGGAAACAAATCTGCTAGCACATCTTTTACCAACTCTTAAATCTATAGAATAAAAATAGAAAATGCTGGTAATTCTTCTCAACCTGAAATGTTAAGTATGTTTTATTTTCTCCACAAGTGTATTCTGATCTGTTGAGTATTTCCAGGGTTTATTGTTTTTATTTCAGATTTCTAACTTATGCCATTTTCTTTTTCCTTTCCATACAAATAAATATATGGGGTATTACTAAATGTATCTATTAAATATGTAACTTATTTTCTATGCTGTATTAAGATTTTATTAAGAATATTAAGATTTATTCCTCAAATAATTTCCAAGTAGTAAAACGTTTGTACATTGCCTAACCAAGTAACGAGTTAAATCTTTGTGTCTTAATCGTATTTGACACGATCTGGCATCCCTCAGATTTCAAACAAAAGTGAGAATAAACTAACCGACAGAAAAAACAGCCTACAGTTTGTAATTGTTTAACAGGTGACATTAAAAAAATTCCATCCAACATAATGTCTTGTACAAACTAGGCATAACATTTATAAAACTTTTATCTAACTGTTGAATCACATACACTTCTATTTTTTGACAACAATTGTATTTTTATTAGCTTTTAATCAGTACAATAATACTGTGATATTTAAATGGGAACTTTTTTTAAATCTCCCTTCCACCCACTTTAGCTCCCCCTGCAGGCTTCAAAATCCTTATTTTTGTTTAATTTCTCTCACTATTCTGTGAATTTTCAAAGGTACATGCAATTAGGAAGCTGAGTTGTCACTTGGCATTCATAGGATTAGAGAATTACAGTAAGATGGCAGCTATTAGGAATTCAACAGTGTGATGGTGCTGCACAGTTGTTAGTCCAATTATTTTCCCTCAAAGGAAAATATCGAACGGTGCATTTTATTTGTGTATAAGAAAATCTCTTATTTTCAAGCCTCAAAGAAGCATAAATTGTAAGTGAATGCATTGCGAAACTTGGCTATGTAAAATCATGTCTTGCCATCTTACAACATGCGGACATTTTCTTGTGATCTTCAAGAGCATGCTCCGTGCTTTTTCAGTGGAAAGAAAGTAAGATTGGTTGAGTGCTGGCAAAGGATAGTAATATATACATCTGCTGGTAGACGGTTGCAGAATGGGATGTGTTATACATGTCTTTTTCATTGGAGTATATTTGTTCTTTTGGAGAAGCAAAAACTTCACCTAATATTTTCCATAAGAACAACTAAAGTTAATTTTGAAATGAGCTAACTAGATAGTGTGTGAGGGGAAGAAAAACAAATCCAGAATGACTTTCTTAAAGCAAAGGAGAAGTAATCATAAGGAGCCATGTGAATGTGATTTTTGGTTCAATCTGCAAAACAAACCACTGTTGAAGTGATTGGCAATGGCAATTTTCAAATAAAAATGTTCAGAATGTAATCTCCCTTCATGAATTATAGACCCTTAAATTGAAAGCTTATGCAATATTAACTAACAAGCAATGGTTGTTGCTTCTTCGTGTTCCTAAAGAAAATATTAAGAGAACTCTGGTGGTCAAAGTACACAAAATAACCTCAAAGAAATATGCTTAATTTCCAATACTGGCATAAACCAGAAAGGATAATTGGAGATCATGGGTGAGATATAAATCATGCCATTTAGAATCAAATGACTGAGAATTTTAACTGAGGGTGTTCTCATCAGGTTTTATAGGCATGCTTGTGTATATAATGCCAACTGACTGGTTCAGTTAAACACTTTGAGATTATCTGGAAAACAGGTCAATGGGAACGGACTGATCTTAAATTTGTATTTGTGTACCAATGAAGACCAGAAATGTAGGGAGACATTCTTGACATTTTGCCTCCAGTGTATTTTTACACTAAATATGATTGGGTGGAATTATCTTGATTTTTACAAAGGGATGATCAAAGGATCAATCCCAGTGATTCATTTGTTACTTCAGCGTTAAAAGAGGTTTAAAATAATTGAAGATTGCATTCTCAAATTCTTCCGAACGAGAGATATATGTGCAGAAGTAACCGATCATGTCCATCTCTTATCTGATCAGAGATATTTCTTCCCATTATGCATCTGTTGCCTTTTGAACATGATAGTGCTTTAAAATTATAGGATTTGTGCATGCATGCAGGTGAGGTTAAGATATGCATATCTCTTTCTTAATCAAATTTAACTGCGGTGTCCAGAAGTTACTATTTTCTGGTGGACTTACAGGACACTATCCTTCAGCAGTATAGCAAAGTGCATTGAAACTTCTGGGACAACAACAATTTCCCCTATCTTTCTGTGTTTCTGCCTTGATGCACTGAGGAAAGAAATCAGGTAACTTTACAACACTGCCCTTCATTAAAGAATGTGCGTAATATAAGGAAAAGCAATCAAAGGAAGAAAACAGAGGCCAATTCTCATTTCTTGGTTTTTGTTTGGTCTGATTATCACTGAGCCATAATCTCCTATTTTTCGATGTGCCTTCTGTCTGTATTTGACAAAACATATACTGTATATGTTAAGTTTTAACTTTAGGAATGCATTTACTTGAAGATGATTTATTGTGGTTAATTATCTTACATCTTTAACATAGGAGCAAGTTCAAGAGAAGCCTGCTAAGCCTCCTGTATCAAAACCAACCAAGCCCCGACCCAAAAATCGTTTCTCGCGCTATCGCTCCAGTTCAGCTCAGCGGCTACGTAGACAGCGACAAGCCAGCTGTCAGTCAGAGCCAGCACCGGTGGTAGCAGTGGATGAGGGAGCAGCAGGGATTGTGGTGACAGAATCCACATCTACAGAAGGTGTACCCAGTGTAGGAGCCCCAGGAGTGGAGACCATATCAGAAACTACAATTGCCTCGCAACCAAACCGAACCAATGTCAAGTATCCTAAAACCAAAAGAGTAAGTGGATGTGTGAATGTATCTGTCTTACTTGTCGATTGAGGAACTTCTTAATTATCAGACTGTTTCCTAAACAATTTTTGTACAAATTGATCAATTTGAGTAAATATTAAATACATTTATAAAACCTGGTGTATGATTCTACCTGTATCATATGATCTTCGCTGATCTATGCTGGCCTCAACAACTCTTCTGTGCCATTTTTCCATACCCCTCTTCTTCAATATGTATCCCCTCCACTTGAATGATCTAGCTCACCACCTGCCAGGGCAAAGAATTCTAATGAATCACCATCCTCTGTGAGAAGAAGTTTCTATGCACTTCAGTTGCCCCTTATCTTGTAGTTCTGTTGTCTTGTTTGAGACTCTCCCACTGTCCCTACCATCTACCCTATAAAGCCCCCTTCAGGTCTTGTATGTTTGAATGAGGTTACGTCTCATTGCTCTAAACTCTAAATTAAACGTTTTTTTTCTTTGATCTTCCCTTGGATAATTGATGGACCATCGAATACCAGATAATTCAAATACCAGAACTCCGGCAAAGGCGTTTGTACAGAGCTCTCTGACATAGCACTTCAGCCATCTAGCTTTATTGCAATGATACAAAATTCATTGCTGGGTGGTCCTAGGCCTCTTGTTCCTTGCTTCACTTCCTCGTTCAAAAAGAACATTAATGTCACATATTTTTGTCTTTAAATGGAGTGGCTCTCAACTTGGGCCTTCATATTTGCACGTTTCAACAGCCATTGCAGAACCCTGCCAATTTAGTCACTTGGATATTTTACTGTTTCTCTTAGTAGGAAGGAAACAGAAAGAGTAAAAATAGCGATAGGATTCATTCCCGTTTGGAAAATCTTGCACTTATTAGGGATAGTCAGCGTCACTTCATTCAAGGGATCCTTATTGAGTTTGTTGAGGAGGTGACAAAGATCCCTCATGGTAGCCTGAACCACAGGATAATGACACGTGGATCCATGGGGACTTGGTAGATTGGATTTAAAATTGGCTTAGCCATAGAAGACAAAGGGTAGTGCTAGAGGGATGTTATTCTGACTGAGTCTGTGACCAATGGTCTGCAGGGATCAGTGGTGGGACCTCTGTTGTTTGCAATATTTATAATTAATTTGGACAAATGTTGTCTGTTTAGTAAATTGGCAGCTGACAGAAGTGGAGTGTTTGTATAGTGAGGAAGGTCATCAAACAATACAAATAGATAATCAAATGATACAAAAAGATCTGTTGGAAACATGGGCAGAGAAACAACAGCTGGAGTTTAATCCAGTCAAGTGCGAGCTTTGCACTTTAGGAGGTCAAATGTAAGAGGAAAGTATGCAGAAATGGGTCTTAGGAATATTTGTGTACAGATGGATCTTGGAGTGCAAGCCCATAGATTCCCGAAAGTAGCATTGGAAATGGATCATGGTAAAGGCGGTATTTGGCATGCCTGCCTTCATCGGCCGATGTATTGAATATAAAAATTGGCAAGTCACTTTGCATCTTATGAAGCTTTGATTAGGCCACATTTTGAGTACTGTGTACAGTTTTGGTTTCTGCATAACAGGAAGTTTGTGGAGATATTGGAGAGGGCGCATAAGATGTTCACCAGGATATTGCCCGGAATAGAGAGTATTAGCTAGAAAGAGAGGTTGGACAAACCTGAATTGTTTTGGCTGGAGCATCGTAGGTTGTGAAGCGACCGAATAGAAATTTATAAAACTGAGATATTGAAATTAATGCATAGCTTTAAGGTGAAAGTTAATGGCGATTTACAAGCCATGGTTTTTTTTAATACGGAAAGTGGTTGGTGCCTGGGACATGTTGCCATGGGAGGAGATGAAAGCGGATACAATAGTGATGTTTCAGAGGCATTTAGACTAGTCCCAAGCAGGCAGGGACTGCAGGGTTAAAGACCGTTTGCAGGCAGGTGGGATTAGTGTAATTTAGCATTATGGTTGCCACAGACATGGTAGGACGAAGGACCTGTTCCTACATCTTCTATGTTTTCTGTGGATGTAACAAATAGCGTAGTTAAAGGGGGCACTAATGGATGAGGTGTATTTGAATTTCCAAAAGTGCCGCACATAGGATTGTTGCACAACATAAGTGGGTTGTGGGTTATAATAATAACATGGATGTGAGATTAACTAAGTAACAGAAAACAGCGATGAGGTAAATGTGTCATTTTCATATTGGCAGTCATTCACTCGTAGGATGCCAAAGGGTTCTTTGCTGAGGTCTCAATTGGTGGGCTGATGGGCTGGTGAGAGGACTTTTGTTTTATTTCACTGAGTTGCAAAAGTTTGGAATTCTGTAGCCCAGAGAGCTGTGTAGGCAATCATTGCCTATTTTCAAGAAACTGACTGCCAGCTACAAAGATCAATGGGCGTGGGAGTGAATAGGAAAGTGACGTTGAGGCCAAGATTGATTGGCAGAGCAGTCACAGGGAGCTGATGACCTACAAGTGTTTCTTCTTAAAATCCTAGATTCTTATTTTGTGATAGCTCACTGAATCAATTGGGAGTGGGGCTTTTAGTTATACCGAATAACTATATCATTTTTTCTTTTAACCACTTTTTGTTTTAGTATTTGGTTACGGAATGGTTGAACGACAAGGTAGAGCGATCTGACTGCCCATATGACCGTCCATTACGCATCACAACGGATCCTACGGTATTGGCAACAACACTGAACATGCTGCCAGGTCTGAGCCATAGTCCTCATATTTGCACAACCCCTAAACACTACATCCGCTTTGGCTCCCCCTTCACTCCTGAAAGAAGGAGGCAGAGAGTTGTGTGTGATGGCAGTTACGGATCTTGCAAGAAGGTAAGCATGTACTTTACATCCACAACAATTTGTGTTGCATAATATAGCCTCATGAATTTGGATTTAAGTTCAAATAGCAGATAAAAGATCTTTGAAAGTGATGATTTACAGCCAGTGTTATCTGCTATATTCAAGGATGCTCATCAAACCCTCTTGGCAGAGAATGCTCAATATGATATTGATGTATGATATGGCTGCAAATTTGATATTGATGTATGATATGGCTGCAAATATATCGGTGTCAGTTTTCGTAAAATTCTTCAAACTGAGATGAAATTGAACCATGACTAAATTTAATTACCGTATTTCCTGGCAATGAAGATGCTATTTTTTACCCAAAAATGAGGCACGAAAATTTACCTGCGTCTTGTAGGCTGAAGATTAGGTTGTTAGCCAAGAAAGATAGACTTGGCTATCCCTCAGTACAACAACATCAAGAACGATGTTGCTGCACTGAGGGATAGCCAAGTCTATCCTCATTGCTGGCAGCTGATGGGAAGCAGCTGTAAAAGGACAGCGCCTCTGGAGGAGAGGGGGGGGGGGGGGAAGAGTTCCTTCTGTGCATGTGGGGAGTCTGGCCCGGGTCAGCACGGCCTGGGCTGCACAAATTGGCTGGGCCGCCAGGGTAAAGTTGCGGGGAGGGCAGGAGTGTTGTGAAGGAGGGGGTTGGGGATCATGCAAGCAGCTCACTCACCCATTGCTGCCGCGGTGCGCCGGGCGCAGAGCCACCGCAATGTGGCCGGGGAGGAAAGTAGCTCGGGTGGCTGCGAGGTGGCGGCCGGACAGCGGAACCGGCCGCCACCTCAGCTCCTTCTGCCGGCCCGTGCCTGCCAGCCAGGCGCAGGCGCAACCTTCAGCACAGGCGCAACCGGTGGAGCGCTCTCTTTCTCTCTCTCGCTCGCTCGCTCTCTCTCTCTCTTTCTCTTTCTCTCTCTTTCTTTCTCTCTCTTTCTTTCTCTCTTTCTTTCTCTCTCTTTCTCTCTTACTTTCTCTCCTCTCTCTCTTTCTTTCTCTTTCTCTCTTTCTCTCTCTCTCTTTCTCTCTCTCTCTCTTTCTCTCTCTCTCTTTCTTTCTCTTTCTTTCTTTCTCTTTCTCTCTCTCTCTCTCTCTCTCTCTCTCTCTCTCTCTTTCTTTCTTTCTCTCTCTCTCTCTCTCTCTCTCTCTCTCTCTCTCTCTCTCTCTCTCTCTCTCTCTCTCTCTCTCTCTCTCTCTCTCTCTCTCTCTCTCTCTCTCCCCCCCCCTTTCGTTCTCTCTCTCTCTCTCCCCCCCTGGACTAAACCAAACCCTTGATCCTGTCCCGTGATTTAAATTGGGCGTTATCAAGTTGGACAAAATATGTAATGCTTTTGTTAATATCTGCTTGTACAGTAATTGAGTTTAGTGATCTCGCTTCAGACTCCTTTGCTTTAAAATGGCTTAACTCCTTCCAGCAGATAGCTGATTAGAACTAGGAATGTGGTCTACAGTAATTCAAAGTTGTTGGTATCACCAGTGGCCATTTTTTATTGTTATCACTAGGTAAGATTTGTGCATTGACCACTATCATTGTCAAGTCTTCTAATGTTTTTATGCAGATTCCCCGCTTGAAAGGGATCTGATTCATCCACCCCGAAATGATGAACTGGATTTCACTCAATGACCAAACCACTTCTATTCCATTTTTTTTTCTCCTTTTATTTTGGCAGATTCAGCAATTAATTGACAGTTTCACTTGATTTATTCCTTCAGTCATTACTTTGAAGGCATTTGGATGTTGTAGGTCTTAAGGTATTTAACAGTTTAGTCTTTTAGCAGGTGAAAAACTGGCTGCCAATCGGGTGCTGTAGATAATCAGTCCTGCATGCCTTCGCTGGCGATCGCGGCAGTTTTTAGGACAGTCTCTTAGATTATACTGTTCAAGTTTTTAGCCGCAAGTCAACTTCCGTCTTTTCCTCGCTTCCGGTGCTGTGTGCCCATTTTTAAAGCCCCGGGTGGAACTCGGCTTATCTCCGCTTCTCTGTTCACAGTCGGGCTGACTGCTCCCGACCGGGCTTTCTCTGCTTTCTCCCCCCACCGGGTTGACTGTTCCCAGTTGGGCTGAAGACTCAGCCTCTTGTCGGTGGCTTTTCTGGACCTGTCCGTGGCCTTCACGGTACTAGGCCCCCACCCGACGTCTGTGGCTGCTGCTTGGGCTTGGCTGTGGGCTTCACAGCCCTGGATACATTCCAGGTAAGCTGACACCGTGCTTGGCGACCCTTACTGCCCCTGCTTGATTTCCTAGCTCTTCCCTGAGCTATTGCTTCCCGTTCCTACCTTTTTTCTTTTTGGCGCCAATTCAAAACCATTTGGCTTGGTGCTGTTCCACTTGTTTCCAAATACTACTTCTATTTTTAACTTTTGTTTTCGATTCTTCTTGCTGGCCTTGTTCTTATCTTTGTTCTTTTATCCTCGTCGCCAATTGTTGTGTATTCGGATGCTTTGAACAGTCTTGAATAAAGGCTCGGACACGGGAGGAATCATACAAGCTTCTTTACTGCAGGACGCCACCTTGTCTTTTTTGCTCCTGCGTACTTGCCCCAGACATCACAAGACACCAATTACTTATCCTAATTATCCCATACCTAACACTCCTCCGCCTTTAACTTGGAGCCCGGTAACACCAATTATATTACATACATAATACTCCTCCCCCTTTAACTTGGAGGCAGGTAATACCTTTCATTACAGTTTGACTTGACACCTCCTACTCGATCTTTCAATGGAACCACTTGGGAGATCGACGCTTTAAAGTCAAACTTTGAAGTCTAGGTTTAAACTTGGTCTCCTGATGCATTGCTGTCTTGTTCTTCTACTGGAAGCAAGACAACCAGCCGCCTAACATCCCTGTGAACAATCATGGCTTGGATCCTCTCCTTCCCCTGAGTGGAATGCCTTGCCCTTCCTTTCAAAGCCTTTGTCAGAGGAATGGAGTAACTTGGAAAGATCCGTACATTAACGTCTCTCACAATGCCTTTGCGGTCTGGATTGGAGCTGACGACTCTGCCCAGCTTGAATTGCCCCCTCAGTGCATTTTGGTCACTTAACCAGACAATGTCTCCGGCAGTGACATTTCTCTGAGTGGTGTGCCACTTGCTCCTTATAAACAAGTTAGGACCGGCGAGTTGGCTCCAGCTCTTCCAAAACTTGTTCACCTCTGACTGCATTGTTCTAAGTCTTTTGTAGGGGTAGCTGGAAAAGTCAAAAGTCTTGATGTCTCCGCACTGAGATGCTCGGCCAAGCAGAAGAGTATTTGGTGTGATGTACTGAACGCAGTCTTCCCGGCTTTGTATCCTGGCGTCGATCGGACGTTCATTTGACAGGTTGGCTGCCATGTAAAGAGCTCTCTGAAACTCACTATAACTGAGTGACGATTCTTTTCCAAAACTTTGGAGCGCTCTCTTCACAACACGCACAGCAGCTTCCGCAGCGCCATTTCTGTGTGGAGAATCAGCAGGATGGATTTTCCACATCCACTCTGTTCCATGTTTAGCTGTGTTCTCCTCCAAAGCTGCTCTGTCCAGGTTGTCCAAAAATCTATATAGTTCCTCTAAGACTGGTTTTGCGCCAATAATATTGGTGCCTGGATCTGACCAGATCTTCTTGGGGTGCCCACGGATTGCTGTGAATCTTTGATAAGCCATCAGAAACCCTTCACTTGATAAGGTGTTTACTAACTCTGTGTGGATGGCTCTGCTGGCCATACAGCAGAAGACAACTCCCCAGTCTTTGAGTTTTACCCTCTTCTTGACGTCATCGTGTACGTGGTAGGGTCCAAAGAGGTCTACTGTTGTAAACTCAAAAGGAGCAGCAGGTTCAGTTCTTTCAGGCGGCAGATCACTCATTACTTGTTGACATTTCTTTGCCTTTGCTTTCTTGCAGATTATGCAGTGATCAACGACTTTTTGAGCAATTCTCCTTCCTTTTATGACCCAAGCCTTTCCTCATTTTAAGCAAGGTCCCAGCCACTCCGTCATGACTCTCCCTGTGAGCCTCCCGAGCTAGCAGCATGGACACCCAGGCATCAACGGGCAGGATGGGAACAGCAACTTTATCCTCTTCAAAGCTCTGCACTCTGCCACCACAAACCATCAGCCCAGAATCTTGGTCTTTATAGGCTACCAGTCGATCTGTTGTGGTGCTTGGGAAAGTTGTGCCCAATTGCGCAGCACAAAAAATGGCTTTTAGAGCATTTTCTCGTTCTCTTACTGTAATGACTCCTGTCAAAGAGATGGCCTCCCACTTTGGATCATTTAGGGCTTTTTCCTTTCCAAGAAACTTCTTTGCTGCTCTCCAAACCCATGCGACTGTCTCGATCAGTCGTGTTAGAATGCTGAACCGCTTGACATCAACAAGGTTCTGAATTGCTGACCCTGCTGGTGGTCTCTTTGGGTTGGGGTTTGTGGGTTCCGGTTCTTGTTTCTCTACTTTGGCTCTTGATAGTGCTGCAACAAAAGCTTTCTTCTGTAACTTTTCGATGTTCTCTCTGGCAGTGGCAGCCAGTTCCTTAGCTGATTTTATTGGCCAATCATTCACAGGCAACACCAGGAACTTCGGTCCATTTTGCCACTCCGAATACTGATCAAGATCTTGAGGGCTGGCACCTCTGGTGATTACATCAGCGATGTTTTGTGGGCCAGGAATCCACCGCCAGTCTTCAATGTTGGTGCTTGTTTGAATCTCTCCAATCCGATTGGCGAAGAATGTCTGAAATCCGTAGCTTTCTCGCTGTATTGCACCAAGGATTGTTTGGCTATCCACAAGATGATACCACTTCTCCACTTGAATTCGACTGTGTAGCTCGAAATACTTCCTCAAGCGTGAGGCGAACACTGCTCCGCACATCTCTGCTTTAACAGCATCTCCTCTGTGGTCCAAGGGAGTTAACTTGGCCTTGGATTCCACAAGTCTGACAATTGGGCCATGGTCTGAATCCCATCTCAGGTACATCACCGCCCTGTAGGTGTGCTCACTTCCGTCAGAAAAGGTGATCCCCAAGGGTTCAGTTGTGGAGCAAGAGGGAGTCAGTGCCCTGACGAACTTGACTTTTCCAAGTTGTACATACTCTTCAAAGAGCTTAATTGCATCCTCCCTGAGTCCATCTGAGAGTGCCAAGTCCCATGTGTCTCTGACCGAACAGCTTCCCTCTTTTGCTTCTTGGAAAGCTCTGCATACTAGAATCGCTCCCTTTTGCTTAACAGGAGCCACTATGCCGATGGAGTGATATAGCCCTGCTACCTGGCTGAGAAGCTCTCTTCTTGTTAGGGGATTTGGTGTCTGAGTTCTGATTTGCTCTTGTAGAAGGCCTTGACCAAGCCGCATCTTTTTCTTTCTCTTGGAGAAATTGATTCCCACCATAACGTGGAGCATGTCCTCTTCAACAATGTAGCCCAGACCAAGTGCCTTGTTATCATCATCATGCATTTGGTTTGGTAGGATCATGGTTTTTGTTTTGCTTTTCTTTAAAGTATCACTGTCCTCCTTCCTCCCACTTTGGCCAGACAGAACCCAAGGCTTGAGCTCAAACCCACCATCTTTCAGGATTCGTTCCACATTTGCTGTGATGATTCTCAACTGGTCGAGGCTGTTGTGAGATGTGAGGATGTCGTCAACCTAGCTGTCTTTCTGGAGTACTTGCTGCTCATCCTTGAGGTGGGTAAAAGAAGGAAGATTAGCAGTCTCACGCATTGCCAACTGTGCAATGCACCCCGCAGGTTTGTCTCCGATGTTCACTCTTGTGATAGCATACTCTCCCAGCTCCTCGTCCTCGGAATCTCGCCAGAGGAATCTGTGTAAGTGTACTTCACGGTCCTCCAACCAGACTGAGTTATACATCTTCTTTATGTCTCCCAGAGCAGCATAGATTCCGCCTCTGAATCTGAGGAGGACGGCGCGAATTTGGTTGAGGACGTCTGGACCTTTCATCAGCAAATCATTTAAGCTGACACCATTGCACTTTTGGCTGCTGTTCCACACTAGTCTCACTGGGGTCGTGACAGAGTGGGGGTTTGGAGCAATAAGGTGACTCACATACCACACTGGTCCCTCCCAGTTTGCAATCATGTCTTCGGACAATTTGATTGCAGCCTTTTCGGTCCACCATGTCGTGCACCTGAGCTGTGTAGGCACTTTTCCATTCAGGTTCTCTGGATAGCTGCTTCTCCGTCCTGAGAAATGTGGCTTCCACTGTCCTTTTATTATTTGGTAGAGAAGCTGGGTCTTCCAGCCAAGGATAGCTAGCATGCCAATGTGGGTCTTTACTGTGACGGTCTCCTGTTACGTAGGTGAGGCCTTCCCTTACCACTTCGAGCTCTCTCTTCAGCAAGAGTCATTTCTTTTCCGCCTGGCTGGCAGTTTCCACAGCGGCAACCTCCGCACTTTGGCTCGCATGCTGCTCCAATGCTATCCCACCTCCACCAATCCAAGAAGTCCCGATTGGCGGTTGATGTACGTGACTTCTGGACTTTGCCGGCGACCTGTTCGTTTGGTGAAAGTTCCTCAGGGACTGCGTCAGTGAACTCCTCATACTTTAAAGCAGCTGCTCTCATTGATCTTGCGAAGTGTGTTTTGGACATGTGGGCTGACATGGTAAGCTTCTCAAACAGCTCAGGATGACAACCTCCAACAGTCTTTCCCAGTGGTTCATCCCACAGAATGAGATGTCCAACAGTTCTAATCCTCTAAGGCGCTAGCTGACCTTCTCTATGGCTTATGAGCAAATGTATCTCTTTTGGTCTCACAAGTTCCTCAAGTGGGACATCTGGAAAGATCTTTTGCAGCTGCTGTGGTGTCACGTGTTTGTGAACATCTGCAATGCTGTCCAATCCATAACAAACTAACTGGTGCGACTTGAGTGTGCCCTTGGGAGTCTTCACTCGGATCTTTAGAAGGTAGCGCCTCGTCTCTACGTGGACCTTCATCCCCCCAACTCCATGAACGATAAGCGTGATGTCTTCACTCCTAAGGTTCAGTCTACTCGCAGCCTTGTGAGTTATGTAGTTGGTATCTGAAGCCAAGTCAATTAATGTCCCAACCTTTTGTCCAGCATTTGCTACGACCTCCAGAAGCATCATAATCACTGGGTGCTCTTGCAGTCCACCTTCTTTTAGGAGGCTTGGCTGATGCTTTGCAGTGTTGAAGGCTCTTGATGCAGTGTTGGAGAACACATCTCGGCATTGTTTTGCCAACTGGTGGAAGTTTGCTAAAAAACTCCTCTTGGTCCACTGTATATTTCTTTTTGCCTTTACCTTCCTCTGGACCAAATTTACTCCTTCTCTGATCCACACTGCTTTTCCTCATCTCATAATTGGGGCACAGATAATAATGATGCTCAGGAGTCTGTTCATCCTTGCAGATTTGATTTTTACACAGATATGCAGGTTTGCAGTATGAACCATCATCATGAACTTCAAGACACTTTTTGCATGCTCCCATCTTCTTTCCTGCAGCTCTTTTCTCTGTCAGCTTTAGCCCTCGAAACTGCTTGCAGAAGTACAGCTTTCTTTTATGCTTTACATCACCACAGACCACACAACTTGTGTGGTCATTTCCTGACTTTGTAGACTTGGTTCTGGCATGTCTTGGTTCAGTCCGAGTTTCCTTTCTACTCGGCTCCTCGTCCCTCAGTTGCTCGAGCTGTTCGTATATGCTCTCCTGCTCTTTGAGAAATGACAAGAGACTGTCAAACCGTTTCTCTGGTGCCACAGCATTCTTCTTGTCAGCTACATAAACCAGCCATTCCTTTTTGAGGGTTTCTGGAAGCTTGGTTTCAATTGATTTTGTCATCAGTGGATTTTTAATAGCGCCTGTGTCTCCGAGATCGCTCAAGTCCTTAAGCGTCTTTTCCACAGCTTGAATTAATTCCACTATTTTACGTGGCTGATGTCCTCTGATAGGTGGAATTCTCTGAAGCTCCTCCACTATCTCAATAGCAATAGCTGTTTGATTTCCAAACCGGTTCTCTAGGACACGAAAGATATCATCTGCATGTTATAACTTGTGAGGCGGAGGTCTCTTGTAATTTTGTCCTCCAGACTGTCCAGCAATTGAACCTTCTTCACCTCATTTGATCCAGTGGGTTCACCTTGCTTTTGCAGTGCTTCCCAATCCTTCCTCCATCTATAAAGGTCACGCTTGTTTCCAGTAAACGTAGGAAGGGCCGTGGGTCTCAGTCTGATGGCTGGTGAAGGATAATTGAAAGCATTCGCCGCTTGTGCTAATCCTTCAGCGTCCTTCTTTTTTCTTGCCTGTATGAAGTCAGCCTTCCTGGAAACCAGCTTGGGGACGAGAAGCTCGAGTGTTCTTAGGTGTTTCTGGAAGCTCTCTTGCTCATCCAGAGGGACCCAACGTTTCCACCGACTGTACGTCTCCTTTGCAGTCTCTACCAGTTTCTGCAGGTGGTTAAGCATGAATTCATATGCTTCTTGGTTGCTATTTGATGGTGCGGTGGCAGCAGCAAGTTCACATGCACCATCTGCTGTCTGTAGTGAGGTGGATAATTCAACATTTCCAAAGTTTGCCCATAGAGTGTCCTGGATGAGCCCTTTGACCTCTTTTAGTTTCGACTCACACTCCTTTGCAGTCTTTGCCAGGTTGGCTTTTTGCTGTTCAGTTAACACAGCTTCCTCATCTGCGTCCAGCTCTGCCTCCAGCTCTGCAATGAGTCCAGCCTCCACATCGTCATTGTCTTCCATGACTTTTTTGGCCTCTTGCATGAGTTTGTTGAAATTGTTCCTGAGCTCCTCTTCAGACATTTCTTTATGGTTCCTAATGCTGTTAACAAGACGAGAGAATGCCCGTTTTGCTGTTGTCCTCTCCACCTTGAGCTGCTCAGCTGACTTTCCAGTAACTTCATCAGCCATGATTTATCTTGACTTAACTGTCTCTTTTCCAGGTTTCCAGATCTCCTGGTCACAGCAGTTTTTCACTGTCAAGTCTTCTAATGTTTTTGTGCAGATTCCCCGCTTGAAAGGGATCTGATTCATCCACCCCGAAATGATGAACTGGATTTCACTCAATGACCAAACCACTTCTTTTCCTTTTTTTTTTTTTCCTTTTATTTTGGAAGATTCAGCAATTAATTGACAGTTTCACTTGATTTATTGCTTAAGCCATTACTTTGAAGGCATTTGGATGTTGTAGGTCTTAAGGTATTTAACAGTTAAGTCTTTTAGCAGGTGAAAAACTGGCTGCCAATCGGGTGCTGTAGATAATCAGTCCTGCATGCCTTTGCTGGCGATCGCGGCAGTTTTTAGGACAGTCTCTTAGATTATACTGTTCAAGTTTTTAGCCGCAAGTCAACTTCCGTCTTTTCTTCGCTTCCTGTGCTGTGTGCCCTTTTTTAAAGCCCCGGGTGGAACTCGGCTTATCTCCACTTCTCTGTTCACGGTCGGGCTGACTGCTCCCGACCGGGCTTTCTCTGCTTTCTCCCCCCACCGGGTTGACTGTTCCCAGTTGGGCTGAAGACTCAGCCTCTTGTCGGTGGCTTTTCTGGACCTGTCCGTGGCCTTCACGGTACTAGGCCCCCACCCGACGTCTGTGGCTGCTGCTTGGGCTTGGCTGTGGGCTTCACAGCCCTGGATACATTCCAGGTAAGCTGACACCGTGCTTGGTGACCCTTACTGCCCCTGCTTGATTTCCTAGCTCTTCCCTGAGCTATTGCTTCCCGTTCCTACCTTTTTTCTTTTTGGCGCCAATTCAAAACCATTTGGCTTGGTGCTGTTCCACTTGTTTCCAAATACTACTTCTAATTTTAACTTTTGTTTTCGATTCTTCTTGCTGGCCTTGTTCTTATCTTTGTTCTTTTATCCTCGTCGGCAATTGTTGTGTATTCGGATGCTTTGAACAGTCTTGAATAAAGGCTCGGACACTGGAGGAATCATACAAGCTTCTTTACTGCAGGACGCCACATTGTCTTTTTTGCTCCTGCGTACTTGCTCCAGACATCACAAGACACCAATTACTTATCCTAATTATCCCATACCTAACACTCCACCCCCTTTAACTTGGAGCCCGGTAACACCAATTATATTACATACATAATACTCCTCCCCCTTTAACTTGGAGGCAGGTAATACCTTTCATTACAGTTTGACTTGACAATCATCATTACCTTCATTTTTCCATGGTGCTCTTTTCAACAGGTCTTTAGGCAGATCCAATTTAGTCAAAATAGCTTGTACAATATTTTACTGTTGACAGTTTGGATTTGCAAGGAATTAGGCAGTTTCATTATATATTTGTGCCTTTTTTGGGAATATATTTTGGTTATGTCTGCCTTGACTGAGAATAGACAGAAAAAGAGTAACTCAGTGGATCAGACAGCATCTCTGTGTAAAAGAATAGATGGCGTTTCAGGTCGAGACCCTTCTTCAGAAGCAGGGTCTCGACCTGAAACGTCACCTACGGTATTATTTTTTTCTTCTTCTGAAGGGTCTCGACTTGAAACATCACCTACTTCTTTTCTCCAGAGATGCTGCCTGACCCGGTGAGGTATCTATCTTCGGTGTAAACCAGCATCTGCAGTTCCTTCCTACACACCTAGACTGAGAATATTTTGTTTGAAAGGGAAGGCTTGATAAACAACTAAAACCAATTTCAAGAGGAGTATTGTTCCCCCCCCCTGCTGCACCAGATGCTTCACATTTAATAGTAGGTTACTTTTAATATGCTCCTCTTTTTCTCAGATAAATCAGTTGACAGTACCTTTGGTTCTTTTTTCCCCATGGATTCCACAAGTTTAATTACTTTACAGCAACAAAATCAAACGTTGAATACATTAGTTTTTTTCCCTTTGTACTCAAATGTGCATCAGTGTAAATAATATTTTGAAAGAATGCATTTCTTGTTTCAAGCAGCTTCATAATCTAATTTGTTTGTTTGGGTACTAAGTCAACATGGGAGTTACTTCTCTTGAGTTTTATGTTATTGAACAATCCTTTGTGTGTTTAATCAAGTGTTACAAATAATTATTTTAAGGAATTAATTTAGTCATAATATGATGAGGTGAATGAGATTCCATAGTTCTGTCTACAATCTTGAAGAAATTGTATTTTGTTCCATGATAGAATTGCAAAATGCACTATGTTGTTCAGTTTTGAATTAACATGGCTTGAGTGTTGGCTACAATGAATAAAAATCAACTGGAGCTTGAGAACTTCATAGATTTTGCTACCATCTGGTATTAAGTATGTCAGACTGTTATTGTTAATTCGACTTGAATTCTTATCACACAGGCATTCCATCTGGAACATCTTAGTGAAAATTACGTATTTGAATCTGGCTCGATATTTAAATGGGAACATTTCCTAGGATGCTGTTACAAATTAGATACAAATTCATGAGGCTGTGGAGTTAATGGAAATATCAAGATTCGTGGTTCGTAGTAGACATTCTTGGTCTAGCTTAAATCCAAATTTGGCTCTATCTTGCTTCAAAAGAAAACTTAACATTATCAAATTTTAAAATATGAGACTCGTGAATTTGTCACATAACATCTTTGATAGTCATTGCTTTTATAGTCAAATGTTTTACATTTATTTATAGTTCTGTGTACTGCATTTTCCTCAATGATGCCACTTTCATAGATGTTAGACTGGTAGAAGTCTGCAGAATTGTGCTTAAACCATTTTGGATAATTAACCTGGTACTTTTCAGCGATGGATGAAACAGGCAATGGATGAGGCCATGGTGCAACTTCCGCTTACACCAGATATAGGACAAGAAACACCACCTATATACCACAGCAATGACAGCAGCAATGTGCCTGATGAACTGGATGACACCAATACCTCAACAGGTAAGTTTAAAAAGTCAGCCTATCACTGCAGGCCAAGCTTCTGGGAGCCATTCGGCAAAATAAACAGCAATCTGAGGCAGACCGTTTAATGGTTGTTCCCTCAGCAAGTGGGTGAGATTAAGAACTGAATACAAGTGAAAGGTGTCATTGCATAGCTTTCCTACACCCAGCCAAGGAGTCATTCTTCATAAGCGAGCAAAATAATTCATATTTTCAAGGCCAATTGACCATAAGATGCAACAAAGCAACGATGTTCTCATTACACATCATAACAGTATTTCAATTATAGTAGTGCATTTCTGCTCATTGCAACAGCATCAGACAGGACTTTTGAAATGTATATTGGAAGCAGCTGTCTGCATTTAAAGTGGGAGTTGTTTGAAGGCCAGCTGGTTAAAATTCAAGACTGATGGTTGTCCTGTCAGGAAGGAAGACGGGTTTAGAATCCTTGATTGATGATATATGTTGAAATTGTAGTCAAAAAGAGAAAGGAAGCACATGCAAGGTTTAGGAAATTGGACCAGACCTTTGAGAGGTGTAAAGGAAGCAGGAAAGAACTGAAGCAGGGAATCGGGAGAACTAAACCACAAAATATCCTTGAGTAGGATTAAGGAAAATTCCAAGGCAATTTGTGCATACATTAAAGTAAGAGGATAGTTAGGGAAAGGATAGCTAGCTAAAGCGCATTGGAGGGAATTTATGCCTGGAAATATAGGAATTGGCCGAGGTACTAAATAAGTACATTGTGTTGGTATTTGCCAAGGAGAAAGACAAGGAGAATATTTAAATTAGGATGGGGGTACGTTGACGTTCTAAGGCATGCTGATATTATAAAGGAGGGGTTAGACACAAAAAGCTGGAGTAACTGAGAAGGACCCATTCTTTCCTTCCAGAGATGCTGCCTGTCCCGCTGAATTACTCCAGCTTTTTGTGTCTATCTGCGGTTTAAACCAGCATCTGCAGTTCCAACACATTATAAAGGAGGGTGTTGGGTCTCTTGAACTTCTCAAAAGAGGAGTTTGCTAGAGGCTCCATTGAGATCTCTCTATCCTCTCGAGACACAGGGAAGGATCCAGGGATCTGGAAGATAGCCAGTGCAATTTCTTTTTTTAAGAAGGGCACTTGGGATAATACAACAAATTATAGGCCAGTGAGCCTTCCATCAGTGGGAGAGAAATTATTGAAGTCTTAGTAATAGGATTTACTCAAGTTTGGAAAAGCATGGGAATATTAATGTGGCTGTGCGGGTAGGTCAAGTCTTCAGAACATGATTGTTCAAGGAGGTGTCAGAGATGATTGATAAGAGTAGGATCGTGGATGCTGTCCACATTATCCATAAAACCTCTAAATGATTTGGACAAAAATGTTGGTGGGCTGATTGATAACTTTGCAGTTGATGCATAGCTCCCTGAAAGTGGCAGCTTAAGTGCATAGGGTGGCAAGTAAGGCATATGGCATGTTTGTCTTCACTGGTCAAGGAATTGAGTATAAAAGTTGGTATGTTGCAACTGTATAAAACTTGGCTTAGACCACATCTGGAGTACTGTCTACGGTTCTGATTGCCACATCATAGTATGACGTGGAAGCTTTAGAGAAGATGCAAGGGAAATTCTCTGGGATATTGTCTGGATTAGAGTATTTTAGATATAAGAAAAAGTTAGGCAAACTTGGATTGTTTTTTCTGGGCAACCGAACGGATGTGTATAAAATTATGTAGATTGGGTAGATAGGTTTATTGATAGGGTAGATAGTGAGCGACTATTTCCCAGGTGGAAATGTCTGCTGCCTCATAGTGCCAGAAACCCGGGTTCGACTCTGACCTTGGGACTTTCTATGTGGAACGTTCTCCAGCATCCCAAAGATGTGTGTTTGTAGGTTAATGGGTCTCTGTAAATTGCCCCTAGTGTGTATGGAGTGGATGAAAAAGTGGGATAGCATAGAATGGTTGGCATGGACTTGGTGGGCCAAAGCACCTGTTTCCATGCTGTATCTCTAAAACTAAAAAACTTGGCATCATGGTTGGCAGAGATGCCAAAGGGCCTGTTTAGTGCTGCACTGATCTGCATGTATGTTCTATAAGGCGTATTTATTTGCAGTGGGAATTACAACGCGTATCGACAAGGGATCCAGATTATTTTCTTTCATTAGTATTTTATTGCAACAATTGGCTGTTATGTCCTTTTTACTTTTGAGTGTTTACATGGTTGCTTAGCAGATCATCATGATCCATCAGGGATCCAAGATACTGACCTGCAAAGTCGGTCTTGGAAGTCGGGCAAATGGGACAAGCTTAGATGGAGCATCTTGGTTGGCATGGTCAGGTTGAGCTGATAGGTCCATTTCTGTGCTGTGTTACTCTTGTCTCTAAAATGTTCCTGTGTTCATTCAGTAATGGATGTTTGATCATTTCTCTATTTTCTAGAGTTGATTGCACCTCTGAAGAAACGAAAGGCACGGTATCTGTCAGACGTGAGTTTGACCGATTTGCCAGGACCTTGTAGTCCTCTGTCAGCACCAGCATCTGTCACGGATACGGCCATGTCCAGCCCAACAATAATGACGCCTTGCACCTTGTTTCCAGGAGAAGAGGACAAGAAAAATGGATATAATACAGTTTACTCACCCCTTCATTCCCTTGCTGCTAGCCGATGTAATACTCCACTACAGTTTGAGGTAAATATATCTCCAGCAGCAGGAATGCCAATTTCATTCATGAGTAAGGTTATTCTTTTGTTCTCTCAGTAAATATAACTCTTCTAATAGTGTTCTTTGTGAGACAAAATTAGCTTTCTTTTTAATTTAAATGTGATCAAATGGATGAAATATTATGCTAGCTGATTTAAAGTGCACTGCAATGACTTATTTTGATATCAGCAGTGTTTACCTCTTGGCTATCTAAATGTATATGGCATTAAGAGTTTTTGTTTTTACTGATTGCTTTGGTCAGTGGGTTTCAAGCTTGCCTGTTGGTTTCTTGATACCCAAAATATCAAATATGTTTACCTCTGTTTCCATAAGTTGTTTATTTTCTCCTTTAAATATAGGCTAAAAATGCAGATCAGAGAATGATCTTCTTGAAGTTGCACCGCACTTTGTAAATCATTTTGTAATACTAACAAATACATTTTGAAAGGTGCTACTTTCAGAATTCAGGTACCCCATAATCTAGTTTGACAGGTAATACTTAACAAAGACAAGAATATTTCAAGAATATTTAAACTTATTAAAAAAATATAAAATTTGATAAGACCAATGAAATATAACATGATAGAAAATAGCCTATTTTGCATACAATTAGAATAGTTCTTCCCAGTGCATTTTCATTAATGATAGAAAATAGAATTATTGTATATAACAGAATTTAACTGCATTCTCACTTTTAAAAACAAAAATAGAAATAGCTGCTGTTGTTGCTACTGAGAGTAAAGTCTGGATAATTCTGATCATTTCATTTTCCTGCATATTTGTTTAAAATTATATTTAGCTCGGTTTATTTTTTCTCCTGACCAGTACTGTCACAAAAGTTTTTTTTTTTTTAAAGAGGTGAGACCACACTTGGAGTTTTTGTGCAGGTTTGGTCACCCAGCTGCAGGGAGGATGTTATTAAGCTAGGACGAGTATGGAGAAGATTCAGAAGGATGTTTCCAGGACTGGAATGCTTGTTGTATAAGGAGAAACTGGATATGCTGGGGGAAGGCTGAGGTGACCTTATAGAAGTATACAAAATCATGAAGGTCAAGATGATCAGTCATCTTCCCAGCATGGATGAGTCTACAATACGAGGGCATAGATTTTGACAGAGAGGGAAAAAATTAAAGAAGACCTCAGGGGCATCTCTTTCACCCAGCGGGTATTTGGAACGAGTTGCCTGGAAGTTGTGGAGGCGGGTACAATTAGAGTATTTAAAATGCATTAAGACAGATGCGTAGATAGGAAATGGTTAGAAGGATATGGGACAATTGGGTAAAAAGGACAAGCTCAGGTAGGCAACTTGATTGCCGTTGATGAGATTGTCCAAAGGTCCTGATACAATGTTGTGTAACTCTAATGTGTAGAGGTTTGAGGATACTTAGGCAGAGTTGGAACAGAATTAGTTGATTGCATTGTGCAAATCACCAACAGTATTAAAACAATAATTAAAATAAGGGAAATGGAGAAAATCAACAATATTTTCCTGCATGTCTGTCCCTTATTTTTTAAACATATCAACATCTCACAATCGGACAAGTTTTGTAAAAAAAAAAACTATAAGATGAACAAGAAGTATTTGAAATACCAGGCTGTATAAAGTGTACTTTCAAAGCTTTAAAATACATCGGGGGGGAAAGCTTTTAATTGTTTTTACACAAGTTTGCAGTGTTGTGACAAACAAATCATTTACCTGTTCACTTGGTGAATACGGTGGTCGGCCTAGACTTACCCACTTCCAAACAGTCACTTTGTCTGAAAATGTGTGGAGGTGAAAAAAGCCAGTGTCTAAAGCATTCCATATTTTCTGTAGCATGTTTCAAAGATCTTTTTTTTAATACTATAGCTTCCGATCCAATAGAATCACCTATCCAATGGTTTTGTCCATGTGGCTTCCTTTACCACTTCCTTACTTCAATGGAAGGTAATAATTTGTTGCTCAGCCAAGTGTAAAGCTTTCTTTTTTTTATCTAGTAGGACTTTAGAGGAAAGATTTCTGTGGTTTGGATTCTAAATGGCATCAGAACAGAAGATGTGGCACTTTTAAAACCTCCTTGCACTTCAATAGCAAAAACTATATACTGTGAGCATTGGCATTAATCTCTTGCATTCGGATATTGATACCTGTGTAATATTTTTATTACTTTCTAGTGTATATATTATGATTGTGCTTCACACATCCTGATTTTTTTTAGTCATACAAGAAATGAGGATTGAAGATACTTTGAAGTCACTTCACAAAACCGTGTTTGTCAGCCTGCAATGTTTCATTTAAGTAACTAATGTTTCAAATTTTTCTTCTCCCCAGTCTGAGTCCTGGTGACATTGTTTTCATCCCAACTTGCCTTTAAATCAATTCTAATTTTAGGAGGTGGACAAGGGTATCTGATTGATTTATTTGATTAATTTGCTTCAGTGTTTCCAAGTGAGAGGGATCTAAGAACCTCATTTGATTCCTTCCTGGTTGATTGGTGAAGATCTAGAATGTGTGTACAGTCTTAGAGGTGTGAGTCCATGTTAACACTTTTGGAGTTGCTTCACTTGACCACCCGAAGTACTGAAGGTCTTTTGATCTGACGTAAGAATTTGACTTGAAGGCAAGATTGCTACTACTGTCATTTGGGCTGCAGGTTATCTCAAAGTTTGTGAATTATGTTTTTTCTTTCGTTACCTTTAAGTCCTTTGTGGCACACTACAAAATATTTTTTCCCACCAAAATTTTTGCGGCATTGTTTGTAAAGCAGGCCTAAAAGATATATATACAAAATGAATTGGAAATTATTTGGATATATTCCAAAATCTGGTTCAGAGTTTTAGTTTGCAAAACGGACAAAAAATTGGCATCAAATGTTCTCAAAGACTAGGAACTGTGAACAAATAAGTTCTACTGTGATCCCAACTTAACCTAGAATTAAGCGGAGATTCAATTTTCTCCTTTTCATCTCATGAAGTTGTAGATCTCTTGCTAAAATATATTTTTTGCGTGTGGCAAGAGTTCAGTATTCATATTCACTTGTTGATGACAATTTGACAGTAGGTCTAGCAGCATAGCATCTTATTTTAGCACAGGCAATACACAAAGCACTTCCTTAAATAGTCACTTGATAATGATCACAAGTGGGTAGCCGACTATCCCATCAGATAAGGCTCATGGTAACCAAATCAGTCCAGTTAAAGCTATAATGAAAATTGTTTCAGCATTTTTGATTTGTGCTTCCTAGCTGTCCCAGTGGGATGAACACTATTGATGTACAAGTTTCTATAATTAAACTGGTCCAAGTTTATGATGATTTCAGTAACAATTAAAGGGTGTAAAATCTATGTCAGAAAGAGAAAAATGCAATGGGATTCTTCACTTGTAACTATTTGATGAGCCAATAAGTCAGCTAACACCACATGGTTTCATAAATAAGTAACATACACTGGTTTGAAAAGATAGACACAATATGCTGGAGTCAGGCAGCATCTCTGGAGAAAAAAAGAGGTGATGTTTTGGGTTGGATCCCTTCTTTACTCTGAAGAAGGCTTCCGATCCAAAACCTTACCTATTCTTTTTCTCTAAAGATGCTGCCCGATCTGCTGTTACTCGAGTATTTTGTGTCTTTCTTCAGTATAAACAAGCATCTGCAGTTCCTTCCTGTGCATTTTGACTATTGGTTTGAAAAGAAATGTACTACACAATGCATTGTACTGGTAACATTTAATTTACTTTAACATCTAAAGCAAACTTTTAGAGATGTTGGAAATCTGAGCTGAAGTAGAAAATATGGAAATTCTCAGTAGGTTGGGCAGTATCTGTGGAACAACAAAAAAAGTAAATGTTTTGAGACACTAAAATGTTAACTCTGTGTCTCTATCCAGTGATTGTACCCAATGTACTGAGTATTTTTGTTCTATTATTAAATTATTGTGGTAAGAGAGAATTTAAATTTATATAGTACAAGTATTAAATCCAATTCATTGTACAAATTCAATAGATGTGACTGAGAACCATCATGTCTCCATCCATCGACTCATGAAATTTTTTTAAATTTCAAATGTAATCCCAACAGAGAGAAAATTATTTAACAAGATATTCCCAATAATAAATGTAATTTTAACAAGGAATACCTTTTATAATTTTAAGGATGTTAAAATTGCAGTCTTGTTGACACTAATCTTGTTGACACTAATCTTCATTGTTAATGTCACAGTTTTTTAAACCGTTTATAATGAAGAAAGGAAGAACAGCAAGTGGGTGTGTACTCCCTTCGAATTATCCATTCTAAATTCGAAAGCAAAACAAATGTGTTCATTTCTCCACAAATGTCTTTTTATTTCTAGTCAGTCAAATCAGAAGTAATTTCTGACAAGAAGTAACTGGAATAATTTTTCTTCAGCTTACTTCTAAAGTTTATGCAGAATAGTTCAATGTTTGCATTAACCTGTATAATTTTAATGAGAAACATACAAATGTATGATTGCTATGCACGCATACACTTAATAAATACCTTTTTGATGTTTTGCAAAGTAAGGTCTTAGATCATATTTGCCACAATTGCCCCCCAGAAAATTCAAATATATCTGGATCAGCTAAAACTCTTGCAGGTTTTGCATCACAGCTGATGCACAACGAGTGTTCATATCAGAGACTTTTGTTTCAATCTGGCCATGACAGATTATTTTCTATGACATAAATTCTTAATCCTGAAGTTTGGTTTTAAAAATTATCCCTTGTGAAGTGTGTTCTTAATTTCTTTCCTGAACAGAGCGAAATGTATTTAGTTAACTTTATACTTCCAACATGTGGGTTCATGGTCCAATTTTGTTTATTATGTCAGAAAATTATTATATTATAAATCCAAATTTCTTTCAAGATACTCTTTTGTATAAGTCTTACAGGTTCTTATAAAATAAATAGGACCTAAATAAATCTGTTGACCAATGTTATTGTTTGGTTTGTATATATTGGTGTTCAAGGAGAATTGTCACATCACCACCTTTGTTCTGCAAGTTATGTGTGAGAAAGCTGAAGGGGTGTGTTCGGATCTAAGAAATGCTGGCAGGATAGAGTTCAATTTATGCCTGAAGTATAGTGGGCAATATTTTAGTATACTAATAAAGCTCATTGAAAAAATATAATAATCTCTTTTATCTGAAACCATTCCAAGTTTACCAGGGGAAAATGCCAAAGGAAAGATGTTTCCCTGAGCTGTGTCTCCTTAATTGTGTTGTCTTAAAGATGATCTCAATGTCAATATGTTGCAGCCCTTGCCTTTGCAATATTGCTCATGAATTTTATTTGTTGCTGTTTTGTTTCATTGCAAATATTATGACTATCAATATGAACTAGTTATGGATGGACAAAGAGTATGTTAGTTAATAAGGCTGGATAATTTTTAACAGCTTATTTTGTAATTGCATTCCACAGTCAATCAACCCATGCATATTGCTGATAATATAAAGGACTGTATCACTGATAACCTAACCAGTCATATTTCACAGAATAATTTTTAACTGCCTCAACCAGCTTTAAGACCGAGGGGCATTGTGGATGGAGCCTGTTTCCTGAGAGAGATTTTTGACATTGGCTTTCCCAGTCCCAGTGAGCCTGGAACATATGACTTTAATCTGGCAATTGTGCACATCCATCTTCTGACATGCTTGCCACAGCAGACTCCAAGAAGTCTGAACTTTGACACATTGCCCTTTATAATCTTCTAATGCTTCTTCATAGATCAAGAATCACTTCAGATTAGTTTTGCATTGTCATTTTATTTTAATAAAGCCTAACATTAAGCCACAGGTTATTGTTTTATTCTCGTTGTGCTTTGGTTTACAAACAAACACTGCAAAAGGGGATTTTGAATTGGCATCTACCTCGTCTAATTCAACGAACAAGGTGGACATGGCAGAGTTAAACTTGATTGTCAATGACAGTTTTGTTTTCCATGTTGCCACATTGGCTAATTGCCCATTTTATTGGTGGGTTCTTTTTCTCCATGCTTCAAATTTTCTTTAAATACCATTATTTTTGTGTTTAGTACTTCTTTAGCCAACTCTCACCACCTTTTTAGCTCCTCCATTGTAGCAAGATACTGCTTTTAAACCATATCTAACAGTCCCTGGATCTGTCAGCTGTTGTTGTATAGGGCAGAGGGTGCAGAACAAAACCCTTCATTTGGTAACACCAGTTCAACCTTTCATGAGACATAACCTTTGAACATTTATTTCATTTTCAGTTTTGGTCCTCAACCAAATTGAGGTCCAACTAAGTATCACTGATTACATTTCTCTTCTTAGCAAGGGTTTGGATTTTTTTAAATACATTTATACCAATGTTATTAAAAAAAAGGCACTGAAAATTAAGCAAGCATTCCTAATAATAAAATGGAAATGGTTTTGTTTCCATAAACAAATCCCTTTTTAGAACAATGTCATGTTGCACAATGGCAAGTTGTGTAATTACAGCCATTCTTATTTGGGCATGTAAGTTCCTAGATGATTGTCTTTGTGTTAAAGAAAATACATTTTCACCCTTGAGTTTGTTTGTAACTAAATCAGTTTACAATAAAAGACTGTGGCTTTCTCTTGCTTTTGCTTACTCAACTTGTGAGTAGAGTTCTAATAACATGCTTTTCCCTTCTCTTAGAACATTTCCTCTCCTGAGAGTTCCCCAGTGCATAAGCCTGAGCCGTTTTCACCAGAGGTAGTTATCCCAGTATCTCATTTAAACTCGCAAGGCTGAAATAGGTTCTTGCGGCATCTCTCCCTCTCTCTCTTGCTCTGTGATTCCAACACAATCTTTTTACAACATGATTCTTCTATTTTATTCATCTGGTTGAATTTGTGCATGTCTGACTCAAGTCATTAATTTTTGCCAAACTGTGATTTAAGGTTGGGAACAAAATAGTAATAATAACCTGGAGGAAGGAGAGAGAGAGAGAGAGAGCGAAAGGCAGGGGATAGGACCGAGGATCTGTCTGTGTATCTGATGAGATAACAAAGCAATAAATGGCATACAAGTCTAGTGGAACCTAAATTATAACTCCAGAGCATTAAATGATAACTGGCATAATTACTATTATTTTCCTCATTGTCATGTTTGTTAGGAGTCTACTATTGTATCAGTTCACTAATTTGGTCGATCCTTTGTTTAAATCTGGATCATGTCAACCCATCCAATTCATTGGGAGTTGCTGATAAAAATTTCTGTGGTACAGTTTTCCTATTGTCATATAGTTGTTTGCCAATTCAGCGTACATGGCTCTTGTGAATTATGCTTGTTGCTGTCATTCTGCAGGCAGTAACAAGTGAAAGCAGCTATACGTGCTGCAGCTGATTCTGATGCAGCTCACATGCATGCAGAAGGAGGTGATTGGGGCCCATCAAGTCCACGCTGGTTCCAATCTTGTCTTCATTCTATCGTGTGTTAGACATAAGGGAGGAAACTATGAACCCAGAGGAAAGCACTTGAGGTCAGGATTGAGCTTTGCTCAGTGCTGCTGTCCTCACTATTTGTAGAAAGATATACCAGTTACAAACAACAAGCCTTCAATCACAGTGACATGAAAACATATCAAGTTGAATCCAGTAATTTTTCTTATAGCTGATCTATATGAAACAATTTAAATGAACAAATTTAAATTTCTACAGAATGGATGTATTTTAAGGATTTACAGTGGCATTTTAAGGATTTAGTAGCAATCTCACTAAGCATAGAAGCAGGTTAACTAAATATCACCTTCCCTCCCAAAGAAATGGATGGTTGTATTAAAATGTTCCACTTAGAAGATGAATTTATATTTTTTAAAGGAAGATTTCCACAGTCTGTTCAGACTAAAAGCTTGCTGGTCTTGTGTGTCTGTGTGGTAAATGTGGTCTTTGTTGATTTGCAGACAGATCTTCTGACGTTGAGATAGATTTAGTTAATTAACATGTTGCTTTGTGAAGAATTGGACCCCAATTCACAACTGTCACCTACATGAATTGATCTTTTTGTGAGTGTGTGAGATGCAACCGTTCTGATTGTGCAGCCAATCCAACTGCCTGCCTAACATTCAAAACGTTAACCTTCACCTTGAGAATGCAGTGCATACTGTAGACCATTCACCTTCACAGATGAGGCATAAGGAGTTTGTTGTAGAGACAACATTGCTTAATCTATAGGTTTTTGCAAGCGGATGAATTTAAGCTACTGTTAATAAAGTTTTTGCAATTCAGAATATCAGAATTGAAAATCTGAATAATAATATTTTGTCTGGAGGTTGAAGACTTGATTTAGAAAATTTCATTTGCAGCTACTTTCCGACTCTGCCATGGGCTTTTGCAGTATAATTTCTTCATCGAGCCAATTTGATTTTGTTTAGGCACCTTCAGATTTATCACCTGTACAATTTCGCCTTTATTTGGCTCAACTTTATCTCTCTCACAGGAGGCAGTTTTGCTGGCTGTGTTCTTGGATAAAAAATATAAATTGATGTGATAAAGATGATTAACCAACTGAAATAGTTTGTAGCCAGCTTCAGTCATCAGATGCTTAAAGAATTTCTGTGACATTTATATATCAAGTCTTCTGTTCCCTTGGATTTCACAAAGGATCATGGATATTCCTAATACCTAAATTCCTTCATTAAAGCATGTTGTAAAGTTTGACATTTTTGCAAAAGTATTTTGATAGTACCCTCCAATAACATTACTCAATAAGCCCAAGTTTTTCATCAAAAATAGATTTATATTTCAGTTATGCCCTTTTCAAAAATATTTAAGCAATTTCCTTGCTCTCTCAGCCTGTGACGGTAAAATATATTGTAGGTGTACAGTTGGCTGATCTTCCTTTCTTTGGCTTTTCACTTCAAGAATGTGAAGCAGTCAATATTAAATACTAATAATTTGACCATGGCTATACTTAGCTTGAGACCAGACAACCAAATAAAACCCTGTAGAGCAGGCAGTTAGAAACCCTGCATCCTGGTTGGGAGAGTCAGAGCTGCCAAGTCCTCAAATTACCCATGCATACTCTGGAGTTAGCTTTGGCAACTGTGGTGAACAGGACAGATGAAGACTTAGATATTTCAAAGTTTTTGTAGTTGGCTCGCCTTTGTTTGTATGGGAAGATGATTATGTTAAAAGTATAAAAACGAGGTCTCCAGAGGAAAAGTAAAGAATTTTTGTTCTTTTGAGTCCATATGTTTTGGCACATATTTAATACAGGTGTTGGTAGTTTTAATTATAAATGTATTTCTTTCCAATGAACTGAGGTAACTAGTTAAGTCAAAAGGAATTCACCTCAATGGGAAAATTAACTTTCAGCAGTTTTGACTATTTAAGGAATAATTTAAATCTTAATCTTATTTTTGGTTTATTGCAGAGACAATGATTTTAAAATAATGTCTGTTTAAATTCATTGGTGGAAAGGCATAGATGATCTAAAACAAAATTAAAATAATTGTTATGGTGTTTTGTAATCTAATGCCCTTAACAGTGATTTAAACAAAATGCCAAATATGTTGATAATAAATGACAGGCTTAAAAGATCCACTGCAGTAGATGTACAATGTTTATTTTGATGGGATTACTTCTCAACAACATCTAGAAACTCCTTGTGCCTGAATCTGTGAAAGGACATCTATTAAAACTGCCATTACACTAACCTAATGGAGGTGACTAGCAAAGCATCAAGTTACTTATTGTGTGAATAAGGAATGTACTGAAGCATTTGTATAGTTGTAGTGTGATGCTCTTTATCAATAAAGCACTGACACCTGTAAGATATATTGTATACCTACAGTTTTTAATCAAATATTCCAGGTTTTGGGAAGATGAGGTAAAGATCCGAGCCTGACGACAGGAGGAGTTGACTGATTTGTTGATAATTATGCTTCTGTTAGACCCCAGACATCTAAATTTATTGTTTCTAGATTTATTTCAGTGCAGATCCAGCACCAGGCTACAACCTGTGTATCTTGAGGAAAATAAGCTGGAACAGGTCATTCAACTCCTTGTACCCGCTCCATCATTCAATAAGATCATAGCTGATCTGATCTTGGCCTCAACTCCACTGTCCTCCTATTTACCAATAGGAGGAGCCCTATAGAGGAGCCCACGACTCCTCTATAGTCCAAGCATCTGTCAGTCTCAACTTGATGCATTCAATAATTTAACCCCCACAGCTTTCCAGAGTTCCAAAGATTCATGAGTGACTGGGAAGAAATGTCAACCCTTTATTCTGAAACGTTGCAACGAAATTCCATAATCCACAAAGGAAAACATTCTCTCAGCATCAACCAAGCCCCTCAGTGTATATCATTCGGAATGTTGAAGATTTGGGATTCTAATGCTGTAATTAGTGCACAAAATTGTAAAATTTATGTGGGGGGGGGGGGGGGGGGGGGGTTAAGCTGGAAGTCGTGACATTTCATTGATTAAAATAGACCAGTGGAAACCTTTTAACATCTTTTACATTTTATGAATTTGGGGATAGCTTTTTTTTTGCAGATTTGCACTGCCATTCAAATGACAAATGTCACCTTTGTAGACAAGTATAATTAAAATAGGTATTAGTTTAGATTCCCAGACTGGAGGTCCACTGGAGGTGACACTCATAAGGAAAAAATCGACACCCCAAAGGTACTTAGAGTTTATTATTATCTCATTGCGCCACCAGGTTATCACAGCAAAACGAGGGCCTAGTAGCAAGTTTTTAAAATTTATTCACAGAATGTGGACATCGCTGATTAGGACAGAATTAATTGTCCCTTCCCAATTGCTAGGCCATTTCATAGATAGTCGAAAATCAACTACTTCCACTGCGGCCAAAGCAGCCATGGAAGATGTATTTCTGATAAACAAAACAGTATTTTACAAAAATTCTGCTAATTTCAAAATTCTGCTAATTAAATTCTTTTTTTTAATCGTCACGGTGGGATTTGAACTCATGCCTCTAGATTGTTAGTCCAAGCTCTTAATGGCAATCCTGGTATTTTAACCTGCCCTGTCAATTATTTTTTTAATTGTCTACATTTGAGTAGGTTACAATTTCAAAGGGCAGCAGTTTTGATCAGTCTACCTTTGATCCACAAGAGCAGGTCTGACGTTGTCAAATATCTCGCATACACATTAGCGGCAAGGATTCTAGGGGCATAATGGCTTTTTCCTTAATGTGTTAAGAGGGTGTAACTGACAGTAGTGCTGGAAATGGGTGCACTTGAGAGAGCTTGTGGACTTTTTTTTTAGGGAGCTAAAAAAGGATATCTCCTGCTGAATGCTTCCAGCGCCAGCATTGGAGACGCAAGAACTATCATCCCAGTGCACTGCTGAGCTGCTATTTGCAACTTCAACTGAAAACTAAATTTCAGCCTCCTTAGAGGAGAATCTTTCATTCACCTTTTATGCTATCCGTGCATCTGACTGGATGTTAAACATAATGGATGCTGAGCAGATTTTTTGATATAAGATGCACATGGAGAAAGGGTTACCTGAAAGTAGAAACCTGGTTCCTTGAGCTAAAGTTACCAGAACATTGTGGAGGCATCTTGTAGAACGCTCTTAAAATTATCCATCAGCCTGTGCATATGTTTGCATCAAAAATACCAGTGTTGGTGAAAGGAGTCGTCATAAATGCACCATAAATCTATCAGCTATATTCTTTGGGAAATGTTCTCAAGATTGTGGGTTAAATACATATGTTAAAGATTTGATATGTATTTAAGGCATTTATAATTGAATGATCAGAAAAGTTTTAAATTACTGTGCTGGTGTTTAAACAGAAGCAGAGTTCAGTCAACCGCCTCACTTGAAATAGTTTCTTTTGATTCCCCTCGTCAGGCTCATTTATTTTAATTTATCACTAACAAATAGTTCCTCCTTCTGTCATTTCAGCCGCCCCTGAGAGCGGATAATGACCAGTCCAGGACTGGTTTTTCAGATCTTTCTCTTCAAGCTGACCCAGATGCCACTACTCTTCGGGTCACCGTGGTAACCGAGGGGCCACTGTCAGACTGTGCTGCTCAACTTCCATGTCCTACATTAACATTCCCAAGTGAATCTGAAACTGGGTTTACAGGAAGTAACAGCGATGGTCCCTTGTCCCTGAAAAATGCAGAACAAGCATTCAGGACAGAGTTTAACTTAATCTATGCCTGTTCGCCTTTGAACTCCAACCTCCGAGACCTCACTCCGACACACAGGCTGGAGGGCCCTTACAGAGGACTCGAGAACAGAACCAATTACATCAGTGACAGGAAATCTTCACAATCGGAGCGAGGGTTTGGTGATGCTGTGTACATGAGTCCTACTGAAGACTCCAGCTTTAGTAGACAAGGCCAAGGATTCTTACCTGAGACTCTGCCAGGATCCATGTCTCCTCAAGCAGATCGGCAAACGATTTTTTCTGAAGGAAATACAACACCTCAGCAAAATCCACCACAGAAGAAAAAGGCAAGTAACCAAATTTATGATAGCTCTGGGTATTATGCAGAAATACAACAATTTATGAGTAGTAGCTCGCCTTAAGATACTTAATTTTTCCAAAGGTTAAATGAGGATGCTACATACATAGAAAAGTAATTATATGATAAAACATAATGTTTTCACTTTAAAAGCTAAATACTTTTTAGGGAAAGAAGATCCAACTCTTGAGGTCATGACCAAATCTAATAAAGTAACTTTTCACATGTTTACCAACTTTCACTTTATCTACCATGATATTTGTTTCTTTCTATGCCGAATAGGAGATTATAGGTTGACAAGCACAGGAGCTGCAAACAGAGCCTAATCTTTTAATGTTAAGAAGAAAATATTTGCCGTTTTAATTCAAAAACTAAAGTTCAAAACAACATATTAATACATCATTTTATAAAGAACCTAACATTCCTTGACCTCATTAACATTCCTTAACATTCCTTCCCTACCATTCCTTGACCTCACTATCTCCATCGCAGGTGATAGACTCCTTACCGACATCCACTACAAACCTACCGACTCCCATGGCTATCTGGACTACACTTCTTCCCACCCTGCTTCCTGTAAGGACTCCATCCCCCACTCCCAATTCCTCCGTCTACGCCGCATCTGCTCCCAGGATGAGGCGTTCCACACCAGGGCATCTGAAATGTCCTCATTCTTCAGGGAACGGGGGTTCCCCTCCTCCACCATAGATGAGGCTCGCACCAGGGTCTCTGCCATACCCCGCAACACTGCTCTCTCTCCCCATCCCCCCACTCACAACAAAGGCAGAGTCCCCCTAGTCCTCACCTTTCACCCCACCAGCCGTCACATACAACAAGTGATCCTCCGTCAGTTTCGCCACCTCCAACGTGACCCCACCACTCGCCACATCTTCCCATCTCCCCCTATGTCTGCCTTCCGCAAAGACCGCTCCCTCCGTAACTCCCTTGTCAATTCTTCCCTTCCCTCCCATACCACCCCCTCCCCTGGTACTTTCCCTTGCAACCGCAAGAGATGCAACACTTGTCCCTTCACTTCCCCCCTCCACTCCATTCCAGGACCCAAGCAGTCGTTCCAGGTGCGACAGAGGTTTACCTGCATCTCCTCCAACCTCATCTATTGCATTCGCTGCTCTAGATGCCAGCTGATCTACATCGGTGAGACCAAGCGGAGGCTTGGCGATCGTTTCGCCGAACACCTCCGGTCGGTCCGCAATAACCAACCTGAACTCCCGGTGGCTCAGCACTTCAACTCCCCCTCCCATTCCGTATCTCACCTCTCTGTCCTGGGTCTCCTCCATGGCCACAGCGAGCAACACCGTAAATTGGAGGAAATGCACCTCATATTCCGCTTGGTCAGTCTACATCCTGGTGGCCTGAACGTTGAATTCTCCCAATTCTGCTAGCCCTGGCTGTCCCTTCCCCTTCATCAGCCATCTGGTTGTCTCCTCCCCTCCCCCAGCCCTCGGGCTCCTCCTCCGCCTTTTCCTTTTTTCCTTTCTTCTCCTCACCCCCTATCAGTCTGAAGAAGGGTTTCGGCCCGAAACGTTACCTATTTCCTTCGCTCCATAGATGCTGCTGCACCCGCTGAGTTTCTCCAGCATTTTTGTGTACCTAAAGGAGTTCATTACTGCTAATTAAAAAATTGTTTGGAAACTGATACTTTCAATCATTTCAAGTCAAAGCCTTCCAAGTCCTGTATTTTTCTTATTTTACATCAGAGCAACTCACAGTTTTACCAAACAATGTAACCGACAACACTTTAATTGCTTAACCTTTGATGATTACGATTTTATGGATTACGTTAGAAACTTTTGAATTCCCTTCCTAATATTATCCACTTCTTCAATTTGGAGCTCCTTAAGATCCACACTTCAAACAAGATTTGACTACGGAAGCAGAAAATCGCAATGAAATCAGTGCTGCTTTCAGCCTGCAGGGATCATGGCTGATCCTTGAACACAACACCCCAATCCTGCTCTCTCCCCCTCCAACTTGATACCTTTTGTGCATGGAAATCTACCCATCTGCTCCTTAAATATGTGCACTGAGGGCTCTGAAAGGATGTGAAGGCTTTGAAGAGGATGTAGAAGTGCTTTCCCTGGATTAGAGGCCATAGGGCAACAAAAAGAAGTTGGACAAACCTGGATTGTTTTCTCTGGAGCTTCGGAGGCTGAGGGGAGACCTGATGGGTTTATAACATTATGAGGGGCACAGATAGTGCACACAGTCAGAATTTTTTTTTCCAGGGTATCAAAGACTAGAGGGGATAGCTTTAAGCTTGTAGGGAGGAAATGTAAATAAGATGAGTGGAGCAAGGTTTTTTTGTACAGAGAGAGTGTTAGGTGCCTGGGATATTCTGATAGGGGTGGTGGTGGAACCAGATTGGATAGTGGCTTTTAGATGGTTAGTTAAATATGCAGGGAATGGGGGGGGGGGGGGATAGCTATAATGTGCAGGCAGAGAGATTTATATAAATTGGCATCATGTTCGGCACAGACATTATGGGATGAGAGCCTATTCCTGTGTGGTACTGCACCATGTTCTATATTGCCCATGCTGAAACTGACTATGTGCTCTTTACATGGTTTGGTGCTAATTTTTTTTTAAATTATACTTCTATGAGGCACCTTGAGATTAGAGGCAGTATATGTCATTGTCAGATGATATAAGATGGCCTTCTGCTGCAATTATGCCCAATAATTGTTCTTTGGTATTGGTTTAGGTTTATTAATGTCACACGTACTGAGGTACAATGGAAAGTTTTGGTCTGCATGCTACCCAATCAGAACAGATAATACTATACATTAAGTCAAACTGAAGTAAAATAGGTAGAGCAAAGGAGAAGATGCAGAGTGAAGAATATAGTCCTCAGCATTGTAGCAAATCATTTCCATAGATAAGGTCCAATATCTGCAATGGGGTAGAAGTGAATTAGACTATACCCTAGCTTATGGAAGGATTGTTCAGAAGCCTAATAACAAAGGAAGAAGCTGTTTCTGAGTCTGCTGGCGCGCACTTTCAACCTTCTGCAAGCCATGATTTTCTTCCCTTTCTACTATTTAGTAGAGAACTATAGTTGGCGAGCACAGGAGCAGAAAACCTAATCTTGAGTTTTAATATTAGAAACAATTTGCTTGCAATTGAAGAAGAAAAGGAAAGTAAAGGCCAATGTTGCATGGTTAATGCACAGTTTTAGCAGAGGGAGAAGGACAGGACATGCTCAAGATGCAAGATCACAAATCATGCTAATAGCAACATAGTCCACGGACGATTTGTAAAAGTAGTAACGATTTGGTAATGGTGTAGTGCACGTTCCCACAAAGGGGAGGTACACTTAGTATTTTTATACCATTGAGTATTTTGTGTGGGAATGGTAGTGAATGTTGTGTCTCTAAAAACATGAAGTTGCTAGTTATCCATTTATCTATCAGGAACTGCTCACCATTCCAGTGGCTGAGCTACTATTTTCAAATGTACCCAGTAAAGTAGCAGGGGAAAATGTGGAATGCTTCTGGAACTAAATCCTTCCCTGGCCATCTGAGATGAATATGTTGTCTGTACTGGTTTTGGCTCTTTCTAGGAGAGGAAATTGTCAGGCTGTATGATGTATGAAATGCCTTCCTATCCACACAGTCCAAACAGTAATGTAAATTCCCATTGGAAATAGCTCGAATTCTCCTTACATTTTTTTGTATCTGTCTAGATATGCTTGTGTATGCTGGACCTCGTACACATACCTTCTCCAGCGAATGTTGGCATGAGCAGAAAAAAATGCAGACACACCAACAAACCATAAGCCAAACTTAAAAGGGATTTACTAAGTGGAAACATCAGCCGAGTTTGAGTTTGGCAGGAATGTCTTGGGTGTGGAGGGGGTGGAAGAGGAAGAGGCGGAGGTGATGGGGGGGTGGCGATTGCCAAATCTATGCTCCGAGTTGGCCTCCAACCCAGCAGATCGACCATTCCTTTGCCATTCAGGCATCTTGATTTTTCTTTTGTACCCTCACAGCCAAGTCTCCCTCTTCCCCCTTTTGCGCCTGGTCTCCTGATATTTTTCCGCCATGTCCAAGTGGCAACATAATAAGGAGGCAGCGAATGTATAACTGAAGGTGTGAGTTGAAGGTCAATGAGAACTCTTTGACATCTACCTGAAGCACCAACAAGGACAGTTGAGACCAAAATATAGAATTTCAGCATCAGACTGTCCCTCTTTCAATACAACAATGAACTGTTAGTTTGCACTATGGGCTCAGTTCCTGAGTATTATCCAGCAGATATGGTGTTAGTTCCCTAATGTTTGAGAATATCTGCTTGGTTGCCCAAGTAAATTATTTGTACTTCCCTGAAAATTTTCACACCATTGAAATGTCATGGAAGTAGTAACAGATATTCTTACACGACTCGTGTTGTGGTTGTTTTCAAGGTATCTTTGCTGGAATATAGAAAACGTCAACAAGAAGCGAGAGGAAGTAATTCCAAATCAGACTGCCTCAGCTCAGATCTTTCCAAAACATCCAGCAACATGGGCACTCCAACCAGACGAAATAGCGACGGCACTTGTGCACAGTCAGCAACAAATGGTGATTCCGCCGCCATATCTAGGTCGTCACGTAGATCATCGTCACCTCCAAGTGGTTTTTCATCACCAGTGCACGCTTCAGTGCCTCAAGTTGAGGAGGTCAGTCCATCGGATCCGGCCAGCAGCAAGAATGCATCTCTCTCTGCAGCAGCCAGCATTAAAAGTCGGAACAGCATGAGCACGAGGTGGTGAGTATACTAACCAATTCAAGGAAACATTTTTATCTGAGAGTAGAATTGGGGATTACATTTTTGCTCAATTGAAGTCCAAGCTGCTGCATCCCAGTGTCAGAGACCCAAATGCGATCCTGACCTCGGGTGTTGTCTGTGAAGTTCCCTATGACCCTATGGGTTTCTTCCCACATCCCAAAGACGTCCAGGTTTATATGTTAATTGACCTCTATAATTTAACTTTAATGTGTAGGGAGTAGATGTGAAAGTGGGATAAGGTAGAGCTAGTGTAATAGCTGATTGGTGGACTCTATACTCTATTTCCATACTCTATTTTTCAATCAATCAATCAATGCTAGTTTACAGCTTGTGTTGTAGTAACTTGCTGTAGTAACTACTTGTGTTGTAATAGTTACTCTGTTGAGGTTCTGTTTCATGATCGTGAGCCTCTAGTTATGGAAACTGATTTCATTCATTTTTTGAGCTTCACTAAATTACTATTCTAACTCCATTGTTATATTCTTTCCTGAGGCAATGAGCCAGCATAGTTTAATTGTCCCTTTCTTAGCCAAGCACTGTGAGGCCAGTTAATGATTTCCCCAAAATGTAATACTGCTTCGTCTGAGAAAACTAGCTCAGCACACTTGGAACCTTTTCGCTTTTGGCTAAAGACATTGTACAATATCTGGCTGTCTTTCTAATAGCGGTTGCTTGTCCAGGGTGGAGAAATTAAGGATGACCATACCCTGGGGGGCAGATGTCATGTATAATCATTAACTAAGTGTTTTCTTAGAGCAGTGAACCACCCACCTCTGCAGATGATGTACCTGCAAACTGTGCTCTTAAAGTAAGGCCCATTGTGACCCCACATCTTCCACCGTGCAAGGACATTGCTATAGAGGGCAGAGCAAGCCTTGCCCAATAAAGAACTGGAAAAATGTTGACCGTTGGCTAAACTATGTGTAGGCTTTACAGGTGGTCAAGTTTTTCAAATTTGTATATACTAATAAAAATCATTTGAACATTTTTTAAACAATTATTTAAAATGTTAAAGAGGACTTAAATTTTTAAGCAGTTACGACATTAAAAAATCTATAACATATAAATTATTTTAGCTTTTTTATTTTAATATATTTCCAATTATCAATGACATTACAAAACATTGTTCTTTGATAACAACAGAATGTAAAAGGACCATCAGGGCAGTCTTAGAGCGAGACTTCAGGACCTGAGTCCCAATTGCAGATAGCTGTTGGATTGGCTCAAGCATAAGCTAGGCCTTTTCCAGATAAAGAATTGGCATGGGTAGAGAACCAAGTTCATATCATAGCAAGCCCCACAAGAATGGAGAGGGAAACAAAGAGAAAAAAGCTATTTGGGGGAAAAAAATTGTTGTGGTTGTGTGTTTATTTTAGGATGTCCCTACATCAGTAGAAAGATTGCGAGAAGATCGGGGAATGTTGGAACGTGTTCTTAGGAGGGTGAAATTGGAAGTATGAAGCGAACAGGAGAAGAGCGAAGCACATTGGACCGTGTTCTGAGGAGAATAGAAACCAGTGCAGTGGACTCTGCGAGGGAGAAGGATGCAGGTAATGAACATTATTAACTGATCTGGAGTTTTTTTGTGAAGTTTGCAAATGTATTTTGCATGGTCTAAATCTTCTGTGTTCTTTTGAGCCTTTTTCCACTGCAAAGTTATGGCTGTTGGTTTCTTTTAAATAAAGTACTTAATACAGCTTCAATATAATGCACTCATTATCACAGTGTGAATGCACCACTAGTCATGTCAACTAAGATGGAAATTAAGTGAATATTTCATTATAATGTAGGTGTTAAAACCTGTGTTGTATCTAGGTGTGCTGATTTTTACATATTTGGCACCAAATGTTATTTTGACAGATTATTGGTGTAGATCAGATGCTGGATACACTGGTACCACACATGGCACTAATCCACAATGCTGATTCACTATAGTGCTCTTGGCCTTCCAGTCCAACCACTCACCAGCATGTACTCCTTCCACACCATCTTCCCTTCGCCCCTCCTCATCCCATCGTACCTCAAATAAGACATCCCTGATGCTGCACATTTCTCTGCCAAAAACCCAACCTGGCCCAGCAATAAATCACCCACAGTCAGTGAGTGCAAGTGTGGGACAGGCCAGGACAAGTGGTGTAAATACTCAGTGGTGAGATGAGGGGCTCAGGCTGCATCCAGACCAGCATCGTAAATGTAGACCATTATTGGGATTTGGCTGCAGTAGCTACACTGGTTAACAGATCATCTAGATCCGGTGGTCTCTCTCATCACCTTTAGCTGAATATGATGGATACTGCTGTCCTGTCCTGTCCTCTTGGTCGAACCTGTTCCCACAGAGAAATCTCCAGTCTTTTGCAACCAAAAACTGAGGGAGGCACTTACTTGCACCTCAATCCCATAGGTGATGAGAGAGTGATAGCAGACCATGGGTAGTGCATATGGAGCACGTGCTGCCAGTCCCTGGCAATGGACGTATGCTCACCAGGTGATTGTGATGCACCTTTGGGTCGCACATCCTACAGCAGGCTCTCAATCAGCTGGGCAACTGGGCTAAGGAGTGGCTAATGTAGTTTAATGTAGATAAGTGTGAGATGTTGCATTTTGAGAAGTCAAACCAGGGCAGACCCTTGACAGTGAATAGCAGGGCCCTGGGGAAAGCTGTTGAGCAGAGGGATCTTGGAGTACAGGTACACAGTTCCCTGAAAGTGCCATCACAGGTAGATTGGAAGGTGAAGAAGGCTTTTGGTACATTGTCCTTCATTAGTCAGAGTATTGAGTAGAAAAGTTGGGATGTTATGTTACTGGTGTTCCGTATAATAACAAGGAACTGCAGATGCTGGTTTATACCAAAGATACACACAAAATGCTGGAGTAACTCAGCGGGTCAGGCAGCATCTCTGGAGAACGTGGATAGGTGACATTTCAGTCAGACGGGTTCCAGCGCGAAACGTTGCCTATCCATGTTCTTCAGGGATGTTGTCTGACCTGCTGAGTTACTTCAGCGTTTTGGGTCTATCCTTGGAGTACTGCTGCAATAGGAAGGATGTCATTAAGCTGGAAAGAGTGCAGAGTAGATTTACGACGATGTGGCCAGACCTGAGAGGCTGAACTGTAGAGGGGAAGGGCAGGCTAGGACTTTATTCCTTGGAGCGCAGGAGGCTGAGGGGTGATCTTATAGGGGTATATAAAATCATGATAATGCACAGAATCTTTTGCCTAGGGCAGGGAAATCAAAAACAAAAGGACATGTGTTTAGGTTGACATGGGCAAAATTTAATATGATCCTGAGGGTCAACTTTTTCATTGAGAGGGTGGTGGGCATCTGGAATGAACTGCCAGAGGAGGTAGTTGAGGCAGGTACTATAACAGCATTTAAAAGACACGTGTACACGTACATGGATTGGAAAGATTTAAAGAGATATGGGTAAATGGGACCGGCTTAAATGGGGAATCTTGGTCGGCATGGAGAAGTTTGGCTGAAGGGACAAATTTCCGTGCTGTATGACAATTGGTATCTGTAGTCCCACAGTCCAGCCAACAACAGTCCTCAAAGGCAGTCACCACTGTCATGGGGAAATTCATCACTCGATTCATGACATATTCCTTGCTTTGTTGGGAAAAATAATATCACATCTTTCAATATATAATGTTATAATGATCCCATGTAGCGATTTTGTGCTGTTTTCTTGTGAAAGCATCCTCAGCATTAAGTGAGGTATCACAGCTACCACTACTCTACAATGTAATTCAAATCAATTACCCTCATATCAGGTAGCACAGAAGGCAAAGGCAAAAGCAATGCAAGCGTTTCTTTCCAGAGAGCTAGAATACAAAAACAGGGATGTAATGCGGAGGCTCTATAAGGCCCTGGATTTGGAGTATTGGGGAATTTTGGCACCATATCTGAGGAAGGATGTGCTGGCCCTGGAGAGGGTCCAGCGGTTTCCAAGATGATCCCAGGAATGGGTGGGTTAACTTATCATGAGTGCTTGACGGCACTGGCCTGTACTCGCTGGAGTTTAGAAGATTGTTAGAAGATTGAGGGGGGGGGAAACCTCATTGAAATGTACCAAATAGTGAAAGGCCTGGATAGAGTGGATGTGGAGAGGATGTTTCCTCTAGTGGGCGAGTCTCGGACTAGAGGTCATAGCCTCAGAATTAAAGGACGACCTTAAGGAAGAAGATGAGAAGGAATTTATTTAGTCAGAGGGTGATGAATCTGTGGAATTCTTTGCCACCGAAGGCTGTGGAGGCTGTCAATGGATATTTTTAAGGTAGAGATAGATAGATTCTTGATTAGTATGGGTGTCTGGGGTTATGGGGAGAAGGCAGGAGAATGGGGTGAGGAGGGAGAGAAAGGTCAGCCATGATTGAATGGCGGAGTAGACTTGATGGGCCGAATGGTCTAATTTTGCTTCTATTATGACATGACATCCTCCCATGCATACTTTCCAATTCATTGTCCTTGTCGATAAAATCCATAAGCATTTACAATAATTTTGATTTATCCTGTAGTATTTGCATTCTAAATCAGCAACCCCAGTGGTTCAGGGTAAATGAAACCTACATTTAAAACCATTCCAATGTTTTTTACTCCACTTTTATGGTTTAACTGCAGACCAGACTGTACGATGCTGTGCACAGCCTTGATGCATGAAAATTGGAAAGCAGCTGTGGGGAGATGATGCAAAGAAAAGATTAATATTAAATACAGCTTCATTAGAGGTAGCGTTAGAATTTATAGGTTGCGTTTTTTAAGACCAGCGGCTGACAATACAGCGCATTCAAAGGCCTTAATCTGAAGGTAATCTCTCCACCACCTCACCAACCCACAATCTCCTCAGTAGCATAACATTCAAAGTGCTGAAAAGAAAACAATGATTGCTTTGATATTGGAATAGTTAAACTTTGGTTGCAGTCTATATTTAATCTTTGTAGTCTCTATTGGGACAGGTGTTATTTTGTTTCTTGCTGCCAATGACATCGCTCTTACTGCTGCGTTTTCAGATTCCACAGACGGTGAAGGATCAGAGACGCATGGCCTTGCACGCATCAAGGGTTCCCCAATTCAGAGTCCGCAGAGATATAGCCACAGTCCTTCCAGATATAATCACCAGGTAAAGATGCCTTCCCACACCAAGACAATTCTTCCAGTTTGTTGTTAAGCAAAAAAATTATAAAACAGACTTTGTGCTGGCTTGGTCTTAATCACACTCCTCTTCTTTCCGTGTCTCTTTATCATCTACTTAAGACACTGGGATCCTAGATTGGTAAAATTTACCAAGAAACCGTTTGTTGATCTGAGTTAAATTCCCATTATTTCTTTCTCCATGTGGAGTTCCTCTGTCTCTAAAGCCCTGATGATTCCTTGTTTCACAACATAGGTCTTGATCAATTTCCACTGAGTCCTGTTCTCAGGTGTCCAATGTATGTACAAAGTATGCAAGGAAGTCCTTAATACTGTTATTAAGTCATTTGGAGCTTGCAGCACCTATAACTAGCATTTTCTGTGGACCTTACAGACAGTTATCTACTTCACACTCCCTCAGCAGGATTATTGGCCGATCAGGTTCACAAGACTATCCAGATACTTTGTTTCATACTACAGAGACTGATCAGTTGCTTTCAACCTTACATTTTTGTTGTTAACTTAGCTTCCTAGCACTTGTACCAGAATACCTTTGATATAGAAAACATAGAAAAAAATAGAAAATAGGTGCAGGAGTAGGCCATTCGGCCTTCAAGCTGAATATGATATGATCATGGCTGATCATCCAACTCAGTATCCCGTGCCTGCCTTCTCCATACCCCCTGATCCCTTTAGCCACAAGGGCCACATCTAACTCCCTCTTAAATATAGCCAATGAACTACCTTCTGTGGCAGAGAATTCCAGAGATTCACCACTCTGTATGAAAAATATTTTTCTCATCTCGGTCCTAAAAGACTTCCCCCTTATCCTTAAACTGTGACCCCTTGTTCTGGACTTCCCCAACATTGGGAACAATCTTCCTGCATCTAGCCTGTCCAACCCCTTAAGAATTTTGTACGTTTCTATAAGATCCCCCCTCAATCTTCTAAATTCTAGCGAGTACAAGCCGAGTCTATCCAGTCTTTCTTCATATAAAAGTCCTGACATCCCAGGAATCAGTCTGGTGAACCTTCTCTGTACTCACTCTATGGCAAGAATGTCTTTCCTCAGATTAGGAGACCAAAACTGTACGCAATACTTAAGGTGTGGTCTCACCAAGACCCTGTACAACTGCAGTAGAACCTCCCTGCTCCTATACTCAAATCCTTTTGCTATGAATGCTAACATACCATTCGCTTTCTTCACTGCCTGCTGCACCTGCATGCCTACTTTCAATGACTGGTGTACCATGACACCCAGGTCTCGTTGCATCTCCCCTTTTCCTAATCGGCCACCATTCAGATAATAGTCTACTTTCCTGTTTTTGCCACCAAAGTGGATAACCTCACATTTATCCACATTATACTGCATCTGCCATGCATTTGCCCACTCACCCAACCTATCCAAGTCACCTTGCAGCCTCCTAGCATCCTCCTCACAGCTAACACTGCCCCCCAGCTTCGTGTCATCCGCAAACTTGGAGATGTTGCATTCAATTCCCTCGTCCAAATCATTAATATATATTGTAAATAGCTGGGGTCCCAGCACTGAGCCTTGCGGTACCCCACTAGTCACTGCCTGCCATTCTGAAAAGGACCCGTTTACTCCTACTCTTTGCTTCCTGTCTGCCAGCCAGTTCTCTATCCACATCCATACTGAACCCCCAATACCGTGTGCTTTAAGTTTGTATACTAATCTCTTATGTGGGACCTTGTCGAAAGCCTTCTGAGAGTCCAGATATAATACATCCACTGGTTCTTCCTTATCCACTCTACTAGTTACATCCTCGAAAAATTCTATAAGATTCGTCAGACATGATTTACCTTTCATAAATCCATGCTGACTTTGTCCAATGATTTCACCATTTTCCAAATGTGCTGTTATCCCATCTTTAATAACTGACTAGCAGTTTCCCCACTACTGATGTTAGACTAACTGGTCTGTAATTCCCCGTTTTCTCTCTCCCTCCCTTTTTAAAAAGTGGGGTTACATTAGCTACCCTCCAATCCTCAGGAACTACTCCAGAATCTAAAGAGTTTTGAAAAATTATCACTAATGCATCCACTATTTCTGGGGCTACTTCCTTAAGTACTATGGGATGCAGCCTATCTGGCCCTGGAGATTTATCGGCCTTTAATCCATTCAATTTACCTAACACCACTTCCTGGCTAACCTGGATTTCGCTCAGTTCCTCCATCTCATTTGACCCCCGGTCCCCTGCTATTTCCGGCAGATTATTTATGTCTTCCTCAGTGAAGACAGAACCAAAGTAGTTATTCAATTGGTCTGCCATGTCCTTGTACCCATGATCAATTCACCTGTTTCTGACAGCAAGGGACCTATATTTGTTTTAACTAATCTTTTTATCTTCACATGTCTATAAAAACTTTTGCAGTCTGTTTTTATGTTCCCTGCCAGTTTTCATATGACCATATGATCTGCGATTGACCACGTAATGAATTTGAACACATTACAACAATCCTCTTTGTAACTAACTGAGTAAGATTGTGGATGATCTCCCAAATTCGCTGCAAATGAGTGCAAGATTCATGCTCTTTATTATTTTGCAAAATTGGGATGTTACATAGTTGTGATGTTACATTGGGATGTTACATATTTGTACCTCCATCATTTTCTGTTTTTACATTAGTGTAAAGAAAGGGCATGGGATTTCACTTTAATGTTTCATCTGGAAATACGAGTTATACATGGTGTTTTATTATATTTTTAATAGATGCATTTTTGTGGTTTTGTTACATTAACTTTAATCAACTTCTGCAGGCACAATCTGACGGAGTCGTCCCTGAATCTCACGTACTTCCACAACAAAGCATGTCTCCCTACAGAACGCACAGCTCCTCGAGTGTTCCTTCGGCTCACACTCAAGGACATGTCTACAGATCTTCATCCCATTCGATGGGGCAGAGTGGATCCCAACATCCGATAGACTCCAGCTTAACAACAACTCCTGTCTCTACTCTCTACTTGAGCCCAGTTCATTCAACGTCTGTTGATACCTCTGTGGTCCAATACGTTGGGAATTCTGGATACTACAGTGGTCAGCAGCATTCTGGGAGTGTCTTGCACACACTGAGTAACACTCAACAAAAGACTAATTCTGGATCTACTCCTTCTATTGCTGCTAGCCCACTACAGAGCACCACAAAAAACATAACTGACTCAACGTTGACCCCAACTCCAAGCACCATAAACTCTACAGTTTCACAGACTGCAAAGCCATCACAATCAGGCTCATGGACCTTAAGCCCAGCAGGTTCAGGGCAAGCGCTTCACTCTGGAGCTAAGATTGGCACAGCATCAAGTTCTCAGCACTACCGAAGAACTGGGGTAACCCAGTACCAACCTCCACAGGTCCAAGGTGCAAATGTAAGAACGCAATCAAGCACATATTAGAAGATGGACACAGCTATGACCATGTTGGAGATGTTTGCCTGGGTATATAACTCTTATGTGTCCGTATATGCCACGGGAATATGGATCTAGTGTGGCGTAAACAACTTTATGGACCTCGAGTTCTGGTTATTGTTGGGCCTATATCAGCATTTACTAGAACATCTTCATACTGTACAAATTCCTGTACAAAAACAAAAGTAAGAGTTAAGAATTGTGTACCTATTGGTAAGGTACATTTTAAGCTTATAATTCAGATAAATATTGTTTAGGCTTTTTCCTCCAGTTTATTTTAAATAAACTAGTCATGTGCAGTAAGACTTTTTTTTTAAAGCAAAACGAAAGCGTTTGTAGCGTCAAAAACGGAGGAAGGGGTGTTGATAGGGTGGGGAGAATTTGTTCAGGCACACGTTCCACGTGCCCGCTTCTCACATGTATACTGTAATATCCTGGAGTAGAAAATTTTATTTATCTAATTTTATATATAACCATTCTAGGCTAGCTATTATCTTACCCACACAGCGGAGTTTAATCCACGGTGCTGCAAAGAGTTTTTATTTTACACTTGATGCTGTGAGTTCCCCAACGTTGAGGCGCAAGAGTGGAAGAGAAGTGTATTTCAGTGACTGTTACAATCTCAAGTTTTTTTTAATTTGAAATCTTAAATTCAGGTCTGTGTTCAACTGAAGGGAGACGGTGATCTCCATTTTGAAAGATGTAACATGTGACAAATACAAGTTTAAAAAAAAGTGATGCAGCCTTGCTGCATATTGTATAATGGGAGTTTAATACTGTTCTTTTATTCAGAACACTGTATATACCACAGCTACTTGTTATCCTCAGAGGATTTAGTTGCCTGACTTTGCATAATGTACATTGGTAATTTTTTTTTTGTGTATAATTTCCCTCGTGCACCTTTTTTCCTCTATTTTCTTTTTGACAACAGCTTTCAATCTACCATTGGGCGTCTCCATGTGCAGTCTTTTTTTTCGATGTGCGATGTGCATGAGGCGAGTTTGTTCCTGAATGTAGCTGTTGACTGAGTTGCACATCATTTACAATCAAGGAGAATTAAAAAATAAATAAAAAATGAAACGGTAGCCTTGCTTTCTAAACATGTACAGTCAACCCCTCCTGTGGAGTGTACAAAAATAAAACAGTTCATTTCTGCAATGTTCTTTCTCCATATTTTCATTTTTTGTATTTTAAGATTGCAATGTAAAATGTACAATTTAAATTTGAATGTTTGCTATCCCAGTGATCTTTATTTTTTGTTGCAAGCAGTATTGTACTTCGCCTCTTACCGTCTTCAGTTTTGTTACGCCGGGTCAGGTGTGCAGGGTCAGGATACAGAGAAATAACCTGCTACCTGCACTCTCACAATTCCTCAGTCTGTTTTACTCTGTAATTATCCTGATGCGACTTCTGTGAAAGAACAATTGCACTAAGAGCTAAACACACTCAGAAGATGGTGGGTATGTGGAACGAGCTGCCAGGGAAAGTAGTTGAGGCAGGTACAGTATCATTTTAAAAGACATTTGGATAGGTACATGGATAAGAAAGGTTCAGAGGGATTTGGCCAAATGCAGGCAAATGGGACTGGCTTAGATTGGGCATCTTGCTCAGCATGGACAAGTTGGACCAAAGGGCCTGTTTCTGTGTATGACTGTTCAGAATATTTTCTCTCCAGAAATGCTGCCTGTCCCACTGAGTTACTCCAGCATTTTGTGTCTACCTTTGATTTAAACCAACACCTGCAGTTCTTTCCTACACTATTCAGAATATTATTGATACAAATACTATTCCCAGTGCTGCTTTCACTGTATGCTGATTTCCCCCCTAGTTTCTTACACTTGTACAACTTACTATAGTAATGTTTGTAAAGCAGCTGCTTCTACAGATGAAGTAATTTTACCTACTTAAGAAGATGGTGAGCTCTTATGATAAAATAAGAATTATTTATTCACAGATCAGCTAAATGCTTAATTTGTAACTCTTAATTTAAAAGGCACTCCAACAGTGTGTCTTAGATTGGATACAAATATGCTTCTTTAACAGCTTAGATTTCCCACTCCTTGGATCTAATAAACCCACCAATTGATAGTTCCCTTGTGGGTTGCACACCATCCTGATTTACTGCCATTCCTATTGCACAATACTGTAACTTAGTCAAATCAATGAAAAACTGGTCCTCACCAACAATGTCTACATCCCAATAATGACGTTTAAAAGCTCTGAGTGTTTTTCAGTAGTGGTATTTACATTGCTTGTTATAGACCAGCCTCCTTCGTGGGCTTAACATCTAACTTGTAACTTGTGTTTCTTTGTCTTTGACTTACCCGTGCATGAAAGTAATTACAGGTCCACCACTGATTTTTCCGCCACCTTTGGTTCCAGAGCCTTTCTGGATTATCTATTTTGCCAGACCAATAAAGATCACGACCTCCGAGGGGAATCGAACAGGATGCTCCAGGGCCGAGATACAGGCCCGCAAAGTCAACTATGATCTGCCAGCTGTGGCCGGGTCGGAGTTCCAGAGTTCAAGGCCGCACGGGGCAAATTGGACTCGACGATCGGCCTCAGAAGTCTGCTCCGGGAGTGCGTTCTTGTCATTTTCTTCGGATTAAAGGAGGTGCCAGATCAGTTGCTGTCAATAGATCAGTATTAACATGTGATCAGCCATATGATCACTTCCAATCTGCCTTTACATCATAACTTCATTAGTATTGAGGCTTTGGGGTATTTGAGATTTTGGGGGTAGACAAAGGGAAATCTAATGTTTTCCTTATTACATCTTCTCATGAAATTGCTTGAACAATTGCTACAACAGTAGTGATGGTATGCTTTGTGTTGTAAATATGGAATAATTATGGCAAAATTACATTTCTTATGAATGTTAAAATATCAGAAGATAAAGGTTTTTTCTGGAGTAAAATCTTGCTGCCATGCTTTGAATCAATTACACCATTGCAACACTCATGTAATCTATTAGTGAATACATACAAACCTGTAATAATCCTTTTTGACACTTAACTGGTAATATTTTATGAATCTGAGTATTGACTCACTGTTGTGACCCTTGGTTAAATCTGTTTCATTTGCCAACCTTTCACTTCAATTAATTGCAACTACCAAGTATTAAGATTGAGTGAGAATGTCCATAAGCTATTTCTGGCGACTAATATCCTTTGAACAATATATTTGGGGCAGCACAGCAGCGCACCAGTAGAGTTGCTGCCTTACAGAGCCAGAGACCCAGGTTCGATCCTGATTACAGGTAGCGTTTGTGTGGATTTTCCCCAGGTTCTCCAGTTTCCTCTCACACTCCAAAGACATACAGGTTTGTAGGTTAATTGGCTTTGGTAAAAATTGTAAATTGTCCCTAGTGTGGGATAGTGATAGTATTTGGGGTGATCACTGGTTGGCCCGGACTCGGTGGGCCGAAGTGCTTGTTTCCACGATGTATCCCTAAAGTAAAAAAAGTTAATATCTATGACATTGCTTGAACTGATACCTAACTTTAAAAAAATGTGTAAGATTTTTATGCATAGGATTTATAATGGCTTTCATTAATCCAGTTCTATGTTGCAGTCATTAATATGTCTTTCAGAGGAATGTATCAGCAGAGAAATTCTCTTCCATAAGAAAGAACACGAATAAGGTAATATTAAAGGCTTTCGGCATGAATAACTGATAAACCACTAACCTATTGCAGACATCACCTTCCACACCAGGGCATCGAAGTTGTCCTCATTCTTCAGGGAACGAGGGGTTCTCCTCTTCAACTATAGATGAGGCTCTCACCAGGGTCTCTTCTATACTCTGTAACTCTGCTTTCACTCCCCATCCCCCCCACTCGTAACAAGGGCAGAGTCCCCCTTGTCCTTACCTTCCACCCTACCAGCCATCACATACAACAAATAATCCTCCGACATTTTCGCCACCTCCAATGGGATCCCACCACTGGACACATCTTCCCATCTCCTCCCCTGTCTGCTTTCCGCAGAGACCGCTCCCTCCGTAACTCCCTGGTCAATTCGTCCCTTCCCACCCAAACCACCCCCTCTCCTGGCACTTTCCCTTGCAACCGCAGGAAATGCTACACTTGTCGCTTTACCTCCACCCTTGACACCATTCAAGGTCGCAAGCAGTCTTTCCAGGTGCTGCACAGGTTCTCCTGCACCTCCTCCAACCTCGTCTATTGCATCTGCTGCTCTAGGTGTCAGCTGCTCTACATCGGTGAGACCAAGCGTAGGCTTGGCGATCGCTTCGCCCAACACCTCGACTCGGTTCGCAATAACCAACCTGATCTCCCAGTGGCTCAGCAACTCCCCCTCCCATTCCGAATCCGACCTTTGTCCTGGGCCTCCTCCATGGCCAGAATGAGGACCACCGTAAATTGGAGGAGCAGCACCTCATATTTCGCTTGGGCAGTTTACACCCCAATAAACATTGACTCCAATTTCAGGTAGTCCCTGCTTTCTCCTCCCCTTCTCAGCTCACTGTCTCCACCTCTTCCTTTCTTCTTCACCCCCCCCCCCCAAACCCTCACAACAGTCGGAAGAAGGGTCTCGACCCGAAATGTCGCCTAATTCCTTCGCTCCATAGATGCTGCCTCACCCGCTGAGTTTCTCCAGCTTTTTTTGTCTACCTTCGATTTTCCAGCATCTGCAGTTCCTTCTTAAACTCTTAATCACTTTATTACTAATATAATTTTAATGTCAACAACTTTTGCGAGGTTGTAAATAAAAATATATTTCCTAGTCTCTTCGATAATTTTGCAAGAGATGGGCGACACGGTAGTGCAACGGTAGAGTTGCTACCTTACAGCGCCAGAGACCTGGGTTCGATTCTGACTGTGGGTGCTGTATGTACGGAGTTTTTACGTACTCCCTGTGACCTCGTGGGTTTTCCCCGGCTGCTCTGGTTTCTTTCCACACTCCAAAGATGTACACGTTTGTAGGTTAATTAGCTTTGGTAAAAATTGTAAATTGTCCCCAGTGTGTTTTGTGCTAGTATATGGGGTGATTTCTGGTCGGTGTGGGCTGAAGGGTTTGGGTTAAAAGATGCCAGTGTAATTTTAAGAGGCATTTCCAAAGATACTAAGTTTAGCCTTTTTAGTAAGGCTTGATTTGAATGAGACCAATACTAGAGGTGTTCCTCCATCATGCGTGGATTTCTTTTTAAAATCAACTTGTTTATCTCATTGAAAATCTACAAATCAGTGCATCCACTAAGGTTTTTTTGCAGATGCCACAATTGAGAAGACAACCTTTTGAAGGTTTATTCATTTTTATTTATTTGTGAAGCATAGTTGGCTAAACTATTATTACATCCCATATATTACTCTAAAAATTAGCAGCTTCCTTGGCCTTTTCAGTGCGTCTAGAGCTAAATAAAGACCAACACAGGTAAGAATGGCAGATCTCTTCTGTGGTGGGAATTAATGAGCCAGATGGTGCAGCGGTAAAGTTGCTGCCATACAGCGCTTGACGCCCAGGTTCAATCAGTGGTATCTGACCATGGGTCCTACTTGTACGTTCTCCCTGTGACCACGTGTGGATTCTCGGGTTTCCTGCCACATTCCAAAGAGATACAGGTTTGTAGGTTAATTGGCATCAGTAAAATTGTAAATTGTCCCTAGTGCGTAGGATAGTGTTAGTGTACAGGGGTCACTGGGTGCCACAAACTTGGAGGGCCAAAGGGCCTGTTTCCACGCTGTATCTCTGAAGGCTAAAGTAAGGGTGCATCTTTTTAGCATTCCAATAGTATCTTGCTGATGCTTCATTTTATTTAAATTTATTTTGTTAACCAAATTAAAATTCCATAGATATCATGCAATTCAAAGCAAAATGTAAACTGCTGGAGTAAGTCAGTGGGTCAGCAGCATCGGTGGAAGGAAATGGTCTCACTGAAGACCCAAAATGATGTCTGTCCATTTACTTCCATGGATGCTGCCTGACCCACTGAGTAACTCCAGCGGTTTGCTTTGTGCTCAAGATTCCTGCAGCTCGTGTCTCCATGGAATTTAAAGTCACGGCGCCAGATCAATAATTCAGGTCTCTAGAATAGTGGTTTGGTAATTTAATCAGGGAAGCCAAAGTTATGGCTCGTGAACCACCTGTTCCTGGAAACCCACACTTAAACCTGGCAGCTACTGCACCCACTATGCACAGTGCTGTGGTCGCATGTAATGGGGAGGTTATGGAAACAGGATGAGCTTTTAAGAGAAGGAAACATTTTTGTTACTGTGTATTAAAAACAGAAGTGGTGTAGGAGATCTTGAGATGGCAACGCTTCTTTACAGTTGTATGTGATACTATGTTCAGAAGAAATGAAAGCAATAATTAGTCAAAACAAGTTGACTAATGTCACAGTATTACAATATTTTGCAGGGCTTAATTGATTGCTTTCAACAATGAAAAAGAAGCTTCTTGAATGTTCTGTGAAGTCGGCTGGTTTCTTTGTCTCAACTAGTAATGCCAAATTTTTTTGTCAGTTGGTAGGAGTTTAGTTTATTGTCATGTGTGCTGAGGTACAATGAAAAGCTTTTGTGTGCTAATAGTCAGCGGAAAGACTATACGTGATTGCATTCGAGCCATCCACAGTGTACAAGTACATGATAAAGGGAATAACGTTCAATGCAAGATAAAGTCCAGTAAAGACCGATCAAAGATAGTTCGAGGGTCTCCAATGAGGTAGATAATAGCTCAGGACTACTCTCTAATGGGCCTGTCCCACTTAGGCAACTGCGAGCGACTGTCAAGTCGTAGCCGGTTGCTGAAAACCCAGCGACTGGAACGGCGACTGTCAAAGTGGAACACACACACACAAATACACACATCGCTTCCTTCACCAGCCAGTTATGCAGGCGGGGACAGGGCAAGCGGGGGAAGTGCTGACAGTGAAATTCACACGGTGCAAAGCCAATGTGATACAGATACACACCAAGATGAACAGGAAGGTTGGCCTGTAATTATGACAGTGAAAGCCCAGTGTACGGGAAGGGTCACTTCCTTTAAAAAGGGGGGGAGATGGAGTGGGGTGAAGGAGTGGAGACAACTTTTAAGAAGCTGGAGATACACGGCTGTGAAGCTCGGCGGACATTAACATGGTTATCCTTGGTTCTGAAAACTACTGTTTACGGGGGGTTTTTCCCCAATGAGCCAATGAAATTCACCGGTCAGCACCAGCGACAACCTACGACCTCCTGGCGACTCCTGTTAATTCAGAAACAAGGGTCCTGAACTTAAAGAAACGTAACTTTGAGGGTATGAAACGTGAATTGGCCAAGATAGACTGGCAATTGATTCTTAAAGGGTTGACGGTGGATATGCAATGGAAGGCATTTAAAGACTGCATGGATGAACTACACAATTGTTCATCCCAGTTTGGCAAAAGAATAAATCAGGGAAGGTAGTGCATCCGTGGATAACACGGGAAATCAGGGATAGTATCAAAACAAAAGAAGAAGCATACAAATTAGCCAGAAAAAGCAGCCTACCAGGGGACTGGGAGAAATTCAGAGTCCAGCAGAGGAGGACAAAGGGCTTAATTAGGAAAGGGAAAATAGATTATGAAAGAAAACTGGCAGGGAACATAAAAACTGACTGCAAAAGTTTTTATAGATATGTGAAGAGAAAGAGATTAGTTAAAACAAATGTAGGTCCCTTGCAGTCAGAAACAGGTGAATTGATCATGGGGAACAAGGACATGGCAGACCAATTGAATAACTACTTTGGTTCTGTCTTCACAAAGGAAGACATAAATAATCTGCCGGAAATAGCAGGGGACTGGGGGTCAAATGAGATGGAGGAACTGAGTGAAATCCAGGTTAGCCAGGAAGTGGTGTTAGGTAAATTGAATGGATTAAAGGCCGATAAATCCCCAGGACCAGATAAGTTGCATCCCAGAGTACTTAAGGAAGTAGCCCCAGAAATAGTGGATGCATTAGTGATAATTTTTCAAAACTCTTTAGATTCTGGAGTAGTTCCTGAGGATTGGAGGGTAGCTAATGTAACCCCACTTTTTAAAAAGGGAGGGAAGGAGAAAACGGAATTACAGACCACTAACATCGGTAGTGGGAAAATGCTAGAGTCAGTTATTAAAGATGGGATAGCAGCACATTTGGAAAGTCATGTCTGACGAATCTTATAGAATTTTTCGAGGATGTAACTAGTAGAGTGGATAAGCGAGAACCAGTGGATGTGTTATATCTGGACTTTCAGAAGGCTTTCGACAAGGTTCCACATAAGAGATTAGTATGCAAACTTAAAGCACACAGTATTGGGGGTTCAGTATTGGTGTGGATAGAGAACTGGCTGGCAGACAGGAAGCAAAGAGTAGGAGTAAACGGGTCCTTTTCAGAATGGCAGGCAGTGACTAGTGGGGTACTGCAAGGCTCAGTGCTGGGACCCCAGCTATTTACAATATATATTAATGAACTGGATGAGGGAATTGAATGCAACATCTCCAAGTTTGCGGATGACACGAAGCTGGGGGCAGTGTTAGCTGTGAGGTGGCTGCAAGGTGACTTGGATAGGTTGGGTGAGTGGGCAAATGCATGGCAGATGCAGTATAATGTGGATAAATGTGAGGTTATCCACTTTGGTGGCAAAAACAGGAAAGTAGACTATTATCTGAATGGTGGCCAATTAGGAAAAGGGGAGATGCAATGAGACCTGGGTGTCATGGTACATCAGTCATTGAAAGTAGGCATGCAGATGCAGCTGCAGCAGGCAGTGAAGAAAGCGAATTGTATATTAGCATTCATAGCAAAAGGATTTGAGTGTAAGAGCAGGGAGGTTCTACTGCAGTTGTACAGGGTCTTGGTGAGACCACACCTGGAGTATTGCGTACAGTTTTGGTCTCCTAATCTGAGGAAAGACATTCTTGCCATAGAGGGAGTGCAGAGAAGGTTCTCCAGACTGATTCCTGGGATGGCAGGACTTTCATATGAAGAAAGACTGGATAGACTTGGCTTGTACTCACTAGAATTTAGAAGATTGAGGGGGGGTCTTATAGAAACTTACAAAATTCTTAAGGGGTTGGACAGGCTAGATGCAGGCAGATTATTCCTGATGTTGGGGAAGCCCAGAACAAGGGGTCACAGTTTAAAGATAAGGGAGAAGTCTTTTAGGACCGAGATGAGAAAATCATTTTTTACACAGAGAGTGGTGAATCTCTGGAACTCTCTGCCACATAATGTAGTTGAGGCCAGTTCATTGGCTATATTTATGAGGGAGTTAGATGTGGCCCTTGTGGCTAAAGGGATCAGGGGGTATGGAGAGAAGGCAGGTACAGGATACTGAGTTGGATGATCAGCCATGATCATATTGAATGGCGGTGCAGGCTCGAAGGGCCGAATGGCCTACTGCACCTATTTTCTATGTTTCTATGCCCCCCCAACTATCACTGCACCTACGGCACGAGAATTCTTGCCACTCTCCATGGCGGCTTCATTCTGGTCGCTGCTTTTTTTTCAACATGTTGAAAAATTAGCGATGACCAGAATGAAGCCGTGACTAGTTCCGAGAATGCGGGAACTACTCACGCCTATGAAGGCGACTCCCCGGCAACCACCCGCAAACATGTGACGACGATGTGGTGACCGCATAGTCTCCTGTAGTCGCCTAAGTGGGACAGGCCCATGATAGTTGGTAGGATGGTTCAGTTGCCTGATAACAGCTGGGGAGAAACTGAATCTGGAGGTGGCCATACACACTTCTAGCACTTTTGCCTGATGGGAGAGGGGAGAAGAGGGAATGGCCGGGGTGCGACTCATCTGTGATAATGCTGGTGGCCTTGCCGAGGCAGAGTGAGGTGTAAATTGAGTTAATGGAAGGACAAAGGACATTTATTATCACATACACCAATTGGTGTAGTGAAATTTGACTTGCCATGCAGCACACAAATAAAGATAACATTAAAGAATTTAACAATAAACATAAAAACATCCCCCCACAATGGTTCCCACTGTGGGGGAAGGCAGCAAAGTCCAGTCCCATCCCCAGTTCACCCATAGTCGGGGCCTATTGAGGCCTCTGCAGTCGCCGATACGGCAGCCCGATGCTTCAGGTCCTTTCGCCGGATGATGAAGCTCTGGCGTCGGGTGAACACGCTCAGTTCACCCGACGGGAGGTTGGTTTGTGTGATGGTCTGGGCTGTGTCCACAATTCTCTGTCATTTTTTGCGGTCATAGATGGAGCTGGTGATTGGGATTGCAGTAGCTGTTTCGGATATTTCACAGTTTTCATCTGTTTTTGAATACGAAGGTCACGAAGGAGTTGGCTAATTGTGACAATAAACATCTTGCACTGTGCTGGGTGAGTGACAGAATTCTTTCAGCTTGTGTGATCTCTGGCACGATCTGTTTCTTGCTTCTGCTTTCAGAGAAACTGAAAGCATATTTCTCAATTTCCTTACTGGTCCTCTTTCAAATGTTAGTTGGATCATTTTTCTCACTGTTTTAACGTGCCCCAACCTGCATAATCCAAATGTTTAATAGAATATCAAACACTACAGCACAGGAACAGACTCTGGCCCACAATGCCTGCGCCCAACATAATGTGAAATTAAACTAATCCCTTCTGCCTGCACATGGTCTATATTCCATATTCACGAGCCTACCTAAAAACCTTGTATATAGCAACATTACATCTGCTTCCACCAGCACAGATGGCACCTACTACTCTCTTATGTAAAATAAAAAAGAGCCCCAGACATCTCCTTTGCACTTCCCCCTCCTCTCAATTTAAAGCTACGCCCACTGGTATTTGACATTTCACCCTGGGAAAATGATTCTGATTGTCTACCCTATCTAAGCCTCTCACAATTTTATAAACTTCTATCTGGTCTCCACCCTTACCCTCTATTTTCTATGGGTAAACCAGTTCAAACACCAGTCAACCAAGAAGCCATGGATCCCATGCATCTCAGTCTTCTGGGTCAGCCAATTTTGGAACCTTGTCAAATGCCTTCCTAAGGTCCGCATCAACAACATTTGCTGACTTCCCCTCAATGATCACCTTCATCACCACCTCAAAATAACTCAAATCAATTTCTTAAGCCATGACCTGCCATACATATAGCCATGCTGACTGTCCTTAATTAACCCATTCTCTTCCAAATGCAAATAAATCCTATCTCAAATAATCCACTCCAATAGCTTCTCTATCACTAATGTGAGGGTCACTGGCCTATAATTCCCTGATTCATCCCTATTTCTCTTAAACTAAGGAACAACATTGGCTAACCTTCATTCCTCTGGATCCTTGACTTTGACTAGTGAGGATACAAAGATTTATATCAAGGCCCTCTTCTGCCTCTCAACAACCATCAGGCCCTGGGGACATCCACCTTAACAATCTTCAAGAGCTCCAACACCGCCACCTTCTTGATCTCAAATTGCCCCGGATATTAGTATATCCCACACTGATCTCACTATCTTCCATGTCCTTCTTAATGTAGAGTACTCATTTAGTACCTCAAATACATCCTCGGACTGCAAGCATAAATTCCCTCCTTTATCCTTGAGCAGTCCTATCCTCTCTCTCGTTACCCTCTTGTTGTTAATGTATGCATAAAAAGCCTTGGCATTCTCTTTAATTCTATCTGCCAAGGACATTCCGTGGCCCCTTTTGGCCCTGCTAATTCCATTTTTCTGTTTTCTTTATATTTCTCAAATGCCCTATTTGATTTTATGTTCCTAAACCTTAATATGCATGCTTTTCATTTTTCATCAAATTTACAACCTTTCGTCACCTGAAGTTCCTTTACCTTGCGATCCGTGTCTCCTCCTTACTGGAACATGCCAGTCCTGAACTCAATCAGCTGCACTTCTACATTTGACTTGCCTAATAACAGCTGTTTTCAATTTAGTCTGCCTTGCTCCTGCATTAATGGTTTAATTTGCCCTCCTGCAATTCAGTATTTCCCTCCTTCCACACCTTCACACCCCACCCCACCCCCAAATTGGTACTTATCCCCCAAGGACCAGATTTATCATTATTCAAAACTATCTTAAAACTCAAGGAGATGTGATCACTGTTCCATTCTTCCAGATCTTTTGATAGGAATAATTGTGAACTGACGCAAATCACATATTACCAGTTCTGTTCACTTAAAACAGTATTCTCCACAGCCACTTACCCATTTGCTTTGAAATTAATTTAAAAAGTCTGTTTAGGATTCATAAATGAATTACTTACCAGATAGTTAAGAAATTTTCCATGATATAGTCAATAATCATTGGCTATATGAATGAATAAGTTGAATGAATGAATGTTTATTGGCCAAGTATGTACACATACAAGGAATTTGCCTTGGTGCTCCGCTCGCAAGTAGAAACACAACATACAGTAAACCATTAAGAATAAAACATGAAGAATAAAACATTATAGTTTAAACATGTGAATGAAATAAAATACCATAACAAAAGGAGGCTACAGACTTTTGGTTATTGAGTAGAGCTACTGCTCGTGGGAAAAAAAGCAGTTTTTATGTCTGGCTGTGGCGGCTTTGACGGTCCGGAGTCGCCTTCCAGAGGGAAGTGATTTAACGAGTTTGAATCATATCATATTCCCTTTATCCTGTATCTGCACACTGAATGGCTTGATTGTAATCATGTATTATCTTTCCACTGGCTGTTCAGCACGCAGCAACAAAAGCTTTGCACTGCACCCCAGCAAATGTGACAATAAACTAACATTGAAACGTAAAAAAATCTGAAGCTGTGGCAACGTGGCAGACTTCTGAGGATCAAGTTATGGAAAAAATTAACAAAAACTTGCACATTTAATAGAGTTGAAATATTGGAAAAACAGTAACTAAAAAATTAGATGTTTGGAGATTCTTCAGAATAATCTGTATGGAATTGCTTTCCTGTAGAGAAAAGAGCTGGAGGTACATAATTCTGCAGTGAAGAATGGATGAATGGAAGGACCTCTCTTTTACTGAGTGAGGCCCCATGACATTTGAATGACCCTTTCTTATAATAATTATGTCCATGTGCGTTATCAGTCTTGCCAACTACAATCTCATTTTGTTGCCTTGCCGTCTTTATAAATCCCAGATGACTGTCTTTAGTTATTTCCCATTTAAAACCTGATGGTCACAGCTTCTGGAAAATGGCGTATGGCGGCTCCCTCTCTCTGACATCAAAGTGTGTTGTTGATTTGCTTCAGCCCGTGCTAGTTCTTCAGATCATGAAATTGTTACATACTATTAGTTGATTCCAGTTGTTTCTACAGATGATGTAAAGGAACAAAGATTCCACGGAGTATTATAAGATTGAGAAAGCAGGCAGAAGAAGATATCTCTCCTCCCCTTACCTCCCCTGTTAAATGTTTACCATTTGTCTAAGCACTGAAATTTTACGGGATTCATGTTTATAAACTGGCATTCTCTGCCTCTTTTTTTTTTTTTCAATCATCTCCTTGAAATTTCCTGAGAACATGAATGCCCTTTAATTTTCTCAAGGTTCTTTTAGTCATCTAATCCTTGGCAAGTAAGTTTAAATATATATTTGTCCATTTTTCACTTTCCTAATCATAAACAGCAATGATCAGTGTGCCAATGGGACTATCCAGTATATTTATGCCAAGTACATTTGTATACTTTTATATGAATGAACTCATAATTCTTCATTTATTCCCCCACATTTTAGTACATCCAAACTGAGATCAGAGGCAATGACAAAGCTCAGGTTTGTGATATTAATGTGTTATCAAAGAATGCATAACTTTTGATGCTCAGTGCAAAGATATGAGACAGTTAATCAAAATTTGGATCATGTTTTATTTGATGGCCACTGAATTGCAATGTTAAAAATCAATGCGGAAGCGCTGTTGGAAAAAGAAATCCATTTGAAAGATCAAAATTCAAAGTTAACAAATTGCTTTATATCAGTGATAGGAAACCAGCAATTAGCGTCCAGTGTATGTTTATATGAAACAATGAACCTTATTACTGAGGTATAATGAAACCACTGCTGCTAGCTGTAGTGGTTTCAAAGGCAATCAAAATTCTGAAGCAACTCAGAATACCATCTTTCATAAATGTAGGATAACCTAAGAACTTCATAACTAGGTGGGAAAGCAGATTGTGAGGAGGTCCCAGGGACTCTTCAAGGGAATGCAGATACATGAAGCTGGTGGACAAAAGATTCCCCCTCAACCCCATTCTCCTGGAGTATAACATGGGGAAGAAGCAACACCATCCACTTTGCAAATGCGGAATATCATTTAAAGTGAGAGAAGCTGCAGAACAAAGGTTACATGCACAGATGGTGAATAATTAGGGAGGCAAGTGGAAATACAAAGGGGATTGAGGGTAAAAGTGGAAAAATCTTGCTAACACTAGAGAACTTTGGTGAGATGAGAACTGAAGTACTATATATGGTTTTGGTCTTATCTGAGAAATATATTTGTATTTCAGGGAAGGTTCACTGGTTTGATTCTTGGGATGAAGAGGTCTTGTTACGAGGAAAGGATGGGCTGATGCTCATCAGAGTTCAGAAAACTAAGACCAACATTTGAATCATACAAGGTTATTAAGGAGAAGTTAATAAGGAAAATGTGTTGTCCTTTGTAAGCAAGTCTAGATCCAATAACTAACTTCAGAATAAAGATGGATATAAATCTCTCATGAATCTGTAATTCTCTTCCCCAGAGAGCATCGTTAACTAGTGGTGTTCCGCAGAGGTCGGTGCTGGGGCCGCTACTCTTCACAGTGTATATCAATGATATGGATTTAAAGAATTGAAAGATTTGTGGCCAAGTTTGTAGATGATACGAAGATAAGTGGAGGGGCTGGTAGTGTAGAGAAACTAGGAATTTGCAGAAGGACTTGGACAGGTTGGGAGAGAGGGATGAGAAGTGGAATACAGCATAGCAAATTGTGGAGTCGTGATTTTGGTAGTAGGAATAAAGACATAGACTATTTTCTGAATGGGGAGATAATTCAGAAGTCGGAGGTGCAAAGGGACTTGGTACAGGATTCCCAAAAATTCATTTGAAAGTCGAATTGGTAGTAAGGCGAATGCAATACTTACATGTATTTCGAGAGGGCTAGATTACAAAAAACAGGGATGACATGCTGAGGCTTTATAAGGTACTGGTCAGACTGCATTTGCAGTACTGGGCCCCATATCTGAGAAAGTGTGTGCTGGGGATGGAGGGGGTCCAGAGGAGGTTTACGAGAAAGATTCCATGAATGTGTGGGTTAACATATGATGAGCATTTGAAGTCACTGGGCCTGTACTCATTGGAGTTTAGAAGGATGAGGGGGGCCTCATTGAAACTTACCGAATAGTGAAAGGCCTGGATAGAGAGGATGTTTCGACTAGTGGGAGAGCCAAGGACCAGAGGTCATAGCCTCAGAATAAATGGACATGCCTTTAGAAAGGAGATGAGGAGGAATTTATTTAGTCAGAGGGTGGTGAATCTGTGGATTCATTACCACACATGGCTGTGGAGGCCAAGTCGATGGATATATTTCAGGTGGAGATTGACAGTTTCGTGATTAGTACGGGTGTCGGGGGTTATGGGAAGAAGGCAGGAGAATGGGGTTGAGAGGGAAAGATAGATCAACCATGATTGATTGGCAGAGTAGACTTGATGAGTCAAATGGCCTAATTCTGCTCTGAGAACTTATGAATTGGCTCAACTCAAGGGACTATATTCATGAGCATAAGTCATACAGTAGGAGCAGATTTAGGCGATTTGGCTCATCAACTCTACTCCACCTTTCAACCATTGCTGATCAATCTTTTCTTCTCAACCCCATTCTCCTACCTTCTTCCCATAACCTTAGCTAGACACCCTTACAAATCAATAATGTACACCTATTTTTTTAAATTCTTATACACAGCAATAATCTGGCAAATGGCAACTAGAAAAATGGTTGGATCATATTTTCAGTCTTGACCAAGGGACAAATGCTGAATAAATCCCCAATATATTTCAAACAGTACATGTCATGTATTTGATTGTTAGATTTATTGAAAAACAGTATTCATTTTTTCATACAAAATATTTTGGTAAATACATTTCACTCCACATTCAGTGAGGAGTTTGTCACAGTACTCAAACAATACAAAAGGATAAAATAAATTGCATAAATATAGGAATATGTAAAATAGGCCATAATATATAACTAGATTAATTACAGTATAAAAGTCAAAGATCTTGTATTGGAAAAACTGAGACCAAAGTAAACTTCTGCTTGAGCTGCAATTGGGATGAAGTAGTTAGTCTATTGACTTCTGATAACTTTATCAAATTCAGTTTAAAATGTGATCTAATAAACTCGCCAAGCCGCCAGACCACTGATTATCCTGCTGCAAATTGAGCACAATTCAAAACACGTACTGTCTCGTGCCCCTCAATGTAAAAGATTACAGTTCTGGGAAAAAGTATTTTTCAAATTTTAATTATTTTTAAAATCTGCTACAAATCAACCAAATATTACAGTATGCAGCAGATTCCATTGTACACAGACCAGCATTTGAGCCGTTCAACCTTGTTTCAGTGTTACACCTAGTTATTGCTTTAATTGCTAGCAAAGACAAATAGTTCAGAATTTTTATTGTGTCAGCAGTCACTGGATTGGTGGCTGCAGTAAAAATATTTAGTGGGGTTCATTATCTTCAAAAGCAAATAACATTTTTTTGCTTCTTAAAAACATTCAGTATTTTGTAAACGAACTAAGCCTAGAATTGCTATGTTTGGGTCTGTAAATTAATTCCAAAGTATTAGTCTTTGAAAAAACAATGGATTTTTAAAAACCATATAATAGATTATCTAATGTTCTATTTAACCTAAGTCCACCAATCTAGAAATAGATAATCTCACACAACAGTTTTCAAAACCTTGACATCGATCTGTTTGTTTTTATTGTGATGTACTCATATTCTGGAACCATCACACAAAATAATTGACCTAATGCGTTTTCAACCCTTTAAACCCAACAGTGTCTAACTCTTCAGTTAATGGAACCAGAGACGATTATTGAGGGCTTGTCGTAACTAAACATTTCCCCCGAGTTTAGCTGAAACTCGGTCATAGTCAAATGAACTAAAGCAATCCAGTTGGCTTGCATGTGTTGTAAAGATAGAGATTTGAATATTCATTTTAACAATAGCTGTGCAATGCATTCAGTTATTGTCCTCGACAAATCTATTTTTAACTTCTGGATTCTATAAAGAATCTTGTCATTTCTCTAATAGTGCACAGTGAGGGAATGGGAGTGAGCAGATGAAATAACCGCCTTAAGCAGTCAGATTCAGCCAACCCAGCTGTAGGCGCGGCAGTCTTTGTCTGGATGAGAACGATACACTATCCGGTAGCTACAATCCATGTAGATAGGTTTGCACTTCTTAGGCCAGGAGGTTGGTCTCATTGGTCTGCACATGGAAGAAAAATGAATACAGAATCAAGACATGTGACTTTAAAATAAAAGAGATAGCTAGACAAAATATACTTTGTTAATTTGATTGTAGTTCCACTGAACAAAAATAACAACCACCTCAATGCTAGCAAATAATTTGGGCTATTTTGGTAGTACCTTTTAGGAGGAGTTGGTGATGGTGAGGGAGGGGTTAGTTCTGGATTTGGTTTTAGGGAATGAAACTGGACAGGCGTATGAAGTATTAGTGAGCAAACTTTCTATGTGGGCATGATCAAAATTCTGTTAAATAAGACATTTATGCCGTTGCTGCAGAAAATTTCAAGAATATAGGAGTCATTACTGTAAATTGGGATAAAGCCAATTTTGCCAAACCAAGACGTGAAGTAGGAAACGGAGGCCTGGTGCAGGACTACTAACATGGTACTACTTACTGTTCAATAAGGAAGGAAGGAAGCAAGGAATGAACCAAGTAATCAAAGGTTCCGATGAAAAGTTATTGGAACTTGTCAGGGTTTGGGAAAATGATTGGAATGCATTCTAAGGTACAGTACAGACCTTCCTTTGGAAAGTTACGGATTAATTGGGGGGAAAATCAGCACTTTACAATTGCAGCCAGACTTGTATTAAAGGCCAACAGGGGGGGAACTTTGGGGGGTATAGATGAAAATGACGGAGGTGGGTGGTTGGGAACATAAAACGAAAAAGTGCATAGAAGGTCAGTGGATTTCAGATACAAGTCAGAGGGTGGCGAATCTGTGGAATTCATTGCCACAGACGGCTGTGGAGGCCAAGTCATTGGCCATTTCTAAAGCGGAGATTGACAAGATTCTTGATTAGTAGGTGTCAAAGGGTATGGGGACAAGGCAGGAGATTGGGGTTGAGAGGGAAGGATGTATCAGCCATGACTGAATGGCAGAGTAGACTTGATGGGCCGCAAGGCCTCATTCTACTGCTATGACATGGATCTTATGAATAAAATGAAGCTAAGGAGAACTTATAAATATAGCTTTTTAGGGGTTAGAGAAGGAGTGTAGTAATAAAGTAAGAGGGTGGTGGTTCAACAGGATTAGGATGTGAGAGAGTTTTTAATCAGTTTGAGTGTTGGGTGAAGGAAGAAATCTCAAACAGGGCCAGCAGGTGTACTGGTATCAGGTCACTGATAACCTACTTATTTTATTTTCCAGGAGCTTGCTGGTTTCTTTGCAGGGATTCAATCATCAAACAGCCATTCTCAGGACTCTGGATTTCTAGTTTGGGAATACAGATGCACCCCTTTGCAAATTAACAAATTTAAGCATGTTGTTATTCATTCGACCTTTAAAAGACATTTGGAAAGGTACGTGGACAGGAAAGGTTTAGAGGGTTATGTGCCAAACTCGGGCATGTGGGACTTGCGTAGATGGGGCATCTTGGTCGGCATGGGCAAGGTGGACTGAAGGGGCTGTTTCCATGTTATATGACTCTAATGCAAATGGTCACTCTGACCAACACTGAAAATTACTGGACTCCAGACGAACACCAACATATAGAGCTTCCAGGGAATTTGGAAAACCAAAGTAGGGGAAGGATTAAAAAAAAAAAAAGAATATCTTCTAATAATAATAATAATATCTTTAATTGTCATTGCACATAGGTGCAACGAGATTTGGTATGCAGCTTGCATCCGATGTCATAACTTAAACAACTAATAAAATTTAGATACCCCGAGAAACATGGTTTATAAAAAAAAGAACAGTAAAACAGTCTAAAGTGCATATATGTCTGTGTCGGGTCGATGTGCGACGTGACCATCCGAGGGAGACAGTTCATGAAGGTGGGGGGCACTCAGCAGGGCTGGTTCCGAGCAGCTATTGCTCTGGGGATGAAGCTGTTCCTGAGTCTGGAGGTGCGGGCGTAGAAGGCCTTGTAACGTCTGCCGGAAGGTAGGAGTTCGAACAGACTATTACAGGGGTGTGAGGAGTCTTTGTGGATGCTGACGGCCTGCCTGAGGCACCGTGTATAGTAGATGCCCTCCAAGGCTGGTAGCTGTGTCCCAATAACTACTGTATTGCACGCTAGGCAGTTGAAGATGGAAATTAAGAAATATTAGTGACTGTTTAATAATGCAAAACAGAAATTACTCACGTGATACAGAAGAAGCCTTCCTCTTCACAGTAACACTTGTCGCAGCCTCTTTGAAACTTCTGGCCTGGTTTGAAAATCTTGTCATTGTGTTTGCATTTCCCTGAAAATAGAACGCGTCAAACGTTGATCAATCCAGTTACTGCCGTCAGGATTAAGTTCATTGGAGATAAATTACATGGCATTCCCCATGCTGGGAATGTGATCATTTGGTCAGGCCATTGGGCTGGCCATGTTAGCACAATTAATTCACCTTTATGGAATAACTTCAAATCAAAGAAAAAGACAGAGAAGCGTCACCCACGCCATTGTCTCCTTGTTATTGATTGTTCCCAGATAAGTGAGGCTAGAAATGGCACCTTTCTACTTTTCATGAGGGCATAGAAAAGGATGGACTATTCACTAATCTGCCTCATCTTGAGACACACTACATCAACTTTATTTTATGCTGATGACCTTATTAAACTTTATTACCTTTTTGAAAAGGTGATTAACAGTTTTGATTGGTGTCAATGTGAGACGGTAAGGAACAATTCCTTCAGTGTGAATACAACATGAATTATTTAGTCTGCACACTGTGAAGCTTGGCATCTGCCAGTCTTGACTTTCCACTATCCTTCTGTACACATGTAGTGCTAATGCTGCCTTATCCACCAGAGAGGGCATTGTTGATGAAGAATGTGTGGTAACTCAGATGGAATAATCAAGTGATGGATTACATCATAACACTCTCAATAACTTAATTTACTTCAACTACATCCAGAATTTTGTTGCCATTTCTTAACTTGCTCCAAATTCCTTTAACCCAACAAACGTATGCTTGCTGACTTCCATTGATTTCCAGTCCGGCAACACTTCAATTTTAAATTTCTCATCCTTGTGTTCAAAACTCTCCGTTGTACGTTCCGATCTGTGTAACAGAATCAGGCATTCCTCCAGTACCTTTCTGACAGCCCTGATCTCAATTGAGAAGATGCTGTGATGTGGAATTTGAAATGGTCCTTAAAACTCCTCTAAATGCCATATTAGCGTCATATAGCACGGAAACAGGCCCTTCGGCTTACCTTGTCCACGTGGACCCTTCTACACTAGTCCTCCCTGCCTGTGTTTGCCCCACATCCCTCTAAATCTCCAATAGCTTGTCATCAAATCTTGTCTAATCAGGATGTGCATTGCCGTGTTACAGTTGAAAGTGTGGAATTAAAGCAGTTGGCAGCCCTGTTTGGTGAGCAATGAGTCCAGAATTTATGGAGGTTGCTGTATTTGATCTTTCTGCAGGGGCTGTATCAAGACTTGGAATTCAGCCATAAGATATGACAAACAGTTGTGTTAAAGAAGGAACTGCAGATGCTGGAAAATCGAAGGTACACAAAAATGCTGGAGAAACTCAGCGGGTGCAGCAGCATCTATGGAGCGAAGGAAATAGGTAACGTTTCGGGCCGAAACCCTTCTTCAGACTGATAGGGGGTGGGGAGAAGAAAGGAAAAAAGGAAAAGGCGGAGGAGGAGCCCGAGGGCTGGGGGAGGGGAGGAGACAACCAGATGGCTGATGAAGGGGAGGGGACAGCCAGGGCTAGCAGAATTGGGAGAATTCAACGTTCAGTGACTTCAATGACAAACATCTGCCTTAAAACAAAAATGGAGGTCAGACTTAAAACTTTGTGAGCCTCAAAACTGGGACAAAAAGCATTTACACCCTTGGTTCGCTGCAGTCACTGCGAATCATCCAGCTATCAGACCAAAATTGGCAGCAAGGCTTTCAAATTGTAACTCGTCAAATGACACAATGTGTGTCGCGTTCCTGATTCACAATAATTTCGTGCCTTTACTATTGCGACGCGTTTTATTCATGATAGACACAAAAAGCTGCAGTAACTCAGCGGGTCAGACAGCATCTCTGGAGAGAAGGAATAAGTGACTCCTTCAAACAGCACCCCCAATGTGAGAAACTCTCGCTGCACCCTCTCTGCTGAAGTTCTCTCTCCGACGAGAGTTCTGCAACATCATCATCTCTCGCTGCAGCCCCTCTGTGAGATACTTCGCACTTTATTCATATTTGCAACTTCTCCGTGGTTTCAATTAGCCGGGCCATTATTCCCCACTCTGAGTGAAAGACAATTCTTCCCCGCAGGACTCGCTTTCCAGTTGCTACTCTCTAGAAGTTAATGTTGGATGCTTCCCAACATCCACCCCTCATCCACAGCGAACTTGGTCAATCCGATTTGGCGCAAGTCAGAAAGGAGGAATATTCTCAACCTCCCGCGAGAGGCGAAGCCACACTTCCAACCACCTGCCCCGTGCAATCTAATCTGGCTGCTTTGCAATGGTTGGATAATATTTTTTTTTAAGTCTTGCCATTCTATCCAGTCCCCTCGGGTTCTGCACCCTTCTCCTCCCACGCACCCACCCGCACTAAGCCAAAACATTCGTCTAAAACAGAATAATTAGGCCATTGCTCGACCCTGCCTACACAAATGTTTGCTCCTCTCCCAGCTCCGATGGTAACGGCGGGCTGCTAACCTTTCCACTGGCTGCGCTTTGGGGTGTTTAAGAAGGCATGTATTAAATGAGCTCGAGTGTCGGGGAAAATAGTTCACCGCAGGTCTGGAAAAAGTTAAACCGACTTATGCGATGTTTGCACTTTTTAACTTCGGGGACTGATTTAATACATTTTCGTTCTCCTACTTAATTAGGGAAATAAAGAGGTTTGCGTCGATCATCTCATTCTTTTCCAGCGCTCGTCCATAAACTATTGATTTTATTCCCCAAATTTGCACGGTGGATGTCACGGAATAAGTTCTGTATTAATTGTATGTAACGTCGCTTATAACTCGGTGTCGACGGACTGCGCCTGGTTGTAGCCTCCCTCCAGTTGCAACCGAGTATCGGAGAGTAAGCGATTGAATACTAAGTTCCAACGCCTTTTTACGAAGGGAGCCGATCTGCAACGACGCCCATCCTTGTCCTCCACAGATGCTGCCTGACCCGCTGAGTTACTCCAGCACTCGCTGCGTGTTGCTCAAACATGCAGCATCTGCTGTTCCTTGTGTTTCCAACCCCACAATACGGCCATTCCCAACTCCTTTGGGAACTACGGGCTGCCAACCCTTCCACTGACCGTGCCTTAGGAAGCTTAAGAAGGTGTTACCATGTATTAGATTACATCCTTGCAAAAGTATCTACTGTGAACATGATGAAAAGTGACGCCCGAGATTCATGGGTTGAGTTATAATAATATTATTGAGACATGAAGTCAGACAGCATGGAATTAGACCATTCGGCCCAACCTGCCTATGCAGACCAAAATGCCCCATCTACATTAGTCCTACCTGCCAACGTTTGGCCCGGCCCGCATCCCTCAAAACTTGAAGCTAGACACAAAATGCTGGAGTAACTCAGTGGGTCGGGCAGCATCTCTGGAGAAGGGGAATAGGTGACGTTTCGGGTCGAGACCCTTCTTCAGTTCCTTCCTATACATTGTCTTTAAACCTTTATCTTTCAGACAACTCTCGGAAGAGACCGTGTGTCTGGTCAATGTCGCTGTTGGGCAATGGATGGAAGTGATCTGTGGGAGTGAAAGAATGATCCTGCTCCCATTGCAGCCACTTTAGGATCATTCCCTTCTCATCCAGCCTCATTCAACCCGTTATGCCCCATCCCACACACCGACCCGGCTGCCCTTTGCTTACCTTGACCGAAATAGAGCCCCGCTTCGGAAGGACTCGCCACCCAGAGAAGGATCAAAGCTAGACAGAGCACTGCATACACAGACAGCCGACTCCAGGACGCGCCGGGCTCCATCTCAATGCACAAGGAGGTAGCTTCAAACCGGAGAACAGGAGCGGCTGAGGGCGGCTAGCGTTGTGATGGGGACCCCGGCGCTCCGGGCTTTTATACAGAAGCAGCGTCCAGCACCTGGAGCCCACAGGTACTTGCATCTTTTATTGCAAGGAGCGCTGCCAGGAAACTCATTTCCTCCCTGGCGTGTTTTGCAGGACTTCGAGTTGGCTGCTTTGATGATTGCAGATCACGCCCAACCTGCGGCTGTCTCCCCCGAACGAGAGCCAGCTCGTCCCTCTCCCACCCTCCAAAAATAACACCGCCTCAAATATTGATTCACTTGGCGTGTGGACGAGCCGGGAATCTCTGACATTTCCTCCCCGCAACCGAGTGCCAAGAGCGTCAACGCCTCCATGACAACCGGCGCTGGGTCTGTGTTTCATGTCAACATTGCAAGCCCTGCCCTCAGTCTCTGCAGCGGGACTCAACAGAGGGTCACAAAAAAGCTGGAGTAAAAACACAGCGGGTCAGGCAGCATCTCGGGGGGAAAGGAATAGGTGACGTTTCGGGTCGAGACTGGGAGTCAGGGGAGAGGGAAACGAGAGATATAAACGATGATATAGCGAGATAAATAACACATGAATGAAAGATATTACGGTCCATGGTTGGCCGTGGGCCAGGTGCTAATGAGTTATACAGACAATGAAACTCACCAGGACGACAATGAAACTAGTACAACGACCAGGATGGGGGAGGGATTGAAGAGAGGGGAGGCAGGGGTTATGTGAAGTTAGAGAAATCAATATTCACGCCGCTGGGTTGGAGGCAGTCAAGTGTTTTATTGTCGTATGTCCTGAGAGGGAACAATGACATTCTTACTTGCAGCTGCACAACAGATGTAACCACTCTGTAACCACTATAATTTAAAAAATTGTTCAGTTCAGAGATACAGCGCGGAAACAGGCCATTGGGTCCACCTAGTCCGCGCCAACCAATGATCTCCGCACACTAACACTATTCTACGCATACTAGGGACAATTTATAATTTTACCAAGCCAATTAGCCTACAAATCTGTACATCTTTGGTGTGTGGGAGGAAACCGAAGCAGCCAGAAAAAACCACCACAGATCACGGGAGAGAACGTACAAACTCCATACAGACAGCAACCCTAGCCAGGATCAAACCCGTGTCTCTGGCGCTGTAAGGCAACAATTCTACCGCTGTGCCACCCCATTCACTATATTTACTATATAATAAAACAATAATTGTGCAAAGACGTAAACAATGCATCAAGTCTATGGAGCTCGGAGCAAAGTTGGAGGTTGTACAGTTTAATCAACTGAAGGTTGTTGGGAAGAAGCTGCTCATGAACCTGGATGTTACAATTTTCAGGCTTCCATACCTTCTTATTGATGGTAGGATCGAAACGTGATTGTGATCAGGGTGGTCTGAGTCTCCGATGATGCTGGCTGCTTTATTGAGGCAGACTCTTGAAGATCGCTTTGATGTTAGGAACGTCAGTACACGTGATGGACTGGGCAGTGCTCACCTCCTTCTAGTAATCATTGTTCCTGGGTGTTTGAATTGCCAAACCAGGCCATGATGCATCCAATCTATATGCTCTCCACTGTACACCTGCAGAAGTTCAAGAGAATATTCATTGACGTACCAAATATACTCGCAACAAACACTTCTGGAGGAGCTCAGTGGGTCAGGCAGCATCTGTGGATGGAAATGGGCAGATGTGTTTCAACTCTGGATTCCTCTCATGATCTCCCGACCTGAAACATCGACTGTCTATTTCCTCCCACAGGTGTTCTATGAACTCCTTCGACCTTTCACGAGTATGTTCACGAGCTCCTACGAGCTCCTATGAGTAAAAAGTTTTTTAAAAATTCATCACGAGTATTTGTCCACGAGTAAAAACTTTTTTTACTTGTGGACATTGAAAAAACTTCACGAGTAAAAAAAGTTTTTTCAATATCCTGTGAAAAATGTCCACGAGTAAAAAAAATACTTGTGATGAAAAAAATGTTGCTTTGTACTCGTAGGAAGGTCGTAGGAGTTCGTAGAATACCACGAGTTTGATTTTTTTTTAAACTCGGGAGAGCTCTTGGGTAAACTCGCATCGTGGGACAGGGGCTTAAGCGAGAAAAGACTTTAAAAACATGTTTTAGACAAGGCTGTAGAAGAAAATGAGATGGCGACATTTCAATGCTAGATAGAACATAGAACAGTACAGCACAGGACGAGGCGCTTCTGCCAACAATGTCTGTGCTAAACATGATGCCAACATAAACAAATGTCCTCTGCCTGCACGAGATCCATATCCCTCTGTTCCCTGCATATCCCTGTGCCTACCTAAAATCCCCTTCAATACCACTATTATATCTTCCTCCACCACTACCCCTGGCAGCATGTTCCAGGCATCCTCTGTGTAAAGAACATTGCCTCATACATTGCCTTTAAACTTTACCCCTCTCACCTTAAAGCTATGCCCTCTGCAATATCATATGTCTCTGATTCTGTGCTGGGGATGTCACAAGGTGGCTATGTTACTTAGTAAACAAGATGACTGAGCCCTTTTTGTGTCCAACATGTTGACAGAATTGATCGCCCGACACGTCACTGAGTACATCGTGTTGTCGTCTCCGGGGATCGCCACGAGGAGACTTCTGTCGTGATCCCCGTTCTCCTTGTGACCATGTGGGTTTCCTCAAGTCCTCCGGTTTCTTCCCACCTCCCAAAGACATGCAGATTTGTAGGTTAATTGGCCTCTATAAATTGCCCCTAGTGTGTAGGGAATGGATGCAAAAGTGAGATTACATAGAACTAGTGTGTTAATTGGCTTCGGTAAAAATTGTAAATTGTCCCTATTGTATAGGATAGTGTTAATGTTCGGGTGATCACTGGTCGGCGCAGTGGGCCGAATGATCTGTATCCGCGCTGTATCTCTTAAATCAGTATCTCTAAAGTAAAGTCATTAGCAACCCTCTAACCGTATGATAGCTCACCTGTAGCTGTGAATGATACCAATATCTCTGCTAAGAGCCCTACAATTTCTTCCCTAACATCCTAGCATACACTTGATCAGGTCCCAGGAATTTATCTACCATTATACATTTGAGACCTCCAGTACCTCCTCTTCTGTCAACTCACTTCAGGACATCACTATTAACTTTTCCAAGTTCACAGTAAATATAGACAATACCTGCTTTAAGTAAAAAGTGAGTTACGTAAACCATCAAAATTGGCCCTGTTAAGAAAGAACTGCAGTTGCTGGAAAAATCAAAGGTAGACAAAAAAGCTGGAGAGGCAGCATCTATGGAGTGAAGGAATAGGCGACGTTTCGGGTCGAGACCCTTATTCAGACTGATGTCAGGCCCTGTGATACTTTTGGACCAGTCCTATCCTTTCTCATAATTTAAAAAACAACTAAGAGAGTTATGTTCCCTGATCCCAATGTGCTCCCTCACTAAGACTTCAGGCACCTACTCTGCCTTATTTCCCAAGAAGAGGTTGAGTTTTGCCCCCTCTCTAGAAGGGCCATCTACATATTGATTGAGAACATTTTCCTGAACACACTAAACAAGTCCACCCCACCCAGACCTGTCGCATTTTGGCTGCCCCCGTGGGTATTTGGAAAGTTAAAATCACCAACTAACACAACCCTGTTCTTCTTGCAGCTCTCTGTGAGTTCCCTATATTTCCTCCTCTAACTCCCATTGATTATTGGGGATCGTATAATACAATACAATACAATCCCATCACATGTATCACCCCACTAGACAGGTCCCCGGCAATATCTCTCTAAATACTACCATGATTTGCTCCGTAATCAACAAAAAACAACTACACCATTCTTACCTCTACCTCTATCCCTCCTGTAGTATTTTCCACATCTTTGCCCTCAAATGGGGCCACTTCATCTAATCTCATGTTATTTACTTCCTTGACCTTGTCTATAATCCTCTTTCCCAATGCATATTCAATTGGTTTTTAAATAATGTCAAAATCTCTCTCCCAATAATCCCTTGTGGTAAAATATTACACGTTCTTATAAACCTAAAACAAGCTTTACACATGTGCTGAAAAGGTCTTCTAATTTGTCTCATTATCCTTCTGGTAGTAATGTCCTTGGTTATTGATTTGCAAACTAAATATTGAATCAGGTAATAGAATATGAAAATAAAAAGAAGGCAGATCTGAATTGAAAGCAGGTCAGTCAACATCTGTGGAGAGGTATACTGAGTTTGAGTCATAGAGTCGTACAGCACGGAAACAGGCCCTTCGGCCCAACTTGCCCATGCCGAACATAATGCCCCATTTACACTTGTGCCACCTGCCTTCATTTGGCCCATAACCCACTAAACCTTTCCTATGAATGTACTTGTCCAAATGCCTTTTAAATGCTGTTATAATCCCTGCCTCACCTATCTCCCCTGGCAGCTCATTCTGTACACCCACCACCCTCTGTGTCTAAGATACTTTATCAGAACGGGGAAAGAGAGAAGAACAAGTTTGTTTTAATTTGAAGAGAGAATGGGAGATATATAGGAAAGGGGAATATCTGTGATGGGATGAGACCAGGTGAGATGGATAAAGCAGGACATTTTATAAGGTGATTAAGATTCTTTGTCTGTATTATATGCTGCTGATAGCAGAGTGTGGAATGTGTCCAGCAAGTCAGGCTGTACTTGTGGAAAGAGAACAACCAAGGCAATATCACAGATGGATGACACTGCAGAAATGACCCAGTTCTAATATAGGCAGGAAGAAAGAAGAATGAAGTTGGAGAATTTCATATTGAGTGTGGAAGACTGCAGTGTGCCCAGACAGTAGATGAGCATCTCCTCACTGAGCTTGCATTGTGTCTCAGTATAACAGGGCTGGAGGCCACAGACTGATAGGTCGGAGTGGGATGCAGAATGACAGTGGCAGGCAGGCAGTAGAACTCAGAGTCGTCACTGTGGATTGATGTAAGTGCTTCACAAAGCCATCACCCGTCACCCAATTTGGGGTGGCACGGTGATGCAGCGTTAGTGTTGCTGCCTTACAGCACCAGAGACCCTGGTTCGATCCTGACCACGGGTGATGTCTGTACGGAGTTTGTACATTCTCCCCGTGACCAGCATGAGCTTTCACCGGGTGCTCCGGTTTCCTCCCACCCTCCAAAGACATACGGGTTTGTAGGTTAATTGGTTTCAGTAAAATTGTAAATTGTTCCTAGTGTAAAGGATAGTGTTCATGTGCAGGGATTGCTAGTTGGCGTGGATTCGGTGGGTCAAAGGGCCTGTTGCCGCACTGCAACACTAAACTAAACAGGGTTTGATTTCTCTAATGTTGAGGCGACTAGACTTTGAGCATTAAACTGTAAAAAGTGCACAGTGATTAATTGTTTCAACTGGAAGAACTCTTTGGATGTAGATGCAAGGAACTGCAGATGCTGGAATCTTACATAGAACACAAAGTTCTAGATAACTCAGTGGGTGAGCCAGCATCTTTGGAGAACATGGATAGGCAATGTTTTGGGTTGTGGCCCTTACTCAGAAGAAGGGTTCCGGCCCAAATTGTCACCTATCCATGTCCTCCAGAGTTACTGACTGATCTGCTGAGATAGTCCTGCACTTAGTGTTCTACATGTTTCGAAAGATGTTGCTTGAGAAGGACAGTAATAGTGAGGATAAAAAAATAGACAAAGGAATTGCAAAGGTATCTTCAAAATACTACAGGGAGGGGAATATGTGTTTGGTGGCGAAACCCTGTTGGACTTGGTCCAAGCTATAAAGGATGATCTGTTGAATACACAGACTGGTGGGATGGAACTAATAATTATTGTTTGTTGCAAGTGCAACAGAATGCAAAAGTAGCAAGATTCTACATTATAAAGACCTCATCTGGAGTACTGTGATGTGTTGAATAACTTATTGGAGAAAGATGATAATATGTTGGTAACATTTCAGAAGAGGTTTACCAGACTAATACCAGGAATGGGCAAGTTGACATGAGGAATGGCTGTCCTATGAGGCTAGGCTTGTATTTAGTTTAGTTTTTGGAGATACAGCGTAGGAAAAAGCCATTTGGCCCACTGAGTCTGTGCAGACCAGCGATCACCCATACACGAGTTCTATCCGACATACTAGGGACAATTTACAGAGGCAAATTAACCTACAAACCTACACGTCTTTGGAATGCAGGAGGAAACCAGAGTACCCAGAGAGAACCCATGAATCAAAGGGAGAATGCACAAAGTCGGTATAGACAGCTGGACAGCACCCACAGTCAGGATCAAACCAGGTCTCTGGCGTGTAAGGTTACCCCTGTACCACAGTGTCACCCTTGTATCTGCTGGAGTTTAGAAGAGTGAGAGGGACTTATTTGAATCATATAATATCTTAAGAGCAAGAAGACACAATGCGCTGGAGTAAATCAAAGGATCAGGCAGCATTTCTGGAAGACATGGATAGGCGACATTTCGGATTGGGACCCTTCTTCAGACCTGAAACGTTCCTATCCCTGTCCTCCAGAGATGCTACTTGACACGCTGAGTTATTTCAGTACTTTCTGTTCTTTTTTGTAAACTAGCATCTACAATTATTTGTGTCTACAATATCTTGGGGGATCTTGAGTTTCCTTTTGTGGAAAAAACAAGAACTTGGGCCAGGTGGGTGGGGTGGGGGTGTGGGAGGAGCAGGCACTGTTGGAAAATAACATATTACCCATTTAAGACAGAGATGAGGTGAAATCTTTACTCTAAGAGGATCATAAACCTTTGGAGCTCTCCTCCTCTAAGTGTGGTGGAAACAGGGTTTCTGAATATTTTTAAAGCACATAGTTACATAGTGTGGTGCATAGATTTATGGTAAGCAAACAGTGGAAGTGACTGCAGGAAGACTGGAATGCACAGTTGTGTTTGCAGTTATTTAAGCATTGATCCAAAGGACTGCTCCTGTTCCTAATGCGTATGTTCATATCTAATGTCATTTTGAAAAGATCATCTTCAGGGTCCATAAACAGAAATATTCATTCCAGTGGAATAGTGATTTTTCAGAATTGCAAACTCTCCACTGTTGACCCAATCCTTACCTTTGGTTAGATTTGTTATTCTCCCCAAAAGCAATGATCTGAATGGTGTGCAATAATCCAGCCAGGACTCAACCAGTAGCTTGAACAAATTAATGTTCATAAATTCATAAGTGATAGGAGCAGAATTAGGCCATTTGGCCCATCAATTCTCCTCCACCATTCAATCATGGCTGATCTTATCTCTCCCTCCTAACCCCATTCTCCTGCCTTCTCCCCACGACCCCTGACAACCGTACTATTCAAAAATCTATCAATCTCTGCCTTAAAAACATCCATTGACTTGGCCTCCACAGCCTTCTGTGGCAATGAATTCCACAGATTTACCACCATCTGACTACAGAGGTTCCTCCTCATCTCCTTCCTAAAGGAACGTCCTTTAATTCTGAGGTCCTAGACTCTCCCACTTGTGGAAACATCCTCTCCACATCCACTCTATCCAGACCTTTCAACATTTGTTTTTCTTTGTAGTGTTATTTTCAGCTTTGCATTTTCTTTGCATACCTGAGAGAGCCCACAGCTTCATTGAGGCTGTCTGCCACTGATGTTCTGAGAACTATTCAAAACGTGCAGCTCAAATACTATTCATATACTCCTCCTTAACAGTGGTCATTCTTCACAAGCTAGTTGCAATGCTTCCTATTAATTATCGTGGATTGGAATGTACCAGGATCAGACTGGAGATTAGTTTGGGAAGAATGGGCAAATAAGGATGGTCCTCACCTAAATTAACAGGTCAGAGCTCATTGGCAAACAAACAGAGTTACATTGCACACTTGACAAAAGAGACATGTGTGGATGAGTCAGAGGACATGTTGATGAAGATGATCTCAGTGGTGTGTCATCGTGAAGATTGATATTCACCTGGTTAAACTCATGATGTCATTTTCTGATTTCACAACCACAACTCTTGTGAATTATCTATACCTTAAAACGTGAGAAGATAAGATCTAGGAGCAGGAGTAGGACAGGTGGCCCCACATATCTGCTCTGCAGATCAAGGAGCCACAGGGAACTGCAGATGCTGATATATTGTGTAGAACACAAAGTGTTGGAGTAAATCACAGTGTCAGGCAGCATCTCTGGAGGATATGGATAGGCGACATTTTGGGTTGGGTTGAGTTGAGTCTGAAGAATGGTCCCAATCCAAAATTTCCATGTCCTATTGAATAAGATCATGGAACATAGCACATAGAACAGTACACCACAGGAACAAGCCCCTCGACCCACAATGTTTGTGCCAAACATGATGTCCTGATCTCATCTGCCTGTACGATCTAAATCCCTCTATTCCCTGCACTTCCAAGACTAAAAGCCTATTAAACTCCACTGTCATATATTGCTTCAACCACCACCCCTGGCAGTGAGTTCCAGGCCCCCACCACTCAACGTGTAAAAAAACCCTGCACATCTCTATTAAACTTTCGCCCTGATATGTTGTCAGTCTCAGCTCCACTCCCAGTCATAAACTTTGACTCCTTTGCAGCCCAAAATCAGTATCTTAAATATATTCTGACTCAGTCTCAATAGCACCCTGAGGTTCAAACTCTTAAAGGTTCACAACTCTGGCAAAGGAAGTGTCATCTCCAATTTATGTAGGTGACCTCTTACTCTGACACCATGCTAGATTATACTACCTCTCGGCATTTCCCTTGTCAGAGTTATGTCCATAAGATCCCCATATCTTTCAAATTCTAATGAGTATGGGCACAATCTGCTCAACCTTTCATTGTGCAACAATCTCTCCATTTCAGAAAACAACCCGGTGAACTTTTGTGAACTGCCTCCTTAAATAACGAGACCCGGCCTTTCTCATCCCTCTTCTCCCCGCTCGCATCAGGCAGAAGATACGAAAGTTCAGAAGCACGTACCACCGGACTGAGGAACAGCTTCTTCCCCTCTGTTATCAGACTTTGGCGGCACAGTGGAGTGGCGGTAGAGTCGCTGCCTTACGGCACCAGAGACCAGGGTTCGATCCTGACCACGGGTGCTGTTGGTACGGAGTTTGTACGTTCTCCCTGTGACCGCATGTGTTTTCTCTGGGTGCTCCGGTTTCCTCCACTCCAAAGACGTGCAGATTTGTAGGTTAATTGGCTTCAGTAAAGATGGTAAATTGTCCCTGGTGTGTTGGATTGTGCTAGTGTATGGGGATCACTGGTCAGTGGTGGGTCGAAGGGCCTGTTTCTGTGCTGTATCTCTAAAATAAACAAAACTAATTTCTCATTGAAATCCAGGTACTCAATGTTTACTAGTTCCCTCTATCCAATTTGCTCGTTGTACTCTCGATTCTCATAAACTTGTAAAATGCAATTTCACTTTCATAAACCACACTGGGCAGCACAGTTGTGCAGCAGTAGAGCTGCTGCCTCACAGCACCAGAGATCCGGGTTCCATCCTGACTAGATTAGTTTATTATTGTCATGTTGTTGCATCCTATCCAGTCAGCAAAAAGACTATACACGATTACAATCAAGTCGTCCACAGTGAACAGATACAGGATAAAGGGAATAATGTTCAGTGCAAGATTAAGTCTAGTAAAATCCAATTTATGATAGTACGAAGGTCTGTAATGAGGTAGATGGCAGGTCAGGACCGCTCTCTAGTTGATGATAGTTGCCTGATACCAGCTGGAAAGAAATTGTACCTGAATTTGGATGTATGTGTTTTCACACTTCTGTAACTCTTGTCTGATGGGAGGGGAGACCAGGGTGAGACTCGTCCTTGATTAGTGGCCTTGCTGAGGCAGTGTGAAGTGTCGATGGAGTCAATGGAAGGGAGGTCTGTTTGCGTGATAGCCTGGGCTATGCCCACACTCTCTGCAATTTCATACGCTCTTGAATGGAGCTGTCTATGCAGAGTTTGCACATTCTCCCTGTGTCCGCATGGGTTTCCTCCGGGTGCACCTGTTTCCTTGATGTATCCTGAACCTAAACTAAACACTGACTTCACACAATTGTATTATGATGTTCCAACTGATGTGAAGCTATTTTCTTTTGATTGAACTGCACCATTTCCAATTGATAGATGTCAAGCTATCTGACCTATAGCTTCCTGGCTTGAATCAGGACATTATAGTTGTAGTTTTCTAATCCACTGGGACCTTTCCAGAACCTCAAGAATTTTGGATGATCACAACCAACACATCCATCAGCTTTGAAGCTCTTTTTATGCACCCTGGGATGCAGGCCATCGGTTTAGGGCAACTCGCCAGCCTTTATTCCCCATTATTTTGACTAGTTTTTCAGAGCGATCATGATTCCTCGCTCGTGTTTTCCCTCAGACTTTCTACTATTATTGGGATGTTTTTAATGTTATCATTGCACACCGCTGCAAAATATTTGTTCAATGTCTTTGCCATTTCCTCGTTTCCCATTATTAATTCCCCAATCTCATCCTCTCAGGCATTAATGTTTACCTTGGCTATTCTCTTCCTAGTAGAAGCTCTTACTATGTATTTTTATATTTCTTGCTTGCTTCCTCCCATAATCTATTTTTGCTCTTTTTTTCAGTCACCTTTTGCAAGGTTTCTAAATGTTTCACTTTCTTTCAGCTCACCGCTAATCTTTGAGGCCTTGTGTGATTTTACTGCCAACTTGTCAATGGCCTGAGCTGACTTTCTGGGCCACAGATGGATCGTCCTCTTTATACTGTGTTTATTACCCAGAAGCATGTATGTAGAGCATTGCATAGAACACAGAATGATACAGCAAAATTGCAACTGAAAATCCTGATGTAAGAGCTTCAAACTGAAATGTTCACTCTGCTTCTTTATGCACAGTTGTAGCCTGGTCTGCTGAGTATTTCTGGCCTTTTCTGTTTTTATTTCAGATTTTCAGCTTCTGCAGGTTTTTGCTTGTTAATGTAAATGTATCCTGTTGTGATCTCTCTTCCACAGATGATCTTTTAATGTGAGATCATTAATTAATCCTGTCTCTTTGCACATGACTAGATCTAAAATAATATTCTCCCTATTTACTTTAGTTTAGAGTTTAGTTTAGAGATACAGCGTGGAAACAGGCCCTTCGGCCCACCGGGTGCACGCCGACCAGCGATCACCCGTACTAACCTGGCTCTCTCCTATACTCAAGGGACAATTTACAGAACCCAATTAACCTACAAATCTACATGTCTTTGGAATATGGGAGGAAACCGGAGCACCCAGGGAAAACCCATGCAGTCACAGGGAGAACGTACAAACTCAGTACAGATAGCACCTATAGTCAGGATCGAACCCAGGTCTCTGGCACTGTAAGACAGTAACTCTACCTCTGTGCCACTGTTGCTGCCCTCTGTTCTAAGAAAGATTCCTGAATACATTATATGAGCTTGTCTCGATGGCCATCTTTGCTGATTTGATTTGCCAATTTTGTGAAACTTAAAATTCATGTATGGTCTTTTCTCTGACTGGATCGCATGCAAACAACACTGTACTTCGGTGCACATGACAATAAACTAAACTATACTAAACTAAACAATTATTGCAGTACATTTCCTCTAGGAACCCACTATTTCTTGATATATATTCTGCCCTTCAATGTTGCGACTAGTTGGGAGACTCTATAACACTCCCACAACTAATTTCTGCACTTAATTTTCTTTTTTGTCTATCCCTATGAAATGTCTAGCCATCTGCAAAATTTAGTCCCCACCCTTAGACTGCTAATAATAGTAATTAGACCATACACATTTATTTACAATTGCCTTTATCTTGTGAATGTGTTGTGCATTCAAAACAGCCATCCATTTTCCTCTTGACTTAGAACATACATAGCACAGTTCACCACAGAAACAGGCCCTTCGGCCCACAATACCTATGCCAAACATGATGCCAAAATAAACTAATCTCGTCTGCCTGTACATGATCCATATCCCTCCATTCTCTGCATATCCTTGTGCCTGTCTAAACGCTTCTTAAATGCCACTTTTGTATCAGCCTCCACCCCTGGCAGTGTATTCCAGGCATCTACTACCCTCTGTGGAAAAAAAATGGCCTCACACATCTTTAAACTTTGCCCATCTCACCTTAAAGTAACACCCTCTAGTTCTTGACAATTCCACTCTGGGCAAAAGGTTCTGATTGTCTTCTCTATCTATGCCACTCATAATTTTATATTCTTCTATCAAGTCTTCCCTCAACCTCCAGTGCTCCAGAGAAAGCATTCCAAGTTTGTCCGACATCCCTGGGTAGTAAACATTCCCTAATAAAGGCAACATTCAGGTAAACCTCTTCTGCAACCTCTCCAGAGTCCCAAGATTCTTCCTGTAATGGGGTGACCAGAACTGCATGCAATATTCCAAATGCAGCCTAACCAGTTTTATAAAGCTGCAAGATGATTTTCTTGCTCTGATAACTCAATGGCCTGCGATGAAAGCAAGCATACCATATGCCTTCGGTTCTCGACTGGAAACGTCACCCATTCCTTCACTCCAGAGGTGTTGCCTGTCCCGCTGAGTCACTCCAGCATTTTGTATCTATATCTTGCCTTTTTTACTACTCTGTCTAATGATTTTTGACTTTCAAGGAGCTATGGACTTGGACTACAGTGGTGCAGCGGCACAGTTGTTGCCTTACAGCGCCAGAGACCCGGGTTCGATCCTGACTCTGGGTGCTGTCTGTATGGAGCTTACACATTCTCCCTCTGACCGCGTGGGTTTTCTCCGGGTGCTCCGGTTTCCTCTTGCATCCCAAAGACGTGCCAGTTTGTAGGTTAAATGGCCCCTGGAAATTGTAAATTGTCCCTAGTGTGTAGGATAGCGCCAGTGTACTGTGTGATCGCTGGTTCTCGCGGCTCGGTGGGCCGAAGGGCTTGTTTACACACTGTATCTCTAAAGTCTAAAAAGATAACCTTCAATACAATTGTTCCAGAATTATGCATGTTCAAATGTAGTAAGTGTTATCCTGTGGTGGACAATGAATAGTTGTCCTGTGGTGGACAATGAATGAAGAGCACAAACAGGTAAGTGTGAAAAAATGGCCAGCATTCCTCTGCAGTGAAAACTGGTGAAAAGCATGTCTTAATCCTTGATGGAAGCTCTCAGACATCCTCCTACCGGCCACAGGATGAGAGAACAGGAACAGTCTGTGCTGTTTCACACACAGACAAAACAAACAGGAGCAGAGAAAAAGCGGTGCCACAAAAATCCCAACTATTTCTCCCTGCAGAGGTCATCTCACTTTCCAAGAAGTTGTTTTGCAAAGGTATAAATCTTCAAACCTTTCCATTGGCTCCAGTCAACTGACTTGCTTAGGGCCGATTCTTCCTTCTAAGAGACGATCTATCACTGGGAATAGTCAAGTCTGTGTTAGGGTGGTGCATTTGACCGGGTCCCGTGTGAAGCCTTTTATTCCAGCATACTGCTGTTGCAGTCACTGTGCGTCAGGGAGAGGGGACAGCGGGGAAGATTGCGGGACGTTGTGAATCACACTCCTGAGTCAGATTTCCAAAACACCTTTGTCATTTTGCCCTGCAGCTTGTGAGCTCGGGAAGAAATGTGCCTTCTCACACTGACGTAAAAAGGGCGGCTGCCAACCAAGATGATCTCACAGCTGATGTGATGGGCAAATTGGGTGAGAATATCTACGTATTTCCACCAACAACAGAATATAAAGGGAGCATTCAACAAACATTGTGAAAGAAAAAATATCATGCAGGAGTCTTTATCAGCAATTGTAAAGAGAGAATGTTGGAACAGGTCTAATTCAAAAAATTCTACTTAAATAGTTAAACCCAAGGGATTAATCAAGAGTGACTTCTCTTTAATTTATGTTCATAAATGATAGGAGCAGAATTAGACCATTCGGCCCATCAAGTCTACACCGCCATTCAATCATGGCTGATTTATCTTTCCTTCTCATCCCCATTCTCCTGCCTTCTCCCCATAACCCTTGACACCCATACTAATCAACAATCTGTCAATCTCCGCTTTAAAAATACCCAATGACTTGTACTCCACAGCCGTCCGTGGCAATAAATTCCACAGATTCACCATCCTCTGACTGGAGAAATTCCTCCTTGTCTCCTTTCTAAAGGTACATCCTTTTATTCTGAGCCGATGGTCGCTGGTCCTACACTCTCCCACTAGTGGAAACATCCTCTCCACATCCACTCTATCCAGGCCTTTCACCATTCAGTAAATTTCAATGTCCCCCTCATCCATCTAAACTACAGCGAGTTCAGGCCCAGTGCCTTCAAATGATCATCAAATGTTAACCCAATCATCCCTGGAATAATTCTCGTAAACCTCCTCTGGACCCTCTCCAATGCCAGCACATCCTCAGATAGGGGGCCCAAAATACCTTTCACTATTCGGTGAGTTTCTATGAGGTCCTCCCTCATACTTCTAACCTCCAGCGAGCACAGTGCCATCATTCATAAAGTTTGTTCATTTGCGTCCCATAGTTGCATAGTTTAGACATATCTGGTTACTTGGTATTATTTTTATTATTTTGGTATTTGGTATTTGGTATTTGGTATACTTGGTATTATTTTCATTCACAAAGTATCACGGAGGAGATTTTAACATGTTTTCTTAGTGCTAAATAATGTGCATTGCCCACTATTACGGGGAATTACAGACCAGTAAGTCTAACATCGGTAGTGGGGAAACTGCTAGAGTCAGTTACTAAAGATGGGATAGCAGCACATTTGGAAAGTGGTGAAATTATTGGACAAAGTCAGCATGGATTTACGAAAGGTAAATCATGTTTGACGAATCTTATATAATTTTTTGAGGATGTAACTAGTAGAGTGGATAAGGGAGAACCAGTGGATGTGTTATATCTGGACTTTCAGAAGGCTTTCGACAAGGTCCCACATAAGAGATTAGTATACAAACTTAAAGCACACGGTATTGGGGGTTCAGTATTGATGTGGATAGAGAACTGGCTGGTAAACAGGAAGCAAAGAGTAGGAATAAACGGGTCCTTTTCAGAATGGCAGGCAGTGACTAGTGGGGTACCGCAAGGCTCAGTGCTGGGACCCCAGCTATTTACAATATATATTAATGATTTGGACAAGGGAATTGAATACAACATCTCCAAGTTTGCGGATGACACAAAGCTGGGGGGCAGTGGTAGCTGTGAGGAGGATGCTAGGAGGCTGCAAGGTGACTTGGATAGGCTGGGTGAGTGGGCAAATGCATTGCAGATGCAGTATAATGTGGATAAATGTGAGGTTATCCACTTTGGTGCCAAAAACAGGAAAGTAGACTATTATCTGAATGGTGGCCGATTAGGAAAAGGGGAGATGCAACGAGACCTGGGTGTCTTCATACACCAGTCATTGAAAGTAGGCATGCAGGTGCAGCAGGCAGTGAAGAAAGTGAATGGTATGTTAGCATTCATAGCAAAAGGATTTGAGTATAGGAGCAGGGAGGTTCTACTGCAGTTGTACAGGGTCTTGGTGAGACCACACCTGGAGTATTGCGTACAGTTTTGGTCTCCAAATCTGAGGAAAGACATTCTTGCCATAGAGGGAGTACAGAGAAGGTTCACCAGACTGATTCCTGGGATGTCAGGACTTTCATATGAAGAAAGACTGGATAGACTCGGCTTGTACTCGCTAGAATTTAGAAGATTGAGGGGGGATCTTATAAAAACTTACAAATTCTTAAGGGGTTGGACAGGCTAGATGCAGGAAGATTGTTCCTGATGTTGGGGAAGTCCAGGACAAGGGGTCACAGTTTTAGGATAAAGGGGAAATCTTTTAGGACCGAGATGAGAAAAACATTTTTCACACGGAGTGGTGAATCTGTGGAATTCTCTGCCACAGAAGGTAGTTGAGGCCAGTTCATTGGCTATATTTAAGAGGGAGTTAGATGTGGCCCTTGTGGCTAAAGGGATCGGGGGTATGGAGAGAAGGCAGGTACAGGATACTGAGTTGGATGATCAGCCATGATCATATTGAATGGCGGTGCAGGCTCGAAGGGCCGAATGGCCTACTCCTGCACCTATTTTCTATGTTTCTATGTTTCTATGTATACACATTGACAAGTAATACAAATAGTTGCATTTGTCCAAAAGATAGCAGTAAATGTTAAAAAATATATAGTTTTTACAACATTGACTGTACCATAAAGACAACCTGATTAATGGAAGAAGTATATTCTGCACTCTGTATATTTTCCTTTCCTCTACCTATTTTATTTGAATTGTATTTATGTATAGCATTACCTGATTGATTGAATAGTGTGTAAAAGAAAGCTATTCACTGTACCTCAGTGCACGTGACAATCATAAACCTGAACCTAAGTGTGCCAGAGCTGCTGCCTCACAGCGCTAGAGACCCGGATCCTGTCTTTGGGTTTATCCGTATGGAGTTTGTATGTTCTCCCTGTAACCGCATGGGTTTTCTCCGGGTGTTTTGGTTTGCTCCCCTATTCGAAAGATTGCAGATTTGTTGGTTAATTGGCTTCTGTAAATTGCCCCTAGTGTCTAGGTTGTGCAAGTGGGATAACATAGAACTAGCGTACAGGTGATCGATGGTCGGCATGGACTCAGTGGGCTGAAGGGCCCGTTTCCACATTGCATCTCTAAACTAAGCTAAATAGCTAGTAAATCTGATCAAAAAGTATTTTTTTCTTCATACAAGTACTTTCTTTTATGACTTCAAATGTACTTCACACACGTACACGTTCACTTCCTGTCATCTGACCAGAAACCACCCACAGGTTGAAAAGCAGCTTTGTGTTTGCTGGACAAAAATGGCTGGGGGTATTCATAATGTCCAGGCTGCTGTGACCGCAGCAGAACATTCCAGACTTTTCAATGATGTCTCAGTGGAAAGCTATGTTGCATTGCTGAGAGTTCAGGAAGTGCAGTCATTACAGCTCGGTCATGTTGACTAACGGGAGTCGTCACTGTCTGCAACACCAGTACACAACAACTGACGCAATGCTGATGAGGATGTCCTCTTGACCAGATGTGAAGCCAAAATTCTACCTGCCTTACCACCAGTGAGACAGACAGACAGCAGATTACAGGGGATAAAGTTGCTGTCGGGGAGGATTTAAACTAATGTGGCAGGGGGATGGGTGCAAGAGCAGAGCGGCAGGGGGGTGTAAAATTAGGGTAGAAGCAATAGGTAGCAAGGTGAAAAGTAAAAATGGCAGGCAGACAAAACCAGGGCAAAAATCAAAAAGGGCCACTTTTCAACATAATTGCATAAGGGGTAAGAGTGTTGTAAAGACAAGCCTGAAGGCTTTGTATCTTAATGCAAGGAGCATTCGTAATAAGGTGGATGAGTTGAATGTGCAGATAGTTATTAATGAATATGATATAGTTGGGATCACGGAGACATGGCTCCAGGGTGACCAAGGCTGGGAGCTGAACATTCAGGGATATTCAATATTCAGGAGGGATAGACAGAAAGGAAAAGGAGGCGGGGTAGCGTTGCTGGTTAGAGAGGAGATTAACGCAATAGAAAGGAAGGACATTAGCTTGGAGGATGTTGGAATCGATATGGGTAGAGCTGCGAAACACTAAGGGGCAGAAAACGCTAGTGGGAGTGGTGTACCGGCCACCTAACAGTAGTAGTGGAGTTGGGGATGGCATCAAACAGGAAATTAGAAACGCGTGCAACAAAGGTAAAACCATTATAATGGGTGACTTCAATCTACATATAGATTGGGTGAATCAAATTGGCAGGGGTGCTGAGGAAGAGGATTTCTTGGAATGTATGCTGGATAGTTTTCTAAACCAACATGTAGAAGAACCAACGAGAGAGCAGGCTATTCTAGACTGGGTATTGAGTAACGAGGAAGGGTTAGTTAGCAGTCTTGTTGTGCGTGGCCCCTTGGGCAAGAGTGACCATAATATGGTTGAGTTCTTCATTAGGATGGAGAGTGACATTGTTAATTCAGAAACAAAGGTCCTGAACTTAAAAGAAAGGTGACTTTGAGGGTATGAGATGTGAATTGGCCAAGATAGACTGGCCAATGATTCTTAAAGGGTTGACGGTGGATATGTATCAAAACAAAGAGGAAGCCTACAAATTAGCCAAGAACAAGCAGCCTACCAGAGGACTGGGAGAAACTCAGAGTCCAGCAGAGGAGGACAAAAGGCTTAATTAGGAAAGGGAAAATAGATTATGAAAGAAAACTGGCAGGGAACATAAAAACTGACTGCAAAAGTTTTTATAGATATGTCAAGAGGAAAAGATTAGTTAAAACAAATGTAGGTCCCTTGCAGTCAGAAACAGGCAAATTGATCATGGGGAACAAGGACATGGCAGACCAATTGAATAATTACTTTGGTTCTGTCTTCACTAAGGAAGACATAAATAATCTGCCGAAAATAGCAAGGGACCGGGGGTTAAATGAGATGGAGGAACTGAGTGAAATCCAGGTTAGCCGGGAAGTGGTGTTAGGTAAATTGAATGGATTAAAGGCCGATAAATCCCCAGGGCCAGATAAGTTGCATCCAGAGTACTTAAGGAAGTAGCCGCAGAATAGTGGATGCATTAGTGATAATTTTTCAAAACTCTTTAGATTCTGGAGTAGTTCCTGAGGACTGGAGGGTAGCCTAATGTAACCCCACTTTTTAAAAAGGGAGGGAGAGAGAAAACGGGAAATTACAGACCAGTTAGTCTAACATCGGTGGTGGGGAAAAATTCTGGAGTCAGTTATTAAAGATGGGATAGCAGCACATTTGGAAAGTGGTGAGTTCATTGGACAAAGTCAGCATGGATTTATGAAAGGTAAATCATGTCTGACGAATCTTATCGAATTTTTCGAGGATGTAACTACTAGAGCGGATAAGGGAGAACCAGTGGATGTGTTATATCTGGACTTTCAGAAGGCTTTCGACAAGGTCCCACATAAGAGATTAGCATACAAACTTAAAGCACATGGTATTGGGGGTTCAGTATTGATGTGGATAGAGAACTGGCTGGCAGACAGGAAGCAAAGTGTAGGAATAAACGGGTCCTTTTCAGAATGGCAGGCAGTGACTAGTGGGGTACCGCAAGGCTCAGTGCTGGGACCCCAGCTATTTACAATATATATTAATGAACTGGATGAGGGAAATTGAATGCAACATCTCCAAGTTTGCGGATGACACGAAGCTGGGCGGCAGTGTTAGCTGTGAGGAGGATGCTAGGAGCTGCAAGGTGACTTGGATAGGTTGGGTGAGTGGGCAAAGGCATGGCAGATGCAGTATAATGTGGATAAATGTGAGGTTATCCACTTTGGTGGCAAAAACAGGAAAGTAGACTATTATCTGAATGGTGGCCGATTAGGAAAAGGGAAGATGCAACGAGACCTGGTGTCATGGTACACCAGTCATTGAAAGTAGGAATGCAGGTGCAGCAGGCAGTGAAGAAAGCAAATGGTATGTTAGCATTCATATGCAAAAGGATTTGAGTATAAGAGCAGGGAGGTTCTACTGCAGTTGTATAGGGTCTTGGTGAGACCACACCTGGAGTATTGCGTACAGTTTTGGTCTCCTAATCTGAGGAAAGACATTCTTGCCATAGAGGGAGTACAGAGAAGGGTTCACCAGACTGATTCCTGGGATGGCAGGACTTTCATATGAGGAAAGACTGGATAGACTTGGCTTGTACACGTTGGAATTCAGAAGACTGAGGGGGATCTATAGAAACTTGCAAAATTCTTAAGGGTTGGATAGGCTAGATGCAGGAAGAGTATTCCCGATGTTGGGGAAGTCCAGAACTAGGGGTCACAGTTTAAGGATAAGAGGGAAGTCTTTTAGGACCGAGATGAGGAAATCATTTTTTACACAGAGAGTTGTGAATCTGTGGAATTCTCTGCCACAGAAGGTAGTTGAGGCCAGTTCGTTGGCTATATTTAAGAGGGAGTTAGATGTGGCCCTTGTGGCTAAAGGGATCATGGGGTATGGAGTGAAGGCAGGGATGGGATACTGAGTTGGATGATCAGCCATGATCATATCAAATGGCAGTGCAGGCTCGAAGGGCCGAATGGCCTACTCCTGCACCTATTTTCTATGTTTCTATGTTTCTATGTTTCTAAGTGAGGCAATGAGATTGATGAGAATGTCTGAAGAAGGGTACTGACCCAACACGTCACCTATCCATGTTCTCCACAGATGCTGGAGGAACAAAGAACTGCAGTTGCTGATTTATACCAGTGGTGCTGGAGTAACTCAGCGGGCCAGGCAGCATCTCTGGAGATTGTTTGAACGTCGCCCATCCTTTTACTCCAGAGATGCTGCCTGACCCGCTGAGTTATTCCTGCGCTTTGTGTCCTTTTGTGTAAACCAGCATCTGCAATTCCTAGTTTCTGCTTACCACCAGTGTTAGTGGACATTAAAGATCAATGGTGTGTTTTTATTCATTTAATTCAGTATTGGGCTTCCATGGTTCTGAGTCTGATTCATATTTCATTACTGCGCAGTAAGCCATTTGGTCCATCAAGTCTATGTTAGCTTTCACAGCATTCTCATCAATCTCATTCTCCCGCTTGTTTCCCTGTAAACTGTTCCCTCTCACAAGCCCACTAACTCCTTACTGATTCTCCTACCTTTTAGGGTTTAGGTTTATTATTGTCACATGTACCGAGAGACAGTGGAAAGCTTTGTTTTGCTTGCCATCAGAACAGGTCAGTTAATACTATACATAAATACAATCAAGTCCAACAGTACAATAGATAGAGCAAGGTACAGAGTGCAGAATACAGTTCCCAGCCCTGTAGCACTTCAATTGCATAGACAAAGCCCAATGTCTTGTAACAATGGGGTAGAGGAGAATTGGACAATGGAAGCTTATGGAAGGACCCTTCAGAAGCCTGATAACAGAGTGGAAGAAGCTGTTCCTGAGTCTGGTGGTGCGCTCTTTCAAGCTTCTGTACCTTCTGTCAGATGGGAGCAGGGAGAAGAAGGAATGACCGGGGTGGGACAAGTCTTTGACTATGCTGCCTGCTTTTTCAAGGCAGCGTGAAGTGTAGATGGAGTGGGAATTCTGGCCAGTGTGATGGACTGGGCAACAGCTGCAACCCTCGACTGCCAGTATTGAGGGCAATTTACCAAGTAACCAACCAACCTATCAAGCAGCACATCTCTGGGATGTGGGAGGAAGCTAGGATGCTGGGGGGAGCCCGTGAGGTCACAGGGAGGACGTATAAATCCCACACAGACAGTAGTTGGGGGTCAGGATCAAACCTGGGCCACTGGAAAGTGGTACAGCTGCAACATCACGAGTACATGTACATGTACATCACTGCGTCATTCAACTTATTCATATGCTGAGAGAATGGAGCGGCTCGGCTTGTATACTCTGGAGTTTAGAAGGATGAGGTGGGATCTTATTGAAACATATAAAATTATTAAGGGTTTGGACACGTGAGAGGCAGGAAACATGTTCCCGATGTTGGGGGAGTCCAGAACCAGGGTCCACTGTTTAAGAATAAGGGGTAAGCCATTTAGAACGGAGATGAGGAAACACTTTTTCACACAGAGCGTTGTAAGTGCGGAATTCTCTGCCTCAGAGGCCGGTGGAGGCCGGTTCTCTGGACACTTTCAAGGGAGAGCTAGATAGGGCTCTTAAAGATAACGGAATCAGGGGATATGGGCAGAAGGCAGGAATGGGGTACTGATTATGGATGATCAGCCATGATCACATTGAATGGCGGTGCTGGCTTGAAGGGCCGAATGGCCTACTCCTGCACCTATTGTCTATTGTCTATTATTTGATGGGTCTGAAGAAATTCTGAAATAGAATTGAAAAGTTTTGAAATGTTTCCACCTGAGAATGAATTGAGAATAAGGGTCCATTGATATACTGTAGTAAAATGCCTGGGAGATTACAGTTGGCCCCGTGCAAGATTCCTTCAACTTCCTGCTACAATGAATTCAAGATCATATTGTTATACAGCACAGAAACAGGCCCTTCAGCCCACCAACCCTTGCTGAACATCGAGGGCCCATATACTCTAATTCCATTTGTTTCTCACCATGTTCTCATCAACTCTCCCAGTATCTACTGTCCACCTGTACACTCGGGGCATTTTGAAGTGGCCAATTTACGGACCAACCTGCATGTTCTTGAACCAGTCAAAATGTGGGTTTGGAACTGCAGATGCCTGTTTATACCAAAGATAGACACAAAATGCTCAATGTGTCGAACTCGGCGGGTCAGGCAGCATCTCTGGAGAAAAGGTATAGGTGACATTTCAGGTCGGAACCCTTCTTCAGACTGAAAGATAGAGAAGGCCAGAACAAAACAAGGCTGGTAACAGATGACCTCAGGAAGGGTGGAGTCCATAATGGCCCATTGTCAACAGTGGGATTAGTACTTCTCTTTAATTTCAAGTATCTCCTGCATTCCTTCCTTCACCCCCTCGCCCCTCCGCCCCTACCCTGGTCGTCCTGCTAGTTCCTTGTATCCCTGTCTGTAGCACATCTTCCACAACCAACACAGGGTCATTCTGCATGTCCATGGGGTGTAGGAAGAAAGTGGAGTTCCTGGAGGAAACTCATCCGGTCATAGAGACGATGTTCAAACTCCATCACAGAGAGTATTGGAGACCAGGATCACACTGAGCTGAGGAAGCAGCTCCACCAGTTGCTCCAACTACCTGCCCGTGTCATCCATCACATTAATGTAACAGATTTAAGAGGGCCCTCATGAGCAACTTTTTTCCACTCAGAGTGTAGTCCATATGTGGAACAAGCCGCCAGAGGAAGCTATCGAAGCAGATTACATTACGACTTTCAAATAGCATTTGGACAGATATATAGGTAGGAACGGCTTAGAGAGAAATGGGCCAAATTGCAAACATATGGGACATTGCCAGAATGCCAACTGGACAAGTCGGGCTGAAGGGCCTGTTTCCGCGCTCTATGGCTCTAAGAGAGGATTTAGGTTGTTTTAATTTAAAGCCTGTTCTTCCAATCAGTGAAACTCTTTATAACCCTGTAGCCTAACGCAATGCCCTCAAAGGTGTCTGGCTGATCTGTACGTCCCGCAATGCTCTGAGCAATAAATGCCGTTGCTTTTACGAAGTTAAGTGTTATTAGAAACAATGTCATCTATAGCTGCAGAATAACGATTTGCCCACTAGAGGTCATGCGGGGACCATCTGTGAATGGATGTGGAACGTTACCCAGTCAGGCTGCAGATAGAGAGACTATAGACACAAAGTGCTGGAATAATTCAGTGGGTCAGGCAGCATCTCTGGTGCAAAAGGACAGGTGATGTTTGGAGTGGGGACCCTTCTTCAGACCGAAAGTAAAGGGGAGAGAACTGGAGCTAAGGAAAGGCCAAAACAAAGCGGGGTCGGCAACAGATGACCAAGGAAGGATGGAGCCCATAATGGTCCATTGTTAGCTTGGGAAGAGGTGATAACGAAGGGATACAAGGATGTGAACTGTGGAATGAGTAGGATGACTAGGGTTGTGAGGGTGGGGGGGGAGGGGGTGGGGGTTGAGAGGGAATGCAGTGGTTACTTGAAATTAGAGTAATCAACGTTCATAGCGCTGGGTTGAGTACTGTGGTCACTGTGATGGCAATGAAGAGGTGCAAACGAGATTCAGCAGATATTGCTTGGGATGGGGTGTTTCAGTTATGAGGAGAGACTGTTGTCCTTGGAGTTGGAGTTGAGACTGACAATAAGTAGCTGAATACAAAGTTCTGAGGGACATAGATAGGGTAGGTAGAAACTATTCCCCATGGCTAAGGGTCTGACATCAGAGGGTTTAGAGAGGATCCACGGGAGAATCTGGAACATGCTGACTGAGGGGTGCTGGAGGCAGAGCCACTCACACATTTAAAACACACATTTAAAACAGCTGTTGGACAAGCAGCTGAGTCACTGGAAAAACAGTGTTAATACAGAGAGGTACTTAATGGTTAGCATGGACCTGGTGGGCCAAAGGGCCTGTCTCTGTGCAGCAGCACTGTGTGGTAATGCCTCTGTTTTATGCCAGGAATGTCCCTTCTGGACCATTGACCACTGGGGTAAGATTCCTCTCAACTGATCTCTTGTTTTGATTAAACATACGGTCAGAAATAGTTTGAATAAGTACTTGTGTATAAAAGAACTGCAGATGCATATATGCTTGGATAAATATTAATTCATACTTTATATATACACACACACACACATACTATTATATATATAATTATATGTTATTATATTATATTCCTATTATAAATATACTATTATACTTGGATAACTATAAATACTTGCATAGGTGACGTTTTGGGTCGGGACCCTTCTTCTGCCTGAGCTGAAATGTCTCCTATCCATGTTCTCCAGAGATGCTGCCTGACCTGCTGAGTTACTCCAGCACTTTTTATTTGTATAAAGCAGCATCTGCAATTCCTTATGTCTGATTAAATGCGTGTGGCCAGTGCGATCTAATGGAAGCTAGTTTTAATTATTCACACACTAGCTCCGGCATGGCCTAACTCCTAACTCCAACTCCTAAAACTCCTGAGATGACGGAAGTGGGTTGCCACCTTGACCCTC
>CM075980.1:51909918-51981715 GCA_038087875.1 Malacoraja senta
AAGCGTAGGCTTGGCGATCGCTTCGCCCAACACCTCGACTCGGTTCGCAATAACCAACCTGATCTCCCAGTGGCTCAGCAACTCCCCCTCCCATTCCGAATCCGACCTTTGTCCTGGGCCTCCTCCATGGCCAGAATGAGGACCACCGTAAATTGGAGGAGCAGCACCTCATATTTCGCTTGGGCAGTTTACACCCCAATAAACATTGACTCCAATTTCAGGTAGTCCCTGCTTTCTCCTCCCCTTCTCAGCTCACTGTCTCCACCTCTTCCTTTCTTCTTCACCCCCCCCCCCCCAAACCCTCACAACAGTCGGAAGAAGGGTCTCGACCCGAAATGTCGCCTAATTCCTTCGCTCCATAGATGCTGCCTCACCCGCTGAGTTTCTCCAGCTTTTTTTGTCTACCTTCGATTTTCCAGCATCTGCAGTTCCTTCTTAAACTCTTAATCACTTTATTACTAATATAATTTTAATGTCAACAACTTTTGCGAGGTTGTAAATAAAAATATATTTCCTAGTCTCTTCGATAATTTTGCAAGAGATGGGCGACACGGTAGTGCAACGGTAGAGTTGCTACCTTACAGCGCCAGAGACCTGGGTTCGATTCTGACTGTGGGTGCTGTATGTACGGAGTTTTTACGTACTCCCTGTGACCTCGTGGGTTTTCCCCGGCTGCTCTGGTTTCTTTCCACACTCCAAAGATGTACACGTTTGTAGGTTAATTAGCTTTGGTAAAAATTGTAAATTGTCCCCAGTGTGTTTTGTGCTAGTATATGGGGTGATTTCTGGTCGGTGTGGGCTGAAGGGTTTGGGTTAAAAGATGCCAGTGTAATTTTAAGAGGCATTTCCAAAGATACTAAGTTTAGCCTTTTTAGTAAGGCTTGATTTGAATGAGACCAATACTAGAGGTGTTCCTCCATCATGCGTGGATTTCTTTTTAAAATCAACTTGTTTATCTCATTGAAAATCTACAAATCAGTGCATCCACTAAGGTTTTTTTGCAGATGCCACAATTGAGACGACAACCTTTTGAAGGTTTATTCATTTTTATTTATTTGTGAAGCATAGTTGGCTAAACTATTATTACATCCCATATATTACTCTAAAAATTAGCAGCTTCCTTGGCCTTTTCAGTGCGTCTAGAGCTAAATAAAGACCAACACAGGTAAGAATGGCAGATCTCTTCTGTGGTGGGAATTAATGAGCCAGATGGTGCAGCGGTAAAGTTGCTGCCATACAGCGCTTGACGCCCAGGTTCAATCAGTGGTATCTGACCATGGGTCCTACTTGTACGTTCTCCCTGTGACCACGTGTGGATTCTCGGGTTTCCTGCCACATTCCAAAGAGATACAGGTTTGTAGGTTAATTGGCATCAGTAAAATTGTAAATTGTCCCTAGTGCGTAGGATAGTGTTAGTGTACAGGGGTCACTGGGTGCCACAAACTTGGAGGGCCAAAGGGCCTGTTTCCACGCTGTATCTCTGAAGGCTAAAGTAAGGGTGCATCTTTTTAGCATTCCAATAGTATCTTGCTGATGCTTCATTTTATTTAAATTTATTTTGTTAACCAAATTAAAATTCCATAGATATGCAATTCAAAGCAAAATGTAAACTGCTGGAGTAAGTCAGTGGGTCAGCAGCATCGGTGGAAGGAAATGGCCTCACTGAAGACCCAAAATGATGTCTGTCCATTTACTTCCATGGATGCTGCCTGACCCACTGAGTAACTCCAGCGGTTTGCTTTGTGCTCAAGATTCCTGCAGCTCGTGTCTCCATGGAATTTAAAGTCACGGCGCCAGATCAATAATTCAGGTCTCTAGAATAGTGGTTTGGTAATTTAATCAGGGAAGCCAAAGTTATGGCTCGTGAACCACCTGTTCCTGGAAACCCACACTTAAACCTGGCAGCTACTGCACCCACTATGCACAGTGCTGTGGTCGCATGTAATGGGGAGGTTATGGAAACAGGATGAGCTTTTAAGAGAAGGAAACATTTTTGTTACTGTGTATTAAAAACAGAAGTGGTGTAGGAGATCTTGAGATGGCAACGCTTCTTTACAGTTGTATGTGATACTATGTTCAGAAGAAATGAAAGCAATAATTAGTCAAAACAAGTTGACTAATGTCACAGTATTACAATATTTTGCAGGGCTTAATTGATTGCTTTCAACAATGAAAAAGAAGCTTCTTGAATGTTCTGTGAAGTCGGCTGGTTTCTTTGTCTCAACTAGTAATGCCAAATTTTTTTGTCAGTTGGTAGGAGTTTAGTTTATTGTCATGTGTGCTGAGGTACAATGAAAAGCTTTTGTGTGCTAATAGTCAGCGGAAAGACTATACGTGATTGCATTCGAGCCATCCACAGTGTACAAGTACATGATAAAGGGAATAACGTTCAATGCAAGATAAAGTCCAGTAAAGACCGATCAAAGATAGTTCGAGGGTCTCCAATGAGGTAGATAATAGCTCAGGACTACTCTCTAATGGGCCTGTCCCACTTAGGCAACTGCGAGCGACTGTCAAGTCGTAGCCGGTTGCTGAAAACCCAGCGACTGGAACGGCGACTGTCAAAGTGGAACACACACACACAAATACACACATCGCTTCCTTCACCAGCCAGTTATGCAGGCGGGGACAGGGCAAGCGGGGGAAGTGCTGACTGAGTGAAATTCACACGGTGCAAAGCCAATGTGATACAGATACACACCAAGATGAACAGGAAGGTTGGCCTGTAATTATGACAGTGAAAGCCCAGTGTACGGGAAGGGTCACTTCCTTTAAAAAGGGGGGGAGATGGAGTGGGGTGAAGGAGTGGAGACAACTTTTAAGAAGCTGGAGATACACGGCTGTGAAGCTCGGCGGACATTAACATTACCGGTCGGTTATCCTTGGTTCTGAAAACTACTGTTTACGGGGGGTTTTTCCCCAATGAGCCAATGAAATTCACCGGTCAGCACCAGCGACAACCTACGACCTCCTGGCGACTCCTGTTAATTCAGAAACAAGGGTCCTGAACTTAAAGAAACGTAACTTTGAGGGTATGAAACGTGAATTGGCCAAGATAGACTGGCAATTGATTCTTAAAGGGTTGACGGTGGATATGCAATGGAAGGCATTTAAAGACTGCATGGATGAACTACACAATTGTTCATCCCAGTTTGGCAAAAGAATAAATCAGGGAAGGTAGTGCATCCGTGGATAACACGGGAAATCAGGGATAGTATCAAAACAAAAGAAGAAGCATACAAATTAGCCAGAAAAAGCAGCCTACCAGGGGACTGGGAGAAATTCAGAGTCCAGCAGAGGAGGACAAAGGGCTTAATTAGGAAAGGGAAAATAGATTATGAAAGAAAACTGGCAGGGAACATAAAAACTGACTGCAAAAGTTTTTATAGATATGTGAAGAGAAAGAGATTAGTTAAAAACAAATGTAGGTCCCTTGCAGTCAGAAACAGGTGAATTGATCATGGGGAACAAGGACATGGCAGACCAATTGAATAACTACTTTGGTTCTGTCTTCACAAAGGAAGACATAAATAATCTGCCGGAAATAGCAGGGGACTGGGGGTCAAATGAGATGGAGGAACTGAGTGAAATCCAGGTTAGCCAGGAAGTGGTGTTAGGTAAATTGAATGGATTAAAGGCCGATAAATCCCCAGGACCAGATAAGTTGCATCCCAGAGTACTTAAGGAAGTAGCCCCAGAAATAGTGGATGCATTAGTGATAATTTTTCAAAACCTCTTTAGATTCTGGAGTAGTTCCTGAGGATTGGAGGGTAGCTAATGTAACCCCACTTTTTAAAAAGGGAGGGAAGGAGAAAACGGAATTACAGACCACTAACATCGGTAGTGGGAAAATGCTAGAGTCAGTTATTAAAGATGGGATAGCAGCACATTTGGAAAGTCATGTCTGACGAATCTTATAGAATTTTTCGAGGATGTAACTAGTAGAGTGGATAAGCGAGAACCAGTGGATGTGTTATATCTGGACTTTCAGAAGGCTTTCGACAAGGTTCCACATAAGAGATTAGTATGCAAACTTAAAGCACACAGTATTGGGGGTTCAGTATTGGTGTGGATAGAGAACTGGCTGGCAGACAGGAAGCAAAGAGTAGGAGTAAACGGGTCCTTTTCAGAATGGCAGGCAGTGACTAGTGGGGTACTGCAAGGCTCAGTGCTGGGACCCCAGCTATTTACAATATATATTAATGAACTGGATGAGGGAATTGAATGCAACATCTCCAAGTTTGCGGATGACACGAAGCTGGGGGGCAGTGTTAGCTGTGAGGTGGCTGCAAGGTGACTTGGATAGGTTGGGTGAGTGGGCAAATGCATGGCAGATGCAGTATAATGTGGATAAATGTGAGGTTATCCACTTTGGTGGCAAAAACAGGAAAGTAGACTATTATCTGAATGGTGGCCAATTAGGAAAAGGGGAGATGCAATGAGACCCTGGGTGTCATGGTACATCAGTCATTGAAAGTAGGCATGCAGATGCAGCTGCAGCAGGCAGTGAAGAAAGCGAATGTATATTAGCATTCATAGCAAAAGGATTTGAGTGTAAGAGCAGGGAGGTTCTACTGCAGTTGTACAGGGTCTTGGTGAGACCACACCTGGAGTATTGCGTACAGTTTTGGTCTCCTAATCTGAGGAAAGACATTCTTGCCATAGAGGGAGTGCAGAGAAGGTTCTCCAGACTGATTCCTGGGATGGCAGGACTTTCATATGAAGAAAGACTGGATAGACTTGGCTTGTACTCACTAGAATTTAGAAGATTGAGGGGGGGTCTTATAGAAACTTACAAAATTCTTAAGGGGTTGGACAGGCTAGATGCAGGCAGATTATTCCTGATGTTGGGGAAGCCCAGAACAAGGGGTCACAGTTTAAAGATAAGGGGGAAGTCTTTTAGGACCGAGATGAGAAAATCATTTTTTACACAGAGAGTGGTGAATCTCTGGAACTCTCTGCCACATAATGTAGTTGAGGCCAGTTCATTGGCTATATTTATGAGGGAGTTAGATGTGGCCCTTGTGGCTAAAGGGATCAGGGGGTATGGAGAGAAGGCAGGTACAGGATACTGAGTTGGATGATCAGCCATGATCATATTGAATGGCGGTGCAGGCTCGAAGGGCCGAATGGCCTACTGCACCTATTTTCTATGTTTCTATGCCCCCCCAACTATCACTGCACCTACGGCACGAGAATTCTTGCCACTCTCCATGGCGGCTTCATTCTGGTCGCTGCTTTTTTTTCAACATGTTGAAAAATTAGCGATGACCAGAATGAAGCCGTGACTAGTTCCGAGAATGCGGGAACTACTCACGCCTATGAAGGCGACTCCCCGGCAACCACCCGCAAACATGTGACGACGATGTGGTGACCGCATAGTCTCCTGTAGTCGCCTAAGTGGGACAGGCCCATGATAGTTGGTAGGATGGTTCAGTTGCCTGATAACAGCTGGGGAGAAACTGAATCTGGAGGTGGCCATACACACTTCTAGCACTTTTGCCTGATGGGAGAGGGGAGAAGAGGGAATGGCCGGGGTGCGACTCATCTGTGATAATGCTGGTGGCCTTGCCGAGGCAGAGTGAGGTGTAAATTGAGTTAATGGAAGGACAAAGGACATTTATTATCACATACACCAATTGGTGTAGTGAAATTTGACTTGCCATGCAGCACACAAATAAAGATAACATTAAAGAATTTAACAATAAACATAAAAACATCCCCCCACAATGGTTCCCACTGTGGGGGAAGGCAGCAAAGTCCAGTCCCATCCCCAGTTCACCCATAGTCGGGGCCTATTGAGGCCTCTGCAGTCGCCGATACGGCAGCCCGATGCTTCAGGTCCTTTCGCCGGATGATGAAGCTCTGGCGTCGGGTGAACACGCTCAGTTCACCCGACGGGAGGTTGGTTTGTGTGATGGTCTGGGCTGTGTCCACAATTCTCTGTCATTTTTTGCGGTCATAGATGGAGCTGGTGATTGGGATTGCAGTAGCTGTTTCGGATATTTCACAGTTTTCATCTGTTTTTGAATACGAAGGTCACGAAGGAGTTGGCTAATTGTGACAATAAACATCTTGCACTGTGCTGGGTGAGTGACAGAATTCTTTCAGCTTGTGTGATCTCTGGCACGATCTGTTTCTTGCTTCTGCTTTCAGAGAAACTGAAAGCATATTTCTCAATTTCCTTACTGGTCCTCTTTCAAATGTTAGTTGGATCATTTTTCTCACTGTTTTAACGTGCCCCAACCTGCATAATCCAAATGTTTAATAGAATATCAAACACTACAGCACAGGAACAGACTCTGGCCCACAATGCCTGCGCCCAACATAATGTGAAATTAAACTAATCCCTTCTGCCTGCACATGGTCTATATTCCATATTCACGAGCCTACCTAAAAACCTTGTATATAGCAACATTACATCTGCTTCCACCAGCACAAATGGCACCTACTACTCTCTTATGTAAAATAAAAAAGAGCCCCAGACATCTCCTTTGCACTTCCCCCTCCTCTCAATTTAAAGCTACGCCCACTGGTATTTGACATTTCACCCTGGGAAAATGATTCTGATTGTCTACCCTATCTAAGCCTCTCACAATTTTATAAACTTCTATCTGGTCTCCACCCTTACCCTCTATTTTCTATGGGTAAACCAGTTCAAACACCAGTCAACCAAGAAGCCATGGATCCCATGCATCTCAGTCTTCTGGGTCAGCCAATTTTGGAACCTTGTCAAATGCCTTCCTAAGGTCCGCATCAACAACATTTGCTGACTTCCCCTCAATGATCACCTTCATCACCACCTCAAAATAACTCAAATCAATTTCTTAAGCCATGACCTGCCATACATATAGCCATGCTGACTGTCCTTAATTAACCCATTCTCTTCCAAATGCAAATAAATCCTATCTCAAATAATCCACTCCAATAGCTTCTCTATCACTAATGTGAGGGTCACTGGCCTATAATTCCCTGATTCATCCCTATTTCTCTTAAACTAAGGAACAACATTGGCTAACCTTCATTCCTCTGGATCCTTGACTTTGACTAGTGAGGATACAAAGATTTATATCAAGGCCCTCTTCTGCCTCTCAACAACCATCAGGCCCTGGGGACATCCACCTTAACAATCTTCAAGAGCTCCAACACCGCCACCTTCTTGATCTCAAATTGCCCCGGATATTAGTATATCCCACACTGATCTCACTATCTTCCATGTCCTTCTTAATGTAGAGTACTCATTTAGTACCTCAAATACATCCTCGGACTGCAAGCATAAATTCCCTCCTTTATCCTTGAGCAGTCCTATCCTCTCTCTCGTTACCCTCTTGTTGTTAATGTATGCATAAAAAGCCTTGGCATTCTCTTTAATTCTATCTGCCAAGGACATTCCGTGGCCCCTTTTGGCCCTGCTAATTCCATTTTTCTGTTTTCTTTATATTTCTCAAATGCCCTATTTGATTTTATGTTCCTAAACCTTAATATGCATGCTTTTCATTTTTCATCAAATTTACAACCTTTCGTCACCTGAAGTTCCTTTACCTTGCGATCCGTGTCTCCTCCTTACTGGAACATGCCAGTCCTGAACTCAATCAGCTGCACTTCTACATTTGACTTGCCTAATAACAGCTGTTTTCAATTTAGTCTGCCTTGCTCCTGCATTAATGGTTTAATTTGCCCTCCTGCAATTCAGTATTTCCCTCCTTCCACACCTTCACACCCCACCCCACCCCCAAATTGGTACTTATCCCCCAAGGACCAGATTTATCATTATTCAAAACTATCTTAAAACTCAAGGAGATGTGATCACTGTTCCATTCTTCCAGATCTTTTGATAGGAATAATTGTGAACTGACGCAAATCACATATTACCAGTTCTGTTCACTTAAAACAGTATTCTCCACAGCCACTTACCCATTTGCTTTGAAATTAATTTAAAAAGTCTGTTTAGGATTCATAAATGAATTACTTACCAGATAGTTAAGAAATTTTCCATGATATAGTCAATAATCATTGGCTATATGAATGAATAAGTTGAATGAATGAATGTTTATTGGCCAAGTATGTACACATACAAGGAATTTGCCTTGGTGCTCCGCTCGCAAGTAGAAACACAACATACAGTAAACCATTAAGAATAAAACATGAAGAATAAAACATTATAGTTTAAACATGTGAATGAAATAAAATACCATAACAAAAGGAGGCTACAGACTTTTGGTTATTGAGTAGAGCTACTGCTCGTGGGAAAAAAAGCAGTTTTTATGTCTGGCTGTGGCGGCTTTGACGGTCCGGAGTCGCCTTCCAGAGGGAAGTGATTTAACGAGTTTGAATCATATCATATTCCCTTTATCCTGTATCTGCACACTGAATGGCTTGATTGTAATCATGTATTATCTTTCCACTGGCTGTTCAGCACGCAGCAACAAAAGCTTTGCACTGCACCCCAGCAAATGTGACAATAAACTAACATTGAAACGTAAAAAAATCTGAAGCTGTGGCAACGTGGCAGACTTCTGAGGATCAAGTTATGGAAAAAATTAACAAAAACTTGCACATTTAATAGAGTTGAAATATTGGAAAAACAGTAACTAAAAAATTAGATGTTTGGAGATTCTTCAGAATAATCTGTATGGAATTGCTTTCCTGTAGAGAAAAGAGCTGGAGGTACATAATTCTGCAGTGAAGAATGGATGAATGGAAGGACCTCTCTTTTACTGAGTGAGGCCCCATGACATTTGAATGACCCTTTCTTATAATAATTATGTCCATGTGCGTTATCAGTCTTGCCAACTACAATCTCATTTTGTTGCCTTGCCGTCTTTATAAATCCCAGATGACTGTCTTTAGTTATTTCCCATTTAAAACCTGATGGTCACAGCTTCTGGAAAATGGCGTATGGCGGCTCCCTCTCTCTGACATCAAAGTGTGTTGTTGATTTGCTTCAGCCCGTGCTAGTTCTTCAGATCATGAAATTGTTACATACTATTAGTTGATTCCAGTTGTTTCTACAGATGATGTAAAGGAACAAAGATTCCACGGAGTATTATAAGATTGAGAAAGCAGGCAGAAGAAGATATCTCTCCTCCCCTTACCTCCCCTGTTAAATGTTTACCATTTGTCTAAGCACTGAAATTTTACGGGATTCATGTTTATAAACTGGCATTCTCTGCCTCTTTTTTTTTTTTTCAATCATCTCCTTGAAATTTCCTGAGAACATGAATGCCCTTTAATTTTCTCAAGGTTCTTTTAGTCATCTAATCCTTGGCAAGTAAGTTTAAATATATATTTGTCCATTTTTCACTTTCCTAATCATAAACAGCAATGATCAGTGTGCCAATGGGACTATCCAGTATATTTATGCCAAGTACATTTGTATACTTTTATATGAATGAACTCATAATTCTTCATTTATTCCCCCACATTTTAGTACATCCAAACTGAGATCAGAGGCAATGACAAAGCTCAGGTTTGTGATATTAATGTGTTATCAAAGAATGCATAACTTTTGATGCTCAGTGCAAAGATATGAGACAGTTAATCAAAATTTGGATCATGTTTTATTTGATGGCCACTGAATTGCAATGTTAAAAATCAATGCGGAAGCGCTGTTGGAAAAAGAAATCCATTTGAAAGATCAAAATTCAAAGTTAACAAATTGCTTTATATCAGTGATAGGAAACCAGCAATTAGCGTCCAGTGTATGTTTATATGAAACAATGAACCTTATTACTGAGGTATAATGAAACCACTGCTGCTAGCTGTAGTGGTTTCAAAGGCAATCAAAATTCTGAAGCAACTCAGAATACCATCTTTCATAAATGTAGGATAACCTAAGAACTTCATAACTAGGTGGGAAAGCAGATTGTGAGGAGGTCCCAGGGACTCTTCAAGGGAATGCAGATACATGAAGCTGGTGGACAAAAGATTCCCCCTCAACCCCATTCTCCTGGAGTATAACATGGGGAAGAAGCAACACCATCCACTTTGCAAATGCGGAATATCATTTAAAGTGAGAGAAGCTGCAGAACAAAGGTTACATGCACAGATGGTGAATAATTAGGGAGGCAAGTGGAAATACAAAGGGGATTGAGGGTAAAAGTGGAAAAATCTTGCTAACACTAGAGAACTTTGGTGAGATGAGAACTGAAGTACTATATATGGTTTTGGTCTTATCTGAGAAATATATTTGTATTTCAGGGAAGGTTCACTGGTTTGATTCTTGGGATGAAGAGGTCTTGTTACGAGGAAAGGATGGGCTGATGCTCATCAGAGTTCAGAAAACTAAGACCAACATTTGAATCATACAAGGTTATTAAGGAGAAGTTAATAAGGAAAATGTGTTGTCCTTTGTAAGCAAGTCTAGATCCAATAACTAACTTCAGAATAAAGATGGATATAAATCTCTCATGAATCTGTAATTCTCTTCCCCAGAGAGCATCGTTAACTAGTGGTGTTCCGCAGAGGTCGGTGCTGGGGCCGCTACTCTTCACAGTGTATATCAATGATATGGATTTAAAGAATTGAAAGATTTGTGGCCAAGTTTGTAGATGATACGAAGATAAGTGGAGGGGCTGGTAGTGTAGAGAAACTAGGAATTTGCAGAAGGACTTGGACAGGTTGGGAGAGAGGGATGAGAAGTGGAATACAGCATAGCAAATTGTGGAGTCGTGATTTTGGTAGTAGGAATAAAGACATAGACTATTTTCTGAATGGGGAGATAATTCAGAAGTCGGAGGTGCAAAGGGACTTGGTACAGGATTCCCAAAAATTCATTTGAAAGTCGAATTGGTAGTAAGGCGAATGCAATACTTACATGTATTTCGAGAGGGCTAGATTACAAAAAACAGGGATGACATGCTGAGGCTTTATAAGGTACTGGTCAGACTGCATTTGCAGTACTGGGCCCCATATCTGAGAAAGTGTGTGCTGGGGATGGAGGGGGTCCAGAGGAGGTTTACGAGAAAGATTCCATGAATGTGTGGGTTAACATATGATGAGCATTTGAAGTCACTGGGCCTGTACTCATTGGAGTTTAGAAGGATGAGGGGGGCCTCATTGAAACTTACCGAATAGTGAAAGGCCTGGATAGAGAGGATGTTTCGACTAGTGGGAGAGCCAAGGACCAGAGGTCATAGCCTCAGAATAAATGGACATGCCTTTAGAAAGGAGATGAGGAGGAATTTATTTAGTCAGAGGGTGGTGAATCTGTGGATTCATTACCACACATGGCTGTGGAGGCCAAGTCGATGGATATATTTCAGGTGGAGATTGACAGTTTCGTGATTAGTACGGGTGTCGGGGGTTATGGGAAGAAGGCAGGAGAATGGGGTTGAGAGGGAAAGATAGATCAACCATGATTGATTGGCAGAGTAGACTTGATGAGTCAAATGGCCTAATTCTGCTCTGAGAACTTATGAATTGGCTCAACTCAAGGGACTATATTCATGAGCATAAGTCATACAGTAGGAGCAGATTTAGGCGATTTGGCTCATCAACTCTACTCCACCTTTCAACCATTGCTGATCAATCTTTTCTTCTCAACCCCATTCTCCTACCTTCTTCCCATAACCTTAGCTAGACACCCTTACAAATCAATAATGTACACCTATTTTTTTAAATTCTTATACACAGCAATAATCTGGCAAATGGCAACTAGAAAAATGGTTGGATCATATTTTCAGTCTTGACCAAGGGACAAATGCTGAATAAATCCCCAATATATTTCAAACAGTACATGTCATGTATTTGATTGTTAGATTTATTGAAAAACAGTATTCATTTTTTCATACAAAATATTTTGGTAAATACATTTCACTCCACATTCAGTGAGGAGTTTGTCACAGTACTCAAACAATACAAAAGGATAAAATAAATTGCATAAATATAGGAATATGTAAAATAGGCCATAATATATAACTAGATTAATTACAGTATAAAAGTCAAAGATCTTGTATTGGAAAAACTGAGACCAAAGTAAACTTCTGCTTGAGCTGCAATTGGGATGAAGTAGTTAGTCTATTGACTTCTGATAACTTTATCAAATTCAGTTTTAAATGTGATCTAATAAACTCGCCAAGCCGCCAGACCACTGATTATCCTGCTGCAAATTGAGCACAATTCAAAACACGTACTGTCTCGTGCCCCTCAATGTAAAAGATTACAGTTCTGGGAAAAAGTATTTTTCAAATTTTAATTATTTTTAAAATCTGCTACAAATCAACCAAATATTACAGTATGCAGCAGATTCCATTGTACACAGACCAGCATTTGAGCCGTTCAACCTTGTTTCAGTGTTACACCTAGTTATTGCTTTAATTGCTAGCAAAGACAAATAGTTCAGAATTTTTATTGTGTCAGCAGTCACTGGATTGGTGGCTGCAGTAAAAATATTTAGTGGGGTTCATTATCTTCAAAAGCAAATAACATTTTTTTGCTTCTTAAAAACATTCAGTATTTTGTAAACGAACTAAGCCTAGAATTGCTATGTTTGGGTCTGTAAATTAATTCCAAAGTATTAGTCTTTGAAAAAACAATGGATTTTTAAAAACCATATAATAGATTATCTAATGTTCTATTTAACCTAAGTCCACCAATCTAGAAATAGATAATCTCACACAACAGTTTTCAAAACCTTGACATCGATCTGTTTGTTTTTATTGTGATGTACTCATATTCTGGAACCATCACACAAAATAATTGACCTAATGCGTTTTCAACCCTTTAAACCCAACAGTGTCTAACTCTTCAGTTAATGGAACCAGAGACGATTATTGAGGGCTTGTCGTAACTAAACATTTCCCCCGAGTTTAGCTGAAACTCGGTCATAGTCAAATGAACTAAAGCAATCCAGTTGGCTTGCATGTGTTGTAAAGATAGAGATTTGAATATTCATTTTAACAATAGCTGTGCAATGCATTCAGTTATTGTCCTCGACAAATCTATTTTTAACTTCTGGATTCTATAAAGAATCTTGTCATTTCTCTAATAGTGCACAGTGAGGGAATGGGAGTGAGCAGATGAAATAACCGCCTTAAGCAGTCAGATTCAGCCAACCCAGCTGTAGGCGCGGCAGTCTTTGTCTGGATGAGAACGATACACTATCCGGTAGCTACAATCCATGTAGATAGGTTTGCACTTCTTAGGCCAGGAGGTTGGTCTCATTGGTCTGCACATGGAAGAAAAATGAATACAGAATCAAGACATGTGACTTTAAAATAAAAGAGATAGCTAGACAAAATATACTTTGTTAATTTGATTGTAGTTCCACTGAACAAAAATAACAACCACCTCAATGCTAGCAAATAATTTGGGCTATTTTGGTAGTACCTTTTAGGAGGAGTTGGTGATGGTGAGGGAGGGGTTAGTTCTGGATTTGGTTTTAGGGAATGAAACTGGACAGGCGTATGAAGTATTAGTGAGCAAACTTTCTATGTGGGCGTGATCAAAATTCTGTTAAATAAGACATTTATGCCGTTGCTGCAGAAAATTTCAAGAATATAGGAGTCATTACTGTAAATTGGGATAAAGCCAATTTTGCCAAACCAAGACGTGAAGTAGGAAACGGAGGCCTGGTGCAGGACTACTAACATGGTACTACTTACTGTTCAATAAGGAAGGAAGGAAGCAAGGAATGAACCAAGTAATCAAAGGTTCCGATGAAAAGTTATTGGAACTTGTCAGGGTTTGGGAAAATGATTGGAATGCATTCTAAGGTACAGTACAGACCTTCCTTTGGAAAGTTACGGATTAATTGGGGGGAAAATCAGCACTTTACAATTGCAGCCAGACTTGTATTAAAGGCCAACAGGGGGGGAACTTTGGGGGGTATAGATGAAAATGACGGAGGTGGGTGGTTGGGAACATAAAACGAAAAAGTGCATAGAAGGTCAGTGGATTTCAGATACAAGTCAGAGGGTGGCGAATCTGTGGAATTCATTGCCACAGACGGCTGTGGAGGCCAAGTCATTGGCCATTTCTAAAGCGGAGATTGACAAGATTCTTGATTAGTAGGTGTCAAAGGGTATGGGGACAAGGCAGGAGATTGGGGTTGAGAGGGAAGGATGTATCAGCCATGACTGAATGGCAGAGTAGACTTGATGGGCCGCAAGGCCTCATTCTACTGCTATGACATGGATCTTATGAATAAAATGAAGCTAAGGAGAACTTATAAATATAGCTTTTTAGGGGTTAGAGAAGGAGTGTAGTAATAAAGTAAGAGGGTGGTGGTTCAACAGGATTAGGATGTGAGAGAGTTTTTAATCAGTTTGAGTGTTGGGTGAAGGAAGAAATCTCAAACAGGGCCAGCAGGTGTACTGGTATCAGGTCACTGATAACCTACTTATTTTATTTTCCAGGAGCTTGCTGGTTTCTTTGCAGGGATTCAATCATCAAACAGCCATTCTCAGGACTCTGGATTTCTAGTTTGGGAATACAGATGCACCCCTTTGCAAATTAACAAATTTAAGCATGTTGTTATTCATTCGACCTTTAAAAGACATTTGGAAAGGTACGTGGACAGGAAAGGTTTAGAGGGTTATGTGCCAAACTCGGGCATGTGGGACTTGCGTAGATGGGGCATCTTGGTCGGCATGGGCAAGGTGGACTGAAGGGGCTGTTTCCATGTTATATGACTCTAATGCAAATGGTCACTCTGACCAACACTGAAAATTACTGGACTCCAGACGAACACCAACATATAGAGCTTCCAGGGAATTTGGAAAACCAAAGTAGGGGAAGGATTAAAAAAAAAAAAAGAATATCTTCTAATAATAATAATAATATCTTTAATTGTCATTGCACATAGGTGCAACGAGATTTGGTATGCAGCTTGCATCCGATGTCATAACTTAAACAACTAATAAAATTTAGATACCCCGAGAAACATGGTTTATAAAAAAAAGAACAGTAAAACAGTCTAAAGTGCATATATGTCTGTGTCGGGTCGATGTGCGACGTGACCATCCGAGGGAGACAGTTCATGAAGGTGGGGGGCACTCAGCAGGGCTGGTTCCGAGCAGCTATTGCTCTGGGGATGAAGCTGTTCCTGAGTCTGGAGGTGCGGGCGTAGAAGGCCTTGTAACGTCTGCCGGAAGGTAGGAGTTCGAACAGACTATTACAGGGGTGTGAGGAGTCTTTGTGGATGCTGACGGCCTGCCTGAGGCACCGTGTATAGTAGATGCCCTCCAAGGCTGGTAGCTGTGTCCCAATAACTACTGTATTGCACGCTAGGCAGTTGAAGATGGAAATTAAGAAATATTAGTGACTGTTTAATAATGCAAAACAGAAATTACTCACGTGATACAGAAGAAGCCTTCCTCTTCACAGTAACACTTGTCGCAGCCTCTTTGAAACTTCTGGCCTGGTTTGAAAATCTTGTCATTGTGTTTGCATTTCCCTGAAAATAGAACGCGTCAAACGTTGATCAATCCAGTTACTGCCGTCAGGATTAAGTTCATTGGAGATAAATTACATGGCATTCCCCATGCTGGGAATGTGATCATTTGGTCAGGCCATTGGGCTGGCCATGTTAGCACAATTAATTCACCTTTATGGAATAACTTCAAATCAAAGAAAAAGACAGAGAAGCGTCACCCACGCCATTGTCTCCTTGTTATTGATTGTTCCCAGATAAGTGAGGCTAGAAATGGCACCTTTCTACTTTTCATGAGGGCATAGAAAAGGATGGACTATTCACTAATCTGCCTCATCTTGAGACACACTACATCAACTTTATTTTATGCTGATGACCTTATTAAACTTTATTACCTTTTTGAAAAGGTGATTAACAGTTTTGATTGGTGTCAATGTGAGACGGTAAGGAACAATTCCTTCAGTGTGAATACAACATGAATTATTTAGTCTGCACACTGTGAAGCTTGGCATCTGCCAGTCTTGACTTTCCACTATCCTTCTGTACACATGTAGTGCTAATGCTGCCTTATCCACCAGAGAGGGCATTGTTGATGAAGAATGTGTGGTAACTCAGATGGAATAATCAAGTGATGGATTACATCATAACACTCTCAATAACTTAATTTACTTCAACTACATCCAGAATTTTGTTGCCATTTCTTAACTTGCTCCAAATTCCTTTAACCCAACAAACGTATGCTTGCTGACTTCCATTGATTTCCAGTCCGGCAACACTTCAATTTTAAATTTCTCATCCTTGTGTTCAAAACTCTCCGTTGTACGTTCCGATCTGTGTAACAGAATCAGGCATTCCTCCAGTACCTTTCTGACAGCCCTGATCTCAATTGAGAAGATGCTGTGATGTGGAATTTGAAATGGTCCTTAAAACTCCTCTAAATGCCATATTAGCGTCATATAGCACGGAAACAGGCCCTTCGGCTTACCTTGTCCACGTGGACCCTTCTACACTAGTCCTCCCTGCCTGTGTTTGCCCCACATCCCTCTAAATCTCCAATAGCTTGTCATCAAATCTTGTCTAATCAGGATGTGCATTGCCGTGTTACAGTTGAAAGTGTGGAATTAAAGCAGTTGGCAGCCCTGTTTGGTGAGCAATGAGTCCAGAATTTATGGAGGTTGCTGTATTTGATCTTTCTGCAGGGGCTGTATCAAGACTTGGAATTCAGCCATAAGATATGACAAACAGTTGTGTTAAAGAAGGAACTGCAGATGCTGGAAAATCGAAGGTACACAAAAATGCTGGAGAAACTCAGCGGGTGCAGCAGCATCTATGGAGCGAAGGAAATAGGTAACGTTTCGGGCCGAAACCCTTCTTCAGACTGATAGGGGGTGGGGAGAAGAAAGGAAAAAAGGAAAAGGCGGAGGAGGAGCCCGAGGGCTGGGGGAGGGGAGGAGACAACCAGATGGCTGATGAAGGGGAGGGGACAGCCAGGGCTAGCAGAATTGGGAGAATTCAACGTTCAGTGACTTCAATGACAAACATCTGCCTTAAAACAAAAATGGAGGTCAGACTTAAAACTTTGTGAGCCTCAAAACTGGGACAAAAAGCATTTACACCCTTGGTTCGCTGCAGTCACTGCGAATCATCCAGCTATCAGACCAAAATTGGCAGCAAGGCTTTCAAATTGTAACTCGTCAAATGACACAATGTGTGTCGCGTTCCTGATTCACAATAATTTCGTGCCTTTACTATTGCGACGCGTTTTATTCATGATAGACACAAAAAGCTGCAGTAACTCAGCGGGTCAGACAGCATCTCTGGAGAGAAGGAATAAGTGACTCCTTCAAACAGCACCCCCAATGTGAGAAACTCTCGCTGCACCCTCTCTGCTGAAGTTCTCTCTCCGACGAGAGTTCTGCAACATCATCATCTCTCGCTGCAGCCCCTCTGTGAGATACTTCGCACTTTATTCATATTTGCAACTTCTCCGTGGTTTCAATTAGCCGGGCCATTATTCCCCACTCTGAGTGAAAGACAATTCTTCCCCGCAGGACTCGCTTTCCAGTTGCTACTCTCTAGAAGTTAATGTTGGATGCTTCCCAACATCCACCCCTCATCCACAGCGAACTTGGTCAATCCGATTTGGCGCAAGTCAGAAAGGAGGAATATTCTCAACCTCCCGCGAGAGGCGAAGCCACACTTCCAACCACCTGCCCCGTGCAATCTAATCTGGCTGCTTTGCAATGGTTGGATAATATTTTTTTTTAAGTCTTGCCATTCTATCCAGTCCCCTCGGGTTCTGCACCCTTCTCCTCCCACGCACCCACCCGCACTAAGCCAAAACATTCGTCTAAAACAGAATAATTAGGCCATTGCTCGACCCTGCCTACACAAATGTTTGCTCCTCTCCCAGCTCCGATGGTAACGGCGGGCTGCTAACCTTTCCACTGGCTGCGCTTTGGGGTGTTTAAGAAGGCATGTATTAAATGAGCTCGAGTGTCGGGGAAAATAGTTCACCGCAGGTCTGGAAAAAGTTAAACCGACTTATGCGATGTTTGCACTTTTTAACTTCGGGGACTGATTTAATACATTTTCGTTCTCCTACTTAATTAGGGAAATAAAGAGGTTTGCGTCGATCATCTCATTCTTTTCCAGCGCTCGTCCATAAACTATTGATTTTATTCCCCAAATTTGCACGGTGGATGTCACGGAATAAGTTCTGTATTAATTGTATGTAACGTCGCTTATAACTCGGTGTCGACGGACTGCGCCTGGTTGTAGCCTCCCTCCAGTTGCAACCGAGTATCGGAGAGTAAGCGATTGAATACTAAGTTCCAACGCCTTTTTACGAAGGGAGCCGATCTGCAACGACGCCCATCCTTGTCCTCCACAGATGCTGCCTGACCCGCTGAGTTACTCCAGCACTCGCTGCGTGTTGCTCAAACATGCAGCATCTGCTGTTCCTTGTGTTTCCAACCCCACAATACGGCCATTCCCAACTCCTTTGGGAACTACGGGCTGCCAACCCTTCCACTGACCGTGCCTTAGGAAGCTTAAGAAGGTGTTACCATGTATTAGATTACATCCTTGCAAAAGTATCTACTGTGAACATGATGAAAAGTGACGCCCGAGATTCATGGGTTGAGTTATAATAATATTATTGAGACATGAAGTCAGACAGCATGGAATTAGACCATTCGGCCCAACCTGCCTATGCAGACCAAAATGCCCCATCTACATTAGTCCTACCTGCCAACGTTTGGCCCGGCCCGCATCCCTCAAAACTTGAAGCTAGACACAAAATGCTGGAGTAACTCAGTGGGTCGGGCAGCATCTCTGGAGAAGGGGAATAGGTGACGTTTCGGGTCGAGACCCTTCTTCAGTTCCTTCCTATACATTGTCTTTAAACCTTTATCTTTCAGACAACTCTCGGAAGAGACCGTGTGTCTGGTCAATGTCGCTGTTGGGCAATGGATGGAAGTGATCTGTGGGAGTGAAAGAATGATCCTGCTCCCATTGCAGCCACTTTAGGATCATTCCCTTCTCATCCAGCCTCATTCAACCCGTTATGCCCCATCCCACACACCGACCCGGCTGCCCTTTGCTTACCTTGACCGAAATAGAGCCCCGCTTCGGAAGGACTCGCCACCCAGAGAAGGATCAAAGCTAGACAGAGCACTGCATACACAGACAGCCGACTCCAGGACGCGCCGGGCTCCATCTCAATGCACAAGGAGGTAGCTTCAAACCGGAGAACAGGAGCGGCTGAGGGCGGCTAGCGTTGTGATGGGGACCCCGGCGCTCCGGGCTTTTATACAGAAGCAGCGTCCAGCACCTGGAGCCCACAGGTACTTGCATCTTTTATTGCAAGGAGCGCTGCCAGGAAACTCATTTCCTCCCTGGCGTGTTTTGCAGGACTTCGAGTTGGCTGCTTTGATGATTGCAGATCACGCCCAACCTGCGGCTGTCTCCCCCGAACGAGAGCCAGCTCGTCCCTCTCCCACCCTCCAAAAATAACACCGCCTCAAATATTGATTCACTTGGCGTGTGGACGAGCCGGGAATCTCTGACATTTCCTCCCCGCAACCGAGTGCCAAGAGCGTCAACGCCTCCATGACAACCGGCGCTGGGTCTGTGTTTCATGTCAACATTGCAAGCCCTGCCCTCAGTCTCTGCAGCGGGACTCAACAGAGGGTCACAAAAAAGCTGGAGTAAAAACACAGCGGGTCAGGCAGCATCTCGGGGGGAAAGGAATAGGTGACGTTTCGGGTCGAGACTGGGAGTCAGGGGAGAGGGAAACGAGAGATATAAACGATGATATAGCGAGATAAATAACACATGAATGAAAGATATTACGGTCCATGGTTGGCCGTGGGCCAGGTGCTAATGAGTTATACAGACAATGAAACTCACCAGGACGACAATGAAACTAGTACAACGACCAGGATGGGGGAGGGATTGAAGAGAGGGGAGGCAGGGGTTATGTGAAGTTAGAGAAATCAATATTCACGCCGCTGGGTTGGAGGCAGTCAAGTGTTTTATTGTCGTATGTCCTGAGAGGGAACAATGACATTCTTACTTGCAGCTGCACAACAGATGTAACCACTCTGTAACCACTATAATTTAAAAAATTGTTCAGTTCAGAGATACAGCGCGGAAACAGGCCATTGGGTCCACCTAGTCCGCGCCAACCAATGATCTCCGCACACTAACACTATTCTACGCATACTAGGGACAATTTATAATTTTACCAAGCCAATTAGCCTACAAATCTGTACATCTTTGGTGTGTGGGAGGAAACCGAAGCAGCCAGAAAAAACCACCACAGATCACGGGAGAGAACGTACAAACTCCATACAGACAGCAACCCTAGCCAGGATCAAACCCGTGTCTCTGGCGCTGTAAGGCAACAATTCTACCGCTGTGCCACCCCATTCACTATATTTACTATATAATAAAACAATAATTGTGCAAAGACGTAAACAATGCATCAAGTCTATGGAGCTCGGAGCAAAGTTGGAGGTTGTACAGTTTAATCAACTGAAGGTTGTTGGGAAGAAGCTGCTCATGAACCTGGATGTTACAGTTTTCAGGCTTCCATACCTTCTTATTGATGGTAGGATCGAAACGTGATTGTGATCAGGGTGGTCTGAGTCTCCGATGATGCTGGCTGCTTTATTGAGGCAGACTCTTGAAGATCGCTTTGATGTTAGGAACGTCAGTACACGTGATGGACTGGGCAGTGCTCACCTCCTTCTAGTAATCATTGTTCCTGGGTGTTTGAATTGCCAAACCAGGCCATGATGCATCCAATCTATATGCTCTCCACTGTACACCTGCAGAAGTTCAAGAGAATATTCATTGACGTACCAAATATACTCGCAACAAACACTTCTGGAGGAGCTCAGTGGGTCAGGCAGCATCTGTGGATGGAAATGGGCAGATGTGTTTCAACTCTGGATTCCTCTCATGATCTCCCGACCTGAAACATCGACTGTCTATTTCCTCCCACAGGTGTTCTATGAACTCCTTCGACCTTTCACGAGTATGTTCACGAGCTCCTACGAGCTCCTATGAGTAAAAAGTTTTTTAAAAATTCATCACGAGTATTTGTCCACGAGTAAAAACTTTTTTTACTTGTGGACATTGAAAAAACTTCACGAGTAAAAAAAGTTTTTTCAATATCCTGTGAAAAATGTCCACGAGTAAAAAAAATACTTGTGATGAAAAAAATGTTGCTTTGTACTCGTAGGAAGGTCGTAGGAGTTCGTAGAATACCACGAGTTTGATTTTTTTTTAAACTCGGGAGAGCTCTTGGGTAAACTCGCATCGTGGGACAGGGGCTTAAGCGAGAAAAGACTTTAAAAACATGTTTTAGACAAGGCTGTAGAAGAAAATGAGATGGCGACATTTCAATGCTAGATAGAACATAGAACAGTACAGCACAGGACGAGGCGCTTCTGCCAACAATGTCTGTGCTAAACATGATGCCAACATAAACAAATGTCCTCTGCCTGCACGAGATCCATATCCCTCTGTTCCCTGCATATCCCTGTGCCTACCTAAAATCCCCTTCAATACCACTATTATATCTTCCTCCACCACTACCCCTGGCAGCATGTTCCAGGCATCCTCTGTGTAAAGAACATTGCCTCATACATTGCCTTTAAACTTTACCCCTCTCACCTTAAAGCTATGCCCTCTGCAATATCATATGTCTCTGATTCTGTGCTGGGGATGTCACAAGGTGGCTATGTTACTTAGTAAACAAGATGACTGAGCCTTTTTGTGTCCAACATGTTGACAGAATTGATCGCCCGACACGTCACTGAGTACATCGTGTTGTCGTCTCCGGGGATCGCCACGAGGAGACTTCTGTCGTGATCCCCGTTCTCCTTGTGACCATGTGGGTTTCCTCCAAGTCCTCCGGTTTCTTCCCACCTCCCAAAGACATGCAGATTTGTAGGTTAATTGGCCTCTATAAATTGCCCCTAGTGTGTAGGGAATGGATGCAAAAGTGAGATTACATAGAACTAGTGTGTTAATTGGCTTCGGTAAAAATTGTAAATTGTCCCTATTGTATAGGATAGTGTTAATGTTCGGGTGATCACTGGTCGGCGCAGTGGGCCGAATGATCTGTATCCGCGCTGTATCTCTTAAATCAGTATCTCTAAAGTAAAGTCATTAGCAACCCTCTAACCGTATGATAGCTCACCTGTAGCTGTGAATGATACCAATATCTCTGCTAAGAGCCCTACAATTTCTTCCCTAACATCCTAGCATACACTTGATCAGGTCCCAGGAATTTATCTACCATTATACATTTGAGACCTCCAGTACCTCCTCTTCTGTCAACTCACTTCAGGACATCACTATTAACTTTTCCAAGTTCACAGTAAATATAGACAATACCTGCTTTAAGTAAAAAGTGAGTTACGTAAACCATCAAAATTGGCCCTGTTTAAGAAAGAACTGCAGTTGCTGGAAAAATCAAAGGTAGACAAAAAAGCTGGAGAGGCAGCATCTATGGAGTGAAGGAATAGGCGACGTTTCGGGTCGAGACCCTTATTCAGACTGATGTCAGGCCCTGTGATACTTTTGGACCAGTCCTATCCTTTCTCATAATTTAAAAAACAACTAAGAGAGTTATGTTCCCTGATCCCAATGTGCTCCCTCACTAAGACTTCAGGCACCTACTCTGCCTTATTTCCCAAGAAGAGGTTGAGTTTTGCCCCCTCTCTAGAAGGGCCATCTACATATTGATTGAGAACATTTTCCTGAACACACTAAACAAGTCCACCCCACCCAGACCTGTCGCATTTTGGCTGCCCCCGTGGGTATTTGGAAAGTTAAAATCACCAACTAACACAACCCTGTTCTTCTTGCAGCTCTCTGTGAGTTCCCTATATTTCCTCCTCTAACTCCCATTGATTATTGGGGATCGTATAATACAATACAATACAATCCCATCACATGTATCACCCCCACTAGACAGGTCCCCGGCAATATCCTCTCTAAATACTACCATGATTTGCTCCGTAATCAACAAAAAACAACTACACCATTCTTACCTCTACCTCTATCCCTCCTGTAGTATTTTCCACATCTTTGCCCTCAAATGGGGCCACTTCATCTAATCTCATGTTATTTACTTCCTTGACCTTGTCTATAATCCTCTTTCCCAATGCATATTCAATTGGTTTTTAAATAATGTCAAAATCTCTCTCCCAATAATCCCTTGTGGTAAAATATTACACGTTCTTATAAACCTAAAACAAGCTTTACACATGTGCTGAAAAGGTCTTCTAATTTGTCTCATTATCCTTCTGGTAGTAATGTCCTTGGTTATTGATTTGCAAACTAAATATTGAATCAGGTAATAGAATATGAAAATAAAAAGAAGGCAGATCTGAATTGAAAGCAGGTCAGTCAACATCTGTGGAGAGGTATACTGAGTTTGAGTCATAGAGTCGTACAGCACGGAAACAGGCCCTTCGGCCCAACTTGCCCATGCCGAACATAATGCCCCATTTACACTTGTGCCACCTGCCTTCATTTGGCCCATAACCCACTAAACCTTTCCTATGAATGTACTTGTCCAAATGCCTTTTAAATGCTGTTATAATCCCTGCCTCACCTATCTCCCCTGGCAGCTCATTCTGTACACCCACCACCCTCTGTGTCTAAGATACTTTATCAGAACGGGGAAAGAGAGAAGAACAAGTTTGTTTTAATTTGAAGAGAGAATGGGAGATATATAGGAAAGGGGAATATCTGTGATGGGATGAGACCAGGTGAGATGGATAAAGCAGGACATTTATAAGGTGATTAAGATTCTTTGTCTGTATTATATGCTGCTGATAGCAGAGTGTGGAATGTGTCCAGCAAGTCAGGCTGTACTTGTGGAAAGAGAACAACCAAGGCAATATCACAGATGGATGACACTGCAGAAATGACCCAGTTCTAATATAGGCAGGAAGAAAGAAGAATGAAGTTGGAGAATTTCATATTGAGTGTGGAAGACTGCAGTGTGCCCAGACAGTAGATGAGCATCTCCTCACTGAGCTTGCATTGTGTCTCAGTATAACAGGGCTGGAGGCCACAGACTGATAGGTCGGAGTGGGATGCAGAATGACAGTGGCAGGCAGGCAGTAGAACTCAGAGTCGTCACTGTGGATTGATGTAAGTGCTTCACAAAGCCATCACCCGTCACCCAATTTGGGGTGGCACGGTGATGCAGCGTTAGTGTTGCTGCCTTACAGCACCAGAGACCCTGGTTCGATCCTGACCACGGGTGATGTCTGTACGGAGTTTGTACATTCTCCCCGTGACCAGCATGAGCTTTCACCGGGTGCTCCGGTTTCCTCCCACCCTCCAAAGACATACGGGTTTGTAGGTTAATTGGTTTCAGTAAAATTGTAAATTGTTCCTAGTGTAAAGGATAGTGTTCATGTGCAGGGATTGCTAGTTGGCGTGGATTCGGTGGGTCAAAGGGCCTGTTGCCGCACTGCAACACTAAACTAAACAGGGTTTGATTTCTCTAATGTTGAGGCGACTAGACTTTGAGCATTAAACTGTAAAAAGTGCACAGTGATTAATTGTTTCAACTGGAAGAACTCTTTGGATGTAGATGCAAGGAACTGCAGATGCTGGAATCTTACATAGAACACAAAGTTCTAGATAACTCAGTGGGTGAGCCAGCATCTTTGGAGAACATGGATAGGCAATGTTTTGGGTTGTGGCCCTTACTCAGAAGAAGGGTTCCGGCCCAAATTGTCACCTATCCATGTCCTCCAGAGTTACTGACTGATCTGCTGAGATAGTCCTGCACTTAGCGTTCTACATGTTTCGAAAGATGTTGCTTGAGAAGGACAGTAATAGTGAGGATAAAAAAATAGACAAAGGAATTGCAAAGGTATCTTCAAAATACTACAGGGAGGGGAATATGTGTTTGGTGGCGAAACCCTGTTGGACTTGGTCCAAGCTATAAAGGATGATTTGTTGAATACACAGACTGGTGGGATGGAACTAATAATTATTGTTTGTTGCAAGTGCAACAGAATGCAAAAGTAGCAAGATTCTACATTATAAAGACCTCATCTGGAGTACTGTGATGTGTTGAATAACTTATTGGAGAAAGATGATAATATGTTGGTAACATTTCAGAAGAGGTTTACCAGACTAATACCAGGAATGGGCAAGTTGACATGAGGAATGGCTGTCCTATGAGGCTAGGCTTGTATTTAGTTTAGTTTTTGGAGATACAGCGTAGGAAAAAGCCATTTGGCCCACTGAGTCTGTGCAGACCAGCGATCACCCATACACGAGTTCTATCCGACATACTAGGGACAATTTACAGAGGCAAATTAACCTACAAACCTACACGTCTTTGGAATGCAGGAGGAAACCAGAGTACCCAGAGAGAACCCATGAATCAAAGGGAGAATGCACAAAGTCGGTATAGACAGCTGGATAGCACCCACAGTCAGGATCAAACCAGGTCTCTGGCGTGTAAGGTTACCCCTGTACCACAGTGTCACCCTTGTATCTGCTGGAGTTTAGAAGAGTGAGAGGGACTTATTTGAATCATATAATATCTTAAGAGCAAGAAGACACAATGCGCTGGAGTAAATCAAAGGATCAGGCAGCATTTCTGGAAGACATGGATAGGCGACATTTCGGATTGGGACCCTTCTTCAGACCTGAAACGTTCCTATCCCTGTCCTCCAGAGATGCTACTTGACACGCTGAGTTATTTCAGTACTTTCTGTTCTTTTTTGTAAACTAGCATCTACAATTATTTGTGTCTACAATATCTTGGGGGATCTTGAGTTTCCTTTTGTGGAAAAAACAAGAACTTGGGCCAGGTAGGTGGGGTGGGGGTGTGGGAGGAGCAGGCACTGTTGGAAAATAACATATTACCCATTTAAGACAGAGATGAGGTGAAATCTTTACTCTAAGAGGATCATAAACCTTTGGAGCTCTCCTCCTCTAAGTGTGGTGGAAACAGGGTTTCTGAATATTTTTAAAGCACATAGTTACATAGTGTGGTGCATAGATTTATGGTAAGCAAACAGTGGAAGTGACTGCAGGAAGACTGGAATGCACAGTTGTGTTTGCAGTTATTTAAGCATTGATCCAAAGGACTGCTCCTGTTCCTAATGCGTATGTTCATATCTAATGTCATTTTGAAAAGATCATCTTCAGGGTCCATAAACAGAAATATTCATTCCAGTGGAATAGTGATTTTTCAGAATTGCAAACTCTCCACTGTTGACCCAATCCTTACCTTTGGTTAGATTTGTTATTCTCCCCAAAAGCAATGATCTGAATGGTGTGCAATAATCCAGCCAGGACTCAACCAGTAGCTTGAACAAATTAATGTTCATAAATTCATAAGTGATAGGAGCAGAATTAGGCCATTTGGCCCATCAATTCTCCTCCACCATTCAATCATGGCTGATCTTATCTCTCCCTCCTAACCCCATTCTCCTGCCTTCTCCCCACGACCCCTGACAACCGTACTATTCAAAAATCTATCAATCTCTGCCTTAAAAACATCCATTGACTTGGCCTCCACAGCCTTCTGTGGCAATGAATTCCACAGATTTACCACCATCTGACTACAGAGGTTCCTCCTCATCTCCTTCCTAAAGGAACGTCCTTTAATTCTGAGGTCCTAGACTCTCCCACTTGTGGAAACATCCTCTCCACATCCACTCTATCCAGACCTTTCAACATTTGTTTTTCTTTGTAGTGTTATTTTCAGCTTTGCATTTTCTTTGCATACCTGAGAGAGCCCACAGCTTCATTGAGGCTGTCTGCCACTGATGTTCTGAGAACTATTCAAAACGTGCAGCTCAAATACTATTCATATACTCCTCCTTAACAGTGGTCATTCTTCACAAGCTAGTTGCAATGCTTCCTATTAATTATCGTGGATTGGAATGTACCAGGATCAGACTGGAGATTAGTTTGGGAAGAATGGGCAAATAAGGATGGTCCTCACCTAAATTAACAGGTCAGAGCTCATTGGCAAACAAACAGAGTTACATTGCACACTTGACAAAAGAGACATGTGTGGATGAGTCAGAGGACATGTTGATGAAGATGATCTCAGTGGTGTGTCATCGTGAAGATTGATATTCACCTGGTTAAACTCATGATGTCATTTTCTGATTTCACAACCACAACTCTTGTGAATTATCTATACCTTAAAACGTGAGAAGATAAGATCTAGGAGCAGGAGTAGGACAGGTGGCCCCACATATCTGCTCTGCAGATCAAGGAGCCACAGGGAACTGCAGATGCTGATATATTGTGTAGAACACAAAGTGTTGGAGTAAATCACAGTGTCAGGCAGCATCTCTGGAGGATATGGATAGGCGACATTTTGGGTTGGGTTGAGTTGAGTCTGAAGAATGGTCCCAATCCAAAATTTCCATGTCCTATTGAATAAGATCATGGAACATAGCACATAGAACAGTACACCACAGGAACAAGCCCCTCGACCCACAATGTTTGTGCCAAACATGATGTCCTGATCTCATCTGCCTGTACGATCTAAATCCCTCTATTCCCTGCACTTCCAAGACTAAAAGCCTATTAAACTCCACTGTCATATATTGCTTCAACCACCACCCCTGGCAGTGAGTTCCAGGCCCCCACCACTCAACGTGTAAAAAAACCCTGCACATCTCTATTAAACTTTCGCCCTGATATGTTGTCAGTCTCAGCTCCACTCCCAGTCATAAACTTTGACTCCTTTGCAGCCCAAAATCAGTATCTTAAATATATTCTGACTCAGTCTCAATAGCACCCTGAGGTTCAAACTCTTAAAGGTTCACAACTCTGGCAAAGGAAGTGTCATCTCCAATTTATGTAGGTGACCTCTTACTCTGACACCATGCTAGATTATACTACCTCTCGGCATTTCCCTTGTCAGAGTTATGTCCATAAGATCCCCATATCTTTCAAATTCTAATGAGTATGGGCACAATCTGCTCAACCTTTCATTGTGCAACAATCTCTCCATTTCAGAAAACAACCCGGTGAACTTTTGTGAACTGCCTCCTTAAATAACGAGACCCGGCCTTTCTCATCCCTCTTCTCCCCGCTCGCATCAGGCAGAAGATACGAAAGTTCAGAAGCACGTACCACCGGACTGAGGAACAGCTTCTTCCCCTCTGTTATCAGACTTTGGCGGCACAGTGGAGTGGCGGTAGAGTCGCTGCCTTACGGCACCAGAGACCAGGGTTCGATCCTGACCACGGGTGCTGTTGGTACGGAGTTTGTACGTTCTCCCTGTGACCGCATGTGTTTTCTCTGGGTGCTCCGGTTTCCTCCACTCCAAAGACGTGCAGATTTGTAGGTTAATTGGCTTCAGTAAAGATGGTAAATTGTCCCTGGTGTGTTGGATTGTGCTAGTGTATGGGGATCACTGGTCAGTGGTGGGTCGAAGGGCCTGTTTCTGTGCTGTATCTCTAAAATAAACAAAACTAATTTCTCATTGAAATCCAGGTACTCAATGTTTACTAGTTCCCTCTATCCAATTTGCTCGTTGTACTCTCGATTCTCATAAACTTGTAAAATGCAATTTCACTTTCATAAACCACACTGGGCAGCACAGTTGTGCAGCAGTAGAGCTGCTGCCTCACAGCACCAGAGATCCGGGTTCCATCCTGACTAGATTAGTTTATTATTGTCATGTTGTTGCATCCTATCCAGTCAGCAAAAAGACTATACACGATTACAATCAAGTCGTCCACAGTGAACAGATACAGGATAAAGGGAATAATGTTCAGTGCAAGATTAAGTCTAGTAAAATCCAATTTATGATAGTACGAAGGTCTGTAATGAGGTAGATGGCAGGTCAGGACCGCTCTCTAGTTGATGATAGTTGCCTGATACCAGCTGGAAAGAAATTGTACCTGAATTTGGATGTATGTGTTTTCACACTTCTGTAACTCTTGTCTGATGGGAGGGGAGACCAGGGTGAGACTCGTCCTTGATTAGTGGCCTTGCTGAGGCAGTGTGAAGTGTCGATGGAGTCAATGGAAGGGAGGTCTGTTTGCGTGATAGCCTGGGCTATGCCCACACTCTCTGCAATTTCATACGCTCTTGAATGGAGCTGTCTATGCAGAGTTTGCACATTCTCCCTGTGTCCGCATGGGTTTCCTCCGGGTGCACCTGTTTCCTTGATGTATCCTGAACCTAAACTAAACACTGACTTCACACAATTGTATTATGATGTTCCAACTGATGTGAAGCTATTTTCTTTTGATTGAACTGCACCATTTCCAATTGATAGATGTCAAGCTATCTGACCTATAGCTTCCTGGCTTGAATCAGGACATTATAGTTGTAGTTTTCTAATCCACTGGGACCTTTCCAGAACCTCAAGAATTTTGGATGATCACAACCAACACATCCATCAGCTTTGAAGCTCTTTTTATGCACCCTGGGATGCAGGCCATCGGTTTAGGGCAACTCGCCAGCCTTTATTCCCCATTATTTTGACTAGTTTTTCAGAGCGATCATGATTCCTCGCTCGTGTTTTCCCTCAGACTTTCTACTATTATTGGGATGTTTTTAATGTTATCATTGCACACCGCTGCAAAATATTTGTTCAATGTCTTTGCCATTTCCTCGTTTCCCATTATTAATTCCCCAATCTCATCCTCTCAGGCATTAATGTTTACCTTGGCTATTCTCTTCCTAGTAGAAGCTCTTACTATGTATTTTTATATTTCTTGCTTGCTTCCTCCCATAATCTATTTTTGCTCTTTTTTTCAGTCACCTTTTGCAAGGTTTCTAAATGTTTCACTTTCTTTCAGCTCACCGCTAATCTTTGAGGCCTTGTGTGATTTTACTGCCAACTTGTCAATGGCCTGAGCTGACTTTCTGGGCCACAGATGGATCGTCCTCTTTATACTGTGTTTATTACCCAGAAGCATGTATGTAGAGCATTGCATAGAACACAGAATGATACAGCAAAATTGCAACTGAAAATCCTGATGTAAGAGCTTCAAACTGAAATGTTCACTCTGCTTCTTTATGCACAGTTGTAGCCTGGTCTGCTGAGTATTTCTGGCCTTTTCTGTTTTTATTTCAGATTTTCAGCTTCTGCAGGTTTTTGCTTGTTAATGTAAATGTATCCTGTTGTGATCTCTCTTCCACAGATGATCTTTTAATGTGAGATCATTAATTAATCCTGTCTCTTTGCACATGACTAGATCTAAAATAATATTCTCCCTATTTACTTTAGTTTAGAGTTTAGTTTAGAGATACAGCGTGGAAACAGGCCCTTCGGCCCACCGGGTGCACGCCGACCAGCGATCACCCGTACTAACCTGGCTCTCTCCTATACTCAAGGGACAATTTACAGAACCCAATTAACCTACAAATCTACATGTCTTTGGAATATGGGAGGAAACCGGAGCACCCAGGGAAAACCCATGCAGTCACAGGGAGAACGTACAAACTCAGTACAGATAGCACCTATAGTCAGGATCGAACCCAGGTCTCTGGCACTGTAAGACAGTAACTCTACCTCTGTGCCACTGTTGCTGCCCTCTGTTCTAAGAAAGATTCCTGAATACATTATATGAGCTTGTCTCGATGGCCATCTTTGCTGATTTGATTTGCCAATTTTGTGAAACTTAAAATTCATGTATGGTCTTTTCTCTGACTGGATCGCATGCAAACAACACTGTACTTCGGTGCACATGACAATAAACTAAACTATACTAAACTAAACAATTATTGCAGTACATTTCCTCTAGGAACCCACTATTTCTTGATATATATTCTGCCCTTCAATGTTGCGACTAGTTGGGAGACTCTATAACACTCCCACAACTAATTTCTGCACTTAATTTTCTTTTTTGTCTATCCCTATGAAATGTCTAGCCATCTGCAAAATTTAGTCCCCACCCTTAGACTGCTAATAATAGTAATTAGACCATACACATTTATTTACAATTGCCTTTATCTTGTGAATGTGTTGTGCATTCAAAACAGCCATCCATTTTCCTCTTGACTTAGAACATACATAGCACAGTTCACCACAGAAACAGGCCCTTCGGCCCACAATACCTATGCCAAACATGATGCCAAAATAAACTAATCTCGTCTGCCTGTACATGATCCATATCCCTCCATTCTCTGCATATCCTTGTGCCTGTCTAAACGCTTCTTAAATGCCACTTTTGTATCAGCCTCCACCCCTGGCAGTGTATTCCAGGCATCTACTACCCTCTGTGGAAAAAAAATGGCCTCACACATCTTTAAACTTTGCCCATCTCACCTTAAAGTAACACCCTCTAGTTCTTGACAATTCCACTCTGGGCAAAAGGTTCTGATTGTCTTCTCTATCTATGCCACTCATAATTTTATATTCTTCTATCAAGTCTTCCCTCAACCTCCAGTGCTCCAGAGAAAGCATTCCAAGTTTGTCCGACATCCCTGGGTAGTAAACATTCCCTAATAAAGGCAACATTCAGGTAAACCTCTTCTGCAACCTCTCCAGAGTCCCAAGATTCTTCCTGTAATGGGGTGACCAGAACTGCATGCAATATTCCAAATGCAGCCTAACCAGTTTTATAAAGCTGCAAGATGATTTTCTTGCTCTGATAACTCAATGGCCTGCGATGAAAGCAAGCATACCATATGCCTTCGGTTCTCGACTGGAAACGTCACCCATTCCTTCACTCCAGAGGTGTTGCCTGTCCCGCTGAGTCACTCCAGCATTTTGTATCTATATCTTGCCTTTTTTACTACTCTGTCTAATGATTTTTGACTTTCAAGGAGCTATGGACTTGGACTCCAGGGGCGGCACAGTGGTGCAGCGGCACAGTTGTTGCCTTACAGCGCCAGAGACCCGGGTTCGATCCTGACTCTGGGTGCTGTCTGTATGGAGCTTACACATTCTCCCTCTGACCGCGTGGGTTTTCTCCGGGTGCTCCGGTTTCCTCTCGCATCCCAAAGACGTGCCAGTTTGTAGGTTAAATGGCCCCTGGAAATTGTAAATTGTCCCTAGTGTGTAGGATAGCGCCAGTGTACTGTGTGATCGCTGGTTCTCGCGGCTCGGTGGGCCGAAGGGCTTGTTTACACACTGTATCTCTAAAGTCTAAAAAGATAACCTTCAATACAATTGTTCCAGAATTATGCATGTTCAAATGTAGTAAGTGTTATCCTGTGGTGGACAATGAATAGTTGTCCTGTGGTGGACAATGAATGAAGAGCACAAACAGGTAAGTGTGAAAAAATGGCCAGCATTCCTCTGCAGTGAAAACTGGTGAAAAGCATGTCTTAATCCTTGATGGAAGCTCTCAGACATCCTCCTACCGGCCACAGGATGAGAGAACAGGAACAGTCTGTGCTGTTTCACACACAGACAAAACAAACAGGAGCAGAGAAAAAGCGGTGCCACAAAAATCCCAACTATTTCTCCCTGCAGAGGTCATCTCACTTTCCAAGAAGTTGTTTTGCAAAGGTATAAATCTTCAAACCTTTCCATTGGCTCCAGTCAACTGACTTGCTTAGGGCCGATTCTTCCTTCTAAGAGACGATCTATCACTGGGAATAGTCAAGTCTGTGTTAGGGTGGTGCATTTGACCGGGTCCCGTGTGAAGCCTTTTATTCCAGCATACTGCTGTTGCAGTCACTGTGCGTCAGGGAGAGGGGACAGCGGGGAAGATTGCGGGACGTTGTGAATCACACTCCTGAGTCAGATTTCCAAAACACCTTTGTCATTTTGCCCTGCAGCTTGTGAGCTCGGGAAGAAATGTGCCTTCTCACACTGACGTAAAAAGGGCGGCTGCCAACCAAGATGATCTCACAGCTGATGTGATGGGCAAATTGGGTGAGAATATCTACGTATTTCCACCAACAACAGAATATAAAGGGAGCATTCAACAAACATTGTGAAAGAAAAAATATCATGCAGGAGTCTTTATCAGCAATTGTAAAGAGAGAATGTTGGAACAGGTCTAATTCAAAAAATTCTACTTAAATAGTTAAACCCAAGGGATTAATCAAGAGTGACTTCTCTTTAATTTATGTTCATAAATGATAGGAGCAGAATTAGACCATTCGGCCCATCAAGTCTACACCGCCATTCAATCATGGCTGATTTATCTTTCCTTCTCATCCCCATTCTCCTGCCTTCTCCCCATAACCCTTGACACCCATACTAATCAACAATCTGTCAATCTCCGCTTTAAAAATACCCAATGACTTGTACTCCACAGCCGTCCGTGGCAATAAATTCCACAGATTCACCATCCTCTGACTGGAGAAATTCCTCCTTGTCTCCTTTCTAAAGGTACATCCTTTTATTCTGAGCCGATGGTCGCTGGTCCTACACTCTCCCACTAGTGGAAACATCCTCTCCACATCCACTCTATCCAGGCCTTTCACCATTCAGTAAATTTCAATGTCCCCCTCATCCATCTAAACTACAGCGAGTTCAGGCCCAGTGCCTTCAAATGATCATCAAATGTTAACCCAATCATCCCTGGAATAATTCTCGTAAACCTCCTCTGGACCCTCTCCAATGCCAGCACATCCTCAGATAGGGGGCCCAAAATACCTTTCACTATTCGGTGAGTTTCTATGAGGTCCTCCCTCATACTTCTAACCTCCAGCGAGCACAGTGCCATCATTCATAAAGTTTGTTCATTTGCGTCCCATAGTTGCATAGTTTAGACATATCTGGTTACTTGGTATTATTTTTATTATTTTGGTATTTGGTATTTGGTATTTGGTATACTTGGTATTATTTTCATTCACAAAGTATCACGGAGGAGATTTTAACATGTTTTCTTAGTGCTAAATAATGTGCATTGCCCACTATTACGGGGAATTACAGACCAGTAAGTCTAACATCGGTAGTGGGGAAACTGCTAGAGTCAGTTACTAAAGATGGGATAGCAGCACATTTGGAAAGTGGTGAAATTATTGGACAAAGTCAGCATGGATTTACGAAAGGTAAATCATGTTTGACGAATCTTATATAATTTTTTGAGGATGTAACTAGTAGAGTGGATAAGGGAGAACCAGTGGATGTGTTATATCTGGACTTTCAGAAGGCTTTCGACAAGGTCCCACATAAGAGATTAGTATACAAACTTAAAGCACACGGTATTGGGGGTTCAGTATTGATGTGGATAGAGAACTGGCTGGTAAACAGGAAGCAAAGAGTAGGAATAAACGGGTCCTTTTCAGAATGGCAGGCAGTGACTAGTGGGGTACCGCAAGGCTCAGTGCTGGGACCCCAGCTATTTACAATATATATTAATGATTTGGACAAGGGAATTGAATACAACATCTCCAAGTTTGCGGATGACACAAAGCTGGGGGGCAGTGGTAGCTGTGAGGAGGATGCTAGGAGGCTGCAAGGTGACTTGGATAGGCTGGGTGAGTGGGCAAATGCATTGCAGATGCAGTATAATGTGGATAAATGTGAGGTTATCCACTTTGGTGCCAAAAACAGGAAAGTAGACTATTATCTGAATGGTGGCCGATTAGGAAAAGGGGAGATGCAACGAGACCTGGGTGTCTTCATACACCAGTCATTGAAAGTAGGCATGCAGGTGCAGCAGGCAGTGAAGAAAGTGAATGGTATGTTAGCATTCATAGCAAAAGGATTTGAGTATAGGAGCAGGGAGGTTCTACTGCAGTTGTACAGGGTCTTGGTGAGACCACACCTGGAGTATTGCGTACAGTTTTGGTCTCCAAATCTGAGGAAAGACATTCTTGCCATAGAGGGAGTACAGAGAAGGTTCACCAGACTGATTCCTGGGATGTCAGGACTTTCATATGAAGAAAGACTGGATAGACTCGGCTTGTACTCGCTAGAATTTAGAAGATTGAGGGGGGATCTTATAAAAACTTACAAATTCTTAAGGGGTTGGACAGGCTAGATGCAGGAAGATTGTTCCTGATGTTGGGGAAGTCCAGGACAAGGGGTCACAGTTTTAGGATAAAGGGGAAATCTTTTAGGACCGAGATGAGAAAAACATTTTTCACACGGAGTGGTGAATCTGTGGAATTCTCTGCCACAGAAGGTAGTTGAGGCCAGTTCATTGGCTATATTTAAGAGGGAGTTAGATGTGGCCCTTGTGGCTAAAGGGATCGGGGGTATGGAGAGAAGGCAGGTACAGGATACTGAGTTGGATGATCAGCCATGATCATATTGAATGGCGGTGCAGGCTCGAAGGGCCGAATGGCCTACTCCTGCACCTATTTTCTATGTTTCTATGTTTCTATGTATACACATTGACAAGTAATACAAATAGTTGCATTTGTCCAAAAGATAGCAGTAAATGTTAAAAAATATATAGTTTTTACAACATTGACTGTACCATAAAGACAACCTGATTAATGGAAGAAGTATATTCTGCACTCTGTATATTTTCCTTTCCTCTACCTATTTTATTTGAATTGTATTTATGTATAGCATTACCTGATTGATTGAATAGTGTGTAAAAGAAAGCTATTCACTGTACCTCAGTGCACGTGACAATCATAAACCTGAACCTAAGTGTGCCAGAGCTGCTGCCTCACAGCGCTAGAGACCCGGATCCTGTCTTTGGGTTTATCCGTATGGAGTTTGTATGTTCTCCCTGTAACCGCATGGGTTTTCTCCGGGTGTTTTGGTTTGCTCCCCTATTCGAAAGATTGCAGATTTGTTGGTTAATTGGCTTCTGTAAATTGCCCCTAGTGTCTAGGTTGTGCAAGTGGGATAACATAGAACTAGCGTACAGGTGATCGATGGTCGGCATGGACTCAGTGGGCTGAAGGGCCCGTTTCCACATTGCATCTCTAAACTAAGCTAAATAGCTAGTAAATCTGATCAAAAAGTATTTTTTTCTTCATACAAGTACTTTCTTTTATGACTTCAAATGTACTTCACACACGTACACGTTCACTTCCTGTCATCTGACCAGAAACCACCCACAGGTTGAAAAGCAGCTTTGTGTTTGCTGGACAAAAATGGCTGGGGGTATTCATAATGTCCAGGCTGCTGTGACCGCAGCAGAACATTCCAGACTTTTCAATGATGTCTCAGTGGAAAGCTATGTTGCATTGCTGAGAGTTCAGGGAATGTGCAGTCATTACAGCTCGGTCATGTTGACTAACGGGAGTCGTCACTGTCTGCAACACCAGTACACAACAACTGACGCAATGCTGATGAGGATGTCCTCTTGACCAGATGTGAAGCCAAAATTCTACCTGCCTTACCACCAGTGAGACAGACAGACAGCAGATTACAGGGGATAAAGTTGCTGTCAGGGAGGATTTAAACTAATGTGGCAGGGGGATGGGTGCAAGAGCAGAGCGGCAGGGGGGTGTAAAATTAGGGTAGAAGCAATAGGTAGCAAGGTGAAAAGTAAAAATGGCAGGCAGACAAAACCAGGGCAAAAATCAAAAAGGGCCACTTTTCAACATAATTGCATAAGGGGTAAGAGTGTTGTAAAGACAAGCCTGAAGGCTTTGTATCTTAATGCAAGGAGCATTCGTAATAAGGTGGATGAGTTGAATGTGCAGATAGTTATTAATGAATATGATATAGTTGGGATCACGGAGACATGGCTCCAGGGTGACCAAGGCTGGGAGCTGAACATTCAGGGATATTCAATATTCAGGAGGGATAGACAGAAAGGAAAAGGAGGCGGGGTAGCGTTGCTGGTTAGAGAGGAGATTAACGCAATAGAAAGGAAGGACATTAGCTTGGAGGATGTGGAATCGATATGGGTAGAGCTGCGAAACACTAAGGGGCAGAAAACGCTAGTGGGAGTGGTGTACCGGCCACCTAACAGTAGTAGTGGAGTTGGGGATGGCATCAAACAGGAAATTAGAAACGCGTGCAACAAAGGTAAAACCATTATAATGGGTGACTTCAATCTACATATAGATTGGGTGAATCAAATTGGCAGGGGTGCTGAGGAAGAGGATTTCTTGGAATGTATGCTGGATAGTTTTCTAAACCAACATGTAGAAGAACCAACGAGAGAGCAGGCTATTCTAGACTGGGTATTGAGTAACGAGGAAGGGTTAGTTAGCAGTCTTGTTGTGCGTGGCCCCTTGGGCAAGAGTGACCATAATATGGTTGAGTTCTTCATTAGGATGGAGAGTGACATTGTTAATTCAGAAACAAAGGTCCTGAACTTAAAGAAAGGTGACTTTGAGGGTATGAGATGTGAATTGGCCAAGATAGACTGGCCAATGATTCTTAAAGGGTTGACGGTGGATATGTATCAAAACAAAAGAGGAAGCCTACAAATTAGCCAGAACAAGCAGCCTACCAGAGGACTGGGAGAAACTCAGAGTCCAGCAGAGGAGGACAAAAGGCTTAATTAGGAAAGGGAAAATAGATTATGAAAGAAAACTGGCAGGGAACATAAAAACTGACTGCAAAAGTTTTTATAGATATGTCAAGAGGAAAAGATTAGTTAAAACAAATGTAGGTCCCTTGCAGTCAGAAACAGGCGAATTGATCATGGGGAACAAGGACATGGCAGACCAATTGAATAATTACTTTGGTTCTGTCTTCACTAAGGAAGACATAAATAATCTGCCGAAAATAGCAAGGGACCGGGGGTTAAATGAGATGGAGGAACTGAGTGAAATCCAGGTTAGCCGGGAAGTGGTGTTAGGTAAATTGAATGGATTAAAGGCCGATAAATCCCCAGGGCCGGATAAGTTGCATCCCAGAGTACTTAAGGAAGTAGCCGCAGAAATAGTGGATGCATTAGTGATAATTTTTCAAAACTCTTTAGATTCTGGAGTAGTTCCTGAGGACTGGAGGGTAGCTAATGTAACCCCACTTTTTAAAAAGGGAGGGAGAGAGAAAACGGGAAATTACAGACCAGTTAGTCTAACATCGGTGGTGGGGAAAATTCTGGAGTCAGTTATTAAAGATGGGATAGCAGCACATTTGGAAAGTGGTGAGTTCATTGGACAAAGTCAGCATGGATTTATGAAAGGTAAATCATGTCTGACGAATCTTATCGAATTTTTCGAGGATGTAACTACTAGAGCGGATAAGGGAGAACCAGTGGATGTGTTATATCTGGACTTTCAGAAGGCTTTCGACAAGGTCCCACATAAGAGATTAGCATACAAACTTAAAGCACATGGTATTGGGGGTTCAGTATTGATGTGGATAGAGAACTGGCTGGCAGACAGGAAACAAAGTGTAGGAATAAACGGGTCCTTTTCAGAATGGCAGGCAGTGACTAGTGGGGTACCGCAAGGCTCAGTGCTGGGACCCCAGCTATTTACAATATATATTAATGAACTGGATGAGGGAATTGAATGCAACATCTCCAAGTTTGCGGATGACACGAAGCTGGGCGGCAGTGTTAGCTGTGAGGAGGATGCTAGGAGGCTGCAAGGTGACTTGGATAGGTTGGGTGAGTGGGCAAAGGCATGGCAGATGCAGTATAATGTGGATAAATGTGAGGTTATCCACTTTGGTGGCAAAAACAGGAAAGTAGACTATTATCTGAATGGTGGCCGATTAGGAAAAGGGAAGATGCAACGAGACCTGGGTGTCATGGTACACCAGTCATTGAAAGTAGGAATGCAGGTGCAGCAGGCAGTGAAGAAAGCAAATGGTATGTTAGCATTCATAGCAAAAGGATTTGAGTATAAGAGCAGGGAGGTTCTACTGCAGTTGTATAGGGTCTTGGTGAGACCACACCTGGAGTATTGCGTACAGTTTTGGTCTCCTAATCTGAGGAAAGACATTCTTGCCATAGAGGGAGTACAGAGAAGGTTCACCAGACTGATTCCTGGGATGGCAGGACTTTCATATGAGGAAAGACTGGATAGACTTGGCTTGTACACGTTGGAATTCAGAAGACTGAGGGGGGATCTTATAGAAACTTGCAAAATTCTTAAGGGGTTGGATAGGCTAGATGCAGGAAGAGTATTCCCGATGTTGGGGAAGTCCAGAACTAGGGGTCACAGTTTAAGGATAAGAGGGAAGTCTTTTAGGACCGAGATGAGGAAATCATTTTTTACACAGAGAGTTGTGAATCTGTGGAATTCTCTGCCACAGAAGGTAGTTGAGGCCAGTTCGTTGGCTATATTTAAGAGGGAGTTAGATGTGGCCCTTGTGGCTAAAGGGATCATGGGGTATGGAGTGAAGGCAGGGATGGGATACTGAGTTGGATGATCAGCCATGATCATATCAAATGGCAGTGCAGGCTCGAAGGGCCGAATGGCCTACTCCTGCACCTATTTTCTATGTTTCTATGTTTCTATGTTTCTAAGTGAGGCAATGAGATTGATGAGAATGTCTGAAGAAGGGTACTGACCCAACACGTCACCTATCCATGTTCTCCACAGATGCTGGAGGAACAAAGAACTGCAGTTGCTGATTTATACCAGTGGTGCTGGAGTAACTCAGCGGGCCAGGCAGCATCTCTGGAGATTGTTTGAACGTCGCCCATCCTTTTACTCCAGAGATGCTGCCTGACCCGCTGAGTTATTCCTGCGCTTTGTGTCCTTTTGTGTAAACCAGCATCTGCAATTCCTAGTTTCTGCTTACCACCAGTGTTAGTGGACATTAAAGATCAATGGTGTGTTTTTATTCATTTAATTCAGTATTGGGCTTCCATGGTTCTGAGTCTGATTCATATTTCATTACTGCGCAGTAAGCCATTTGGTCCATCAAGTCTATGTTAGCTTTCACAGCATTCTCATCAATCTCATTCTCCCGCTTGTTTCCCTGTAAACTGTTCCCTCTCACAAGCCCACTAACTCCTTACTGATTCTCCTACCTTTTAGGGTTTAGGTTTATTATTGTCACATGTACCGAGAGACAGTGGAAAGCTTTGTTTTGCTTGCCATCAGAACAGGTCAGTTAATACTATACATAAATACAATCAAGTCCAACAGTACAATAGATAGAGCAAGGTACAGAGTGCAGAATACAGTTCCCAGCCCTGTAGCACTTCAATTGCATAGACAAAGCCCAATGTCTTGTAACAATGGGGTAGAGGAGAATTGGACAATGGAAGCTTATGGAAGGACCCTTCAGAAGCCTGATAACAGAGTGGAAGAAGCTGTTCCTGAGTCTGGTGGTGCGCTCTTTCAAGCTTCTGTACCTTCTGTCAGATGGGAGCAGGGAGAAGAAGGAATGACTGGGGTGGGACAAGTCTTTGACTATGCTGCCTGCTTTTTCAAGGCAGCGTGAAGTGTAGATGGAGTGGGAATTCTGGCCAGTGTGATGGACTGGGCAACAGCTGCAACCCTCGACTGCCAGTATTGAGGGCAATTTACCAAGTAACCAACCAACCTATCAAGCAGCACATCTCTGGGATGTGGGAGGAAGCTAGGATGCTGGGGGGAGCCCGTGAGGTCACAGGGAGGACGTATAAATCCCACACAGACAGTAGTTGGGGGTCAGGATCAAACCTGGGCCACTGGAAAGTGGTACAGCTGCAACATCACGAGTACATGTACATGTACATCACTGCGTCATTCAACTTATTCATATGCTGAGAGAATGGAGCGGCTCGGCTTGTATACTCTGGAGTTTAGAAGGATGAGGTGGGATCTTATTGAAACATATAAAATTATTAAGGGTTTGGACACGTGAGAGGCAGGAAACATGTTCCCGATGTTGGGGGAGTCCAGAACCAGGGTCCACTGTTTAAGAATAAGGGGTAAGCCATTTAGAACGGAGATGAGGAAACACTTTTTCACACAGAGCGTTGTAAGTGCGGAATTCTCTGCCTCAGAGGCCGGTGGAGGCCGGTTCTCTGGACACTTTCAAGGGAGAGCTAGATAGGGCTCTTAAAGATAACGGAATCAGGGGATATGGGCAGAAGGCAGGAATGGGGTACTGATTATGGATGATCAGCCATGATCACATTGAATGGCGGTGCTGGCTTGAAGGGCCGAATGGCCTACTCCTGCACCTATTGTCTATTGTCTATTATTTGATGGGTCTGAAGAAATTCTGAAATAGAATTGAAAAGTTTTGAAATGTTTCCACCTGAGAATGAATTGAGAATAAGGGTCCATTGATATACTGTAGTAAAATGCCTGGGAGATTACAGTTGGCCCCGTGCAAGATTCCTTCAACTTCCTGCTACAATGAATTCAAGATCATATTGTTATACAGCACAGAAACAGGCCCTTCAGCCCACCAACCCTTGCTGAACATCGAGGGCCCATATACTCTAATTCCATTTGTTTCTCACCATGTTCTCATCAACTCTCCCAGTATCTACTGTCCACCTGTACACTCGGGGCATTTTGAAGTGGCCAATTTACGGACCAACCTGCATGTTCTTGAACCAGTCAAAATGTGGGTTTGGAACTGCAGATGCCTGTTTATACCAAAGATAGACACAAAATGCTCAATGTGTCGAACTCGGCGGGTCAGGCAGCATCTCTGGAGAAAAGGTATAGGTGACATTTCAGGTCGGAACCCTTCTTCAGACTGAAAGATAGAGAAGGCCAGAACAAAACAAGGCTGGTAACAGATGACCTCAGGAAGGGTGGAGTCCATAATGGCCCATTGTCAACAGTGGGATTAGTACTTCTCTTTAATTTCAAGTATCTCCTGCATTCCTTCCTTCACCCCCTCGCCCCTCCGCCCCTACCCTGGTCGTCCTGCTAGTTCCTTGTATCCCTGTCTGTAGCACATCTTCCACAACCAACACAGGGTCATTCTGCATGTCCATGGGGTGTAGGAAGAAAGTGGAGTTCCTGGAGGAAACTCATCCGGTCATAGAGACGATGTTCAAACTCCATCACAGAGAGTATTGGAGACCAGGATCACACTGAGCTGAGGAAGCAGCTCCACCAGTTGCTCCAACTACCTGCCCGTGTCATCCATCACATTAATGTAACAGATTTAAGAGGGCCCTCATGAGCAACTTTTTTCCACTCAGAGTGTAGTCCATATGTGGAACAAGCCGCCAGAGGAAGCTATCGAAGCAGATTACATTACGACTTTCAAATAGCATTTGGACAGATATATAGGTAGGAACGGCTTAGAGAGAAATGGGCCAAATTGCAAACATATGGGACATTGCCAGAATGCCAACTGGACAAGTCGGGCTGAAGGGCCTGTTTCCGCGCTCTATGGCTCTAAGAGAGGATTTAGGTTGTTTTAATTTAAAGCCTGTTCTTCCAATCAGTGAAACTCTTTATAACCCTGTAGCCTAACGCAATGCCCTCAAAGGTGTCTGGCTGATCTGTACGTCCCGCAATGCTCTGAGCAATAAATGCCGTTGCTTTTACGAAGTTAAGTGTTATTAGAAACAATGTCATCTATAGCTGCAGAATAACGATTTGCCCACTAGAGGTCATGCGGGGACCATCTGTGAATGGATGTGGAACGTTACCCAGTCAGGCTGCAGATAGAGAGACTATAGACACAAAGTGCTGGAATAATTCAGTGGGTCAGGCAGCATCTCTGGTGCAAAAGGACAGGTGATGTTTGGAGTGGGGACCCTTCTTCAGACCGAAAGTAAAGGGGAGAGAACTGGAGCTAAGGAAAGGCCAAAACAAAGCGGGGTCGGCAACAGATGACCAAGGAAGGATGGAGCCCATAATGGTCCATTGTTAGCTTGGGAAGAGGTGATAACGAAGGGATACAAGGATGTGAACTGTGGAATGAGTAGGATGACTAGGGTTGTGAGGGTGGGGGGGGAGGGGGTGGGGGTTGAGAGGGAATGCAGTGGTTACTTGAAATTAGAGTAATCAACGTTCATAGCGCTGGGTTGAGTACTGTGGTCACTGTGATGGCAATGAAGAGGTGCAAACGAGATTCAGCAGATATTGCTTGGGATGGGGTGTTTCAGTTATGAGGAGAGACTGTTGTCCTTGGAGTTGGAGTTGAGACTGACAATAAGTAGCTGAATACAAAGTTCTGAGGGACATAGATAGGGTAGGTAGAAACTATTCCCCATGGCTAAGGGTCTGACATCAGAGGGTTTAGAGAGGATCCACGGGAGAATCTGGAACATGCTGACTGAGGGGTGCTGGAGGCAGAGCCACTCACACATTTAAAACACACATTTAAAACAGCTGTTGGACAAGCAGCTGAGTCACTGGAAAAACAGTGTTAATACAGAGAGGTACTTAATGGTTAGCATGGACCTGGTGGGCCAAAGGGCCTGTCTCTGTGCAGCAGCACTGTGTGGTAATGCCTCTGTTTTATGCCAGGAATGTCCCTTCTGGACCATTGACCACTGGGGTAAGATTCCTCTCAACTGATCTCTTGTTTTGATTAAACATACGGTCAGAAATAGTTTGAATAAGTACTTGTGTATAAAAGAACTGCAGATGCATATATGCTTGGATAAATATTAATTCATACTTTATATATACACACACACACACATACTATTATATATATAATTATATGTTATTATATTATATTCCTATTATAAATATACTATTATACTTGGATAACTATAAATACTTGCATAGGTGACGTTTTGGGTCGGGACCCTTCTTCTGCCTGAGCTGAAATGTCTCCTATCCATGTTCTCCAGAGATGCTGCCTGACCTGCTGAGTTACTCCAGCACTTTTTATTTGTATAAAGCAGCATCTGCAATTCCTTATGTCTGATTAAATGCGTGTGGCCAGTGCGATCTAATGGAAGCTAGTTTTAATTATTCACACACTAGCTCCGGCATGGCCTAACTCCTAACTCCAACTCCTAAAACTCCTGAGATGACGGAAGTGGGTTGCCACCTTGACCCTCTGTGCACTTCATGGTGAAGGGTCTCCCACAGAGCTGTTGGGAAGGGATTTCCAGGATTCAGACCCAGTGATTACAATAACAAAATAACGTGTTCACCAAAGCATTTTTGGCTACCGATGATCTGACTACATTTTGGCTTTCGAGTTTACTGTTGAATTACCAGTGGTCAAATTCTGTGACCATACACTTGCTCCTGCCACCCTCCTGAATGGGGACGTAAGTTGCAGCTTTGCACCTGCTCATTCCGTTCCTCATTTTACTGTGACGTGAGGACAGGAATAGGAGGAAGCCGTGAAAATAAAAATAAATCCCTGCAGATGCTGGAAATCTAAAAGAACACGTCGCTGGAAGTAGTGAGCAGGTCGGACTGAACCGCGGGCGGAGAAACAGCTGATCGCCAAAAACTGCTCATTAGAACTTGTTAAATGAGGATGTGTCTGCACTATGACCGAACTCCATTTACTCACACTTCCCTGTTATCTCTTATTTCAATAGTTACTATATTGTCATGTACCTAGATACAAGTCAAGAGTGTTTCATTGTCATGTCCCAAAATGGAACAATGAAATTCTTACTTGCAGCAGCACAACTGATATGTATAGTGCCCTGTGAAACCCATAATCTAAAAGTCCATTTACTGGACTTCATCTTGCACTAAACGTTATTCATGTTATTTCCTTTGTCTTGTATCTGTACACTGTGGATGGCTAGATTACAATCATGTACTGTCTTTCCACTGACTGGTTAGCACACAACGAAAACTTGTCACCGCATCCTCGGTACACACGTGACAATAAACTAAACTAATAAAAAACAAAAAAGTTCAGTGCATATATATATCTATATATCTATATCAATATATGTTTATTATGTGTGTGTGTGTGTGTGTGTATAATATGTGTATATATATATATATATATATCTATATCAATATATATTTATTATGTGTGTGTGTGTGTATAATATGTGTATATATATATATATATATATACACACAAACAGACTGACGGTGAAGAGCTTTGTTTTTTTAGGTTTAGGTTTTGTATTGTCACGTGCACCGAGGTAGAGTGAAGAGCTTGGTTTTGCATGCTATACAAACAGATCAAATATACCATACAATATTGCAATCGTCAAACTCTAGTAAAATAGGGGAAGATGCGAACTACAGAATATACAGTGCCCTCCATTATGTTTGGGACAAAGACCCATCAATTATTTATTTGCCTCTGTACTCCACAATTTGAGATTTGTAATAGAAAACATCACATGTGGTTAAAGTGCACATTGTCAGATTGTATTAAAGGCCATTTTTATACATTTTGGTTTCACCATGTAGAAATTATAGCTGTGTTTATACAGTTTATACATAGTCCCCTCATTTCAGGGCACCCTAATGTTCGGGACACTTGGCTTCACGGGTGTTTGCAATTGCTCAGGTGTGTTTAATTGCCTCCTCCAGTCTTTATTTTTTTTATTTTATTCCCAATACAATCGGTATAACAAATATCCCACTCACAATCACCTATCTTCATCCCAATATCCATTTAAAAAAGTGTTTTTGTACATCTTTTTAAACTGAATTTTGTTTGTGCTAAGTTTTATCTCCTGTTCCAGACCATTCCACAAATTCACCCCACAGATTGCTATGCACATACTTTTAAGAGTTGTTCTGACATTGAGGTTTTTTTTAATTAAGTTCCCCTCTCAAATTATACCCACCCTGTCTTTCCATAAACAGTTTTTGTATATTTCCTGGAAGTAAATTATTTCTTGCTTTGTACATGATTTGTGCAGTCTTAAATTTAACCAGATCGGTGAACTTCAGTGTGTGTGACATTAAGAATAATAAATTGGTATGTTCAAGATATCCAACGTTATTGATAAATCTTATTGCTCTTTTTTGTAATGTGCATAACGGCTGTAGGTTGGTTTTGTCGGTGTTACCCCATATCTCCACACAGTCTCAGATATGGCAATATGAGTGTATTATACAGAGTATGTAATGATTTGTGGTCCAGAATGTGTCTTGATTTTCCCAATATTGCTATAGAATTTCCATCACCTTTGGAAACTTGTATTGCTGTTTATCAACATGAGGACCAAAGTTGTGCCAATGAAAGTCAAAGAAGCCATTATGAGACTGAGAAACAAGAATAAAACTGTTAGAGACATCAGCTAAACCTTAGGCTTACCAAAATCAACTGTTTGGAACATCATTTAGAAGAAAGAGAACACTGGTGAGCTTACTAATCACATAGAGACTGACAGGCCAAGGAAGACATCCACAGCTGATGACAGAAGAATTCTCTCTATAATAAAGAATAATTCCCAAACACCTGTCTGACAGATCAGAAACACTCTTCAGGGGTCAGCTGTGGATTTGTCAATGACCACTGTCTGCAGAAGACTCCATGAACAGAAATACAAAGGCTACACTGCAAGATGCAAAACACTGGTTAGCTTCAAAAATAGGATGGCCAGGTTACAGTTTGCCAAGAAGTACTTGAAAGAGCAACCACATTTCTGGAAAAAGGTCTTGTGAACAGATGAGACGGATTAACCTATATCAGAGTGTTGGCAAGCAAAGTATGGAGGAGAGAAGGAACTGCCCAAGATCCAAACCATACCATCTCATCTGTGAAACACGGTGGTGGGGGTGCTATGGTGTGGGCATGTATGGCTGCTGAAGGTACTGGCTCACTTATCTTCATTGATGATACAACTGCTGATGGTAGTAGCATAATGAGTTCTGAAGTGTTTCGACACATCCTATCTGCTCAAGTTCAAACTAATGCCTCAAAACTCATTGGCCGGGGGTTCATTCAACAGCAAGACAACGATCCCAAACATACTGCTAAAGCAACAAAAGAGATTTTCAAAGCTAAAAAGTGGTCAATTCTTGAGTGGCCAAGTCAATCACCCAATCTGAACCCAATTGAGCATTCCTTTTATATGCTGAAGAGAAAACTGAAGGGGACTAGCCCCCAAAACAAGCATTAGCTAAAGATGGCTGCAATACAGGCCTGGCAGAGCATCACCAGAGAAGACACCCAGCAACTGGTAATGTCCATGAATCGCAGACTTCAAGAAATCATTGCATCCATAGGATATGCAACAAAATACTAAACAAGACTACTTTCATTTACATGACATTGCTGTGTCCCAAACGCTATGGTGCCCTGAAATGGGGGGACTATGTATAAACACTGCTGTAATTTCTACATGGTGAAACCAAAATGTATAAAAATGGCCTTTATTAAAATCTGACAATGTGCACTTTAACCACATGTGATTTTTTTCTATTACAAATCTGAAATTGTGGAGTACAGAGGCAAATAAATAAATGATGGGTCTTTGTCCCAAACATTATGGAGGACACTGTAGTTCTCAGCATTGTAGCGCATCAGTTTCATAGACAAAGTCCTATATCCACAATGGGTTGGAGGCGAACCTGACTGTACCCTAGCTAATGGAAGGACTGTTTAGAAACAGTCAAAGTTAATTAAGATATTTAAAATATATTGGATAAGTCTATGGACAGGAAATGTGTGGAGAGATACGAGTCAGGAACAGGTAAGGGGGATTAGCTTGGATAGGCAACTTGGTCAGTATGGATGCGGTGGGCCGTTTGGGGAGAAGGCAGGAGAATGGGGTTTGAGAGGGAACACTTGATCGGCCATGATCGAATGGCAGAGCAGACTTGATGGGCCAAATGGCCTAATACAGTTCCTAAGTGTTATGAACATAGAAATACTCTCAAATATCTATGACTCTACAATTCTACCTGTGTCTGCATCTGTGACAATAAACCCAAGCGCTGTAAAGTAACTAGTTCAACTTCTGTGACATTGCTTATATATATTGAATTAGGTGTGAAAGACGTAAACATTGATGAATACTAAATTAAAATATTGTGAACAGCTAAGGAACATCTGGTGGAAATGTGAGGTTCTGGAATATGACAATTCCTGGCTGGAATAGAGGTTTCTCAAACTGGTTAAAAAAAACATTACAATTCTTAGCCACAGGTCTTAAGAAGTTAAAAGGGATATGAAAATCCTTTTTTTGTGTGCAAAGTGTGAATTATGACAGACTCAAACATTTTCATATGAAAGTATACTTTAGACAGAGAAAAAGATGAAGATACAGAAGATTGAGCCAAATCTGTATAAGACTTCCCTCTGGTCAAATTTATTATTCATACATTGGAAGCAGTGTTGAGGTGTAGGAGATTGATTTTCTCTACCACTGTTTTGAAACTATATTTTATCAAAGGAAGACTTTTTTTTGCCAGCTCTGCATGTTTTTGTTTGCAAAGACATTGTTTTACCCAGTAGCCTGTCATCTATCACCAAAGCGACCATCTGATGTCTGATTTTCACACATAAGGTAAAGGATCAAATGTCACTGTGTTAAAACTGGAGAAGATCACCCTCTAGTGGGCAACCTGTTCCTGGCTCTTCTCTCAGGTTAGGTTAGTTTAGTTTAGTTTAGTTTAGAGATACAGCATGGAAACAGGCCCTTCAGCCCACTGAGTTCGCGCTGACCAGCGATCACCCGTACACTAGTCCTATCCTACACACTGGGGATAATTTACAGAAACCAATTAACCTACAAACCTGAAAATAGACACAAAAAGCTGGAGTAACTCAGCGGGACAGGCAGCATCTCTGGAGAGAAGGAATGGGTGACATTTCGGGCCGAGACCCTTCTTCAACCTGCATGTCTTTGGAATACGGGAGGAAACCAGAGCACCTGGAGGAAACCCACGCGGTCACAGGTACAATCTGGATTAAACCTGCCTCAAATCTCCTGTAAACATTTCTCCTCTCGCTTTAAAGCTTGGAGCTGCACGGTGGTGCAGCGGTAGAGTTGCTGCCTTACAGCGCCAGAGACCCGGGTTCGATCCTGCCTACGGGTGCTGTCTGTACGGAGTTTTCACATACTCCCCATGACCTGTGTGGGTTTGCTCCAGGTACACCGGTTTCCTCCCACACTCCATAGGCATACAAGTTTATGGTTTAATTGGCTTCGGTAAAATTGTACATTGTCCCTAGTGCATGTAGCATAGTGCTAATGCGCGGTGATCACTGGGCGGCGTGGACTCGGTGGGCCGAAGGGCCTGGTTCCGCACTGTATCTCTAAACTGTGTCTCTAAACGAAACTAAAACTAAGATGTGTTGGCATTCAGCAATCTGCGAGAGATGATGTTGTGGCTTTGACGACGTCCTGCCTGGAGAGGGGAATGTATCATCTGTGGTTGCATCTCCCGCTGTGGCTGACTAGGCCTATCCTTGACAGGCCGACCCTCCCACAGCTTCCGCAGATGAAGTTGTCTCTGGACGTTGGATTGGGGAGTGTGTTGCTGCCGCCGTCGACCATTTTGTGGCTGTGGCACCTGGCTTCCAGGGTCTTGAACCATATGCTGCCATAGTGCTTCATACCTGCCTGGAGGTCCTTTCTCCACCTCCCCGGTTCCTCAGCAACCATTTCCCAGTTGCCAGTGATGCTTAGAGATGCAGCATGGAAGTAGACACTTCAGTTCCACGCCGACCACTGATCGCCCATTCACATGAGTTCTATATTATCCCACTTTCTCATCAACTCCCTACACACTCAGGGAAATTTTACAGCCGCCAATTAACCTACAAACCTTCACGTCTTTGGAACGTGTGATGGAACCGGAGCGCCCGTAGCAAACCCACACCATACTACGCACAGACAGCACTAGAGGTCAGAATCGAACCAGGGTTTCTGGCGCTGTGAGGCAGCAGCTCCACCAGCTCTGGGGAAATGCTCTGTAATAGGACAGTTTGAAATGAGATTCCTGCAACAAAGCTTCATCACAAAGTATATGTTTATTAAAAACATGTTTGAGTTTGTCATAATTCCAGCTTTGCACACGAAAAATGATCATGTTTCATATCCCTTTTACTTCTTTACTTCTTATGACCTACAACTAAGAATTTTAATGTTTTTTTTTCCAGTTTGAGAAACCTCTATTCCAGTCAGGAATTGTAAAGATATTTTTTTCACAGTTTGTCATATTTTTTACTAGTAATTCCTCTACATCATGAGTTCAACATGTTAGTTTTATGGGACAAGGCGTTTCTTTACATAGAGAAGATTCATTAAGTGTGGGTATTCTTTAAATATTTTTGTCTTTTGGCATTGATGGGGAGGTATACATTTTTCAACACATGTGACTGTAAAATAGTGTGACTGTAAAATAAGAGTGCAATAATAAGATTCTGAAGAGGCGGCAAGCACATATTTTTATGTGTATTGCGACTTTCAAATGCATTTTGCATGATGGCAATTGGTAAAGGGAACTGTAGTGGCCATTTGGCTTATTTTGTGTGTCATTAATTATGGCATGTGTCTAAATTTTAGACTGCCTGTTATTATGTGGGTGGGATTTATGACGTAGTCAACGGCGTGTGTGGTGCTGGGTTTCTTGCGCAGAAGCCTAGTTTTTTAGTTTAGTTTTGGAGTTACATGGGGAAGCCATACTCTTCGACCATGTGAAGTTTAACCGGGACACGAGGAGTTTCTAATGTTTAAAGCGATATGCTGGAATTTGACGAAGATTAAAGTGTACGAGTCAGAGAAGAAGGTCGGATGTATATGTTATTGTTTTTCTTCAACAATAAAGAAACTATTAATCAAAAGATTGTGTTATGAAGATTTATCTGTAAAGAAGCACTGGAGGTCTCATGGAGAGCGTAATGCATGCGTATTACGACATTCTCCTTAAACAATGTAGTCTCTTTAGTGGCTAGAGGGAGTAATCTCTTGAACAACATAAAATCTGCGGCTACATAAAGTCAAAGGACAGGAGATAGCCAGTCCCAGAGAGTGGGACAGAAGACTTGGCTAGGATCTCGAAAGAGGTTTTGGCCAGAAGACTGGTTCCAGCCAAGGAACTGTAGACAATAGATCTCGTCCTGAGATGGCCTAGAGGTTTATCGACAGTGACACGACTTATCTGAAGACATTATCACAAAATCATGAGTAGAAATCGACTATTATTTCTTTGAATTTTAAAGCTGCAAAGCTTTAATTTTGAACGGCTTCTGTAAAGAAGAGCCAGAAAGCTAGCCACTGGCTTGGAAAATAGCCAATAAAGTGTTTTTCCACTGCCTGGAGAAATCCAGATGTCTGACTTTGGATTGTTTTGAAGTCAAGTTAAGACACATTCCTTTTGAAATAATGTCATTATTAAGTTAGTGGATGTTGAGGGATGTTGTCTGGATATCCAGTTTGTTTTTGTTTTTGTTATTGTTCCTGAGAAAATATGTTTGCACAAAATTGGAGCGAGATTGAAAAATACTTTGTTTGTTTAATTTAATGACTTGGCAATCTGCCAAGACCTGTTTAAACCATGGAGCAAGAAGATGAAAAATAGAGCCACGTCTGAGGAGCCACAAGGTGGCAAAGTCAAGCTCAGTCAAGGACAAGCTGCCCACCTGAAAGAAACTAAGAAGGAGGAAAACTTGATATGGGAACAAGTTAACGAGTCAATTGAAAGCTACAGAAAACTCATGTATCGAGAAGATGCAGATAATACATAAGCTGCCTACCTGAAAGAAACCGAGAAGGAGAGAAACAAATTACGGAAACGGGTTACCAGATTAATTGAGAAACAGAAGAAACTAATGGAATCAGTTAAGAACGCGATCAAAGTAAAATCTAATCTGAGCCAACTATGTAACCTCTGGCAGGAGGTTCAAGATAAACATAATGCGCTGATGGACTAAGAGCCATCTCTGGAATAATGTGAAAGACACACCCAGTGGTATGAAGTACAGCAGAAGTTATTCAATGATTACATGGATGAGGCAGTTATCTGAAATGATACCACAACGTACGCGCTCAACAGCTGGAACAGCGATGCGACAAGGTGCTGGATTGGAAAATGAGATTACACCACGATATAGTATCTCGAATATATCTACACAAAGATCAGGACATAAACCTGGTTCTATAGCCAGTTCAGTATCAAGGGTTTCTGCTCGTTTGGGAGTTGAAGCTGATCTAGCCACTCTCTAAATAGAAGCGGTTGCCTTGAAGAAGAAACATGAGATTGAGCGACAAGAAGAAGAAGAAATGTCGCGACGAGAAGAAGAGATGACGCGACATGAAGAAGAGATGAGGCCACAAAAGGAAGAGATGAGGCAACGAAAAGAACAGCTGGAACTAGACACAAAGATGGCGGTGGCCAAATCAAAGAAGGAGATATTGGAAAGTGAGGGTTTAAGATGCAGCTCTGGAGCATCGAAGACAATGAACTCTGAACCAAGAGGAAAAACTGCTCCAAGTGAGTCAGCAGTTGGATCAATTCCACAATCGATGTCCACCGGATTTCATGGCTTTGAACACCCATTGGAACAGAGGAAGATGGGTAAAACTGAATCTCAGCAAATGGGTGCTAGATCGATACAAACTACTTATGGAGCCACTGGAGAGGCTCGGGCCAAACCAATAGCAGACTATGCTTTTCCGAGGCCTGATGCAGAGGCTCGAGCAAGCCAGTATGAGCCAGGGAAGCCTGTCTATCATCTGTTGGAGCCAAGCCAAGGTTATCAGGATGGATTATTGGCATTGGCGAATAGGCAAGCTGAATTCAACCAGAACATAGCTCGACAAAATACCTCTCTCACTCTACCACCAGCAGAAATTCCTACATATGATGGAGATCCTTTGCGGTATGAAGCTTTTGTAAGGGCATTAGAAGAACTATTAGAAATGAAAATTATGGATGAAAAGGAGCGATTACGATTTCTGGTGAAGTACACAAGCGGAGATGTTCAGGTACTTGTAGAAAGTTGTCAAAATGAGCCTGACAGCCAAGACTATAAAGAGGTGAGAAGGTTACTTAAAGAACGTTTTGGTAATGAACAGAGGATTGCTAACGCATACATGGAGAAGGCCCGTGCTTGGAAAGATATCAAGCCAGAAGATGGGGAGGCATTGAGTAATTATGCAATATTTCTTAGAGGTTGTTGCAGCTCGAAGAAAAATCTCGGCCACATGGAGAAAATGAATCTTGCAAGTAATACTAGAATCATCATTAGCAAGTTGCCCAGAAGACTGAGAGAAAGGTGGAGAAATGAAGCAGGCGGAATATTGGATGAGAGGAAGCAAGCAGCCAGGCTACCAGACCTGGTGAATTTCTTGGACAAGGAAGTACGGTGCATGTTAGAGCCACACCACGGGACTATTGAAGATCATAAACCAATTGCAACTAACAAAGGTTCTACCTTTACCAAAACTGAAGAAAGATCAGAAGCAGTTTTGCTACCACTATACCTGTGGAAACGACAGATGGAATAAAAGGAGATGTACCTACTAGCAAGCAAATAGTATTTTGTTTGTTATGTGATGAAGCTGGTCACACCATAGGATGGTGTCGAAGATTCAAGATGAAAGAATATGAAGAAAAGATGGATTTCTTGAAAGAGAAGGGAATCTGTTTTGGATGTTTGAAAAAAGGACATATGGTGAGAGACTGTAAGAGTCCTATAATTTGTTATGTGCAATCAAGATCATCCTGAAGCACTTCACACTGTAAAGAAGCCACCAGAGCAAATAGAAAAGAAAGAACTGGAACAAATAGAAGAAGAACTACCAGAGCAAATGGAGGAGGAGGAACCGGAGCAAACAGACCAGAAGGAGAAGCCAGCTACTAGTGATGCTGTCACCTCATCTCAAGTAACTGCTCATATTGGGCCGGAGTTGAAGCCTGTATCTTTTCTATCTTACCAGTACAGGTAAGTAATAGCAGGACGAATACAGTGTTGCAAACATATGCTTTTTTTTTATCACGGAAGTTCGACTACCTTTTGCACAGAAAACCTGACGAGAAGATTGAACATCACAGGTGAATAGACTAAGATTTGATTGTGTACCATGAATAAAGATAAAGAGAGCATGAGTCATTACATTACAAGTATGGAGATATGCAGCCTGGATGAAGATAATTTTACACCAATATCTGAAGTGTTTACAAATGGAACCATACCTGTTGGTCGTCAAAATATACCCAGACATGAAGACTTGAAACAATGGCCTTACCTGAAGGATGTCAAAATATCTAAAATAAATTCTAGTGTTGACCTACTTATCAGAACGAATGCTTTAAAAGCATTGGAACCTATACAGATTGTGAGGCGCCAAGGTGATGGACCGTATGCTGCGAACACCCGACTTGGATGGGTTATCTATGGCTCCTTGAGAAGGAATAACGAAAACGGGAGCCAGAAGAACTATCCTGCCATTGCTGTTGATCAAATATCTACTGATAAATTAGAAAAGCTGGTGATGAAGTAATACAATCATGACTTCCACGAAAGTACCAATAACGAATCTGAAGAAATGTCTAAAGAGTTAAAGTTCGTGGATATTATGACCTACTCAGTAAAGATTGACGGACACTATTGTCTGGACTTACCTTTCAAACAAGAAATTGTTAATCTGCCGAATAATCGTCGTATGACAGAGCAACGCACCCAGAATTTGGTGCAAGTTTGGCGAGAATACTAAATTTCATGAGGTAATAATCTCTTTGAAGAATAATTTCTGCATGGATGATTGCTTAAAATTCATGTCAACTGAGCAGGAAGCAATTCAACCAGTAAAACATCTGACTTCCCTCTGCAAGAAGGAAGGATTCACACTTTCTAAGCGGATCAGCAACAATTGTGAAAGCATTCCACCAGATTATAGAGCCAAAGAAACCAGAGAGTTGGATTTGGACAGTGACAATCTGCCAATGGATAGAGCATTGGGAGTTACTAATGTTTCACAATTGAAATATGCTAACACAAAAGAAAATCCTGCGGATGAAGTTTCTAGAGAACTGACAGCGAACCGCTTCTTAAGCGATAAGAGATGGATCAATGAACTAAAGTCAGACTGAGAATGGCCAAAGCTTGAGCTGGGATTTGAAATCTCTGCTAATGATCCAGAAATTAAATCAAACCTAACGGTGAACTTTATTGCTAAAAATCCTGTTATTCTCTCGAAGGATTTTCACACTTCAACATTGTTGTTACAACACATCCATGAGTTGAACGGACATGGAGGAAGACGTTTCATGCTATCAAAATTTTGGACTTTTATGTTTTGGACAATTTACTGGGTATCATGCTTGATATTAAGGGTTTGGTGTGCACGGTATGACTTTAAACTAAAAACACTGTTTTAATAAGACCAATAATCAAGTTATGCTAGCTTCTAGAAGGCGAAGGTGAAGATGGAAGAGTCGATGAAGAATTCTGAATGCAGATATATAGTGCATGCTATTTCTTGCTTTTGATATATGTTAAGCCTTCATGGCTACTTTTTTGATGTTTATTAATAATTGCCTCGTTATATACTCGGAACAATTATGGGTCAGTATGCAGTGGCCATTTGACTTATTTTGTGTGTCATTAATTATGGCATGTGTCTTTAAATTTTAGACTGCCCGTTATTATGTGGATGGGATTTATGATGTAGTCAATGGTGTGTTTGGTGCTGGGTTTCTTGCGCAGAAGCCTAGTTTTTTAGTTTAGTTTTGGAGTTACATGGGGAAGCCATACTCTTCGACCATTTGAAGTTTAACCGAGACGCAAGGAGTTTTCTAACGTTTAAAGCGATATGCTGGAGTTTGATGAAGATTAAAGTGTACGACTCGGAGAAGAAGGTCGGATGTATATCTTATTGTTTTTCTTCAACAATAAAGAAACTATTAATCAAAAGACTGTGTTATGAAGATTTATCTGTGAAGAAGCTCTGAAGGTTTCACGGAGAGCTCACATGCGTATTACGACATTCTCCTTAAACCATGTAGTCTCTTTAGTGGCTAGAGGGAGTAATCTCTTGAACGATATAAAAATCTGCCGCTACAGGGACGGCAGCTGAAATTTGCCAATGTTAAATTATATATGGGAAGGACATAGAGCATGGAAATAGGCCCTTCGGCCCAACTTGCCCATGGCGACTAAGGTGCCCATCTACGCTAGTCCCACCTGCCCTTGTTTGGTCCATATCCCTCTAAACCTTTCCTGTCTATGTACTTGTCCAAATGTCTTTTAAATGTTGTTATAATGTTATTTAATGCAATTGAATGCATTGCACAACAAAGCCACAGGATTGATGTTGATTATAACTGAAAGGAAATGTGCCTCTATCAATGAAATGCGGTAAAATGGTGTTCTTGCCGATATGCAGGGAGTCAGTAGATAATAGCAGCCTTACAGCTTACCCTGCAATGCAGTGCAATGGTGAACAAAGAGCTCTGAAACACCCAGTCAGTGATACCTGTGGCATAGGCAATCTTATTTGTATGTGAGCAATGTTAGTGTAGTTCAGTTTAATTATTATTGTCACATGTACCCAGGTACTGTGATCAGCTTTTGTGGCATGCTATCCGGACAAAGAAAAGGCTATACATGATTACAATCAAGCCGTCCACAGTGTACACATGCAGGATAACAGGTATAACATTTTGTGCAAGATAAGTCTGATTAAAGATAGTTCAAAGGTCTCCAATGAGGTAGATGGGAGGTCAGGATCGCACTCTAGCTGGTGAGAGGACAGTTCAGTTGCCTGATAACAGCCGGGAATAAACTGATCCTGAATCTGGAGGTCTGAATTTTCAAACTTCTGTACCACATCCCTGATGGGAGAGGGGAGATGAGGGAGTGACCAGGGTTAGACTGGTCCTTGACTATGCTGGTGGCCTTGCCGAGGCAGCGTGAAATTGTTGATGGAGTCAATGGAAGGGAGGTTGGTTTGCTTGATGGTCTGGGCTACGTCCTCAACTCTGCAATTCCTTGCGGTCTTGGATGGAGCTGTTCTCAAACCATCCTGTGATGCACCCCGATAAAATACTTTCTACAGCGCATCTGTAGAAGTTGGTGAGGGTTGTTGGACACAAGCCAAATTTCCTAAGCTTTCTAAGGAAGTAGAGGTGTTGGTGTGCTTTCTTGGTCATGCTTCAATGTGGCTGGTCCAGGACAAGTTGCTGGTGATATTTCTTCCTAGGAACTTGAAGCTTTCAACTATCTCTACTTCGGCGCCGTCAATGTAGACTGGGGTGTGTGTACCGCTTCGCTTCCTGAAGTCGATCACAGTCTCCTTTGTCTTGCTGACATTGAGCGAGAGGTTGTTGTCTTGGCACCAGGTTAAGAGGTTTTCAATCTCCTTCCTGTACTCCGTCTCATATGATATCCAGCCCACTACAGTGGTGTCATCTACGAATTTGTAAATTCAGTTGAATTGGTACTATATTTGGCTGCACAGTCATTAGTGTCTAAGGAGTATAACAGGTGGCACCAGTGTTGATGATTATTGTAGAGGATAATATGTCACACTTCCCCACTGATTGTGGCCTGTTGGTCAGGAAGTCAAGGATCCATTTATAGAGGGGAGTGCTGACTTCAAATTCCACAAGTTTGGAGATGAACTTGGATGGGAGAATAGTATTGAGAGCAGAGTTGCAGATGAATAGGAGTCTGCCGCAGTTGTCTCTCTTATCCAGTTGTTCCCAGGATGAGTGTAGGGCCAAGAAGATGGCGTCAGCCTTGGACCTGTTGGGTCGTTTGTGTTCCATAACCAGCCTCTTGAAGTGCTTCAAGTTTGTGGATGCCAAGGCCACTGAATGGTAGTTAAGGCATAACATCTTGCTTTTCTTTGGCACTGGGATGACAAGTGGTCTTCTTGAAGCAGGTAGGTACCTCAGAACAGAGTTGGGAGAGATTAATGATGCCCATGAACACTCATCTAGATCAACGTTCAACTCCTCCTGATTATCACACTGAAGCTGCGACTGTTCCCAATGATGCACTGTTTGCTGAATGTTTCATGTATGCACCCTTCTCTCTCCCCCATGGCTCCTTGCTAGGATGGGTCCACAGGCATCAGTCATCCTTGCCTACGTCACCCAGTCAAACAGTGTTCATTTGTCAGAGGGAATTGTGATCTCACTGTACTTTAGTGAACATGTCCACCTTTGATCATCAAGATCTTCAAGCACTAAAGACTGAGCAAAGAACTTGTAGGAACAGAAGAAAGGTGTGAATTTCACATGCCTTTCAGGAATGCCCAAATGGTTCAATGAAAGCTCTGAAGTTTTTAGAAGATTTTTCTTTTTCTTAAGAAATATATTAGGAACAAACATTGGGCAGAGATAATGCTCTTTAAAATAGTGTAATGCGATGGTGCACCTGAGTCAGTTTGTTCATTTTAGTTTATTGTCACGGTACTGAGGTGCTGTCAGCAGAAAGGCAATACATTGACAATACAATACATTGCAATCGAGCCATTTACAGTGTATAGATACATGAGAAGACAATAATGGGCTCGAGGCTGAAGGGGGACGGGTGAGGAGAGGGACGACGGATCACGGGACGATCTGGATGGAGGCGACGGCTGCAAAGGGCCTTTATGGCCAGCTGCAGCTGGGACTTTGAAAATGGTGCCAAAACCCTGGCGACTTGCATATGGACTCTGTGGGCTGTCTCTGTGCATCATATATATATACTGTAGGATGGAACTGCAGGTTTGAACTGGAGATAGACATAAAATGCTGGAGTAACTCAGCTGGACAGGCAGCATCTCTGGAGAGAAGGAATGGGTGACGTTTCGGGTGACAGTGATGGAAGTTATGGCTACGTGCCGTACAGAGTGCATACTTTTTCATGACTTTAGACAAAGCTTAGACAAAGGTCTCCTGGGCACCAGGCACCAGTTTCCACTCACAAGTATCTGCAGGTGCTGGAATCTGGAGCAAGAAACAATCTGCTGGAGGAACTCGAGATAAAAGATCAACACTTGATGCCGGGCTTCGACCCGAAGCGTTGACCATTCTGTCGGAATAATTTACACGTGATATGAGTGACAGTAAACTTCTTCTTTATTTGCAATAACTTGTCAGACAAGGAGAACATTCAAGTAAGAGACTTGACCCCACCTACATCCAAAATCTGCTACCCCACCATTCTACCTCCAGGTGCCTCAGGTCAGCCGACTTGGGGCTACTGACTATCCCGCGGTCCAGGTATAAGCTCAGGGGCGACTGCGCTTTTGCGGTTGCAGCACCTAGACTGTGGAACAGCATCCCTCTTCTCATCAGAACTACCCCCTCCATCGACTCCTTTAAGTCTAGACTTAAAACTTATTTCTACTCACAAGCATTTCTTGAGGTCCTCTGAGGGAGCGCTGTATGTATGTATTTATGTATGTATTGTTAGATCTATGTACCACTGTTTGTAGCATGTTAGTACCTGCACTGATGTAAAGCACTTTGGTCAACGAGAGTTGTTTTTAAATGTGCTATAGAAATAAAATTGACTTGACTTGACTTGACTTGACATGTTCTGCAGACCCAAAGCAGGCAGCATTTGTATATCATTTTTGATAGCATAAATGTAAGGTCATCACATACATTTATTTACAAGGTTTACTATTGTGATCCAGCATTCTGTAATTTCCCCCTCAAAAACAAAGGTTGAAGGTGTTCAATTTGATGACTTTGTGGGCCACTTGAACCAGACATGTTTAGCCTGGAGCAGAAGGGCAACTTCTCTGTTCAATTCACACAGAGTGAACTGCTGCCCACCTTTTAGATACAATGGAAGAACAGCTCAATTCTTCCCACAACTGCCTTTCTGTTTGCTGCAGTTGTAGTTACAATTTCCTGCGAAATTCAAGGGGAGGCACAGTGGCGCAGTGGTAAAGTTGCTGCCTTGCAGCGCCAGAGATCCGGGTTCGATCCTGACTACGGGTGCTGTCTGCACAGAGTTTGTACGTTCTGCCCGTGACCATGTGGGTTTTCTCTGGGTGCTCCAGTTTCCTCCCACACTCCAAAGACGTGCAGGTTTATAGGTTAATTGGCTTCTGTAAAAAATTGGTTTTGGTAAAAATTGAGAATTGTCCCTAGTGTGTGGGATAGTGCGAGTGTATGGGGAGCGTTGGTCGGTGTGGACTCGCTGGGCCAAAAGGTCTGTTCCTCTAAATTAAACTAAAAATAAATTCCTTTCCATCATCGATACTGCTCACCCCACTGAGCTCCCCCAGGAGATTGATTGCTGCAACAGTCAAGGGGCATCTGGACAGAAACTTGAATGAACAAGGCATCAAGAAATATGGAACTAATGTAAGCAAGTGTGATTAGTATAGATAGGCATAATGTTCAGCATAGGCATGGTGTTCTGAAGGGCCTGTTTCTACGCTGCATCAATCTGTCCTAGAGTTACAGTACTTGCGTAAAACAGTAAAACCTAAAAACTTTATTAAAAATGAAGAGAGGCATAGATAGGGTAGACAATCATAAAGTATCATTCAACCTTTTCTCCCCAGGGTGGAAATGTCCAACACTAGGGGGCGTAGCTATAATGTGAGAGGGAGAAGGTTTAATGGAGATGTGCAGGGCAAGATTTTTACACGGAATGGTGGGGACCTGGAATGCATTGCCAGGGCCGGTGGTGGAGGCAGATACGATAGTGGTGTTTAAGATGCTTTTAGATTGGCACCTAGAAGTACAGGGAATAGAGGGATATGGATCATGTACAGGCAGAAGAGATCAGTTTAATTTGGCATCATGTTCGACACCAACATGGTTCCTGTGCTGTACTGTTCTATGTTCTATGTTCTGTTCTGTGTTCTATGTTCTGTGTTCTTCTGCAGTTGTATAGGGCTCTGGTGAGACCACATCTGGAGTATTGTGTACAGTTTTGGTCTCCTAATTTCAGGAAGGACATCCTTGTGATTGAGGCAGTGCAGCGTAGGTTCACGAGATTGATCCCTGGGATGGCGGGACTGTCATATGAGGAAAGGTTGAAAAGACTAGGCTTGTATTCACTGGAGTTTAGAAGGATGAGGGGGGATCTTATAGAAACATACACGATTATAAAAGGACTGGACAAGCTAGATGCAGGAAAAACGTTCCCAATGTTGGGCGAGTCCAGAACCAGGGGCCACAGTCTTAGAATAAAGGGGAGGTCATTTAAGACTGAGGTGAGAAAAAACTTTTTCACCCAGAGAGTTGTGAATTTATGGAATTCCCTGCCACAGAGGGCAGTGGAGGCCAAGTCACTGGATGGATTTAAGAGAGAGTTAGATAGAGCTCTAGGGGATAGTGGAGTCAAGGGATATGGGGAGAAGGCAGGCATGGGTTATTGATAGGGGACGATCAGCCATGATCACAATGAATGGCGGTGCTGGCTCGAAGGGCCAAATGGCCTCCTCCTGCACCTATTTTCTATGTTCCTATGTTTCTATGTTCTGTGTTCTGTGTTCTGTGTTCTATGTTCTATGTTCTATGTTCTGTTTTCAATGTTCTGTTTCCTCTGTTCTATGTTCTATGTTCTGTTTTCTATGTTCTGTGTTATGTGTTCTGTGTTCTATGTTCTGTGTTCTGTGTTCTGTGTTCTATGTTCTGTGTTCTGTGTTCTGTTTTCTATGTTCTGTGTTCAGTTCTATGTTCTATGTTCTGTGTTCTGTGTTCTGTGTTCTGTGTTCTGTTCAGTTCTATGTTCTGTGTTCTATGTTCTGTTTTCTATGTTCTTTGTTATGTGTTCTGTGTTCTGTGTTCTATGTTCTATGTTCTGTGTTCTGTGTCCTCTGTACTGTGTTCTATGTTCTATGTTCTGTGTTCTGTGTTCTATGTTCTGTGTTCTGTGTTCTATGTTCTGTGTTCTGTGTTCTGTGTTCTGTGTTCTGTGTTCTATGTTCTGTGTTCTGTGTTCTATGTTCTGTGTTCTGTGTTCTGTTCTGTGTTCTGTGTTCTGTGTTCTGTTCTATGTTCTATGTTCTGTGTTCTGTTCTATGTTCTATGTTCTGTGTTCTGTGTTCTGTGTTCTATGTTCTATGTTCTATGTTCTGTGTTCTGTGTTCTGTTCTATGTTCTATGTTCTGTGTTCTGTGTTCTGTGTTCTGTGTTCTGTTCTATGTTCTGTTCTATGTTCTATGTTCTATGTTCTGTGTTCTGTGTTATGTGTTCTATGTTCTGTGTTCTCTGTGTTCTATGTTCTGTGTTCTGTTCTATGTTCTATGTTCTGTGTTCTGTGTTCTGTGTTCTGTTCTGTGTTCTGTTCTATGTTCTGTGTTCTGTTCTATGTTTTATGTTCTATGTTCTGTGTTGTGTTCTATGTTCTATGTTCTGTGTTCTGTTCTATTGTCTGTGTTCTGTGTTCTGTGTTCTGTTCTATGTTCTATGTTCTATGTTCTATGTTCTATGCTCTGTGTTCTGTTCTATGTTCTGTGTTCTGTTCTATGTTCTATGTTCTATGTTCTATGTTCTGTGTTCTGTGTTCTATGTTCTATGTTCTATGTTCTGTGTTCTGTGTTCTATGTTCTATGTTCTATGCTCTGTGTTCTGTTCTATGTTCTGTGTTCTGTGTTCTATGTTCTGTGTTCTGTTCTATGTTCTGTGTTCTCTGTGTTCTATGTTCTGTCTTCTGTTCTATGTTCTATGTTCTGTGTTCTGTGTTCTGTGTTCTGTTCTGTGTTCTGTTCTATGTTCTGTGTTCTGTTCTATGTTTTATGTTCTATGTTCTGTGTTCTGTTCTATGTTCTATGTTCTGTGTTCTGTTCTATTGTCTGTGTTCTGTGTTCTGTTCTGTGTTCTGTTCTATGTTCTATGTTCTATGTTCTATGTTCTATGCTCTGTGTTCTGTTCTATGTTCTGTGTTCTGTTCTATGTTCTATGTTCTATGTTCTATGTTCTGTGTTCTGTGTTCTATGTTCTATGTTCTATGTTCTGTGTTCTGTGTTCTATGTTCTATGTTCTATGCTCTGTGTTCTGTTCTATGTTCTGTGTTCTGTGTTCTATGTTCTGTCTTCTGTTCTATGTTCTATGTTCTGTGTTCTGTGTTCTGTGTTCTGTTCTGTGTTCTGTTCTATGTTCTGTGTTCTGTTCTATGTTTTATGTTCTATGTTCTGTGTTCTGTTCTATGTTCTATGTTCTGTGTTCTGTTCTATTGTCTGTGTTCTGTGTTCTGTTCTGTGTTCTGTTCTATGTTCTATGTTCTATGTTCTATGTTCTATGCTCTGTGTTCTGTTCTATGTTCTGTGTTCTGTTCTATGTTCTATGTTCTATGTTCTATGTTCTGTGTTCTGTGTTCTATGTTCTATGTTCTATGTTCTGTGTTCTGTGTTCTATGTTCTATGTTCTATGCTCTGTGTTCTGTTCTATGTTCTGTGTTCTGTGTTCTATGTTCTGTGTTCTGTTCTATGTTCTGTGTTCTGTTCTATGTTCTATGTTCTGTGTTCTGTTCTATGTTCTATGTTCTGTGTTCTGTTCTATGTTCTATGTTCTGTTCTCTGTGTTCTATAATTCCATGTTCTGTGTTCTGTTCTGTGTTCTGTTCTATGTTCTATGTTCTATGTTCTGTGTTCTGTGTTCTGTGTTCTGTTCTGTGTTCTGTTCTATGTTCTATGTTCTATGTTCTGTGTTCTATGTTCTATGTTCTATGTTCTGTGTTCTGTGTTCTGTTCTATGTTATGTGTTCTGTTCTATGTTCTGTGTTCTATGTTCTGTGTTCTGTGTTCTGTGTTCTGTGTTCTGTGTTCTGTTCTATGTTATGTGTTCTATGTTCTATGTTCTGTGTTCTGTGTTCTGTGTTCTGTGTTCTATGTTCTATGTCTGTGTTCTGTGTTCTGTGTTCTGTGTTCTGTGTTCTATGTTCTGTGTTCTGTGTTCTGTTCTATGTTCTGTGTTCTGTTCTGTGTTCTGTTCTTTGTTCTATGTTCTGTGTTCTATGTTCTGTTCTATGTTCTGTGTTCTGTTCTATGTTCTGTGTTCTATGTTCTGTGTTCTATGTTCTGTGTTCTGTGTTCTGTTCTATGTTCTGTGTTCTGTGTTCTATGTTCTGTGTTCTGTGTTCTGTGTTCTGTGTTCTGTGTTCTGTGTTCTATGTTCTGTGTTCTGTGTTCTGTTCTATGTTCTATGTTCTGTGTTCTGTGTTCTGTGTTCTGTGTTCTGTTCTGTGTTCTGTGTTCTGTGTTCTATGTTCTGTGTTCTGTGTTCTGTTCTATGTTCTGTGTCTGTTCTGTGTTCTGTTCTTTGTTCTATGTTCTGTGTTCTATGTTCTGTTCTGTGTTATGTGTTCTGTTCTATGTTCTTTGTTCTATGTTCTGTTTTCTATGTTCTGTTTCCTCTGTTCTATGTTCTATGTTCTGTTTTCTATGTTCTGTGTTCTGTTCTATGTTCTATGTTCTTAAACTTAAACTTAAACTTAAACTACAAACTTAAATCACACGGTATTGGGGGTTCAGTATTGATGTGGATAGAGAACTGGCTGGCAAACAGGAAGCAAAGAGTAGGAGTAAACGGGTCCTTTCACAATGGCAGGCAGTGACTAGTGGGGTACCACAAGGCTCAGTGCTGGGACCCCAGCTATTTACAATTTATATTAATGATCTGGACGAGGGAATTGAAAGCAACATCTCCAAGTTTGCGGATGACACTAAGCTGGGGGGCAGTGTTAGCTGTGAGGAGGATGCTAGGAGACTGCAAGGTGACTTGGATAGGCTGGGTGAGTGGGCAAATGTTGGCAGATGCAGTATAATGTGGATAAATGTGAGGTTATCCACTTTGGTAGCAAAAACGGGAAGGCAGACTATTATCTAAATGGTGGCCGATTAGGAAATGGGGAGATGCAGCGAGACCTGGGTGTCATGGTACACCAGTCATTGAAAGTAGGCATGCAGGTGCAGCAGGCAGTGAAGAAAGCGAATGGTATGTTGGCCTTCATAGCAAGAGGATTTGAGTATAGGAGCAGTGAGGTTCTACTGCAGTTGTACAGGGTCTTGGTGAGACCACACCTGGAGTATTGCGTACAGTTTTGGTCTCCAAATCTCAGGAAGGACATTATAGCCATAGAGGGAGTGCAGAGAAGGTTCACCAGACTGATTCCTGGGATGGCAGGACTTTCATATGAAGAAAGACTGGATAGACTTGGCTTATACTCGCTAGAATTTAGGAGATTGAGAGGGGATCTTATAGAAACGTACAAGATTCTTATGGGGTTGGACAGGCTAGATGCAGGAAGATTGTTCCCGATGTTTGGGAAGTCCAGGACAAGGGGTCACAGCTTAAGGATAAGGGGAAAATCCTTTAAGACCGAGATGAGGAAAAACTTTTTCACACAGAGAGTGGTGAATCTCTGGAACTCTCTGCCACAGAGGGTAGTTGAGGCCAGTTCATTGGCTATATTTAAGAGGGAATTAGATGTGGCCCTTGTGGCTAAAGGGATCAGGGGGTATGGAGAGAAGGCAGGTACGGGATACTGAGTTGGATGATCAGCCATGATCGTATTGAATGGCGGTGCAGGCTCGAAGGGCCGAATGGCCTACTCCTGCACCTAATTTCTATGTATCTATGTATCTATGTTCTGTGTTCTGTGTTCTGTGTTCTGTATTCTATGTTCTGTGTTCTGTTTTCTATGTTCTATGTTCTGTGTTCTGTGTTCTGTTTTCTATGTTCTGTGTTCTGTTCTATTTTCTATGTTCTATGTTCTGTGTTCTGTTCTGTGTTCTATGTTCTGTGTTCTGTGTTCTGTGTTCTGTGTTCTGTGTTCTGTGTTCTGTGTTCAGTTCTATGTTCTATGTTCTATGTTCTGTGTTCTGTTCTGTGTTCTATGTTTTATGTTCTGTGATCTGTGTTCTGTTCTATGTTCTGTGTTCAGTTCTATGTTCTATGTCTGTGTTCTGTGTTCTGTGTTCTGTGTTCTGTGTTCTGTTCAGTACTATGTTCTGTGTTCTATGTTCTGTTTTCTATGTTCTGTGTTATGTGTTCTGTGTTCTGTGTTCAGTTCCATGTTCTAGGTTCTGTGTTCTGTGTTCTATGTTCTGTGTTCTGTTCTATGTTCTATGTTCTATGTTCTGTGTTCTATGTTCTATGTTCTGTGTTCTGTGTTCTATGTTCTGTGTTCTGTTCTATGTTCTATGTTCTGTGTTCTATGTTCTATGTTCTGTGATCTGTGTTCTATGTACTGTTCTGTTCTGTGTTCTGTTCTATGTTCTGTGTTCTATGTTCTGTGTTCTGTTCTATGTTCTATGTTCTGTGTTCTGTGTTTTGTGTTCTGTGTTCTGTGTCCTCTGTTCTGTGTTCTATGTTCTATGTTCTATGTTCTATGTTCTGTGTTCTGTGTTCTGTGTTCTATGTTCTATGTTCTATGTTCTATGTTCTATGTTCTATGTTCTGTGTTCTGTGTTCTATGTTCTATGTTCTGTGTTCTGTGTTCTGTGTTCTGTGTTCTGTGTTCTGTTCTATGTTCTGTGTTCTGTGTTCTGTGTTCTGTTCTGTGTTCTGTGTTCTGTGTTCTGTGTTCTGTGTTCTGTGTTCTGTTCTATGTTCTATGTTCTGTGTTCTGTGTTCTGTGTTCTATGTTCTGTGTTCTGTGTTCTGTGTTCCATGTTCTGTGTTCTGTTCTATGTTCTATGTTCTATGTTCTGTGTTCTGTTCTATGGTCTATGTTCTGTGTTCTGTTCTATGTTCTGTGTTCTGTTCTATGTTCTGTGTTCTGTGTTCTGTGTTCTGTTCTGTGTTCTGTTCTATGTTCTGTGTTCTGTGTTCTATGTTCTGTGTTCTGTGTTCTGTTCTATGTTCTGTGTTCTGTTCTGTGTTCTGTTCTGTGTTCTATGTTCTATGTTCTGTGTTCTGTGTACTGTGTTCTATGTTCTGTGTTCTGTTCTATGTTCTATGTTCTGTGTTCTGTGTTCTGTGTTCTATGTTCTGTGTTCTGTTCTATGTTCTGTGTTCTGTTCTATGTTCTATGTTCTATATTCTATGTTCTGTGTTCTGTTCTATGTTCTATGTTCTGTGTTCTATTCTATGTTCTGTGTTCTGTTCTATGTTCTGTGTTCTGTGTTCTGTTCTGTGTTCTGTTCTATGTTCTATGTTCTATGTTCTGTGTTCTGTGTTCTGTGTTCTATGTTCTATGTTCTATGTTCTATGTTCTGTGTTCTGTGTTCTGTTCTATGTTCTGTGTTCTGTTATATGTTCTATGTTCTATGTTCTGTGTTCTGTTCTATGTTCTGTGTTCTGTTCTATGTTCTATGTTCTGTGTTCTGTGTTCTGTGTTCTGTGTTCTATGTTCTGTGTTCTGTGTTCGGTGTTCTGTTCGGTGTTCTGTGTTCTGTGTTCTGTGTTCTGTGTTCTGTTCTATGTTCTATGTTCTATGTTCTGTGTTCTGTGTTCTATGTTCTGTGTTCTGTGTTCTATGTTCTGTGTTCTGTTCTATGTTCTATGTTCTATGTTCTGTGTTCTGTTCTATGTTCTATGTTCTGTGTTCTGTTCTATGTTCTGTGTTCTGTTCTATGTTCTGTGTTCTGTGTTCTGTGTTCTGTTCTGTGTTCTGTTCTATGTTCTGTTCTGTGTTCTGTGTTCTATGTTCTGTGTTCTGTGTTCTGTTCTATGTTCTGTGTTCTGTTCTGTGTTCTGTTCTGTGTTCTATGTTCTATGTTCTGTGTTCTGTGTTCTGTGTTCTATGTTCTGTGTTCTGTTCTATGTTCTATGTTCTGTGTTCTGTGTTCTGTGTTCTATGTTCTGTGTTCTGTTCTATGTTCTGTGTTCTGTTCTATGTTCTATGTTCTATGTTCTATGTTCTGTGTTCTGTTCTATGTTCTATGTTCTGTGTTCTGTTCTATGTTCTGTGTTCTGTTCTATGTTCTCTGTTCTGTGTTCTGTTCTGTGTTCTGTTCTATGTTCTATGTTCTGTGTGTTCTATGTTCTGTGTTCTGTTCTATGTTCTATGTTCTATGTTCTATGTTCTATGTTCTGTGTTCTGTTCTATGTTCTGTGTTCTGTTCTATGTTCTGTGTTCTGTTCTATGTTCTATGTTCTATGTTCTATGTTCTATGTTCTGTTCTATGTTCTATGTTCTGTGTTCTGTGTTCTATGTTCTGAGTTCTGTTCTATGTTCTGTGTTCTGTTCTATGTTCTATGTTCTATGTTCTGTGTTCTGTTCTATGTTCTATGTTCTGTTTCCTCTGTTCTGTGTTCTATGTTCTGTGTTCTGTGTTCTATGTTCTATGTTCTGTGTTATGTGTTCTATGTTCTGTGTTCTGTTCTATGTTCTATGTTCTGTGTTCTGTTCTATGTTCTGTGTTCTGTTCTCTGTTCTCTGTTCTATGTTCTGTGTTGTGTTCTGTGTTCTATGTTCTATGTTCTATGTTCTATGTTCTATGTTCTGTGTTCTGTGTTCTGTTCTGTTCTGTGTTCTGTTCTATGTTCTATGTTCTGTGTTCTGTTCTGTGTTCTATGTTCTATGTTCTATTTTCCGTGTTCTGTTTCTGTGTTCTGTGTTCTGTTCTATGTTCTGTGTTCTGTTCTATGTTCTGTGTTCTATGTTCTGTGTTCTGTGTTCTGTTCTATGTTCTGTGTTCTGTTCTGTGTTCTGTTTCTTTGTTCTATGTTCTGTTCTATGTTATGTGTTCTGTTCTATGTTCCGTGTTCTGTTCTATGTTCTGTGTTCTATGTTCTGTGTTCTATGTTCTATGTTCCCTGGTTCTGGACTCCCCCTGGTTGTGGAATCCCCAACATCGAAACATGTTACCTGCCTCTAGTGTGTCCAAGCCCTTAACAATCTTATATGTTTCAAGAGATACCCTCTGATCCTTCTAAACTCCAGAGTGTACAAACCCAGCTGCTCCATTCTCTCAGCATATGACAGTCCCACCATCCCGGAATTAACATTGTGAACCTACGCTGCACTCCCTCAATAGCTAGAATGTCCTTCTCAAATTAAGGGACCAAAACTGCACACAATACTCCAGGTGTGGTCTCCTAGGGCTCTGTACAACTGCAGAAGGACCTCTTTGCTCCTATATTCAATTTGTCTTGTTATAAGGCCAACATGCCATTCGCCTTCTTCACTGCCTGGTGTACCTGCATGCTTACTTTCATAGACTGATGTACAAGGACCCCCAGATCCCATTGTACTTCCCCTTTTCCCAACTTGACACCATTTAGATAATAACCTTCCTTCCTGTTTTTGCTACCAAAGTGACTAACCTCACATTTATCCACATTAAATTGCATCTGCCATGCATCTGCCCACTCACCCAACCTGTCCAAGTCACCCTGCATTCTCATAGCATCCTCACTCACAGTTCACACTGCCACCCCGCTTTGTGTCATCTGCAAATTTGCTAATGTTACTTTGAATCCCTTCATCCAAATCATTGATGTATATTGTAAGTAGCTGCGGTCCCAGCACCGAGCCTTGCAGTACCTCACTAGTCACTGCCTGCTATTCTGAAAGGACCCGTTAATCCCTACTCTTTGTTTCCTGTCTGCCAACCACTTCTCTATCCATGTCAGCACTCTACCCCCAATACCATGTGCCCTAATTTTGCCCACTAATCTCCTATGTGGGACCTTCTCAAATGCTTTCTGAAAGTCCCTATCCTACGTTCCTGTCCAAACCTATCATGTTTATGTACCGGTCTAATGTTTCTTAAGTTTCTCAAGTTTGCGGACGACACAACACTGATTGGACTGATCCAGGATGGGGAGGAATCTGCCTACAGACAGGAAGTGACACAGATGGCGTCCTGGTGCCGTAGCAACAACCTAGAGCTCAATGCTCTTAAGACAGTGGAATTGATTGTATTTAGGAGAGCTCCCTCCCCTCCACCCCATTCACCATCAACAACACCACAGTCCACATCTGTGGAGTCTTTAAGTTCCTGGGAACCATCATCTCCAAGGACCTTAAGTGGGGGGCTACCATCGACTCCACAGTCAAAAAGGCACAACAGAGGATGTACTTCCTGCGGCAGCTGAGGAAGCACAATCTGCACAGGCAATGATGGTCCAATTCTACACGCCATCGTAGAGTCTGTTCTCACCTTCTCCATCATGGTCCTGGTTTGGCTCAGCCACCAAGCACGGCACCTGGAGGCTCAGCGAATCATCCGATCAGCAGAGAAGATTATTGCTGCAACCTCCCTCCATTGATGAACTGTACACTGCAAGGGCCAGGAACGAGCGGCAAGATCATCTCTGACCCCTCTCACCCTGGCCACAAACTCTTTAAATCACTTCCCTCTGGAAGGAGACTCCGGACTGTCAAAGCTGCCACAGCCAGACATGAAAACAGTTTTTATCCACGAGTAGTTGCTCTACACAACAGCCAATAATCTGTAGCCTCCCTTGATCTTGTATTTTGTTGGTTCACATGCTTGATCAATGGTGTTTTATCATTAATGGTTTATTATTATTAATGTTTAGTGTTTTCTGAGTCATTCGTAACTGTCACTGTATGTCATGTTGTTACTTGTGGCGGAGCACCAAGGCAAATTCCTTGTATGTGAATACTTGGCCAATAAACTTACTTACTTACTTACTTACTTACTTACTTACTTACTTACTTACTTACTTAAACGTTGTGATAGTACCTGCCTCAACTTCCTCCTCCGGTACCTCCCTTAGTGTAAAAAATGTGCCCCTCAGGATCCTATTAAATTTGTCCCGCTCCCTCACCTTAAACCAACGTCTGCATCACAGGTACTTACGGAAATGGCTCTAGAAATTGTGGACGCATTGGTGATCATTTTCCAATGTTCTATTAATTCAGGATCAGTTCCTGTGGATTGGAGGGTAGCTAATGCCATTCCACTTTTTAAGAAGGCGGGAGAGAGGAAACAGGGAATTATAGACCAGTTAGCCAAACATAAGTGGTGGAGAAGATTCTGGAGTCAATTCTAAAAGATGAAATAGCAGCACATTGGATAGCAGTAACAGGATGCGTCAGCATGGGGAAAGCATGCTTGACTAATCTTCTGGATTTTTTTGAGGATGTAACTAGGAAAAATGGACAAGGAAAGCCAGTGGATGTAGTGTACCTGGACTTTCAGAAAGCATTTGATAAGGTCCCACATAGGAGATTAGTGGGCAAAATTAGGGCACATGGTATTGGTGGTAGGGTGCTGACATGGATAGAAATTGGTTGCAGACCGGAACAAAGAGTAGGATTAACGGGTCCCTTTCAGAATGGCAGGCAGTGACTAGTGGGGTACCACAAGGCTCGGTGCTGAGACTGCAGCTATTTACAATAAACATTAATGATTTAGATGAAGGGATTAAAATGAACATTAGCAAATTTGCAGATGACACAAAGCTGGGTGGCAGTGTGAACTGTGAGGAGGATGCTATGAGAATGCAGGGTGACTTGGACAGGTTGGGTGAGTGGGCAGATGCATGGCAGATGCAGTTTAATGTGGATAAATGTGAGGTTAGCCACTTTGGTAGCAAAAACAGGAAGGAAGGTATTGTCTAAATGGTGTCAGTTGGAAAAGGGGAAGTACAACGGGATCTGGGGGTCCTTGTTCATCAGTCTATGAAAGTAAGCATGCAGGTACAGCAGGCAGTGAAGAAAGTGAATGGCATGTTGGCCTTCATAACAAGAACAGTTGAGGTATAGGAGCAAAGAGGTCCTTTTTGTAGTTGTACAGGGCCCCTGTGGGACCACACCTGGAGTATTGTGTGCAGTTTTGGTCTCCAAATTTGAGGAAGGACAATCTTGCTATGAGGGAGGTGCAGCATAGGTTTACCAGGTTAATTCCCGGGCAGGCGGGGACTGTCATATGCTGAGAGAATGGAGCGGCTGGGCTTATACACGCAGGCGGGACTGTCATATGCTGAGAGAATGGAGCGGCTGGGCTTATACACTCTGGAGTTTAGAAGGATGAGAGGGTATCTTATTGAAACATATAAGATTATTAGGGTTTGGACATGCTAGAGGCAGGAAACATGTTTCCCTATGTTGGGGGAGCCCAGAACCAGGGGCCACAGTTTAAGAATATGGGGTAAGCAATTTAGAACGGAGATGAGGAAACACTTTTCACACAGAGAGTTGTGAGTCTGTGGAAATCTCTGCCTCAGAGGGCGATGGAGGCCGATTCTCTGGATACTTTCAAGCGAGAGCTAGATAGGGCTCTTAAAGATAGCAGAGTCAGGGGATATGGGGAGAAGGCAGGAACGGGGTACTGATTGTGGATGATCAGCCATGATCACATTGAATGATGGTGGCTGACTTGAAGGCCGAATGGCCTACTCCTGCACCTTTTGTCTATTATCCATCCACACTTTGATTCATGGTTGAATTAAGGTTGTTTGCTTGAGTGCAGGCCTGATTCTATTGACCTTGGATGACATCTGAGATAAAACATTGCATTAAGATCT
>CM075980.1:51981915-52108871 GCA_038087875.1 Malacoraja senta
GAGAGGGGGGTTGAGGGAAAAACGGAGGGAGGGAGAGGTTGGTGGATCGTGCCTAAGTTGGAGAATTCAATGTTTCATATCTTTGGGTTGTAAGCTGCCCAAGCAGAATATGAGGTGTAGTTCCTCCAGTTTGCGTTTGGCCTCACTCTGGCAAAGGAGGAGGCCCAGGACAGAATGGTCAGTGTGGAAATGGGAAGAGGAGTTAAAATGGTTGGCAACTGGGATACGTCTTGGCGGTAGGTCTTGGCGGGCCCAGCACTGGTGTTGCACGAAATAGTCGCCGAGTCGAGGTTGGCCTTGCCGATTTATAGCAACTCCTAGGATATTGACAATGGTGGCAGTCCTATTGCATGTCAGGGGGTAATAGTTGGATTTTCACTTGTTGGAGAACGTCATCACCTGGCACTTGTGTGACACACATGTTGCTTGCCACCTATCAACCCAGGCCTGGATATTGTCAGGTCTAGCTACATTTGGATATGCTCTGCTTCTTTAGCTGAGGAGTCGCAAATGGTGCTGAACATTGTTCAATCATTGGCAATCTTCCCAAATTCTGACCGTTGACAGTTACTATGATTGGGCCAAGAACACCACCATGAGGACCTCCTCCAGAGATGTCCTGTCGCTAAGGTGATTGCCACCCCTCCCCACTCTAGTCGTCCCCCTAGTACCGCCCCTCCCCCACTCTAGACATCCTCCTAGTACCGCCCCTCCCCCACCTTGCTAGTTCCTGCTGGTTCCACTGCTTGCATCCATATATCCCTTCATTATCCCTTTGCATCCTCTCTCTCTCCCTCTCTCCCTCTCTCTCTCTCTGCCCCTCACCCACCCTAGTCGTCCTGCTAATTCCACTGTTTGTTATCACCTCTTCCACAGCCAACAATGGGCCATTGTGGGAAACAAGTGTAGACTGGGCGATCGTTTCGCTGAACACATACGCTCAGTCCGCCTTGGTTACGCCATCTCCCGGTTGCCAAACATTTAAACTCTCCTTCCCATTCCCACACTAACCTTTCTGTCCTGGGCCTCCTCCACTGTCAGAATGAGGCCCCATGCAAATTGGAGGAACAGCCCTCATATTTCTCTTGGGCAGTTTACAACCCAGCGGTATGAATGTTGTTTCCTCAGTCTGAAGAAGGGTCTCGACCTGAAACGTCACCTATTCCTTTTTTCCAGAGATGTTGCCCGACCCTCTGAGTTACTCCAGCATTTTCATAGACATAAGATCATAAGTGATTGGAGTAGAATTAGGCCATTCGGCCCATCAAGTCTACTCAGCCATTCAATCATGGCTAATCTATCTCTCCCTCCTAACCCCATTCTCCTGCCTTCTCCCCATAACCTCTGACACCCGTACTAATCATTTTGTGTCTATCTTCAGTGTAAACCATCATCTGCAGTTCCTTCCTACTCTACTAATTTACCAATACTAATTTCTTTAAGTTTATCATTCTCATTTTAACAGATTATTCTTAGACAACCTTTCGTTCCTAATCTGAAAAAATGCTGATGTTTTCTTTTAATTAAATCTTAATGCTTCAAAAATCTGATCATTTTCCAAGCCAGGCAAATTTGAACAGCCATCTGTGTTAAACAAATTAACCTTTGGAATCTAATTAGTTTTCATGCTTGATAAAGGGCTTTACTGAGAGTGCATCAGGTTGCAAAAAGAAAACTGCAAACTGACTGGGAGCCAATGAATGTTTCTTTAAGGAGGGAAGACCTGTGGTGAATTTTGATACCCGTTGAAGCAGGAGGAAGAAGTAATCACTATATTCAGGCTGACGAGCATTGGAATATCACTGGGTTGTCCAAAGACCAATTTTAGTTTGTGGATGAGACAGTTCAGACAGGGAGATAAGGAGAGCGAATGAATATAGACTTCTCTAACTTCAAGTAACCCTTGCTTTCCCTCTCTCTCCATTCCTCCCCCATCCTAGTTCACCGACCAGTCCGACTGTCCTCCTGTTTACATTTTATCTTTGTATGCTTCATTGTCACCTTCCAAAGCTACAATTATCTATTCCACATTTTCCTTGAACCCCGTCCCCTTTGATGTCTCGTTCTCACACCGTACCCTTCCATATCTCTGTGTCTCCCTCTCCCCTGACTCTCAGTCTGGCAAAGGGTCTCGACCCGACACGTTACCCATTCCTTCTCTCCAGAGATGCTGCCTGTCCCGCTGAGTTACTCCAGCATTTTGGGTTTATCTTTGGTTTGAACCAGCATCTGCAGTCCCTTCCTTCACAAAGATGGAATGAGCGAACCGATGTTCGTCTTGTCCCTCTGCCACCTTTGTGCTCTGGGGGCTCCTCCCGCAGCCGGCCTTGAGGGCGTGGGAGGTACAGTGGCTTGCAAAAGTATTCATACCCCTTGAACTTTTCCACATTTTGTCACGTTACAACCACAAACGTAAATGTATTTTATTGGGATTTTATGTGATAGACCAACACAAAGTGGCGCATAAATGTGAAGTGGAAGGAAAATGATACATGGTTTTCAAATTTGTTTACAAATAAAAACTGAAAAGTGTCGCGTGCAAAAGTATTCAGCCCCCTTTACTCTGATACCCCTAAATAAAATCCAGTGCAACCAATTGCCTTCAGAAGTCACCTAATTAGTAAATAGAGTCCACTTGTGTGTAATCTAATCTCAGTATGAATACAGCTGTTCTGTGAAGGCCTCAGAGGTTTGTTAGAGAACATTAGTGAACAAACAGCATCATGAAGCCCAAGGAACACACCAGACAGGTCAGGGATAAAGTTGTGGAGAAGTTTAAAGCAGGGTTAGGTTATAAAAAAATATCCCAAGCTTTGAACATCTCATGGAGCACTGTTCAATCCATCATCCGAAAATGGAAAGAGTATGGCACAACTGCAAACCTACCAAGACATGGCCGTCCACCTAAACTGACAGGCTGGGCAAGGAGAGCATTGATCAGAGAAGCAGCCAAGAGGCCCATGGTAACTCTGGAGGAGCTGCAGAGATCCACAGCTCAGGTGGGAGAATCTGTCCACAGGACAACTATTAGTCGTGCACTCCACAAATCGGGCCTTTATGGAAGAGTGGCAAGAAGAACGCTATTGTTGAAAAAAGCCATAAGAAGTCCCGTTTGCAGTTTGCCACAAGCCATGTGGGGGACACAGCAAACATTTGGAGGAAGGTGCTCTGGTCAGATGAGACCAAAATTGAAGTTTTTGGCCTAAATGCAAAACGCTATGTGTGGCGGAAACCTAACACTGCACATCACCCTGAACACACCATCCCCACTGTGAAACATGGTGGTGGCAGCATCATGCTGTGGGGATGCTTTTCTTCAGCAGGGACAGGGAAGCTGGTCAGAGTTGATGGGAAGATGGATGGAGCCACACATTTTATGTGATAGACCAACACTAAGTGGCGCATAATTGTGAAGTGGAAGGAAAATGATACATGGTTTTCAAATTTTTTTACAAATAAAAAACTGAAAAGTGTCGTGTGCAAAAGTATTCAGCCCCCCCGAGTCAATACTTTGTAGAACCACCTTTCGCTGCAATTACAGCTGCAAGTCTTTTGGGGTATAATAATAATAATAATAATAATAATACATTTTATTTGTATAGCGCTTTTCAAGGACTCAAAGTCGCTTTACATGGAGAGTCAAGAACAAAACAAAATAGAGCAGTAAGACAGAGATGCAGAGGGGAGGGGGACATGGGACTAAGGGTATGCAGAGGTGAAGAGATGGGTCTTGAAGCGGGACTGGAGGATGGTGAGGGACTCAGAATTTCGAATCAATTGTGGGAGGGAGTTCCAGAGCCTGGAGCTGCCCTGGAGAAGGCTCTGTTTCCAAAAGTGCAGAGGTTGGATTTCGGAATGGAGAGGAGACCGGCTGATGTGGATCTGAGGGACCGTGAGGGTTGGTAGGGGGAGAGGAGGTCAGTGAGATAACGGGGGCCAAGTGGTTGAGGGCTTTGTAGGTGAGGACCAGGATTTTGTAGATGATCCGGTGGAAATGGGAATCCAGTGAAGTTCTTTGAGAACTGGGGTGATGTGGTGCCAGGATTTGGTGTGGGTGATGAGTCGGGCGGCTGCATTCTGGACCAGTTGGAGTCGGTTGATGTTGCTGGAATTAATGCCAAAGAGAAGATAGTTACAGTAGTCCAGTTGGGAGGAGATGAAGGCATGGATGAGTCTTTCAGCAGCGGGGGGTGTGAGAGAGGGTCTGATTTTGGCAATGTTGCGGAGGTGAAAAAATGATGTTTTGACAACATGGCGGATGTGAGGCTCAAGGGAGAGGGTTGAGTCAAAGATCACGCCAAGGTTGCGGGCCTGAGGAGATGGGGAGACAGTGGTGCCATCAATAATGAGAGTGTGGTTGTTAATTTTGGTAAGTGTTGATTGGAGCCAATGAGGAGAAATTCTGTTTTGTTACTGTTTAATTTAAGGAAGTTGAGTTGCATCCAAGATTTGATGGCTGACAGGCAGGAGTTGATATGGGAGAGAGGGGGGTGGTGGGGGAGTTGGTGCTGAGATAGATCTGGGTGTCATCAGCATAGCAGTGGAAGTCCAGGTTGAAGTGACGGAGTATATGACCAAGGGGGAGGATGTAGATGATGAAGAGGAGGGGACCGAGAACGGAGCCTTGGGGAACGCCTTGAGTGACAGTGGCTGTGGCAGAGGTGTGGTTATGGAGAGAGATGAAGTGGGATCGGTTGGAAAGGTAGGAACGGAGCCAGCTGAGTGCAGAACCTTCAATGCAAAGGTCTTTAAGTCTGGTAAGCAGGATGTTATGGTTCACGGTATCGAAGGCTGCACTCAGGTCGAGGAGGATGAGGATGTTGAGGGAACCAATGTCAGCAGAGGTGAGGAGGTCATTGAGGACTTTGAGGAGAGCAGTTTCTGTGCTATGGAGGGGGCGAAAGCCAGATTGGAGGGGTTCGTATAGGTTGTACGCGAGGAGGTGGGAATGAAGTTGTGATGCGACGATACGCTCCAGGGTTTATGAAAGAAAGGGGAGGTTTGAGATAGGGCGGTAGTTGATGAGAGAGGAGGGATCATGACCAGGTTTCTTTAAGATTGGTGTGACAGCAGCAGTTTTGATAGCAGAGGGGACAATTCCTTGGGACAATGAGGAGTTGAAGAGATTAGTGAGGTAGGGGCAGAGAGCGGGGAGGCAGGACTTCAGCGGGGGAGTGGGGAGAGGGTCGAGGGAGCAGGTAGTGGGTTTGGAAGAGCTGATGAGTTTGGAGATTTCAGTAGGGGTGACCGGGTCAAACTGGGAGAGGAAGCAGTGTGGAGGAGGGGTAAGGAGGTCAGTGGAGATGTTGAAAGGAGGGGCCTTGGTGGGTGGTGGAGTAGATGCTGGGGAGTCGGGTACAGGGGATAAAGATTGATAGATGGTGCTGATTTTGTCAGCGAAAAAGTGGGGGAATGAGTTGCAGAGATCCGGAGTGGAGGTAGGGAGAGTGTTGGCTCGGGTGCTTGAGGAGGTTGGACATTGTAGAGAAGAGGGTTCTGTGGTTTAGGCAGGGGTCGGTGAATATGGAGGAGAGGTAGGCAGATTTAGCAGCAATGAGGGCATCTTTGTAGGCAGTGAGGTGGAGTTTGTAAGCTTCATGGTGGACTGTGAGAGATGATTCCTTTATGTCTCTACCAGCTTTGCACATCTAGAGACTGAAATTTTTGCCCATTCTTCTTTGCAAAATAGCTCAAGCTCAGTCAGATTGGATGGAGAGCGTCTGTGAACAGCAATTTTCAAGTCTTGCCAGAGATTCTCAATTGGATTTAGGTCTGGACTTTGACCGGGCCATTCTAACACATGAATATGCTTTGATCTAAACCATTCCATTGTAGCTCTGGTTGTATGTTTAGGGTCGTTGTCCCTGCTGGAAGGTGAACCTCCGCCCCAGTCTCAAGTCTTTTGCAGACTCTAACAGGTTTTCTTCCAAGATTGCCCTGTATTTGGCTCCATCCATCTTCCCATCAACTCTGACCAGCTTCCCTGTCCCTGCTGAAGAAAAGCATCCCCACAGCATGATGCTGCCACCACCATGTTTCACAGTGGGGATGGTGTGTTCAGGGTGATGTGCAGTGTTAGGTTTCCCCCAACACATAGCGTTTTGCATTTAGGCCAAATACTTCAATTTTGGTCTCATCTGACCAGAGCACCTTCCTCCACATGTTTGCTATGTCCCCCACATGGCTTGTGGCAAACTGCAAACGGGACTTCTTATGGCTTTTTTTCAACAATAGCTTTCTTCTTGCCACTCTTCCATAAAGGCCCGATTTGTGGAGTGCATGACTAATAGTTGTCCTGTGGACAGATTCTCCCACCTGAGCTGTGGATCTCTGCAGCTCCTCCAGAGTTACCATGGGCCTCTTGGCTGCTTCTCTGATCAATGCTCTCCTTGCCCGGCCTGTCAGTTTAGGTGGACGGCCATGTCTTGGTAGGTTTGCAGTTGTGCCATACTCTTTCCATTTTTGGATGATGGATTGAACAGTGCTCCGTGAGATGTTCAAAGCTTGGGATATTTTTTTATAACCAAACCCTGCTTTAAACTTCTCCACAACTTTATCCCTGACCTGTCTGGTGTGTTCCTTGGGCTTCATGATGCTGTTTGTTCACTAATGTTCTCTAACAAACCTCTGAGGCCTTCACAGAACAGCTGTATTTATACTGAGATTAGATTACACACAAGTGGACTCTATTTACTAATTAGGTGACTTCTGAAGGCAATTGGTTGCACTGGATTTTATTTAGGGGTATCAGAGTAAAGGGGGCTGAATACTTTTGCACGCGACACTTTTCAGTTTTTTATTTGTAAACAAATTTGAAAACCATGTATCATTTTCCTTCCACTTCACAATTATGCGCCACTTTGTGTTGGTCTATCACATAAAATCCCAATAAAAATACATTTACGTTTGTGGTTGTAACGTGACAAAATGTGGAAAAGTTCAAGGGGTATGAATACTTTTGCAAGCCACTGTAAGTCCACGGTTCATTTCCTACTGGCCTCGCTCCTCTCGACCATTGCCGCTGGCTCCGTCCTCTTCGGTATTCAGGGTACGGGCAGGGACCGGGCTCCGCGGCTGTAGGAAGGAATGTCTCGACCCGAAACATCACCCATTCCTTCTCTCCAGAGTTATTGCCTGTCCCGCTGAGTTACTCCAGCGTTTTGTGTTTATTCCCATCGACACTAGTTCCACCCGCTTGCGTTTGGCCCATATCCCTCTAAACCTATCCTATCCATGTACCTGTCTGAATGTTTCTTAAATGTTGCACTAATACCTGCCTCAACTATCCTCTTAGGGAGCTTGTTCCATACACCCACCGACCTTTGTAAAAAAAGTTACCCCTCAGGCTCCCATTAAATCTACCCCCCCCCCCCCTTAAAATATTCCCACTGGTTCTTGATTCCCCTACACTGGGCAAAAGACTCCGTGTATCTATCCGATCTATTCCTCTCGTGATTTTGTACACCTCTATAAGATCACCGCTCATCCTCCTGCGGCTCCAGGAATAGAGTCCTAGCCTACTCAACCTCACCCTATAGCCTGGCACCATCCTGGTAAATCTTCTCTGCACCCTTTCCAGCTTAACAACGTCATTCCTAGAACATGCTCCTCAAGAACAGAATGGAAACAGGTCCTTTGCTGTAAAACATCTTTCCTATAACATGGTGACCAAAAGTGACCAATGCACTAAATGTGGCCTTACCAGCATCTTATACACTGTAACCACTTCCCCGCTTCTATACTCAACACGTTGAGGAAGGTCAGTGTACCTACTGTTAGGTATGGCCGTGCTTTGCCAGGATCGTTGTGCCACGCGGCTTGATTGAGCTGGAGACAGTACAGCTCAAGAAGAAGGGTTTCGGCCCGAAACGTTGCCTATTTCCTTCGCTCCATAGATGCTGCGGCACCCGCTGAGTTTCTCCAGCATTTCTGTGTACCTTCGATTTTCCAGCATCTGCAGTTCCTTCTTTAACACAGAGAATCTCAAACTTATGAGGGGCATAAAGTAGTTAGTCACAATCTTTTTTAAATGGATTTTTTTTTAAAGAAAACAAGAGGGCATACGTTTAAGGTGAGAGGAAGAGACATTTTTCACTGGTTCAGCTTAGTTGAGTTTAGTTTATTGTCACATGTACCGAGGTACAATGAAAAGCTTTTGTTGCATGCTATCCTGTCAGCAGAAAGATAATAAATGATTACAATCGAGCCGTTTACGGTGTATAGATACATGATAAGGAAATAACGTTTAGTGCAAGGTAAAACCAGCAAAGTCTGATCAAAGAGGCCCAGGGACTGTTGCAGGAGGAGGAGCGGCGTCCGGGTAGTGAGTAGTTAAACAGCGCAGGGCTTTACTTTCCAGAGGCCAGGGACCGTTAAGGAGGAGGAGCGGCATCCGGGTAGTGAGTAGTTAAACAGCGCGGGGCTTTACTTTCCAGAGGCCCAGGGACCGTTGCAGGAGGAGGAGTGGCGTCCGGGTAGTGAGTAGTTAAACAGCACGGTGCTTTACTTTCCAGAGGCCCAGGGACCGTTGCAGGAGGAGGAGCGGCGTCTGGGTAGTGAGTAGTTAAACAGCGCGGGGCTTTACTTTCCAGAGGCCCAGGGACCGTTGCAGGAGGACGAGCAGCGTCCAGGGTAATGCGTAGTTAAACAGCGCGGGGCTTTACTTTCCAGAGGCCCAGGGACAGTTGCAGGAGGAGGAACCAAAAACTGCAACGTTCCATTCAAGTTTCCTATAAGTGAGGAAGCCGCTGATTGGTGGAAGAGGACCAAGAGGAAGCAGCTGATTGGGAGTCAGATCCCTGCTGATTTCCTCCACCAGTTTGTATTGTATCCAGGGTAAGGCTTTGTATTGTATCCAGGGTAAGGGGGAGAATGAGGGCCAGGGCAGTTTACTGTTCTGGATGTCAGATGTGGGAAGTCATGGAGTCTGATACCCCTCCAGACGTCCACATCCGTGTCAGGTGCGTAGAGATGGGGTTCCTAAGGGACTGTGTTAGGAACCTGGAGCAGCAGCTCGATGACCTCTGTCTGATCAGGGAGAGTGAGGAGGTCATAGAAAGGAGTTATAGGGAGGTGGCCACTCCAAGACCACGGGAGGCAGACAAGTGGGTCACGGTTAGGAAGGGCAAGGGGCAGAGGCAGGACTAGTGAGTACCCCGGTGGCTGTACACCTTGAAAATAAGTACTCCTGTTTGAGTACTGTTGGGGGGGACAGCCTTCCTGGGGGTAGTGACAGCGGCCGGGCCTCTGGCACAGAGACCGGCCCTATTGCTCAGAAGGGTAGGGAAAAGAAGAGGAGGGCAATAGTAATAGGGGACTCTATGGTTAGGGGGTCGGATATGCGATTCTGTGGACGCAGTCAGGAGACCCGGATGGTAGTTTGCCTCCCTGGTGCTAGGGTCAGGGATGTGTCTGAACGCGTCCAAGATATCCTGAAATCGGAGGGAGAGGAGCCTGAGGTTGTGGTACATACAGGTACCAATGACATAGGTAGAAAAAGAGAAGAGGTCCTGAAAGGAGAATTTAGGGAGTTGGGAGGAGAGTTAAGGAGAAGGTCCGCAAAGGTAACAATCTCAGGATTACTACCTGTGCCACGCGACAGTGAGAGTAGGAATGAAATGAGGTGGTGGATAAATGCGTGGCTGAGGAACTGGTGCAGCGGGCAGGGATTCAAATTTCTGGATCATTGGACCTCTTTTGGGGAAGGTGTGACCTGTACAGAAAGGACGGGTTGCACTTGAACCCGAGGGGAACCAATATCCTGGGGGGAGATTTGCAAAGGCTTCTGGGGAGACTTTAAACTAGAATGGTTGGGGGGAGGGACTCAAATAGAGAAAGATAGTAGAAAATGTGGGAGGCAGGAGGCAGTGAAGGGAAGCACTCGGACCCAAATGTAGGGGAGAAAGAAGAAAAAGATAATAAACAGAGAATAAGTGGTGGTGGGTTTCTTAAATGTGTATATTTTAATGCTAGGAGCATTGTAAGAAAGGTGGATGAGCTTAGAGTCTGGATTGACACCTGGAAGTATGATGTTGTGGCGATCAGTGAAACATGGTTGCAGGAGGGCTGTGATTGGAAACTAAATATTCCAAGATTTCGTTGCTTCAGGGGTGATAGAATTGGAGGGGCAAGAGGTGGGGGTGTTGCATTGCTTGTCAAGGAAGATATTACAGCAGTGTTTTGGCAGGATAGATTAGAGGGCCTCGTCTAGGGAGGCTATTTGGGTGGAGCTGAGAAATGGGAAAGGTGTAGCAACATCTTATAGGGGTGTATTATAGACCGCCAAATGGGGAGCGAGAATTGGAAGAGCAAATATGTAAGGAGATAGCAGATATTAGTAGTAAGCACAAGGTAGTGATTGTGGGAGATTTCAATTTTCCACACATAGACTGGGAAACACATTCTGTAAAAGGGCTGGATGGTTTGGAGTTTGTAAAATGTGTGCAGGATAGTTTTTTGCAGCAATACATAGAGGTACCTACTAGAGAAGGGGCAGTGCTGGACCTCCTGTTAGGAAATGAGACAGGGCAGGTGGCGGAGGTAAGCGTTGGGGAGCACTTCGGGTCCAGTGATCACAATACCATTAGTTTCAATATAATTATGGAGAGGGTCAGAACTGGACCTAGGGTTGAGATTTTTGATTGGAGAAAGGCTAACTTTGAGGAGATGCGAAAGGATTTAAAAGGAGTGAATTGGGACATGTTGTTTTATGGGAAGGATGTAGAAGAGAAATGGAGGACATATAAAGGTGAAATTTTAAGTACAGAATCTTTATGTCCCTGTTCGGTTGAAAGGAAATAGTAAAAATTGGAAAGAGCCATGGTTTTCAAGGAAATTGGACACTGGGTTTGGAAAAAGAGAGATATCTACAATAATTATAGGCAGCATGGAGTAAATGAGGTGCTTGAGGAGTATAAAGATTGTAAAAAGAATATTAAGAAAGAAATTAGAAAAGCTAAAAGAAGATATGAGGTTGCTTTGGCAAGTAAGGTGAAAGTAAATCCAAAGCGTTTCTACAGCTATATTAATAGCAAAAGGATAACAAGGAATAAAATTGGTCCATTAGAGAGTCAGAGTGGACAGCTATCTGCAGAGCCAAAAGAGGATGGGGGAGATATTGAACAATTTCTTTTCTTCGGTATTCACCAAGGAGAAGGATATGGAATTATGTGAGGTAAGGGAAACAAGCAGTGTAGCAATGGAAACTATGAGATTCAAAGAAGAGGAGGTGCGGACACTTTTGAAAAATATGAAAACGGAGAAGTCTCCAGGTCCTGACAGGATATTCCCGAGGACATTGAGGGAAGTTAGTGTAGAAATAGCAGGGCTATGACAGAAAAATTTCAAATGTCATTAGAAACGGGAATAGTGCCGGAGGATTGGTGTACTGTGCATGTTGTTCCGTGTTTAAAAAGGGTTCTAAGAGTAAACCTAGCAATTATAGACCTGTTAGTTTGACGTCAGTTGTGGGCAAATTAATGGAAAGGATACTTAGAGATAATATATATAAGCATCTGGATAAGCAGGGTCTGATTAGGAACAGTCAACATGGATTTGTGCCTGGAAGGTCATGTTTGACTAATCTTCTAGATGTTTCAAAGAGGTTACTAGGGAAATTGATGAGGGTAAAGCAGTGGATGTTGTCTATATGGACTTCAGTAAGGCCTTTGACAAGGTTCCTCATGGAAGGTTGGTTAAGAAGATTAAATTGTTGGGTATTAATGGTGGAGTAGCAAGATGGATTCAACAGTGGCTGAATGGGAGATGCCAGAGAGTAATGGTGGATGGCTGTTTGTCAGGTTGGAGGCCAGTGACTAGTGGGGTGCCTCAGGGGTCTGTGTTGGGTCCACTGTTGTTTGTCATGTACATCAATGATCTGGATGATGGTGTGGAAAATTGGATTAGTAAGTATGCAGATGATACTAAGATAGGTGGTGTGGTGGATAATGAAGTAGATTTTCAAAGTCTACAGAGAGATTTGGGCCATTTGGAAGAGTGGGCTGAAAGATGGCAGATGGAGTTTAATGCTGATAAATGTGAGGTGCTACATCTTGGCAGGACAAATCAAAATAGGACGTACATGGTAAATGGTAGAGAATTGAGGAATGCAGTTGAACAGAGGGATCTAGGAATAACTGTGAATAACTGAAGGTGGAATCTCATGTAGATAGGGTGGTAAAGAAAGCTTTTGGTGTGCTGGCCTTTATAAATCAGAGCATTGAATATAGAAGTTGGGATGTAATGTTAAAATTGTACAAGGCATTGGTGAGGCCAATTCTGGAGTATGGAGTACAATTTTGGTCGCCTAATTAGAGGAAGGATGTCAACAAAATAGAGAGAGTACAGAGGAGATTTACTAGAATGTTGCCTGGGTTTCAGCAACTAAGTTACAGAGAAAGGTTGAACAAGTTAGGTTTTTATTCTTTGGAGCGCAGAAGGTTAAGAGGGGACTTGATAGAGGTCTTTAAAATTATGAGCGGGTTAGACAGAGTTGACGTGGATAAGCTTTTTCCATTGAGAGTAGGCAAGATTCAAACAAGGGGACATGACTTGAGAATTAAGGGACAGAAGTTTAGGGGTAACATTAGGGGGAACTTCTTTACTCAGAGAGTGGTGGCTGTGTGGAATGAGCTTCCAGTGGAAGTGGTGGAGGCTGGTTTGATTTTATCCTTTAAAAATAGATTGGATGGGTATATGGACGGGAAAGGAATGGAGGGTTATGGTCTGAGTGCAGGTAGATGGGACTAGGGGGAAGTATTTATTAAAAATAAAAATTAAAAAAAAAAAAAAAAATTTAAAAAATGTTCGGCACGAACTTGAAGGGCCGAGAAAGCCTGTTTCCGTGCTGTAATGGTTATATGGTTATAAAGATAGTCCGAGGGTCACCAATGAGGTCCCGGCAATGAAGACGCAATTTTTTACCCAAAAATAAGGCACGAAAATTTACCTGTGTCTTGGAGGCCTACGGTTAGGTTGTTAGCCAAGAAAGATAGACTTGACCATCCCTCAGTACAGCAAAATCAAGAACGATGTTGCTGTACTGAGGGATAGCCAAGTCTATCCCTTATTGCTGGCAACTGATGGGAAGCGGCTGTAAAAGGACAGCGCCGCTGTGGGGGGGAGTGTTCCTTTCACAGCGTGTGGGGAGTCTGGCCCCGGTCAGCACGGGCAGGAGCATTGAGAAGGAGGGGGCCGGGGATCATGCCAGCAACTCACTCACTCACTCACTGCTGCAGCTGCGCTCCGGGCACGGAGCAACCGCATTGTGGCCGGGGAAGGAAGTAGCTCGGGTGGCTGCGAGTGGCCGCCGGGACTGGACAACGGAACCGGCCGCCACCACAGCGCCTTCTGCCAGCCCGCCTGCCTGCCACGGTGTCCTTCGGCACAGGCGCAACCGGTGGAGGTGGTGGTTGGCGGGTAGCTACTGGGTGGAAGGCAGGCTGCTCCATCCCAGGCTCTCTCTCTCTCTCTCTCTCTATCTCTCTCTCTCTCTCTCTCCCTCTCTCCCTCTCTCCCTCTCTCCCTCTCTCCCTCTCTCCCTCTCTCCCTCTCTCCCTCTCTCCCTCTCTCCCTCTCTCCCTCTCTCCCTATCCCTCCCCCTCTCCCCTCCCCCTCCCCCTCCCCCTCCCTCTCTCTCCCCCCCTCCCTCTCTCTCCCCCACTCTCTCTCCCCCTCTCTATCTCCCCCTCCCCGGGGCAGGCGGACCTGGGTGTCACAGCCAGACCTGGGGCAAGCGAGCCGACCTGTGAACTGCAGCCAGTCCAGGGATGGAGGGATCTGGGAACTGCAGCCATTCGCGGGGCATGCAGGCAATGTTGCCGACCCCTGGACTAAACCAAACCCTTGATCCTATCCCGCCATCCTTTTCTAAAAATGTAGCAACTTAAATTGGGGATGCGTCTTCGACGCAGGTGCATCTTCATTGCTCAGGACAGCTCTCTAGTTGTGGTAGGATGATTCAGTTGCCTGATTACAGCTGGGAAGAAACTGTCCCTGAATCTGGAGGTGTGTGTTTTCACACTTCTGTACCTTTGCCCGATGGGAGCAGGGAGCAGAGGGAGTTGCCAGGGTGCAATTTAAAGGGGATCTGAGGGGTAAGTTCTTCTACACAGAGAGTGTTTGATATATTTAACTTGCTGCTGGTGCTGGTGGTGGAATCAGATACAATAACTACATTAAAGTGTTGGCAGTGTGGTGCAGTGGTAGAGTTGCTGCCTTACAGCGCTAGACACCCGGCTGATCCTGAATACGGGTGCTGTCTGTACGGAGTTTGCATGTTCTCCCTGTGACAGTGGGTTTTCTCCAGGTTTCCTCCCACACTCCAACGACGTGCAGGTTTGTAGGTTAATTGGCTTCTGTAAACTATAAATTAAATTTCCTGAATGGATTGTGCTAGTGTATGGGATGATTGCTGGTAGGCGGAAGGGCCTGTTTCTATGCTAAAATGTAAAGTAAAGTCTAAAGCCGATAGGTATGTATGCAGACACTTAAAAGGACAAAGCTTAGAAAAATATGGTCCTATTGCAGGCAAATGGGATTAGTTGGAAAGCAAGACATGGATGCGATGGGCTGAAGGGCCTGTTTCTACACTGTATGAATCTATGATACCTCCTGCTGTCCCACACCCCAGTGCTGGTGAGTGTTTGGATTCTGCAAACACAGCATGGCAGCAGCAGCGGCCTTCATTTTTAAATAAATTCATTTAAATAAACAATTACCTGGGGACTGGGTGGATGGCAGGAAGGGCCAAACTAAGGTAGATTGAGTTTGAAGGAGAAAAAATTACTTCCAGCCAAATTTCCATAGGAGGCAATTATATTTACGTCAATTGAAAGTCACACCTATGTTGAACGTGGCAAAGGGTTTTGGAGCTCCAGTGTAGAAATTCAGTCTGTTGTGTGCAATGTTGCAAGTTATGCATGCCACACTCTTAGCTGGTAGCTCTGGGCCAGGAGCAGGTATAGAAACATTCAATGTGTAAACTTGCTGGCGAATGTGGCATTAAAATGTAACAATTAGCCTTTAGAGTTTACTTTAGACTTTACAGATACAGCATGGATACAGAGCCTTCGGCCCACTGAGTACGAGCAAACCAACGATCACCCCGTACACTAGCATTATCCTACACTATAGTGACAATTTACAATTTTTAACCAAAGCTAATTAACCTATAAACCTGTACGTCTTTGGACTGTGGGAGGAAACTGAAGCACCCGGCGAAAACCCACGCGGTCACAGGGAGAAAGTATAATCTCCGTATATAGACAGCACCCGTGGTCAGGATTGAACCCGGATCACTGGCGCTGTAAGGCAGTAACTCTACCGCTGTACCACAGTGCTGCCCCAGCATTTGAAAGCCCGAGAGAGATAGCCGGTGAGAATTGCAGAAGGTAAAAAAAGAACGGCAAACAATTTTCTTGCTTAAGTCTGATTTTTTTTCCCCCCATCCTATTTTACCTCATTGGGATATAACGTTAATGGTACAACTTCATGAATTTCTTTTTTAACTCATTTTACTTAGCAGTTTGAGAAGCTCGTAAGTCTCTATTTCGACTGTCAAACGATTAAAGAAATGATCATGATTAATCTCTCAATTAAAATGTTTGATCTCAGTTCAGTTTTGTTTAATTGCATATGTAATGTTTGCAATTGCTGCAGCCTTCCCATCCAGCTTATTAATAATGAGATTAATATTGCGGAAAAGTATGTAGGAAGCTCGTAAAATGGCCATAAACCAAATCTCGCCGTAGCAGAGTATTTCACAGCTGATGACTTTGGTTAGGCTTCCACGGAGCATTTAAAGTTTTATGTGGAAAAATGAACTGCAGATGCTGGTTTAAACCGAAGATAGACACCAAAAGCTGGAGTTAAGAGGCTGTCCCACTGCGGCGACCTAATCCGCGAGTTCTGGTGAGTTTGCCCTCGACTCATACTCGCAGTATGGTCAACACGAGGTCCTCGGAGGTCTTTGTGACTCTCCTTCATGCTCGAGAGTAGTCCCCGCGTACTCGATGCCTCAGCTAGGTACATGTTGAAAAATACGCAGCGAGTAAAAAAAGGTTGTCATGGAAAAAATCGATACTTTTTTTATTCGTAGGTTTAGTCGAAGTAGGTCGTAGTAGGTTGGCATGTTATTCGTAGGTAATCGAGGGTAGTCGAAGGTAATCGAAGTTAGTCGTAGATAGTCTTCAACATAGTCGAAGGAGGTCTTCAACATGACATTTTTTCAAACTCTCCTAAACTCTTCTAAACTCGCCAATTAGGTCGCCGTAGTGGGACAGCCCCTCAACTCAGCGGGACAGGCAGCATCTCTGGAGAGAAGGAATGAGTGATGTTTCTGGTCGAGACGCTTCTTCAGACATGCATATACGGTAGGTTGTTCATTTAAGAAATTGCTGGAGTTTGGAGCTGTTGACACATGTGAAGGACATTAGGATCTGGGACAATGGGAAACCAGTGACACTGGCAACATCCCATCACAGCATAGGAGACCTGCCCTTAGGGTGGGCCAGTACTTCGTATTGAACATGCACTGGTCCACTACCTTCAGCGTGTGCACTGACCGGACTTTGGACTTGGAATAATGGCGGCAAAAATGGCCATGCCCGCATGTGTAATATTTGCAGCAAGAATTTCAATGCTCAAGTTTCAAGGTTGTTTATTGTCACGTGTACCAATCAAGGTACAGTGAAATTCAGATTGCCGTACAGTCATACCAATAAAGAGCAACAAGACACCCAAACAAATTTTTAACATGAACATCCACCACAGCGACTCCCCCACATTCCTCACTATGATGGAAGGCAAAAAAGGTTTAATCTCTTCCCTTCTTTGTTCTCCCACCGTCGGGGCACTTAAACCTTTCGTTGTCGGGGCGATCTTGGCTCCCGCAACTGGCGGTCGAGCCCCCCGCATCGGGGCGATCAAGCTACCGCATCAGGGGGCTCTCAGCTCCCCGCGCCAGCCGATCGGACTCCCGAGTCGGGGCTGGTCGAACCTCCTGCGGCTTGGAGCTTCCCGACATCAGTCTCTACCCGGGACTGCGCGCTCCTCGATGTTGACATCCGCAGGCCGCGGTTGGAGCGTCGATTCCAGGCTAAGGATCGCAGGCTCCGACGGTAAGTCCATGGCCCCGCGGGTGGGGCTCAAAGTCAGTCTCGATCAAGTCGGGTGGGGCTCAAAGTCAGTCTCGATCAAGGCGGGCGGGGCTCAAAGTCAGTCTCGAGCAAGGCCGCCACCTCCATGATGTTAGGCCGCAGAGCGAACGGAGATACGATCCAGAAAACAATCGCATCTCCGGCAAGGTAAGAGATTGAAAATAAGTTTCCCCCGACCCCCTCCTCCATCCCCCACCCTCCACATAAAACAAACCAGAGAACACTAAAACATACTCTTTAACTTAAAATAACAAAACAGATGAAAGGACAGAGACTGCCTGTCGCAGTTTTATATGCGACAAATAATGCACCATTGAACCAGAAATAGCTTCACGATTTGCAACTCTCACACGTCTTTTCAACTCTGGCCAAGTCCCCCTCACCTGTATTCACCTATTGCCTGTCATGCTTTGTCCTGCCCCTCGTCTCTTCCAGCTTTCTTCCCCCCACTATCAGTCTGAAGAAAGGTCCAAACCTGAAGCCATAGAGGGAGTGCAGAGAAGGTTCACCAGACTGATTCCTGGGATGTCAGGACTTTCATATGAAGAACGACTGGATAGACTTGGCTTATACTCGCTAGAATTTAGGAGATTGAGAGGGGATCTTATAGAAACGTACAAAATTCTTATGGGGTTGGACAGGCTAGATGCAGGAAGATTGTTCCCGATGTTGGGGAAGTCCAGGACAAGGGGTCACAGCTTAAGGATAAGGGGGAAATCCTTTAAGACCGAGATGAGGAAAAACTTTTTCACACAGAGAGTGGTGAATCTCTGGAACTCTCTGCCACAGAGGGTAGTTGAGGCCAGTTCATTGGCTATATTTAAGAGGGAGTTAGATGTGGCCCTTGTGGCTAAAGGGATCAGGGGGTATGGAGAGAAGGCAGGTACGGGATACTGAGTTGGATGATCAGCCATGATCATATTGAATGGCGGTGCAGGCTCGAAGGGCCGAATGGCCTACTCCTGCACCTATTTTCTATGTTTCTATGTATCTATGAAACGTCACCTGTTCCATTTCTGCAAAGATGTTGCCTGAGCCGCTGAGTTGCCCCAGCACTTTGTGTTGATCTTCGGTATAAACCAGCATCTGCGGTTTTACTACACTACCTGCCACTTGGGATTTGGATGTGTACATAGCAGAAGGGACAAGAGCCGGCACTAAAGGATTTGTTGTCGGTAAAACCGCAATGATTTTAATTTGAGGTCACAAGTATAACATTGGGGATTGCTGAAAGTAAGTTAAGGCAGGGACTATCCCATAATTTAAGAAACAGTTAGCAGGTACACTTGTAAGAAGGAACTGCAGATGCTGGTTTAAACCGAAGATAGACACAAAAAGCTGGAGCAACTCAGCAGGACAAGCAGCATCTCTGGAGAGAAGGAATGGGTGACGTTTCGGGTTGAGACCCTTCTTCAGACTAGTCAGGGTAAAGGGAGACGAGAAATATAGACAATGATGTAGAGAGATAAAGAACAATGAATGAAAGGATAATAATACATAATCCTTTGAAATGTCCGCCACCTCCAAGGGGATCCCACCACTCGCCACATTTTCCCATCTCCACCCTTTTCCGCCTTCCGCTGAGACCGTTCCCTACACAACTCCCTGGTTAACTCATCCCTTCCCACCTAAACCATCCCCTCCCTAGGTACCATCCCCTGCAACCGCAGAAGATGCAACACCTGTCCCTTTACCTCCTCCCTCAACTCTGTCCAGGGACCCCGACAGTCCTTTCAGGTTAGGCAGAGGTTCACTTGCACCTTCTCCAACCTCATCTACTGTATCCGTTCTTCAAGATGTGGACTCTTATACATCGGCGAGACTGGGCGATAATTTTGCGGAACACCTTTCGCTCAGCTCGCATGAACCAACATGATCTCCCGGTTGCTGGACACTTTAATTCCCCTTCCCATTCCTACACTGACCTTTCTGTCCTCGGTCTCCTCCATTGTCAGAGTGAGGCTAAACGCAAATTGGAGGAACAGCATCTCATATTTCGCTTGGGCAGCTTACAGCCCACTGGTATAAATATAGATTTCTCTAACTTCAGGTAGCCCTGGCATTCCTTCTCTCTCTATTCCTCCCTCACCCGTCACATTAGCTTCTCATTGTCACCCTACAAACAGCTTACAATGGCCTGTTTCCTTCATCATCGTTACTTTTTTGCATATATTTCATTCATTGTTCTTTATCTCTCCACATCACCGTCTACATCTCTTGTTTCCCTTATCTCCTGACTAGTCTGAAGAAGGGTCTCGACCTGAAACGTCACCCATTCCTTCTTTGCAGAGATGCTGCCTGTCCTGCTGAGTTACTCCAGCTTTTATGTGTCTTTAGACAGGTACATGGATAGGACAGCTTTGGCGGGATACGGGCCAAATGCGGGCAGGTGGGACTAGTGTAGCTGGGACATGTTGGACGGTGTGGGGAAGTTGGGCTGAGGAGCCTGTTTCCACGCTGTATCCCTCGAAGTAAGTTTCTATAACAGACTACATTAATAAAAAGTTTCTAACCCAAAACATTGCCTGTCCATCCCCTCCACAGGTGCTGCCAGACCCATTGAGTTACTCCAGCACTTTTGTATTTTGCTCAAGAATCCAGCATCTGCACTTCTTTGTACCTGTCACGTATTAGTAAGTTGCTCTTACCATCTCTGGATATGCCAACGTTCTTTACAGCCAAGGGAGTACTTTTGGAAGTGTTGTCACTGTTGTGACAGAGGGAACATTATACTGTAACATGGGGAACACTGAGGAGGCGGGCTGCGTAATTACCCCGAGCTTGGTTTTGATATTAATACCAATTGATATTAATACCAATTTAATTCTGTAAAATTGTGGCAATATATATTTCAAGGCACTAGTACCAAACTACTTGCTTAACAGATTTTTAAAAATCACTGTCGCAGTTAGTTGCTCCTGCAATGCCATTTGCTGGGGGTGTTTCTATCTATTAGCGACAGTTTAGGGTGGTACAATGGTGTAGCTGGTAGAGCTGCTGCCTCATAGTGCCAGAGACCTGGGTTTGATCCTGACTTTGATGCTGTCGGTGTGCAGAGTTTGCACGTTCTCCCTGTGATCGCGTGGATTTCCACCAGGTTTCCTCCCACATCCCAAAGACATGCGGATTTGTTGGTTAAGTGGCCTCTGTAAATTGCCTCTACTGTGCAGGGGATGGGGGCACAAGTGCGATAACATAGAACTAGTTTGAATAAAGGGTGCTTGGTGTATGGAATGAGCTGCCAGAGGGGGTAGTTGAGGCAGGTACAATCGCAACATTTAAGAAACATTCAGACAGGTACATGGATAGGAAGGATTAGAGGGATATGGGTCAAACACAGGCAGGTGGGACTAGTGTAGATGGGACATGTTGGTCTGTGTGGGCAAGTAGGGCCGAAAGGCCTGTTTCCACACTGTATCACTCTATGACTCTAGATAAGGATCGAGGCATTTCCTCCTTTAACCTATGATGAGCATTTGTCGGCACTGGGCCTGTACGCGCTGGAGCTATGATTTTATTGAACGATTGAACAATTCAAATGGTGGAGAGTCCTAATCCTGATGCTATTTGCATGTTTGTATGTAAATTCACAATCACCTTTAAAGATGGTCAACATAAATTTTAGCTTTTAAATATATATTGCTAATAACTTCAATTTATTATCTTTTAAATTAAATTAAATGTTTTATGTAAAATAAAACAATGTATTACTGATGAAGGGTCCCGACCCGAAAAGTCACTGCAGATTGGCTATTTCATTCTAGCCAATTGTAGTGTTTGTTAGTCGTGACTCCACCTATTATGTGCTTCATATTATCATGGGCCTGCTTACGCTAGTTAGAATGAGTAGCAGCTCGGAGATGTAATGACTGCAGATCCTTGCTGTATGTAGATTTAATAAATATGTGTTGTATCTTGATGTGTGTTTGATTCGATTCATTACATGGTGTCAGGAAGTGAATCTTGCCCACTCCGCTCATGTTTATCAGGTTTTATTTCCTTTTGATTATTTTGTGTGTTTATTATCTCAATCATGGCAAATTCGTGTCACCGTCCAAGTCCTCTGATCTTTGATTCTGACATTGCTGAGCGCTGGCGTCTTTTCGAGCGCGACTACACTCATTATGCTCGCATCGTTCATCGAAATGACCCCCTCCCCCCCCCCCCCCCCGAGGTGTGTGCCTCTGTACTACTTAATTTGGCAGGACCGACTTCCGGTGGTGCCATGTTTAACTGAACAGGCACAGCATTTAGCTCCGTTCCCGAAAATTGCGAATTCTCGCTTTAAAAATCGATTGGGAAGTCGGGAACGAGTGTATAAACTTACCGGAGCTGCTTGTCACGGGCTGATGACGTCATCAGAAATCGCCGCAAAAATAACGGAGGATTAATGTATTTTTAAATGATAAGAACGACTCCCTGTCAGAGCCCTCAGAGATCTGTCTCCTAGCAACTTCTGAAAAAACAGTCACCACCTGAAAAAATTCAAGAACCTGAAGAAGTAATTGCTGAACTAGCCTTGAAAATGACTACAAGATCAAAGGCTGAAACGGCTGAAAAAGTTTTAAAGGATAAAGAGCTGGAGGACATTAAGACATCAGTGAGTGACTTAAAAAATGAACTTTTGGCATGTAATAAAAGTATGATGGAGAGCATGATGAAGAACATGAACACTGGGAATCAGAAAGTAATTGATTCAATTGGCAATATAAATAAACAAATTGACGATGTGCATGGGGAATTATCTTTGAAAATTGATAAGGTGGAAGAAGATTGTACTAATAAGCTGGATGCTGTCCACCAAACTGTTACAACATGTTGTACTACCATGAAAGATATGGAAATAGCAATGTTACAAATGGCTGAAGAAATGCAGAAAATCAAGAAGGATTATGTATGTGTCGTGGGTCAGCTGGCTAAAACGTCGGATAAATGCCTTGACTTGGAAGCACGGTCAAGACGGCAGAATTTAAGAATAGTTGGAGTGACAGAAGGAGCGGAGGGGAATGAGCCCCGAGAGTACACTGCCAACTTACTTAAACAGATACTCGACCTGCCAGCTAAACCGAAAATAGAAGTGGCACACCGGGTGAAACGGGCAAAATCAAGGGCACAAACAGGAGGAGCTCCCCCACGACAGATCATTGTGAAATTTCGAGACATTTCAGCTTTGGAAGAGGTCATGAGAAAAATTCAATATGGATAGATCATGAAGTTTGGGTCGGACACTATCAAACGTTTTAGAGACTATCCCTATGAAATTGCTAAAAAACGAGAAGTGTTTAAAAATACACAACAGATCTTGAAAGGGCACAGGGAAAACAGATATGGAATAATTTATCCAGCTTAGATGATCATTACTTATAATGGTACCGAACGTAAGTTTAACGATCCAGAAGCTGCTTACAAATACGCTCAAGACATCTTAAAAGAAATAGATGCTTAAGTAAAACATCACATCCTCAAGACAAGGTTTTTATTCTACAGACAACGGCTGAGGGAAGGTCGATAGAAATAACTTTTTAAATTTTTAAAAAGGATTAAGATGGCGCAGCTTCTTCATGTGCGGCTGTCTAGACACTTTTATCTCTTCAAGGACATTTTCGGCTCCAACATGAGCGAAAGATCGAATAACAAGGGCGTGGCTGAATGAGGAATCTAACGAAGACATATCGGAAAAGAACAATTCCTGAATGAAAGACTGTTAAAATTTTATCCCTACACTAATTCCATACTAACACAAAAACTATTGAACTAATATAGTAATAGTAATTAAAGTTATTGAAATTAACACACTAACAGTAATAGTAATTGTTTTAAAATTGAATTGCTTAATTGATAAAATGTAATAATCCATTATAAGGATTGACCCCCCCCCCGGGTAGGGGAGGAGGGGGGCTAAATATAAGGAAATAGATTTACAACAGACTAAAAATTTAATTTAGAAATTATGATAGGCTGCAGTTTAAATTTTGTGTGGAAGGAGGTGAGGAGATTCAGAATCTTGGCAAACAGCCAGGTGCCTGAATCGGGTTAACCCCTTCCAACCAAAGGCAGGGGAAGAAAATGTAATAATTGTTAACATAAGTAAATGGTAGATAAGTTTGGAGATTAGAGAAGATTTATTTAGATATATAGATATGGTAGATACGGTAAGGCTGACACATAAAATCTGGCTTTGAATGGGTCCCAACTCCATTTTGTAAGATTATTCAAGGGGACGGAGCTAAATGTAGATTAACAACTACGGAAGTCATTAATTGTGTAACTACCACCATTAGGTGGATAATTGGTTACAGTGGCGTCATTTTTAGACACTGTAACCTCACTTTTTTGATTTTTTTTAAATGTCACAATAATGTACACTTTTTTGTTTCTTTGCTTAAGGACAATTTTGAGAGGGATGTAATAACCGAATTTAATATTGCAAATGCTCGCCCAACAGCCAGAGACCTAAGGTATGGGTTGCACCACATGTTTAAAAGGTATTAAATAATTCAAAATGCAAGACGATAAACAAAAGAAATTTGGAGGAATCACATTCTGCAGTTGGAATATTAGGGGTGCTAATGAACCAATTAAAAGGGGTAAGATTTTTGCACAATTGAAGTCACTCAATACGGACATAATATTTCTACAAGAAACTCACTTGAAACTGCAAGCTCAAGCCAGATTGAAGGCAAACTGGATAGGCCAAACATACCAATCTTCATATATTTCCAAAGCTAGAGGCACAGCAATTATTATTCGAAAAGGTATACCATTTAAATCGAAGAATATCATAACAGATAAGGAAGGGAGATACCTTATAGTTACCGGAGAGATTCATGATACCCCAATCACCTTGGTAAATATTTATGCGCCTAATTTTGATAATCCTCAATTTTTAAATAAAATCTTGAATATAATTACAGAGTTCAATTATCAAAATGTGATAATTGGGGGAGATTTTAACAGTGTTTTAGATCCATATTTGGATAAATCTTCACAACAGAGCAGGGGCAACACAAAATCTAAAACCAGGGAAATCTTAAATAGTTACATAAAAAATACAAATATAACAGACGTTTGGAGGATCGCTAACCCTGTCAGAAGGGAATACTCGTTTTATTCAATGGTACATAAAACGTATTCACGTATCGACTATTTTTTAGTGGATACAAAACTAATTCCCTATATATTGAATCCAAAATATCACAATAGTATAATTTCTGATCACTCCCCTTTAACTTTTTTTTTTAAATTAGAAGGAATGCCTTCTAATAAATCGTTTTGGAGGTTTAATCCTCAAATCTTAAATGACCCACAAGGGGAAATATATTTAAAACAACAGATGGAACTTTTTAAAAAGAATAATGACACCCCAGAGACCTCACCAGTTCTACTATGGGAATCATTCAAAGCAGTTATTAGAGGATCTATAATCTCATACCAAGCTTTCTTAAACAAAAGGAATAAGAAAGAACAAAGGCAGTTAGAAGAACGAATTAGAGAATTGGAATTAGATAATGCTAAAGAGCCTACTATAGACAAACATAATAAAATAACAATAATAACATTTAAATTAAACAAAATATTATCAGCAAATGTTATTAGATTATTTCAAATTACAAAACAGGAAAATTTTGAATTTGGGGATAAACCACACAAACATTTGGCTCGACAACTGAAAAAACGGGAAAAGGATCAAACGATTTTAAAGATTAATTCAGATAAAGGGGAATTGTTAACACTACCTAAGGATATTAATAAAAGATTCGCTCAATTTTATCAAAACCTATATACATCTAAAGCGGTAGCAGATAGTACCAAAGTTAGAGAGTTTCTGGATAATTGTAATCTCCCAAAACTCAATTTGAGTGAACAAGAGGAATTAGGTGCACAAGTCTCAACTAAGGAAATAGAAGAAACAATAAATACATTAAAGAATGGAAAAACACCAGGACCAGATGGTTTTAGTAATGAATTTTATAAAAGATTTTACGAGATAATTACACCATGACTACACAAAATGTATACATATGCTTTTAAAGAACATACACTTCCAGAAACATTAGCGGAATCAATGATTACACTTATACCTAAAAAAGGTAAAGATTTAGAAAATCCAGGTTCTTATAGAGCTATTGCGCTGTTGAATACAGATAAAACAATATTAGCGAAAACATTAGCTAGAAGATTAAGTAACTATGTTAGTAAATTAATAAATCCAGATCAAACAGGGTTTATACCCAAGAGATACTCAAGCAATAACCTGAGACGTCTGTTTAATATAATGCACTCACATAAAACCGAAGAACAAGACTTATCAATTATTTCACTGGATGCAGAAAAAGCATTTGATCAAGTGGAATGGGATTATATGGTTAAAGTATTGCAAAAATTTCAAGTGGGAGAGAATTTTATCGCTTGGGTAAAATTATTATATGATAGGCCTACTGCCAGAATATTAACTAATAATATTTTGTCCTCGAAATTTCAGTTATCAAGGGGAAATAGACAGGGTTGTTCATTATCACCTCTGCTATTTGCTCTTGTAATAGAACCGTTAGTGGAAAGTATTAGGATACATCCGAACATTCATGGGTACAATACAAAATACTCAAATAATAAGATATCTTTATATGCAGATGATGTACTACTATATATCACAAAATCACAAATTAGTATACCAAATATATTAAATTTAATAGAGGAATTTGGATCCTTTTCAGGATATAGAATAAATTGGAATAAAAGTGAAATTATGACGATTAAACCTCAAGAACCGACACACCTGTTAAAATTCCCTTTTAAAATCGCTTCAGAAAAATTTAAATATTTGGGAATTGAAATTACTAGAAAATATAAATCTCTATTTAATGCAAACTATATGCCCTTACTCAATAAACTAAACACACTGATTAAATTCTGGAAAACCCTCCCGATGTCTCTTATAGGCCGAATAAATGCTATAAAAATGATCTTTTTACCACAAATTTTATATCTACTCCAGTCAATTTGATATACTTATCAAAAAAAATTTTTTTTTAATTGGATGCTGATATTACAAACTTTATATGGGACTATAAATTCCACAGAATCCAAAGAAAACATTTGTGTAAACCTAAAGAATTTGGTGGATTATCACTCTCCAATTTTTTATATTATTATTGGGCCACAAATGTCAAAAATATGATTCACCTGTTGGACAATTCGGCCCAGCAGGTGGAGTGGATAGTAATGGAGAGAGAGGACTGTTCCCCTTTTAATATAGGAGCTATCCTTCTCTCACCAACAAAAATGAAGAATACAATATATAGTAAAAATCCAATTATTCATAGTACAATTAGAATTTGGAAACAAATAAAATTAACGTTAAAATTAAGAAATCTATCACTTCTCTCACCTATAATGAATAACCCCTCATTTAAACCTTTTATGATAGATAGAGCTTTTATAAATTGGGAAAGAGTAGGAATTAAAACGTTTGGAGATATGTATGATAATGGAAGTTTTTTTTAACATTTCACCAACTACAACTTAAATACAACTTGAATAGTAATCAATATGTCAAATATTTTCAAATGCGTGACTATTTGAAAAAGTATACACGAGAATATCAAAATATGTCTCCTGACCTATTAGATGGGATAATGAATATAAAAGCGGAATCAGCTAATTTAATATCATACCTATGCAATTCCATTTTAAACATAGAAATTCCATCATCGGATGGGATTAGAAGAGAATGGGAACAGGAACTAGCTATAAAAATCTCGAAAGAGTTGGGATAAACACCTATTATATGCGCATAAATGCTCGATTAACACAAGACATACTCTGATTTAATTTAAAATTTTACATAGATTATACTATTCAAAAGCTAAATTAAGTAAATTTTACCCAAATACCTCTGCTATCTGTGATAAATGCCTAATCCAAGAATCAACTATAGCACATTCTTTTGTTTTTTGTATAAAAATTCAAAAATTTTGGAATTAAACTTTTGAAATTTTCACTAAATTATTTAAAATAAAACTGAAATCGAATGCAGAATTGATTATTTTTGGAACAATAGAAGCAAGTTTGGAGCTGACTTCGTTTCAAAGGAGTTTTCTTAATTATGGCTTAATAACGGCAAAAAAACTGATACTGAAATTTTGGACAAATGCTCCTACGCCAACAATAAAAATGTGGACTTCTAATATGTCAGAATTGTTACACCTAGAAGATATGAGATTCCTCCTAGCAGGTAAACAAGACCAATTCCAAAAGATTTGGTCTCCATATATCGACTTATTACAAACATAGGGTGCAACAAAATATTGATAATAAATGGTTTTAGGACCTGGCGAGGGGTGAGTAAAGATAAGAAGTAGGTACATCCCTCTCATAATGTCCAATCTTACTTTCTTTTTTCTTTTTTCTTTTCCGTCTTTTGTTTTTTTTCTTTTCTTTTTTAACTATTTCTTGTGGTTTAGGTTCACACGGGTGTTCCTGGACCACTCTTTCATTCACTCACTGACTATCTTTACTAACTCTTTCTATCCTTTTTTCCTATTAAAGTTTAAAATAAGAAGTGGTACAAGAACCATATAAACTTACGTTATTGCACATTACTGTAATGTAAAATACTTCTAATAATTTTTTTTTTTTTTAATTAAAAAAAAATTTGGCGGGACCTGAACCAATGAATCATGCCGACAGAATTTTGCTCCTGCTGTTTTGGATGATGACGGTCAGGTCAGAGTGCCTGCTGAAACAATCGACGACCCTGTGGTTTTGATCAGAAAATTCAGAGAGCTGTGTGACCTGCCCTCTAACTACATTATAATAATAATAATAATAGATTTTATTTTAAGGGTGCCTAATACCGAGGTCTCTAGGACACCTTCCAATTTAAGAAACATATAAACATATAAACATATAATCAGAGTAAAACAAGTTATAAAGACATCACAAATACACAAATTAAAAACAGAAATTCGATCCAAAAAAAGACAACTACAAAATTCAGAAAACACAACATGAAGGGAGAGCAGCGGCAGCCAAACCGCGCCAGCGTACACTCTTCTCCCTTCCGCCCGCCATGTTGGACGTAGACTAACACAGACTAACACAGACACTTAACACTACACACAAAATCATCCCCCCACAATGGTTACCACTGTGGGGGAAGGCACAATGTCCAGTCCCCAACCCAGTTCTCCCCAGAGTCAGGCCCATTGAGGCCACCACAGTTGCCTCTACGGAGGCCCGATGTTCCTGGCCGTCGGGAGAGTCCTCGCAGCGGCTGGAACGGCCGGTTTCCCAGCGGAGTCCATGGCACCTGAAGCCGACACGAGGCTCCCGATGTTAAAGTCGGCGCCGCCGCCCGCGGCTGGTCGCACCGCAGACACACAGCCCGGAGGTGTTGATCTCGGCGGTCACCGCATACCGGAGCTCCAGCACGTCGACCCAGCGCGGCGACCCAGGCAAGGCATCGCCTGCTACGCTCCCCGATAGCGCTCCAGTGCTGTGCCGCCGACAGAAGCTGAAGGTGCTGGGCGGTTCCCGTCAGGAAACGGTGCTCCATGCCCGATGGTAGGCCACGAGGACGGGTCGACGAGGCAGCCCGGAGAAAAAGCTGCCTCACCGACCAGGTAGGGACCTAGAATAAAATTACCCCATTCACCTTACATTTAAAAGTAGATTTCTCCAACTGGAGACACAAAAACACACTAAAAAAACTATTAAAAAAGGTGAATTAAATGGACGGCTGCTGGTTAGCAGCCGTTCCCCAACATGGCTCCTCCTCGATGGGATGGCAGCGTCTGCGGTATTGAAAGGATCATGTTCTATGCTCGTTTACAGCAGATCGACGAACCATTTGAACGTTTTATTAGTGGCTTGAAGCACATGGCTGCGCACTGTCGATTACGTGATTTACGGGATGAACTCACCAGGGACAAGCTTGTTGGAGGAATGCTTGACAGCAAGCTACGAGGTGAGCTTCTTCGCAACACTGACTTAACCCTTGAACAAGCAGAGCATGCCTGTTGGATTTCTGAGATAACGTCTCCCCATACTGACTCTGTGCCCTTTCGTCAACGTTCGCAGCATAGTGTTAATCTTACAGAATCCTCCTCTCGCAACCCCCGCACTGGGTCTGCAGTTCGTTGTCAAAATTGCAACTATTTCCATGCTACGGGTCGTCAATTCTGTGCTGCCTATGGAAAAGCCTGTAATTTCTGCAAGAAATTTAACCACTTTGCTTGGTGCTGCCGTTCCCATGTGACCCCTGTAGCTTCAAGGACGAGCCTGCACCTGCTTCAACATGAGGTTACTGATAATGACTTCCAAGAGCCTGACTTGCAATCCCCTGCACCGCTCGCAGGGAGTATAGATACCAATTCTGCCATCCACTCTCTCCTCCCTTCGTCTAACGAGCAACTTGACCCTGAGGTAACCATGTTTGTGAATAACAGGCCTTTGATCACCAAGGTAGATACTGGCGCCAAATGCATAGTCATCTCATTAAGAGAGTTAAAAAAAATCCGTAATGCTGAATGTAGGCTTGAGGAAGCCGCTGATTGGTGGAAGCAGACAAGACGGAGCAGCTGATTGGGAGTCGGATCCTTGCTGATTGTATTGTATTGTACATTGTATTGTACTGTACTTTGTATTGTACTGTACTTTGTATTGTATTCTAGGTAAGAGGGGAGTATGAGTGCCAGGGCAGTTTACTGTTCTGGATTTCAGATGTGGGAGGTCAAGGAATCTGATCGTCTTCCGGACGTCCACATCTGCGCCAGGTGCGTCGAGATGGGGCTCCTAAGGGACCGTATTAGGAACCTGGAGCTGAAGCACGATGACCTCCGTCTGGTCAGGGAGAGCGAGGAAGTCATTGAGAGGAGTTACAGAGAGGTGGTCACTCCAAGACCACAGGAGGCAGGCAAGTGGGTCACGGTTAGGAGGGGCAAGGGGCACAGGCAGGGACTAGAGAGTACCCTGGTGGCTGTACACCTTGACAATAAGTATTCCTGTTTGAGTACTGTTGGGGGGGGACAGCCTACCAGGGGGTAGCAACAGCGGCCGGGTCTCCGGTACAGAGACCGGTCCTGTTGCTCAGAACGGTAAGGAAAAGAAGAGGAGGGCATTAGTAATAGGGGACTCTATAGTTAGGGGGTCAGACAGGCGATTCTGTGGACGCAATCGGGAGACCCGGATGGTAGTTTGCCTCCCTGGTGCCAGGGTCTCGGATGTGTCTGAACGTGTCCAAGATATCCTGAAATGGGAGGGAGAGGAGCCCGAGGTTGTGGTACATACAGGTACCAATGACATAGGTAGAAAAAGAGAAGAGGTCCTGAAAGGAGAATTTAGGGAGTTAGGAGGAGAGTTAAAAAGAAGGACCGCAAAGGTAACAATCTCGGGATTACTGCCTGTACCACGCGACAGTGAGAGTAGGACTGGAGCGAGGTGGAGGATAAATGCGTGGCTGAAGGACTGGTGCAGAAGGCAGGGATTCAAGTTTCTGGATCATTGGGACCTCTTTTGTGGAAGGTGCGACCTGTACAAAAAGGATGGGTTGCACTTGAGCCTGAGGGGGACCAATATCCTGGTGGGGAGATTTGCAAAGGCTACTGAGGAGACTTTAAACTAGAACAGTTGGGGGGAGGGACTCAAATAGAGAAAGCTTGTAGACAGTGTGTGAGGCAGGAGGCAGAGAAGGGAAGCACTCAGACCCAACATGTAGGGGGGAAAGAAGAAAACAATAATAAACAGAGAATAAGAGGTGGTGGGTTTCTTAAATGTGTGAGCAGAGAGACAGAGGGGTGTAAAATGGGGGTAAAAGCAATAGGTAGCAAGGTGAAAAGTAAAAGTGGCAGGCAGACAAATCCAGGGCAAAAATCAAACAGGGCCACTTTTCAACAAAATTGTATAAGGGGTAAGAGCGTTGTAAAAACAAGCCTGAACGCTTTGTGTCTCAATGCAAGGAGCATTCGTAATAAGGTAGATGAGTTGAATGTGCAGATAGCTATTAATGATTATGATATAGTTGGGATCACGGAGACATGGCTCCAGGGAGACCAAGGCTGGCAGCTGAACATCCAGGGATATTCAATATTCAGGAGGGATAGACAGAAAGGAAAAGGAGGTGGGGTAGCATTGCCGGTTAGAGAGGAGATTAACGCAATGGAAAGGAAGGACATTAGCTTGGAGGATGTGGAATCGATATGGGTAGAGCTGCGAAACACTAAAGGCTCTGTCTTACCTGTTTGCGGTCATCGGCGGTGAAGCGCGGCGTCGCCGGTAGCGAGGAACGCGCGGCAACGGCGAGAGTGTCGAGCCTATCCACCGGAGCGCCGCACGGATGCTGCGTGGGGGCCGAGTTAATTCAAACACGGCGGGTCCCACGTGCTTGCGGTAAGTAAATAAAAGGGCGGGCCGACTGCGATGACGTCGGCCCGCCGCACGTGACTCACCAGCGGAGGCTGTGGCAGTGGAGGTTTGCGCACGGCGCTCGAGCCATACTGGCGGCGGCCCGTGCGAGCGGCCGTGCCTCACTGGCGGCGGTACGTGCCTCACTGGCGGAGGCTGTGGCAGTGGAGGTTTGACGCACGGCGCTCGAGCCATACTGGCGGCGGCCCGTGCGAGCGGCCGTGCCGCACTCGTGCATCACTGGTGGAGGTTGTGTGGTGAGTATTTAGTTTTGGACATTGTCGATTTTATTTTAGCACCGCGCGGTGTTGGGAACACCGCCGCACGACCCGGGAATTGTACTTTCTCACGAGTGCGCGGTCTATGGTGGCAGATTCTTCCCGTTTCGCCGCCATAGACCGCAGACTCGTGAGACAGGCCTTTAAGGGACAGAAAATGCTAGTGGGTGTTGTGTACAGGCCACCTAACAGTAGTAGTGAAGTTGGGGATGGCATCAAACAGGAAATTAGAAATGCGTGCAACAAAGGTAAAACAGTTATAATGGGTGACTTCAATCTACATATAGATTGGGTGAATCAAATTGGCAGGGGTGCTGAGGAAGAGGATTTCTTGGAATGTATGCGGGATAGTTTTCTAAACCAACATGTAGAGGAACCAACGACAGAGCAGGCTATTCTAGACTGGGTATTGAGTAATGAGGAAGGGTTAGTTAACAGTCTTGTTTACGTGGCCCCTTGGGCAAGAGTGACCATAATATGGTTGAGTTCTTCATCAGGATGGAGAGTGACATGATTAATTCAGAAACAATGGTTCTGAACTTAAAGAAAGGTAACTTTGAGGGTATGAGACGTGAATTGGCCAAGATTGACTGGCGATTAATTCTTAAAGGGTTGACGGTGGATATGCAATGGAAGGAATTTAAAGACTGCATGGATGAACTACAAAAATTGTTCATACCAGTTTGGCAAAAGAATAAATCAGGGAAGGTAGTGCATCCGTGGATAACAAGGGAAATCAGGGATAGCATCAAAGCAAAAGATGAAGCGTACAAATTAGCCAGAAAAAGCAGCCGACCAGAGGAATGGGAGAAATTCAGAGACCAGCAGAGGAGGACAAAGAGCTTAATTAGGAAAGGGAAAATAGATTATGAAAGAAAACTGGCAGGGAACATTAAAACTGACTGCAAACGTTTTTATAGATATGTGAAGAGAAAGAGATTAGTTAAAAGAAATGTAGGTCCCTTGCAGTCAGAAACAGGTGAATTGATCATGGGGAACAAGTACATGGCGGACCAATTGAATAAATACTTTGGTTCCGTCTTCACTAAGGAAGACATAAATAATCTGCCAGAAATAGCAGGGGACCACGAGTCAAAGGAGATGGAGGAACTGAGTGAAATCCAGGTTAGCCGGGAAGTGGTGTTAGGTAAATTGAATGGATTAAAGGCCGATAAATCCCCAGGGCCAGATAGGCTGCATCCCAGAGTAATTAAGGAAGTAGCTCCAGAAATAGTGGCTGCATTAGTGATAATTTTTCAAAACTCTGGAGTAGTTCCTGAGGATTGGAGGGTAGCTAATGTAACCCCACATTTTAAAAAGGGAGGGAGAGAGAAAACGGGGAATTACAGACCAGTTAGTGTAACATCGGTAGTGGGGAAACTGCTAGAGTCAGTTATTAAAGATGGGATAGCAGCACATTTGGAAAGTGGTGAAATCATTGGACAAAGTCAGCATGGATTTACGAAAGGTAAATCATGTCTGACGAATCTTATAGAATTTTTCGAGGACGTAACTAGTAGAGTGGATAGGGGAGAACCAGTGGATGTGTTATATCTGGACTTTCAGAAGGATTTCGACAAGGTCCCACATAAGAGATTAGTATACAAACTTAAAGCACACGGTATTGGGGGTTCAGTATTGATGTGGATAGAGAACTGGCTGGCAAACAGGAAGCAAAGAGTAGGAGTAAACGGGTCCTTTTCAGAATGGCAGGCAGTGACTAGTGGGGTACCGATGGCTCAGTGCTGGGACCCCAGCTATTTACAATATATATTAATGATTTGGACGAGGGAATTGAATGCAACATCTCCAAGTTTGCGGATGACACTAAGCTGGGGGGCAGTGTTAGCTGTGAAGAGGATGCTAGGAGGCTGCAAGGTGACTTGGATAGGCTGGGTGAGTGGGCAAATGCATGGCAGATGCAGTATAATGTGGATAAATGTGAGGTTATCCACTTTGGTGGCAAAAACAGGAAAGCAGACTATTATCTAAATGGTAGCCGATTAGGAAAAGGGGAGATGCAACGAGACCTGGTGTCATGGTACACCAGTCATTGAAAGTAGGCATGCAGGTGCAGCAGGCAGTGAAGAAAGCGAATGGTATGTTAGCATTCATAGCAAAAGGACTTGAGTATAGGAGCAGAGAGGTTCTACTGCAGTTGTACAGGGTCTTGGTGAGACCACACCTGGAGTATTGCGTACAGTTTTGGTCTCCAAATCTGAGGAAAGACATTATTGCCATAGAGGGAGTGCAGAGAAGGTTCACCAGACTGATTCCTGGGATGTCAGGACTTTCATATGAAGAAAGACTGGATAGACTCGGCTTATACTCGCTAGAATTTAGGAGACTGAGGGGGGATCTTATAGAAACTTACAAAATTCTCAAGGGGTTGGACAGGTTAGATGCAGGAAGATTGTTCCCGATGTTGGGGAAGTCCAGGACAAGGGGTCACAGCTTAAGGATAGAGGGGAAATCCTTTAGGACCGAGATGAGAAAAACTTTTTTCACACAGAGAGTGGTGAATCTCTGGAACTCTCTGCCACAGAAGGTAGTTGAGGCCAGTTCATTGGATATATTTAAGAGGGAGTTAGATGTGGCCCTTGTGGCTAAAGGGATCAGGGGGTATGGAGAGAAGGCAGGTACGGGATACTGAGTTGGATGATCAGCCATGATCATATTGAATGGCGGTGCAGGCTCGAAGGGCCGAATGACCTACTCCTGCACCTATTTTTCTATGTTTCTATGTTTCTATGTATTGATAAGGCCTCCGCAATGCTTCAGCTTACGAGGGAGAAGTTCTACACCCACTTGGACAAGCAGATTTAAAGTGCACCATAGATGAACAGACCCATACCTTACCATTTTATATTGTTAAGGGAGATTCAGAGACTTTGCTCGGTATCAATGCATGTCACGATCTAGGCCTGGTTTAATTTGGCCACGCTGTCCATAAACTCTGTCTCGCTGACGGGCCCACTCAAAAGCTACTCTCTCAATATAAATAACTGTTGAACGATGAGCTTGGCAAGTTGCCTATCAAATACCACATTGTTGTTGATCCCAAAGTCACTCCTGTGGTCAGAGTGCCACATCGTGTTCCGTATGTCATGGGCGACCAAATACACAATGAACTCAAGCGCATGGTCTCCATGGGTGTTATTGCTGAAGTTACTGACCCGTCTGACTGGGTTTCCACCATGGTGGTTGCAACAAAGAAAAACAAGGAGGAGATCCATATCTGCATTAACCCCAGAGATCTTAATACCGCCATTAAACGCCCGCATTACCCAATGCGAACGACAGAAGAAGTTGCTGCCCAGATAGGAAACGCAGCAGTATTCTCAGTTTTGGATGCCAAAAGCTCGTTTTGGCAGATTCCACTGGACCCTGACTCATCCAATCTCACTATGTTCGGCACCCCCTTCGACCGATACAAATTTCTGAGAATGCCCTTTGGCATCAACTCCGTCAGCTAAGTTTTTCAGCGCACTATGGAACAATTGTTTGCAGAGTACCCATGCGCCATCATTGTTGATGATATTCTCGTCTACGGACTGAACATGATGCCAATCGTCTACGGTCTCGTCTGGCTGAACATGATGCCAATCTGAAGAAAGTACTTGACCGTGCCAAAGACATTCAGCTCAAACTCAATCCCCTGAAGTGCAAGTTTCGCGTTCCAGAGGTTACTTACGACGGACATGTGTTCACAAGTGATGGTCTCAAACCAGACCCGACGAAAGCTGCAGCTATCAACGAAATGCCGGTTCATACTGACGTCGTGAGCTTACAACGGTTCCTTGGAAAGGTCAATTACCTGGGAAAATGTATTCCCAACCTCAGTGACATATCTGCCCCACTGCGAGAACTGACACACGCGTTGTCCTGGTACCCGCAGCATCAAACAGCTTTTGATACTCTCAAATTGCAGCTGGCTTGCGCACCTACTCTCGCCTACTTTGCTTTGGAATTACCAGTAACACTCACCTGCGATGCGTCCCAGTACTGGCTAGGCGCAGCGTGCCTGCAGACCACCTACTGATGGCGATTTCAAGCCCGTTTCATACGCCTCCCGTACGCTGACTGACACTGAACAGCGTTATGCCCAGATCGAAAAGGAACTGCTTGCAGTGGTTTTTGCCTGCACTAAATTCAAGGACTTTATCTTTGCTTGAATTAATGACACAATATTTCTCCTGAAATGATCAAAAACTGTTGCACATTTAGATTTGTTTTTAAACTACAGACTTATTTCCAGATACAGCACAGTAACTGGTTAAAAAAAACTAAACGATTTACAGCTTTACCCAATATCAACTGTAATAAACACGTAGTCAAATGACCATTTCGAGGGCCAATGGTTCCTGATGTTGGAGTCACAGATTCCTTGATATTATAAATGTGTGAATGTTTTCACATTAAGAGAATTGATTGGTTCTAATCAATTACTGGTTTGAATATTTACAATCAACTTTATGCTACAAAAAGGGGCCCAAAAGGAAGGCAGAATATAACTGGGCCACTAGAGCAATGAACTGACCCAGTCAGAAAACTGGGGTCTGCCTAGTTGTCGGGACAATGAATGGGAATAAGTTTATAGAACTATCTGTTATATTTTTAAAAAAAGAACTCCTGGATCATATGCTGCCACTCTCTATCACTTGAGATGAAATGTTTCACTTACACAGACTGTCTTACCTACTTTTGTTTTCCGCATCATTTGAACCTTGCGATTGTACCTTGCAATGGGCTCTGGGCACCAAAGTCCCTACTGCTCCTTCATCAGGATGAGCAAGATGGGTTCAGACACTGTGACTGAGACTCTTTGAGTTACTCTTTCGGTTCATTGGCGTTTCGGCCTCATTTCCATTCGGTTCTTTGGCTTCGAATTCTTTGCTTCGGCCTTTCGTCCGTCGGCGCCACGTCCGCACACGGTTTGTTAGTAGTGACTCCGCCCAGTATGTGCTTCATATTATCAAGAGCCTGCTTACGCTAGTTAGAATGAGTAGCAGCTCGGAGATGTGATGACTGCAGATCCTTGCTGTATGTAGATTTAATAAACATGTGTTGTATCTTGATGTGTGTTTGAGTCGACTCAATACAGTCACCCATCCTTTTTCTCCAAAGATGCTGCCTGACCTGCTGAGTTATTCCAGCACATTGTATCCATCTTTGATTTAATTACTTCTATGGTTTTGATTCTGTCACCATTCTACAAGTGTATTCGCAACAATTCGCTAGTTTACAAGAATTATCCCAGGAATGAGTAGGTTAACCTATGGTGAGCATTTGTCGGCACTGGGCCTGTACTCGCTGGAGTTTGGAACAATGAGGGGGCATCTCATTGAAACATACAGAATAGTGAAAGGCTTGGATAGAGTGGATGTGGAGAGGATGTTTCCACTAGTGGGAGCATCTAGGTCATAGCCTCAGATTTAAAGGACGTTCTTTTAGGAGGGAGATTAGGAGACATTTCTTTAGCCAGAGGGTGGTCTTCTTCTTAAACCCTTTGCTCCTCTAGGGAGCATAGGCCATTGACAAATGTCCACCGCCTCACTCGGTTGTTGGCAGTTCAGAGGGAGGTGAATCTGTGGAATTATTTGCCACAGAAAGCTGCAGAGGCCAAATCTCTGCCTTAAAAATATCTCTATTTTAAAGCAGAGATAGATAGATTCTTGATTAGTACAGGCGTCAGAGGTTATGGGAAGAAGGCAGGAGAATGGGGTTAGCAGGGAGAGATAGATCAGCCATGATTGAATGGCGGTAGACTTGATGGGCCGAATGGCCTAATTCTACTCCTATTTCTTATGACCTTTAAGCTAAATGATAGAACTTTTTGTCTTCTGTTAATTCTGGCTTGGAAGGGACAACGTAACTCCTTCTTCAGAAAATGAAGAACAAACATGAAGATTATGTGGGTTATTTGAGAAATAGTGTAACTTTCTTGGCTAAATGAGTTCACAATGACCCTGTGTGAGGAAATAAGTCGGAGAGAGACAGAAACGAGGAGAGATCATTGGAAGAGTAAAATCAACGATACAAATAATCATACACTCTTAGTCTTCTCTTGGTATGAAGTGGTATCTTTATTTTAACATCATTCCAACTACACAGAAGCTAAAAATTGCATCGCTTATATTTAACATTATTTAATTTAACTAATATACCTAAAAGATGAAAATTTGCTTGAATTAATGACACAATATTTCTCCTGAAATGATCAAAAACTGTTGCACATTTAGATTTGTTTTTAAACTACAGACTTATTTCCAGATACAGCACAGTAACTGTGGTTAAAAAAAAACTAAAAGATTTACAGCTTTACCCAATATCAAGAGGAAATTGTAATAAACACTTAGTCAAATGACCATTCCGAGGGCCAATGGTTCCTGATGTTGGAGTCACAGATTCCTTGATATTATAAATGTGTGAATGTTCTCACATTACGAGAATTGATTGGTTCTAATCAATTACTGGTTTGAATATTTACAATCAACTTTATGCTACAAAAAGGGGCCCAAAAGGAAGGCAGAATATAACTGGGCCACTAGAGCAATGAACTGACCCAGTCAGAAAACTGGGGTCTGCCTAGTTGTCGGGACAATGAATGGGAATAAGTTTATAGAACTATCTGTTACATTTTTTAAAAAAGAACTCCTGGATCATATGCTGCCACTCTCTATCACTTGAGATGAAATGTTTCACTTACACAGACTGTCTTACCTACTTTTGTTTTCCGCTTCATTTGAACCTTGCGATTGTACCTTGCAATGGGCTCTGGGCACCAAAGTCCCTACTGCTCCTTCATCAGGATGAGCAAGATGGGTTCAGACACTGTGAATGAGACTCTTTGAGTTACCAAAGGTTCAATAACCAGGGCAACAAGGCTTCTATTCTCCCTACTTGTTTCTTGAGTTTAGAGGTCCAAGAGGAGATGATTAAAAATATTGTTTCCTCTTCTAGTGTAGCTGAGAGATCTAGACATTAGGCCTGTCTGCCACCATCTAGTTTGAATGCACATGTACACCTGGTAGGTGAAGCACCTTACAGGAGGGGAAGCCATGGTGGATTACAAGAAGACTTTCCTTACGTCAGCCTCGAGCCTGGAGAACAGGAAGCCCACTCCCTACCACTTGGTCCGAAGAGTCAGAAGAAGAGTCCTGACCGGAAATGTTATCTATCCATGTTCTCCAGAGATGTTGCCTGATCCGCTGAGTTACTCCACCACCTTGTGCCCTTTTAAGCCCAGATCACAGTCAGCTTCAGTCTTACAATGGGCCAGGAGTTGCCATAGATAGGTCTGTTCATGACTGATGTCTTGACTGCTCCAACTGAGGCATTCAGTTGGCCAATTTCGCTCAGTGAAAGCAACAATTAAAATCTGGAAATGTTGCAATGGTGATGAACACCTTATATGACACTGAATGCTGAGAGCCTTAGGGTTTACTTTGGACAGTGGACTTACAGCGCAGAGACAGGCCCTTTAGCCCACCGAGTCCGTGCCGACCAGCAATCACCCCTTATACTAGCACCATCCTACACACTAGGGACAATATACAATCTTACCAAAGCCAATTAATCTAAAATTCTGTCCATCTTTGGAGTGTGGGAGGAAACCTGGAGCACCTGGAGAAAACCCACGCGGTCACGGGGAGAACGTACAAACTCCGTACAGACAGCACCCATAGTCAGGATCGAACCCAGGTTTCAGGCGCTGTAAGGCAGCAACTCTACCGCTGCACCACTGTGCTGCCCAGCTGTGGGAACCCAGCCAACAAAGGGATGAAAGCTAGAATATGTATATAACTGGAATTTTGTGTCTCTGCTAGCGGCACCATTGTTCAAATTTCATGCGCTATTTTCTAGGTGTGATAATAAATATTATTATTGTTCCAAGTTCCAGCTACAAAATAGTAATAGGAAAAATATATAAATTGACCTCATAGATGCACAACTAATGGATAAAACTGGATTTTACTTTTCAAGCTAAATTGCATTTAACTTTTCAGTCTCTGCATAGTATTAAATGAAGAGTAAAGGGCCTGTCCCACTTTCACGACTTAATTCTTTCATCCCGACCATTTTTTTACTCGTGGACATTTTTTATCGGGCTGGAAAAAAACGTCCCGACTTACCTGATGCCATGAGTACCTACGGCTAGCATAACGAGCCGCTACGATATATCTACGAACTCCAACGACCTCCTATAGACTCGTTACGAACATTCTGCAAGTTTGAATCAGGGGAAAACTCGGGAGAATTCGTGAATTACCTCGTGAAAGTGGGACAGGCCCTTAACTTTACTTTCAGACTTGGCTGTTGTAGATATCCAGATTATGACTTTTAGTATTATGCATGAAATTTAAAAGGATAGATTAATTGTTTTGTGTTATCAGATGGCAAACCTCTCTGCTCATTGCATCTTTATTACAATTAGTGCTCAGATGTACAATTGAGATGATTGAATGCACGTTTTCACTTCTGAACCAAGACGTTGATCATATTGAGGTTGGTAATTAAGACTTTCATAAAACTTTTAGAAGTTGACTGGCAGGCTGATATCGATGTTGCTCAAACTTTTTGGTCCATTTACAAAAAAAGGTCAAAACTCTCAGTGCATTCTCTGATGATTAAGAAGGATCATGGATATTGTCATAAATAGTGCAAACGCAGTCCAAATGCTTCCAATCCAAATGCAAGCAGAAAAGGAAATAAACATGAGTTTGGAGGTATATGGGCCAAATGCAGGTAGTTGGGACTAGTGGGGCTTTTGGTCGGCATGGGCAAGTTGGGCCAAATGGACTGTTTCTGTGCTGTATGACTATGACTATTAATGAGTCTATGAATCACAATGCTCCAAAGCTCCAACGTGACTGTTTGACTCATACACTGAGTCTCGATCGATGAAGGCAATCATACCAAATGTTGCCTTTACCACTCTAAATACATGTGTTGCTACTTTCAGGGACCTATGGAGTTGGACTCCTAGTCTGTCTATGTATAAATGCTGTTAAGGGTCTTACCATTAATTGGATCTTCCAAAGTACAACATCTTACATTTTGGATTAAACTCCATCTGCCATTTCTCAACCCAATATCCGTAGTTGATCTATATCCTGCTGTATTCTTTGATAGCCTTCCTCACGGTCTGCAGCTCCACCAATTTTGGTGTGATCTGCAAACTTACTAAGCAACCCATTTACGTATATTTACATCCATGCTGCTTATATATAAAAACAAAAGACGTCTCACCACAGATCTCTGTGGAATTTCACTACTCACAGATTTCCAGTCGGAGTAAAATCCCTTCCATCACAACCCTCTGTCGACTTTGAGAAAGTCAGTTCTGAATCCAAATGACCGAGTTACCAAGGATTTTATGCGTCTTAATCTTCTTGATCAGCCTACCATGAGGAACTTTATCAAATGCCTTACTAAAATCCACGTGGACATCATCCATTGCCCTACTCTCATCGATCATCTTTGTCACCTCCTCAAAAACTCAATCAAGTTCGTAGGACATGATCTGCCTTGGACAATGCCATGTTGACTTTTCCTAATCACTCAGTTCATTTCCAAACAAGAGTGAATTTTGGTGCCGAAGAATCTCTCCAATGGCTTCCCTACCACTGACCTGAGGCTCACCAGTTTATAATTCTCTGGATTATCTCGACTTCCCTTTTTAAACAAAGGGACAACATCAGTTATCCTCTTGTCCTTTGGGATCTTGCCGGTGGCTAGAGAAGATACAAAGATCAAGGCCTCTGCAATCTCCTCTCTTGCCTCTCTCAATAACCTGGGATAGATTACATCATGCCCTTTCCATTCATCCACCTTAATGCTCTTCAAGAGACCCAACATCACCTCCTTCTTGATCTCAAACTACTCCTAGCATATTGGTATTCTCCACAGATCTCACTGTGTCCTTCTCCTTGGTGAATACAGATGCAAAATACTCATTCAGTACCTTGCCTACACCCCTGACTGCAAGCACAAATTCCCTACCTTATGCTTGAGTAGTCCCACCTTCTCACTGGTTAGCCTCTTGTTTTTCAGTAACTCCAGTTCACTTTGTCAGGCAGTCTTTATAGAATCAGAATTGTTCAGAACAGGATGGTGAAACACTGGTGTTGTACTGCCCCCCTGTCTCTTTGGGCAATAAATGAAACCAGAATACGGAGTCAGTCCAGGAAAATACCATGGCTCAGTTAGTATTGTGACAGTGGTGGGAGGTAGTTGGGCTGAGAGGGAATCAGCTTGATGGTTGTGAGAGAGCAACTTAAATTCCAGAACTTGTCGGCACAAAATAAGCTAGCGGGTGATCCAGACACGTCTCAGCTTGTGTCATAGGTCTTGAGTACTCAGAGTTCAGAGGTGAGTAGGTTTTAAGTGCTGTTAGTTTCACAAGCTATTCTTCCACTAAACTAAATTCTGCTTCAAAAGAATCTTTTGTCTATAAAAACCTATCCATACTTTAACGTAAATTTATTGTGTACAATTACGTGGACGACATATGTAGCTGCTTATTGTCATTTTTGGAACATAATTCCTATTATGAGACATCTATTGGCGGTAATCTGGCCTCTACATTCAATGCTTTCAATGCTATTTCATTGGGGTAAATAAATGTTTGTCCACTGCCTGTTTCCAACTGTCAGATGTTTATGATATGTCCTTATCCACATTTTACAAAGCATGTTCATTCCTTTTTGGCCATCAGAAACTTGGAACTCTATATATTTGTCATTTACAGGAATGTCATTGTTAAAATCAAAATCCATTTAAGTTCAAGGCTCACTCTTCTGATAAAGCAGATTCATCTTATGAGATCTCCAGTGCAGCTATGAAATGTTCTTGGTTTGTTCTCTAATGCCAGTATAAATCTTTACCTGAATGGTAAATCCAAATTCATGCCATCTGATGGAATTCATTTCCATTTATGAACGGGAAGCGATTTTAGCTTGGCAACTGTTGGTCACGATATTCAGTTTTTAGAAAACTACCACTGCGGTACAGTGAAATGGTCAAAGCAGACTGAAATTATGGTTTCAGAAGCCTCAAGATACAAAGATAAGGTCTCATGTACAGTAGAGCATTCCATTGTCATATTAGGTAACAGACTCCTGCAGTCACACAGTGAAGAGCCAAAGACTCAATCCTGGCCCAAGTCGCTCTGAAGCAAAGTACTTGACTTAAAATAATCTTACATGGGTTTTGTAAACAGTTGATGTCTACCAAGTCTCACTGCTGGTTAAATATCCCTGTTTTGCTATAGTGAGTTATACTGTGTAGGTTTGCTGGGGTCACAAGTTAATGGGAAAAAAGCCACAGTCATCACTGTGCTGACCTTATGTAACTTTAAAAAATACTGTATGATTACCAAATACAAGTTCTTTCTGAACAAGGGTAATAGTTAAAAAAGTCCTTCACACACGTGAAGATATCACTCATCTCTAACAAGGCAATATGAAGTTTGGCCAGTGTCTGTAAATTAGCAGTTTAGAAAGATAAACTGAAGCGTTTGGGATCCATCATTCTATTTAAAAACATTATACTAACTTGTCATGCATCTTCAGATCCTTGTTTTAATACAGGCAGGCAAAGTGAAAGGAAAATGCTTGGAGGTGTACATCTTGCTGCTATGAAAATATAATTTGTTTCCACTTGCATTTTCCACCATTGAATAAGGATTGTATAAAATAGGGTTGCTTGCTGAATTTTGTTAATAAATGCATGGATATTATTCTGAGGGGCTATAGATATCCTGGGCAGAGGTGTACCTCTAATACACACTGATTCTATAAGTGAATTGGTGCATGGGTTTGAAATTATGTGTGCTTTCCCTGCACCATTGTACACACTCAAAGATCTGAGCATCGCACAGTGTTAAGACCTAGTAGCTGGCATCTCTTTCATCTGTAAACATGTGTCATCACAGGGTGCAAAGATACCAAATTTAGAGTTTAGAGATAGCATGGAAACAGACCCTTCAGCCCACCGAGTCCACACCGACCATTAGCAACCCATTCTCACTAGTTCTAGGTTATCCCACTTATGCATCCACTCCCTACACACTCGGGGCAATTTTACACAGGCCAATTAACCTACAAGCCCATATGTTTTGGGGATGTGGGAGGAAATTAGAGAATTCAGAGGAAAACCAACGTGATCACATGCAAACTCCACACAGATAGCACCCGAGGTCGCGATCGAACCTGAGTCTGTGGCGCTGGGAGTCAGTGCCTCCGTGCCACCCCTGTGGACTTGTGCCACTCCTCATATCTAGGTAGTCTTGACGTATACACAGAAACCGTTGTAAAGATATCCTCACTTCCTCAGTTAATAGTCCACTCTTATATGATCAACATATGAATATTTTGGTAAAATACCAGCTGACACAGAGTCACAAACTCACTTCAGGGTTGGAGTGCGATAATCAGCAAAGTTGAAGCCCATTTAGTCGTCATCATTTCTAGGGCAGTTCTGAGAAAACTGTTTAAAGTAGGGCATGGATTAATTTAAGTTTGCCTTGCCACCTTACTCCCTTTTATGATTTATAGTTAATCAAACGCTACTTTGTGCCAAATTTCTTCCTCGCTATGGATGCAAGTTCAGGTGGCAATTATCCAGAATGGCATCGAGACTTCCTGTTGAAGTACAGAAATATCTCTTCTTAATTTGTGATACAATCTGTCAAAAAGACATCTTAAAATAAATGAATGCTCAATTTCTGGTGATAGGTTTACAGGGAATGATGAAGTAGCAGTAGTTGATTGGGTCTGCCCAGCTTGGCGTAGCCAATCTGCATCGCCCTTGGGTTAGAGGACATCTGTAAGGGAAGGAAGGTCCATTTTGAAGTAAATGTTATTTGAATAATAGTTATTTCTACAGTTTAGTATCCACCATTTTCACTGTTTACAGAAACACTGGGAGTGTGGGACAGAGTGTCATCTTCAGTTGCTATCATTAAATACAAGTGGTGAATTACATCTATGGTCACTTCTATGCATTTTCTTCATTGATGACTGAGTTCCACCCTTGGCAGATACACTGTGCCAGCGACTTAATACAAATTTTCTTCCAATCACTTTTGCACTCACTAAATGTAAAACATGATTAATATGTGAAGCCTCAGATTCTTAAATGTTCCAAACTACATTTCAAATACCTATTCATTTTTTACCTCTACTAACTGTATTTACTATTATATCAGAACTGGAACTCAATCAGTTTCAATTTTCACTGCGATCACCCTGGCCGATTATGTTTGGTTCAGAAGTTCCTTCTCGATCTTAACTGGGTGAATAAGATCACTCAGGTGCGTTCCACAATGAACTTTCCATGTCTGCCACTGGATGGGTGAGCCATTAGCATCAACAAACGTAAGTAGAAGCTACGAAGCATACATTATTGTTAGTTGTCTTCTCCTTGTTTAAGCAGCAGCCAAAGTATTGTTTCATGCTCATTGCCGGCACCTCGACAATCTGTTGCAAGGCAAGGTATTTGGCGTGGAAATGGTGGCCATCCGCAAGCTCTGGCCAGGCCCACCTATATTCTCTGCTCAACTGGAATCCTCGAAAGGCATCTCCACGGTACTCAACTCAAGTTTCCTCTCTGTTCCCTTTGCTTCCGAGTCTGTGGAATTCACGGGACCCTGACGGCCCACAGGTCTGGTCCACGGTGGGCTTGGAGTCAGTTCTTGTAACCTGAAGATATTAAATGAATTCAAGTTCATTTGCCTCCGGCTTGTTATTCAGCGTGAGGAGAACGAAGGGGAGATATAGTCCAGGTCAAATAGGAAGGGTGAGTGAAGAGGGAGCCGCAATGTGCCATCCGACTCTGCACAGTGGATTATTTTTGCCTGAATAAAATCTTTTTTTTTTAAACAAAGCAATTACAAACACATTTTAAATCATCGAATGCCAACCCAGTCCCACCGCTCTCACATGGCCTGGATCCAAGGACACATTTGACCTTCAGAATCAACCCCCCTCCTTCTGATTGCCAATTCTGTGGCACCAAACGCCAGGGCCCAAGTGTGGGCCAGTTACTTTTTCACCATCACAGCAGGTGAGCTGACCCATGGTTGCGGGGAACGATGCATCCTCAGTATCAGTACAGAGGGGTCAGCACCAGTGGTTAGCCTTAGGGTCAAAGGCTATGAACTCAGGGTCTCAGTCAGTAATTAAATTTCAGACTTACTAAAATTCATTCTTGGATTTTCAAAATTTGAACCAGGGTCTTAATAGGATGGAGATGGGCATTGCCTGGCAGTACATTCTAATGGAGAAAGATGGAGGGGGGCCTTCAGATGAAGTGGAGGATGGAAAGCTCTTTCTCCTGTTAGTCACATGCACACATCTTGGTGACTATTGTTCCCGGCACGAGGTGCAAATTGAAGCAAGTTAACTGGGGAGCAAACGCCAAGGATCCCAACCCAGACCAAATCAGCTCTTTTGAGCGATAGGCCAAACTGGACTAACCTTGCTTTGAACAGCAATTTGGACCAGGAGCTGAGGGAGGTTAATAAAGCAGCTTTTTTTTCAAAACTGATGTGTTTGCATAATATACCCTCTGTCACCCCCAGTTTATAACAAATGATCGATGGGAAAGCCTGCCGGCACGTAGCAACATCTTGTGAAAATTCTTTATACATGTGCCACTATATCGTATCTTACCCTGTATTTAGTAGAATTTACACTATATAGTTCATCATTTTTGTTTGTTAAACTTTGTACAGAAAAATATCAAATCAACTTTACAGTCTTGTAGTGAAAGTACAGAACAAAGTACAGAATCAAATACCAACACTGTGCTGTGCACAAAGGTTGTGTGCACCTGATGTCTGCAAAGTCAATCCTGTTTGGTGAATACATACTGTTTGATCCAGGCTCCTTGCAGTGAAGTACTGTGCCTAACGTCGTTCTGCAGAGAATACTGCTGGAAGTATTTCTCTGGAGCAGCAATTTCCTATAACCTGTGGAGCAGGGGACATGGCAGCCTTTGCAGATGTATTATTATAATTTTTTTGGTTGCTTTTCCCTTGTGGCATTCTTTATTTTTTCCCTTTTTTTTCAGTTAAAAAGGTCAGTATCGTTGTGTTGGTGGGGTGATTAAAGGCGTTTTTAATCTCAGTGATGTTGGCAAGTTATGAGGTGGCTGCAGCAATGGACTTCAATCTGCAGGTGGGAGAGAAAAATAGATTCATTATGAGATTTCATAAACATCCCCACTAACCAACCTCCCTCCCCCCCTTCCCATCTCTCCAAATTCAATCATTTCATGCCAATGCCTCATCATGTTGCCAGTATTACCAGAACTTAAATCAAAAGCCGTAAACCTCCTATTGTCGGTGCCAAAGGAAAGCAGGATCTCATGCCTAAGCGACTACTGTCCAGTGGCCTAGACATCCACTACCATGACATGATTTGAGAGGCTAGCTATGGAACGCATTTTATCCAGTGTGCCAAGCAGCCTTGACCCACTGCAGTTTGCCCACCGCCACAACAGGTCTACGGATGATGCCATCTCCCTGGCCCTACACTCACCCCTGGAATATCTGGTTAAAAGAGACACCTATGTTCAGCATGTCCCCAACAACCCTCACCAACTTCTATAGATGCGCCGGGGAAAGCATTTTATCAGGATTCATCACAGCATGTTTTGGGAACAGCTTCATCCAAGACTGCACAAAATCGCATAGTATTATGGACACAGCCCAGGCCATCACACAAATAAACCTCCCTTCCATTGACTCCATTTACACCTCATGCAGCCACGGCAAAGCCACCAGCATAATCAAGGATGAGTCGCACCCTGGCCATTCTCTCTTCTCCCCTCTCCCATCGGGCAAAAGGTACAGAAGTGTGAAAACGCAAACCTCCTGATTCAGGGACAGTCTCTTCCAAGCTGTTATCGGGCAACTGAACCATCTTACTACTTAACTACTGTCTACCTCATTGGAGACCCTTGGACTATCTTTCATCAGACTTTACTGGCTTTATCTTGGATTAAATGTTATTCATGTTATTCACTTTATCATGTATCTGTACACTGTGGATGGCTCGATTGTAATCATGTATTGTCTTTCCGCTGATGGTTGGCACGCCACAAAAGCTTTTGGCTGTACCTCGGTACATGTGACAATAAACTAAATTAATTTCCCCGTTGCTAAGATTCCTGGAACTCATTTGGTGTTGAGAAGCTATCCAGTTCCTTCTTGAAATCTGACAGGTATTTGTACTCCCATTTATGCAGGTATTAAGTTTCCGAGCACCGTTTAACATTTGAAACAGTTTTCCTGCTTCTCTTATTTTATTTAGTTGTCCTTAATTTGGGGTAGGCAAGTCTTTGTTCACTGGCACTGTGGAACACTATAATATAAAAAGACACAAAGTGCTGGAGTGACTCAGCGGGCCAGGCAGCATCTCTGGAGAACATGGATGGGTGATGTTTTGGCTTGGTACGTTTCTTCAGACTGATTGTAGTCGGGGTGGGTAGAAAAAATGCTGGAGAAACTCAGCGGGTGGGACGGCATCTATGGAGCGAAGGAATAGGTGACATTTCAGGTCGAGACCCTGCTTCAGACTGATGTGGGGTGGGGGGGGGGGAGAAAAAGGAAGAAGCGGAGACAGTAGGCTGTGGGAGAGCTGGGAAGGGGAGGGGAAGGTGGGAGAAAGCAAGGAATACCTGAAATTGGAGAAGAGAATGCTCATACTCCTCGGGTGTAAACTACCCAAGCTAAATATGAGGTGCTGCCCCTCCAATTTGCGGTGGGACTCACTCTGGCCATGGAGGAGGCCCAGGACAGAAAGGTCTGATTCGGAATGGGAGTGGGGAGTTGAAGTGCTGAGCCAAAAATCTGCAGCCCCCTTTTGCTCTGGTATTTTATTTAATGAACATGCTTAATCAATAATGTTTTATTATTAATGTTTAATGTTCTATGTGCCATTCCTAACTGTCACTGTATGTCGTTGTTACTTGTGGGCGGAGCACCAAGGCAAATTCCTTGTATGTGAATACTTGGCCAATAAACGTATTCTTATTCTATTTCCTGCGGTTGCAAGGGAAAGTACCAGGGGAGGGTTGGTTTGGGTGGGAAGGGACGAATTGACCAGAGAGTTACGGAGGGAGCGGTCTCTGCGGAAAGCCAAAAGGGGAGGAGATGGGAAGATGTGGCCAGTGGTGGGATCCCGTTGGAGGTGGCGAATATGTCGGAGGATTATCTGTTGTTTGTGACGGCTGGTGGGGTGGAAGGTGAGGACAAGGGGGACTCTGTCCTTGTTACGAGTGGGGGGATGGTGAATGAGAGCGGAGCTACGGGATATAGAGGAGGCCCTGGTGAGAGCCTCATCTATAGTCGAAGAGGGGAACCCCCGTTCCCTAAAGAATGAGGACATTGATGCCCTGGCTTGGAACACCTCAACCTGGGTGCAGATGCGGCGTAGACGGAGGAATTGGGAGTAGGGGATAGGGTCCTTACAGGAAGCAGGGTGGGAAGAAGTGTAGTCCAGATAGCCATGGGAGTCAGTGGGTTTGTAGTAGATGTCGGTTAGTAGTCTGTTACCTTCGATGGAGATAGCGAGGTCTAGAAATGTAGGGAGATGTCGGAAATGGTCCAGGTGAATTTGAGTGCCGGATGGAAGTTAGTGGTGAAATGGATAAAGTCAGTGATTTCTGCATGGGTGCAGGAGGTAGAAATGCAGTAGCACCAATGCTGTTGTCAATGTAGCGGAGGTAGAGTTCGGGGATAGGGCCACGGTACACCTCGAACAAGGATTGTTCGACGTACCCTACAAAGAGGCAGGTTTAGTTGGGGCCCATGCGCGTGCCCATAGCTACGCCTTGGATTTGGAGGAAATGGGAGGAGTCAAAGGAAAAGTTGTTGAGAGTAAGGACCAGCTCCGCTAGGCAGAGGAGAGTATTTGTAGACGGGGATTGGTTGGTTCTGCAGTCGAGGAAGAAACGGAGGGATTTAAGACCCTCCTGGTGGAGGATGGAAGTGTAGAGTGACTGGACATCCCTGGTGAAGATGAGGGAATGGGGGCCTGGAAAACAGAAGTCATGGAGGAGACGAAGAGCATGGGTTGGGTTGGGGAGCTGGAAGAGAGATGGGGGCGGGACAAAGTCTGGCAGATAAAATGTGGATGCAGGTTTGATTATCATTTGGTTAGACAGAGACCAGCGTTGAAAAAAAAACGTGAGATAAGGAGATAAGAAGAAAAGAGGCCAAAATGTGAATATAGAGGAAGGAATGTAAGTGTAAGGGGATCTGCTTTCCCATCATTCCTTCTCCTCAACATGAAGCCTCACAGATATTTAGTTTTGTTTAAGTTAACGGCGTCAATGGGGTGGCACAGTGGTGCAGTGGTAGAGTTGCTGCCTTACGGTGCCAGTGACTCGGGTTCGATCCTGACTATGGGTGCTGTCTGTACAGAGTTTGTATGTTCTCCCTTTCACCACATGGGTTTTCTCAAGAGTGATATGGTTTCCTCCCACACTCAAAAGATGTGCCGGTTTGTAGGTTAATTGGCTTCTGTAAATTGCCCCTAATGTGTAGGATCTGAGACGGGGATAACATAAAACTAGTGTGTGGGTGATCATTGGTCCACATGGACTCGGTGGGCCAAAGGGCCCGTTTCCATGCTATGTCTCTAAACAAAATATTGAGGGGACAGTAAAATAAATGCTCGGTCAATAAGACTGACCAAAGACATGCATCTACCCCAACGTGTTTTAATCCTGAAACTGGCAGAAAAGCTTGAATTCAATTTTTTCAATCTCATCATCATCTTAAACAAATAACTTCTCAGGTTTCACTTCTGAATGCAGGAGAGACCCACGGCATCTAATCTTTTCCTATATGTTATTTCCTCATGTCTTGGGTTTAACAATGTTACCCTTTGTTCTCTCTAATAATCTTTTATGAAATGTCTTTTCAATCATTTTCCTTTCCTTCTTCAGGTAAGTTAATCCAAGACTTTATCTCGCAATGCCTCATTGTTGCACTTAAATACTAAGAACAATTTATATTTATGCAGGGTCATTGATGTAGAGGGCTTCTTAACATGACACAAATGGAACACATATCTATCTATTATACTAAAACTCTCATCTTGTTTGTTTCCATGCGTGGGTGTGGCTGTGATCTCTGATTCGGTGATGTCGTCAAATTATGCCAAAACGGTACAGGATAGCACTACAATTTTTGGACTACCTTACTCACAATTATCATGTGGTGGTTTGCATCAAGTTTCGTTCAGATTGATATTATATTTCACAAGTTATTCACATATTTAAATTTACATAACCCCAATTTGAGAAAAAAATTCTTCCCTCTGCACTGGCACTTACAGTTATGATGTCACAATGGAATTGTAGCCCTGCTCACTACAATGTTGCTATCCCAGGACACTGAGTGCTGCCAGCCCTAGCAAGTGCAATTGCAAGCTACAATGTTGCAATCCCTTTTTTTTTTAATATTCCTGGCGGCAAGGATTTTTTTAAAAGTTTAATGAGGAAGGGTGCAGTTTAAAAAAATATTCCTGGCAGCAATGATTTAAAAAAAATATTAATGAGGGAGGGTGAATAAGGGGAAATGAGCCACCCCTGTGCAGTTGGGGGCTATGGGTGAGTGCTGGAATATTAAGTTGGGGGCATGGCTTGCGTTGGGGGAATGGGTGGAATATTGGGTTGGGGAACAGGTTGCGTTGGGGGTCCTGGCCTCCCGTGGGGGCTATGGGTGAGTGGTGGAATATTACGTCGGGAGACCAGGCCTCCCGTGTGACAGGGACTCAACGGGTCCCACTTGTTCTTGTATATTATGAAAACTCTCATCTTGTTTGTGATTCTGTCTGCGTGTGTGCGTGTCTGGTGCATATGTGCTCCTGGAACGACGCCAAAATGGTACACGATAACGCTACAATTTTTGGGCCACCTTACTCACAAATGTCTTGCGGTGTGTGTTTATCAAGTACCGTTCAGATTGATATTATAATTTATAAGTTATTCACATTTTTAACTTTACAAAATCATTTGAGAAAAAATCACTTGAAGTTGCAGTAGCAGTTAGCAGCTATGACGTCACAATGGGATCTCATTTACATAAACTGTCCATTAGCAGTGTTCCAATGTTACAATGTTAACAAAGTCAGGACTCCCAGTGCAATGAGAGATTTGTTACATTTTTGGAAGGAGAGGGAGGGAGTGGGGGAGGAGATGAGGAGAGGATTGTTGTTTAATGTTACTTAGATAGAGGGAGAGGGGTAGGGAGGGGAGAGGGTTTATGGAGGGAGCGAGGGAGTGATTGAGGGGAAAGGAGAGGTGAGGGAGGGAGTGGGGGAGGGGAGGAGGAGAGGGGAAAGAAGAGGGAGGGTGAAGAGGAGGGGGAGGGAGTGCTGGGGATGAGGGGAAATGAACTGCGCCTGCGCAGTTGGGGGCAATGAGTGACTGATGGAATATTGCGTTGGGGGAACGGGTTGCGTTGGTGAGCCAGGATTCCCGTGGGACCCTTGATCAACTTGATTTTAAGAAGCTGAATGTAGGAGCTTGCAGAGAATTGATGAGGTTAGTTTTAGAGATACAGCATGGAAACAGGCCCTTCGGCCCACCAGGTCCGAGCTGACCAGCGATCCCCGCACATTAACACTATCATACACCCACTAGAGACAATTTCTACATTTACCAAGCCAATTAACCTACATAGATACATAGATACATAGAAAATAGGTGCAGGAGTAGGCCATTCGACCCTTCGAGCCTGCACCGCCATTCAATATGATCATGGCTGATCATCCAACTCAGCATCCCGTACCTGCCTTCTCTCCATACCCCCTGATCCCTTTAGCCACAAGGGCCACATCTAACTCCCTCTTAAATATAGCCAATGAACTGGCCTCAACTACCCTCTGTGGCAGAGAGTTCCAGAGATTCACCACTCTCTGTGTGAAAACGTTTTTCCTCATCTCGGTCTTAAAGGATTTCCCCCTTATCCTTAAGCTGTGACCCCTTGTCCTGGACTTCCCCAACATCGGGAACAATCTTCCTGCATCTAGCCTGTCCAACCCCATAAGAATTTTGTACGTTTCTATAAGATCCCCTCTCAATCTCCTAAATTCTAGTGAGTATAAGCCAAGTCTATCCAGTCTTTCTTCATATGAAAGTCCTGACATCCCAGGAATCAGTCTGGTGAACCTTCTCTATAAAAAGTTTTGCAGTCAGTTTTTATGTTCCCTGCCAGTTTTCTTTCATAATCTATTTTCCCTTTCCTAATTAAGCCCTTTGTCCTCCTCTGCTGGTCTCTGAATTTCTCCCAGTCCTCTGGTATGCTGCTTTTTCTGGCTAATTTGTACGCTTCATCTTTTGCTTTGATACTATCCCTGATTTCCCTTGTTATCCACGGATGCACTACCTTCCCTGATTTATTCTTTTGCCAAACTGGGATGAACAATTTTTGTAGTTCATCCATGCAGTCTTTAAATGCCTTCCATTGCATATCCACCGTCAACCCTTTTAGAACTAATTGCCAGTCAATCTTGGCCAATTCACGTCTCATACCTTCAAAGTTACCTTTCTTTAAGTTCAGAACCGTTGTTTCTGAATTAACAATGTCACTCTCCATCCTAATGAAGAACTCAACCATATTATGGTCACTCTTGCCCAAGGGGCCACGTAAACAAGACTGCTAACTAACCCTTCCTCATTACTCAATACCCAGTCTAGAATAGCCTGCTCTCTCGTTGGTTCCTCTACATGTTGGTTTAGATAACTATCCCGCATACATTCCAAGAAATCCTCTTCCTCAGCACCCCTGCCAATTTGATTCACCCAATCTAGATGTAGATTGAAGTCACCCATTATAACTGTTTTGCCTTTGTTGCACGCATTTCTAATTTCCCGTTTGATGCCATCCCCAACTTCACTACTACTGCTAGGTGGCCTGTAAACAACACCCACCAGTGTTTTCTGACCCTTAGTGTTTCGCAGCTCTACCCATACCGATTCCACATCCTCCAAGCTAATGTCCTTCCTTTCCACTGCGTTAATCTCCTCTCTAACCAGCAACGCTACCCGACCTCCTTTTCCTTTCTCTCTATCCCTCCTGAATATTGAATATCCCTGGATGTTCAGCTCCCAGCCTTGGTCACCCTGGAGCCATGTCTCCGTGATCCCAACTATATCATAATCATTAATAGCTATCTGCACGTTCAACTCATCCACCTTATTACGAATGCTCCTTGCATTGAGACACAAAGCCTTCAGGCTTGTTTTTACAACGCACTTACCCCTTATACAATTATGTTGAAAAGTGGCCCTTTTTAATTTTTGCCCTGGATTTGTCTGCCTGACACTTTTACTTGTCACCTTGCTACCTATTGCTTCCGCCCGCATTTTACACCCCTCTGTTTCTCTGCTCACCCATTTAAGAACCCCACCACCTCTTATTCTCTGTTTATTATTGTTTTCTTCTTTCCACCCTACATGTTGGGTCTGAGTGTTTTCCTTCTCCGTCTCCTGCCTCACGCACTGTCTAATAGCTTTCTCTATTTGAGTCCCTCCCCCCAACCATTCTAGTTTAAAGGCTCCCCAGTAGCCTTTGCAGATCTCCCCGCCAGGATATCGGTCCCCCTCAAGTTCAAGTGCAACCCATCCTTTTTGTACAGGTCGCACCTTCCACAAAAGAGGTCCCAATGATCCAGAAATTTGAATCCCTGCCTTCTGCACCAGACCTTCAGCCACGCATTTATCCTCCACCTCGCTCCATTCCTACTCTCACTGTCGCGTGGTACAGGCAGTAATCCCGAGATTGTTACCTTTGCTGTCCTTCTCTTTAACTCCCCTCCTAACTCCCTAAATTCTCCTTTCAGGACCTCTTCTCTTTTTTTACCTATGTCATTGGTACCTATATGTACCACGACCTCAGGCTCCTCTCCCTCCCCTTTCAGGATATCTTGGACACGTTGAGACACATCACAGACCCTGGCACCAGGGAGGCAAACTACCATCCGGGTCTCCCGACTGCGTCCACAGAATCGCCTGTCTGACCCCCTAATTATAGAGTCCCCTATTAGTATTGCCCTCCTCTTCTTTTCCTTACCCTTCTGAGAAACAGGACTGGTCTCTGTACCGGAGGCGCGGCCGCTGTCGCTACCCCCAGGTACGCTGGACGTGCTCCGGTTTCCTCCCACATCCTAAAGGTTGTCCCCAGTGTGTAGGATAGTGCTGGTTTACAGGGTGAATGCCGGTCAATTGGACTTGGTGGGCCGAAGAGCCTGTTTCCACGCTGATCTCTAAATTAAACTAAACCAATCTGCAGATATTCTAATGCTTTGCTCTAATGCAATATGACTATTGTACTTGGATGAAAAGTTTTAAACACTGCAGTAGTACTCGACAAATCACTGAGAAGTCAAGGATCCTCTACTGGATTTTCAGAAGACTCTTAAACACAAAGAGGTGGAGAGATCTTTGAATACCACACCACCAAATTCACAGCATGGCTCTCTGAACACATCACAATGTTGCTGTTTCAGTTTTAAAGTCACATTTGGAATTACTGGCACAGACTACGAGAGATAACTTACTTCTAATATATTCAGACTTACCTCACATCAGATCCTCTGAATAGCAGAAAAGAGAGTGAAAAACAGATTTAATCGGGGAACATAAGTACATAATGCATTGCAGTATTCACATTGATAAATCAATGACTTTTAGATTACAGAGGTCTGCTGCAATTCAGCAATAGAACGGGAAGGTTAAAGCATACTTTAGTGCTTGCAGAGGTTCTGTTTAAGTGTATTATGATTTATTTTCATAGTCCAGTAAAGTTAGTAATGCTCAGATTCAGTGTTCGCAAAGTCACAGAATATTTGAATCGGTGGAATTATCCTTTCCACCCTTTATTGATTTGTTGCAGCCTCTAAGCGTGCTTTTCCCTTCTCATCAACTGACTAGGTCTGCCCCAACCTCTGCCAAGCTAGCTCAGTATGGACTTCCAGAAAAATGGAGCATCTTCCTTTCAATGTTTTTTTTCCTCTCCCCATACCTTACACACTTTCAGAATCACGGAGTTAAAGAGCTGCACAGCACAGAAACAGGCCCTTCAGCCCAGTTTGTCCATGCCGACCTAGTGGGCATATTGGGCTAGTTCCATTTGCTTGCATTTGGCCCACAGCCCTCTAAACCATACCTTTCCACACATCTGTCCAAATGCTTTTTAAAACTCATAATTGTATCTGCTTCTACAGCTTCCTCTGACAGCTCATTCCAGATGAAGTCTTCTTTTAATTGGCCACCTCAACATAAAGTTGGTTAACATTTCAAATCTTGCAGGAATTTGTAACCATCAAGGTACGTGAAGCACATTATAAGTCCCTACCAGATCTTTTTTCATTAAAAGAGTGCTCCAGGAAATCGCTTTGTCTTTCACCCACCTGACCCTATTAGTGCTGAAGCCTGTGCTGATCTCCTGCCTTGTCAACCTCAGCTCATTAAAAAACAAACCGTGATTGTGTAAAATCCACAATATTAATTCATACAGACAATGCTCTTGGCTGAGCCCATCTAAAAAACAGTTTGCACAGTAGGTTGAAACTAGTGAAGTTTATTTCAGAGACACAGCAAGAAAACAGGCCCTTCGGCCCAACGAGTTCATGGCGACCATTGATCACTCGTTCACACTAGTTCCATGTTATTCCACTTTCGCATCCATTCCCTACACATTAGCGACAATTTACAGAGGCCAAATAACCTACAAACCCGCATATCTTTGGGATGTGGGCGGACTGTTCGACTCCTCATTGAGCCTCTGTTGGTCTGGCGAAACGGATAATCCAGAAAGGCTCTGGAACCAAGGGTGTCAGAAAGTTGGTGGTGGACTTGTATTAACCAGCATCTGCCAGTTCCTTGTTTCTACATTGCTAAACTTAACTATTTTCAGAATGTTTCCAGTGTGCAGCAGCGGAACCAAGGATGGAGAAGAGGAGGGAGGCAGCTGGAGCATTGGAGCAGGGGTGGTTGAGGAAATGTGGCAATGGGCTCAGCACATTGGTGGGGTGTCAGGTGGGCTCCATGGTCAAGAAGTAGATACCTCTAACCATTTGTAGATTTGAGCACCACTTATATCTGCCACAGAGCTGGGCACCGATTTCTGGACAGAGAAGTATTGCCCTGCTTCCACCCTAGCCCTGTTGATTGGTGGGGGGATTAATCTCTTTGTTGGCCTCGATAGAGTGGATGTGGAGAGCAGGGTCGGTAAACCCGGGGGGCCAGAGGGGACATGTCCCCCCATGTTTTGAGAGGTGGGGGACATCCCCCCCAAGTTTTTGTGATCCGTATTTTAAAATCTCCGCTTTCCGCGAGAAAGTGGGGGTGGGACTGATGATCGAGGGCGCGATGATTGGAGGAGGGAGGAGTGGGGGGGGGGGGGTGGGACTGAGGATAGAGTGCGGCGATTGGAGGAGGGAGACGTGGCACAGACCTGTGCCTCATCCGTAGCCAGGATCGATCCCGGCCGGCTCTCCGGCGCTGTCCCGAGTGCCCCCCACCCCCCACAGGTGGCCAGAGAGGTCGGGAGTCAGACGCGAGCTGTACCCCCAGGCCCACAGCCAGCGCAGACAAGCAGCGCTAAACCCAGCTCAACTCTGCCTGTCCCGCCAGGTGAACCTGCCTGGGCTTGCGGGAAATATGGCCAGCGCGGAGAAGCAGCGTTAGTGTCCCGTCAGTCCAGCCAGGGCTGTAGGTTAACCCAGTGAGACAGGCAGAGTTGAGCTGCATTTAGCGCTGGATTGAGCCTCCGAAGCCTCGCGTGCGTGTGTGAGTGTGCGCATGCGCGCGTGTGTGTGAGTGTGCGCATGCGCGCGCGGCTGCCAAAAAAGTTGTGTCCCCCATCCCCTCCATGTTTTGATAGCGAGTTCTGCTCTTGGTGGAGAGGATATTTCCACTAGTGGGAGAGTCTAGGACCAGAGGGCGCAGCTTCAGAATCAAAGGGCATACCTTTAGAATAGAGATGAGGAGGAATTTCTTTAGCCAGAGGGTGGTGAATCTATGGAATTTATTGCCACTGGTGGCTGTGGAGGCCAAGTTATTGGGTATTTTTAAAGTGGAATTTGATAGGTTCTTGATTAGTAGGGCGTCAAAGGTTTCAGGGAGAAGGCGGGTGAATGGGGTTGAAAGGGAAAAATAGATCATCCATGATTGAATGGTGGAGCAGATTCAATGGGCAAATGGCCTAATTCTGCTTCTAAGTGTTATGGTCTAACTAGCGATCATGAACCAGCAATGGGCTGATATGCTTTTGAAAGCCTTGTAAAAGCATTAAAAAACCTCAAAAGATTTTCAGCGTGACTTATTAAAGAAACATTCTGTGGACAACCTGTAAAAACTAAAATATGAAGCTGGGGTGAAACCTCCCTTTGCATATCTGAACTATTTTCTTCCTTGGAAGTATTTTTGAGGAATGAATGAAGATCTTATTGAAACATATAAGAAACATATCTAAGAAATATATAAACATACACAATGGTGTAATGTAAAGGTTAAACAGACTATGCATATATTTTGTAACAAATTGTACAGCAAGGTAGATGTCAAAATATTTATACTGGAACAATCTTAGTTTAGTTTGGTTTAGTTTAGAAATACAGAATGGAAACAGGCCCAATGAGTCCATCAATCACCTGTAATTCCGCCAAAATTACCGCCACCTCCAACAGGATCCCACCACTAGCCACATTTTCCCATCTCAACCCCTTTCTGCCTTCCGCGGAGACTGTTGCCCCCGCAAATCCCTGGTTAACTCATCCCTTCCCGCCCAAACAACCACCACCCCAGGTACCTTCCCCTGCAACCACAGAAGATGCAACACCTGTCGCTATACCTTCTCTCTCGACTCTGTCCAGGGACCCCAACAGTCCTTTCAGGTTAGGTAGAGGTTCACTTGCACCTCCTCCAATCTCATCTACTGTATCTGTTGTTCAAGATGTGGACTCTTATATACATTGGCGAGACCAAACGTCGACTGGGTGATCGTTTCGCAGAACACCTTCGCTCAGCCCGCCTGAACCAACCTGATCTCCCAGTTGCTGGACACTTTAATTCCCCTTCCCATTCCCACACTGACCTTTCTGTCCTAGGCCTCCTCCATCATCAAAGTGAGGCTAAACGCAAGTTGGAGGAACAGCATCTCATATTTCGCTTGGGCAGCTTACAGCCCAGTGATATGAATATTCATTTCTCTCACTTCCAGTAGCCCCGGCATTCCCTCTCTGTCTATCCCTCCCCCATTCAAGTCGCAGTAGCCTCATTTTCACCCTGCAAACAGCTTACAATGGCCTGTTTCCTTTCATCATCATTACTCTTTTGCATATCTTTTATTAATTGTTATTTATCTCTCCACATCATCCTCTATTTTTCTCATTTCCCTTATCCCTAACCAGTCTGAAGAAGGGTCTCGACCCAAAATATCACCTATTCCTTCTCTCCAGAGATGCTGCCTGTCCCGCTGAGTTACTTCAGCTTTTTGTGTCTATCTTCAGTTTAAAAACCAGCATCTGCAGTTCCTTCCTCCACCTGTACACTAGTTCTATGTTGGACTACTTTCACATCTCACACACTAGGGGCAATGTACTGAAGTCAATTAACCTACAAACCCACATGTCTTTAGAATGTGGGAAGAAACTGGAGCACCCAGGGAAAGGCCACATGGTCCTGGGGAGAATGTGCAAACTCCGCACAGACAGCACCCTAGGTCTTGATCAAACCCAGGTTCCTGGCGCTGTGAGGTAGCAGCTCTACCAGTGCGCCTCTGTGCCGCCAAATCTTGAAAAGGGGTAAATATTTACAAGATAAGGGGTGGTCATTTAAACAAAGGAATGTAGGAATTTGTCTTGCAGAGTATTGTGAGTCTCTGGAATTCTTTCCCCCAGAGTTTAGGAAGCTGGATCTTTGGAGGTATCTACTGAGGTGGTAGATAGATGCTTGATGCTTGAGGACTATGGGGAGCTGGCACAGAAGAAGAGCTGTGACCAGAGTTGATCAGCCATGAGTAGGCTCCAGGGGGCAAGGGATATGGGGAGAAAGCAGGGATGAGGTACTGATTCTGGATGATCAGCCATGATTAATTGAATGGCGGCACTGGCTCGAAGGGCCGAATGGCCTACTCCTGCACCTATTTTCTATGTTTCTATGTTTCTATGTTTCTATTCCCTTCAGCCTTTGAGTGTTTTCCATTCAGTGTTGGATGCCCATTAAAATGACTACATGAAGAGTAACTTATTTGGACAGACAGCGATCCTGTATTCCCACACTTTTTTGGCAATAATAGGCAGTCAGTATTTCAAAATCACTTCCTGGATTTTCAGAGCAACGCCAATAACTCTAATTATAGAACCCTGTTGCCCTTTGTTAGCCATGGTGGTCAATAATAAATGAGATACTAGTGGGCTAGTTGATCTGGAGAGCTGATATCCTGTGATTTTGACAAAGAATATGCATCTAACAAAGACTTAATAATAACACTGTTGTAAGATCCTTTCTATCACCCTTATCATCTGATATTTCCTTATGTTGAAATCAGCAAGAAATTAAATAGCTTTTAACCTGTAGCTATGAATGATTGTATTGAAGATATCACCTGCTAATCTAATGATTTAGTTGAAGCTGGGATGTCTTCATCTATTAATTTTGTACAACGTACAAGGCGCAAGTCACAGGTCTGGTGGAATAGTCTTCACTCGCTGGGATAAGTGCAGCACCAAGAAAATCTGACAGGATCAAAGCCTCCAAGATCAAGAAGGGTCTCGACCCAAAATGTCACCCATTCCTTCTCTCCAGAGATGGTGCCTGTCCTGCTGAGTTACTCCAGCATTTTGTGTCTATCTTCAAGGGGTCAATTGACAGACATCACGTCAACCACCCTCAACATTTACTTCTTACACACCGGCATATGGTAGAAAGTCCACAGTCAAAAGGCACAACAGAGGATGTACTTCCTGCGGCAGCTGAGGAAGCACAATCTGCCACAGGCAATGATGGTCCAATTCTATACGGCCATCGTGGAGTCTGTCCTCACCTTCTCCATCTTGGTCTGGTTTGTCTCAGCCACCAAGCACAACATCCGGAGGCTGCAGCGAATTGTCCGATCAGCTGAGAAAGTTATTGGCTGCAACCTTCCCTCCATTGACGAACTGTACACTGCAAGGGCCAGGAAGCGAGCGGGTACGATCATCTCTGACCCCTCTCAACCTGGCCACAAACTCTTTGAATCATTTCCCTCTGGAAGGCGACTCCGGATTGTCAAAGCTGCCACAGCCAGAAGAAAAAACAGTAGTAGCTCTACTCAATAACCACAAATCTGTAGCCTCCTTTTGCCCTGGTATTTTATTTAATTCATATGTTTAATCAATAAAGTTTTATTATTAATGTTTAATGTTTTAGGTATCATTCCAACTGTCACTGTATGTCATGTTGTTACTTGCGGGCGGAACACCAATGCAAATTCCTTGTATGTGAATACTTGACCAATACACTTATTCATTCATTCATTCGTAACTATTTTTTTGTTTGCTCTGCTTCTGCTTGCTACTGCACAACCGTCAACTGTTGGGCTATCTCGTGCAGGTTACGCTCGCATGAGGACTGGTTGCAAAAGGGTTATTTAGATTTTTATGTGGGCAAGTTTGGTGAGATGATCCATGTCCAAGTTGTCGAGCTGTAACTTGAAGAGTGACAAGGTTGGTGCACATCTGGTGGTGTCGGGAAGGATGTTCCACTCTGAGATAGTCCATGGATATAGTGACTGCAGTGACTTTAGCTGCAGCGGGCACCAATATGGCTGTAATATGTTGGGGTGGCACGGTGGCGCAGCAGTATACTAGCTGCCATACAGCGCCAGAGACCCGGGTTCGATCCTCACTACGGGTGCTGTCTGTGTGATTTTTGTTATATTCTCCATGTGACCGCATGGGTTTTCTCCGAGTGCTCCGGTTTCCTCCCACATTCCAAAGACGTACAGATTTGTAGGTTAATTGGCTTCAATAAAATTGTAAATTGTTCTTAGTGGGTAGGATAGTGCTGGTATGGGGTGATCGGCGTGGGCCAAAAGGCCTGTTTCCATGCTGCATCTCTAAAGTCTAATATCAATTGACTTTTCCGATATACTCTGGAGCTCTGAGAATTGGATCTGTACTTGCTGGAGTTTAGAAGGATGAGGGGGATCTCATTGAAATTTAAAATGGCCTAGATAAGGTGGATGTGGAAAGGATATTTCCAGTAATGGGAGATTCTAGAACAAGAGGGCACAACATCAGAATAAAAGGACATACCGTTGGAATGGAGATGAGGAGACATTTATTTAGCAAGAAGGTAGTGAATCTGTGGAATTCATTACCACAGAAGGCAGTGGAGGTCAGGAAATTGGTTCTTTTTAAAGCAGACATTGATAAATTTGTGCTAAAGGTCGACACAAAGTGCTGGAATAATTCAGTGTGTCAGGCAGCATCAGTGGAGAAAAAGGGTGGGTGACGTTTCAGGTCAGGACCCTTCTTCAGACTAATCCTTCAGTATTGACCCTTCTTCAAGTTCAAAGATGTGTCCCGACCAAAAATGTCAACCATCCTTTTTCTCCAGAGATGCTGCCTGACCTGCTGAGCACTTTGTGTCTATCTTTGTTATAAACAAGCATCTGCAGTTCTTGATTCTACTTGATAAGCTCTTGATTACAAAGGGCGTCAAAGGTTAAGGGGAGAACGCAGAAGAATGGGGTTGAGAGGAATAAACAAATCAGCATGATTGAATGGCGGAGAAAACAAGATGGGCTGAATGGCCTAATTCTGCTGCCATGTCTTATGGTCTTAATTCAAAAACTAACTGAATGTACCGCTCATGAAACATGAGGACTAGAAGTTAAACTTAAAGACTTGTCTGATTTATGTGAAAGCGTGCATAATTTCTACTCGGCCGAGATGAACACTTGACTTACATAACCTTCTCAGAGGAAGCCGTAATTGAACATACATTTCACAATCTCTCTGCCATACCAGACAGGGTTTGAGTATTATCTTGCCCACACTTTTGCTCTTGGTGACCCCTGTTAGGCATTAGTTTTATGTTGCAAATTACATGAAGAGAATAATAAATGTACTGGTTCTGTTCGCTGTGCTTGATTCCATAAAAAACAGTCATGAGTAAACATGCATAAAGATAATCTCAGTTTACATCTGTGTGCCTTGGGCCGGTAATTGCATTTGTGCATCTGTGTGTAAATGTCATGTGTGGTGAGGCCAGCGGTATTTCTCTTCACCTTGATCCAAGACTAAGAATATCAACAAATTGAAGTTAAGCCCATATGTAATGCTGTGTAAGTCCCTGATGCTTTACTGAAGGGGATTAGCACAGCACTTGGATATAACAGGCACAAATATCCCTATTTGTAATATCAGGAAACAGATGGTTCTGAAATAAGTCCGACACAGAGTGTCTTGCAGAACAACGGTTCTTTAAACCAGCCATGACTTCCAGTAGACCATTTTTATTTAGCTCACTAAGGAAGTACAGGAAGGAGATTGAGGGCTTAGTAACACGATGTTAAGGCACCTACCTCTCCCCAATGTCAGCAAAACAAAGGAGCTTATTATTGACTTCAGGAAGCAGGATGGAGTACACTCCCCAGTCTGTATCAATGGTACTGAAGTTCAAATGGTTGGGAGATTTAAGTTCATGGGTGTAAATATCACCAACAACTTGTCCTGGTGCAACCACATTGACACGATGGCCAAAAACCCCCATATCAACCCACCTCTACTTCCTCAGAAGACGAAGGAAATTCAGCCTGTCTCCGACACTCATTTCACTCCTGCCATCGGGAAGAAGATATCAGAGCCTGAAAACTGTAATTTCTAGGTTCAGGAACAGCTTCCCTACAGCCATCAGGCTACTAACACTACAAATAAGCTCTGAACTGCATAGAGTGCGGGTATCTGTTTTGCCTTTTTGCACTATTATTGTTTGTTTGTTTTATGTGTATGTGTGTTTATCTATATTACTAAAAGTAAGATCTTGACCACTTTTGGCTCGCTGTGCTGTGATTTCCGAGAGAACGCCGCCACCTATGGCCGTCATTTTTGGCCACCTCGCTAAGAGGCCCCCTCCGCCTGCCTGGACCGGAGGATTTTTCTCATCGATGAAAAATCAGAGATATATTAAGGTTTTTTAAAATGTTGCCATTCTCTCTGCTGCCCCTGCTGGTGGGAGGGGGGAGGGACTATAAAACCCGGAAGTGGTGTGCCTCACTCAGTCTCTGCAAGATGGAGGAAGTGAGAGGTTCACGTCTCTCTGAGCTCTGAATAACACTGAACACATGTCTACTCAACTGTGAGTGCCCTTAATGTGGTTTGAAAATGAAAATATGATTGGTTTAAAGTAAAAAGGCAGTGCAAAATGGTTGTTTGGGTTTTTTTTGGGTTGAAGTAAAAAGGCAGTGCAAATGGTTGTTTGGGGGGTTTTGGGGTTGAAGTAAAAAGGCAGTGCAAATGGTTGTTTGGTTTTTTTTTGGGTTGAAGTAAAAAGGCAGTGCAAATGGTTGTTTGGGGGGTTTTGGGGTTGAAGTAAAAAGGCAATGCAAATGGTTGTTTGGGGGTAGGGGGTTAGGTTGAAAAAAAGGCAGTGCAAATGGTTGTTTGGTTTTTTTTTGGGTTGAAGTAAAAAGGCAGTGCAAATGGTTGTTTGGGGGGGTTGGGTTGAAGTGAAAAGGCACTGCCTGCAAATGGTTGTTTGGAGGTTTGGGTTGAAGTGAAAAGGCACTGCCTGCAAATGGTTGTTTGGGGGGTTTGGGTTGAAGTGAAAAGGCACTGCCTGCAAATGGTTGTTTGGGGGGGTTGGGTTGAAGTGAAAAGGCACTGCCTGCAAATGGTTGTTTGGTGGGGGTTGGGTTGAAGTGAAAAGGCACTGCCTGCAAATGGTTGTTTGGGGGGTTTGGGTTGAAGTGAAAAGGCACTGCCTGCAAATGGTTGTTTCGGGGGTTTGGATTGAAGTGAAAAGGCACTGCCTGCAAATGGTTGTTTGTCTAAACTTGACAACTTCCTGTTTGCACTATATTGATTTTAGATAAAACGCTACCACTTACGGCTGTGATTTTTGACCATCTTACTCAGTTCCCCTCTGCTCATCAGGTGCAGAGGATTATTCCCATCAATGAAAAACAAAAGTGTTATTAGTGTTTAAAAAATGTTGAGAATCTCTCTCCTGTCAATCACGCCATGAAGGCCACACCTTTTCTGGTGGGAGGGGGATGGATTATAAAACCCAGAAGTGTGGGTGTGGCTCAGTCTCTGCATGATGGGGGAGGGAGAGGTCACGACTTTGTCTGAGCTGTGAATCAACTGAACACACTGAATGTCTACTGAACTGTGAGTGTGGTGTTTTGTGTGGTTTTATGGTGGTTTTTATGGTGGTTTCACCCTGCTTGAAATAGTATGAAACTGCATTTGAATGTGGTGGCCTTGCACCCTGCATGAAATGGTATGAAACTGCATTTGAATGTGGTGTCGTTGCACCCTGCATGAAGTGGTTGGAAACTGCACTTGAATTCGGTGGCCTTGCACCCTGCTTGAAGTGGTAGGAAACTGAACCTGAATTTGGTGGCCTTGCACCCTGCTTGAAGTGGCATGAAACTGCACTTGAATTTTGTGGCCTTGCATCCTGCTCGAAGAGGTAAGAAACTGCACCTGAATTTGGTGGCCTTGCACCCTGCTTGAAATGGTAGGAAAATGGATTTGAATTTGGTGACCTTGCACTCTGCTTCAAAATGGAATTTCAAGGAATAGCCGTGAATCAACTGCCAGCCCACCAGCCGTGAGTGAGCTGCCAGCACATCAAGAGTGAGGGACTGAGCTGCCACCCCAAGAATCCATTTGGCCCACAATGTCCATACTAGCCCTCTGGAGACCAGTAGTCCCTGCAGCCAACAACACCCATACCAGCGCTCCAGAAAGCCCACCCCCCCACTGGCCACCAATATTGGAATTGGTGGAGAGGTGGAATATTGCGTCAGGGGACCAGCCCTCCCGTGTGAACATGGGACCCAACGGGTCCCACTTAGTCTAGTATATCTATATATATATATATATATATATATATATATATATATATATATATATATATATATATGTAACTATGTTCACGTATCTGTTGTGTTGCTGCAAGTAATAATTTCATTATTCTGTTTGGGACATATGACAATAATAATAATAATAATGGATTTTATTTACGGGCGCCTTATACCGAGGTCTCAAGGACACCATACAGAGATTTATAGAAAACATATAATCAGAATTTTAAAAAAAAAAGGTTATAAAGACCAATACATAAATCAGGGACAGAATTCCTTCCAAAAACACACAAAAAAAAGAAAATCAGAAGCACAACTTGAGACAATGAAACACTCTTGACTCTTGACCCTAACCAATTTCTACAGATTCACCATAGAAAGCATCTTATCGGGATGTATCACAAAAGGGGCAGAACGGTGGTGCAGCAGTAGAGTTGATGCCTTATAGCGCTTGCAAAGCCAGAGATGAGGGTTTGATCCCGACTATGGGAACTATCTGTACGGAGTTTTATGTTCTCCCCGTGACCACGTGGGTTTTCTCCAAGATCTTTGGTTTCCTCCCACACTCCAAAGACGTACAGGTTTGTAGGTTAATTGGCTTGGTTAAAGTGTAAATTGTTCCTAGGATATTGTTAATGTGCGGGGATCGCTGGTCGGCGCCTACTCGGTGGGCTGAAGGGTTTGTTTCCTCACTGTATCTCTAAACTAAACTAAACTAAACTTGTTGTGGCAACTGCTCTGCTCAGGAATGCAAGAAATTTCAGAGAGTTGTGAACATCGATCGGTCCATTACACAAACCAGCCTCCCCCACATGACTCCATCTACACTTCACTCTGCCTCAGGAGAGCAGCCAACAAAATCAAGGACAATTCACACCCTGGACATTCTCTCTTCTCCCCTCTTCCATTAGGCAGAAGATAACAAAAGTTTGAAAGTACCTACTACCAATATCAAGAACACTTTCTCCCTGGTATTATCAAACTCTTGAACAGACCTCTCATATGCTAGATGTGAATTACCCGATCTTCCAATCTACTTTGTTACAGCACTTGCACTTCTTTTTAATATTCACTTCCATTGACACTGCAACATTATATTCCATGCTCTGTTTATTTTCTGTCTTGCACTACCTGATGTACTCATGCACAGTATGAATTTCCTGCATAATACTCAAAGCAAAATTTGTCATTGTATCTCAGTATAACTGACAATAATATAACCAATAGCAAGACATAACTGGCAATAAAATAGAAATTTCACACAAAGAATGTTCCCCCTTGTTACTCCATCTCAAGAGATGATACATACATTGAGGAGGAATTTCTAACAGCAAATATTGTACAACTGCCTTTTTGACAATGAAGCATCATGTCCAGCTATTTCAGCTAAGAATTAATGATATTGTTTTGAGTCTTGGGTTAGCTCCAAGTGAGACTAAGCGAGGACAATGGATCTCCATCTGAAAGATGCACATGAACATGTTTGGTTTTAACAATTTGGAAGTTTCATGCTCACAGTTAAATATCTAGAAGTTAAAAAGGAAATTGTACGATTCACAAACTATAATGATTGGATTTGAAAGCTTCTCTGGGTTAGTAGTGCAGGGTCCACTGGATTATTAATCCAATAATTTAACCACTAAACCACTACACTTCCACTTGCAGGAAGTGTGGACAGATCATGATACAGTGTGGGCTTTTGAAGAAAATAAGTCCAACCCACTTTTCCCAAACAATAAGACCAAGGAAGGGCCCTGGTGGCCGACAAGAACAAAGATCCATCGGCTGCCGAGAATGAAGACCCAACGGCCATGACCAGCTGAAGCTTGGAAGCTCCGAAGACCGCTGAGTCGAGGAGGGGGCTGCTGGCGGCTACGGATGTTAGGGAGTAGACCGGTAAGAGTGGACGCCTCCTCAGCGCCTTCAATGTCAGCTGCAGGAGGCGTCCCCGCGACATGGGGGCGGCCAGCAGAAGAGAGGGACGTTGGGGCTCTCTTCCTGCAGGACCTGCAAGCTTCCTGGATTGGGGGTCACTCCAGGACCACCAACATGTGGACTGGACTTTGGATTTTGGACTGTTTGTGTTTTCTGTTTTTTTTAAAATCTTAAACCCAAATTCTGTCAACTGCGCATTTGTGGTTGTGCAAAAGAATTGCACTGTGCTGTGCATACGTGCCAATGAAGAACTACCGACCTACTCAACAAATAAGATCGAGGGTTTGTGAAAGATGCACGGGTGCAAGAGGGAACTAATCAAATCAAATGGAGAAAGAAATGTTTCTTTAAAATCCTTTAAAAATAGATTGGATGGGTATATGGACGGGAAAGGAATGGAGGGTTATGGTCTGAGTGCAGGTAGATGGGACTAGGGGGGAGTTTAAAAAAAAAAAAAGTGTTTGGCACGGACTTGAAGGGCTGAGATGGCCTGTTTCCATGCTGTGATGGTTATATGGTTATATGGTTATAAATAACAAGTAAAGGAACAATGGATTAAGAGAAAGAGAGAAAAGAAGTGACAAAAGAACACCGAGGAAAAAAACACACAATCCAGAGTAAAATTTGACATTTCTAAAATCTTTGACATTTGATTATGTGCAGCAAAGATATTCAGCAAATTAAACAATTTCCTTCATGGGTCAGAGAGAATGATCCGCATTGAGTTAACCACAAGCAAATAGGCATTGCTAATTATGGGCAGAAAATGTCTGCATAATTTGATGGGAAATTAATTAGCAAACTCCAAAGGTTCTAACAGGATGGGTGAGTGCTGACAGAAGATAAGTAACAGATGGCATAAATTGACTGACAGAATTTAGAGAACCCCTCAACACACACTCTCTCCTTCCTTGAATCTTCTGACCGACTCACATGATGTACCACATGGCATCATCGGTATTTTTGAGGAAGATTCAGCTCAATATTTACACCTGATTTACATCAACCAAGCAGAGTCACAAGCAGTTAGAGTCAGGCAGCATGGAAACAGGCTCTTCATCCCAACTTGCCCACGCCGACCAACATGTCCCATCTACTCTAGTCCAACCTGCCTGTGTTTGGCCCATATCCCTCCAAACCTAAACTATCCATGTACCTGTCTAGATGTTTATTGAACGTTGTGATAGTACTTGCCTCAACTACTTCATCCGACGGCTCATTCCATGCACCCACCACCCTTTGTGTACAAAAGTTACCCATCAGGTTGCTTTTAAATCTTTCCTCCCTCACCTTAAACCCATGTTCTCCGGTTCTCGATTCCTACTCTGGGCAAGAGATGCTGTGCGTTTACCAGATCTATTCCACTCACGATTATGTACACTTCTATAAGGTCGCCCCCTCATCCTCCTACACTCCAAGGAATAGAGTCCTAGCCTGCTTAACCATTCCCTATAGCTCATGTCCTTGGGTCCCGGTAACATCCTGGTAAAACTTCTTTGCACCCTTTCCAGTTTGACAACATCTTTCCTATAACATGGTGCCCAAAACAGTTGCTATGAACAGCTGAATAAAAATTGCTACGTAAATGTGGAGATAAAGCCTCAAATGGTTCCTCAATGGCCAGGCATTAAGGAAACACAATCAGATTGAAAGTGAGAGCTGGAAATTGCTTTAATATAAAGAGTGATGTGATCCCTTAACAGTGGACCCCTTAAAAGGGTTGGATCCTTGGCCTCTGCTCAGTGCCCTTGTCTTTTATGAGTGTGTATAGGTTGGGGGTGAAGGCAGCAAATGCAGGGTACCAGCCCCCCATCTCCTTAGTCATTAAACCTATGTATTTATACATATGTGTATTGTATGTGTTCGTTTAATGTGTCCCTCCAAAAAGAGTCATAGTCATAGAGTCATTCAGCACAGAAACAGGCCCTTTGGCCCAACTCATCATGTCATTCAAGATGTCCCATCTGCTTGTGTCAAGCCTCCAATGTCATCCCTCCAAAACCTTCCTCGCCATGGATCTGAACCAATTTATTTTGAATGTCATGGTTGAACCTGCTTAATCTGCTTTCTCTGGCAGCTCTTCTCATATAAGCACCATCCTCTGTGTGATGAAGTTACCCCTCAGGAACCCTTTTAAATCTTTCTCAAATGAAGTCAAATATAGATTCCTCCGATGCCCTTGTTCCCCTAGTGCAGTCTCTGGGAAACGTTTAACACCTCTGTATACTTGTTTCATTTCTGAGACCCAAACTATGTGCTGGCCCTGCCATGTCAAATGTTTAATCAGCTGTCCTACTCCTATGGCCCATGTGGAGACAAATCTTTTACAATATCTAATGTTCAGCTGCTCAGACTGTGGAGAATTCAAGCTAAACACTCAAATGTAACAATCTTGGGTTGGGAAGTTAATTTTTACACATGTTTAAAAAAATAAGCATGTAAATTAAAAATGATGCCTACACAGAAGAAAGCACTGTACCTCTGGAATATTTCATGAGTGCCTTCATGAGTGTTCCAAGCAGCTCAGTAATAAAGATCCAAATACATTTTTTATAAATGTGTTTACAGTTTGGTTCAATATTTCTCCACCGCAGAGTTGTCTAATATCAGCAGAATTCCCAGGGTGAAATAGCACACAGGATCTGCAGCGAAGACATTAACATAATGGCAGATAAACAAAGGGGGCCCAGAGACAAAACCTCTTATTTGCAACAATATGGGATCTTGAGAATGATATGCAATGCTCTGCCAAACATCATTCCTCTTAGGTAAGTAGTAACTCGAATGGTTATATTAAATAAAGAAGAAATATTGTTCAGATCATTTTACACAAAACTAGATGAAAGAAAATGTGGCACAGTGGCACTGTGGTAGAGTTGCTGCCTTACAGCTCCAGAAATCCGGCTTCGATCCTGACCACGGCTGCTGTCTGTGCGTAGTTTGTACCTTCTCCCTGTGACCACAAGGGTTTTCTCCAGGTGCTCAGGTTCCCACCCACACTCCAAAGACATACAGGTTTGTAGGTTAATTGGCTTTCTGTAAAAATTATAAATTGTCCCTGCTTTGTAGGATGTGTTATAGGTCGCTAGTCGGCACAGACTCGGTTGGCCAAACGGCATGTTTTCACGCTGTTTCTTGAAAGTCTAAAGTAAACTAAATCAAGAGGATATGGCACAAAACCTAGGGTTTTAAGCTACTTCTTTGAACTGAGTTGTGTTGGATTTGATTGACCATCTTGAATAATAGGATCCTCACCTCTCCACATGTACCCAGGCTGGATGCAGAGGCTCAAACAAGCTAACCATCAAATATGAGCAGCTGAATGACATCCAGAGAGGTGTAGCGGGGTCTTGTGGCGAATATGTATCAGGTGGCATAATGCTGAGGCTCTGACCCTGGAGCACCTTTCTCAACTTTAGCAAGAGGCAGGCCCTCTCATCAGCAGTGTGCTCTGCTTAGTATAACTTAGTTTTGTGATACAGCACGGAAACAGGCCCACCATACCACCGGGGCAGCACTGGCCAGCGATCCCCGCACATTAACACTATCCGATAAACAATAGGGACAATTTACAATTTCACCAAGCCAATTAGCCTATAAACCTGCACATCTTTGGAGTGTGGGAGGAAACCCTAGTACCCGGAGAAAACCCACACAGGTCATGGTAGAATGTACAAACTCCGTACAGACAACACCTGTAGTCAGGATCGAACCCGGGTCTCTGCACCTGTAAAGCAGCAACTCTACCACTGCGCCACGGTGCAGCCCTGTTGGCAAAGGCGTGCCACACACCTACTTCACTCGACTGTGCCATACAACCCGAGGGCTTCTCGGTTCACTAGATGAACCCTACACCGTCCACAGGTAAGGTAAGAGGTCGAGGGGTCTGTATCTAGGCAACACCTGGTGGTACCTGGGCTTAGTGGTCCTGTCGAGCACTTGGTCCCCACACCTGGAATATCTAATGGTGAAGTGCTGTCCTACTACCTGCAATGGGAATTCACTTTGGCTTTCTTCACAGTAGTTTAGAAACATAGAAACATAGAAAATAGGTGCAGGAGTAGGCCATTCGGCCCTTCGAGCCTGCACCGCCATTCAATATGATCATGGCTGATCATCTAACTCAGTATCCCGTACCTGCCTTCTCTCCATATCCCCTGATCCCCTTAGCCACAAGGGCCACATCTAACTCCCTCTTAAATATAGCCAATGAACTGGCCTCAACTACCTTCTGTGGCAGAGAGTTCCAGAGATTCACCACTTTCTGTGTGAAAAAGTTTTTCCTCATCTCGGTCTTAAAGGATTTCCCCCTTATCCTTAAGCTGTGACCCCTTGTCCTGGACTTCCCCAACATCGGGAACAATCTTCCTGCATCTAGCCTGTCCAACCCCATAAGAATTTTGTACGTTTCTAAAAGATCCCCTCTCAATCTCCTAAATTCTAGCGAGTATAAGCCAAGTCTATCCAGTCTTTCTTCATATGAAAGTCCTGACATCCCAGGAATCAGTCTGGTGAACCTTCTCTGCACTCCCTCTATGGCTATAATGTCCTTCCTCAGATTTGGAGACCAAAACTGTACGCAATACTCCAGGTGTGGTCTCACCAAGACCCTGTACAACTGCAGTAGAACCTCCCTGCTCCTATACTCAAATCCTCTTGCTATGAAGGCCAACATACTCAAATCCTCTTGCTATGAAGGCCAACATACCATTCGCTTCCTATTCCATGTGGATTGAAGTTTGCACTTGATGAACTATACACCTCAACCAAGAGCCTTGATATAGAGCACCCTGCGGCTTTGTGTATTATAGTTAAGGACTTCAATCAGACCAACTTCAAGAATGTGCTATCAAAATAATATCAATACTTCTCTTGTCCCACCAAAGACCCACAAACACCCTTGACTACACAACCATCACAGAAGCCTGCTGCTCCATTCCTTACCCGCATTTATGGAAACCATCAGCCTGAGCTCCTTCACCCTGGCCACAAGCAGAAATGGAAGCAGAAGGATCTGGTGCAGAAAGATGGACAGAGCTGGGGAGGGATCCGATGTGATTGCTTTGAGCCAGTGGACTGGCCCACATTCAAGGACTCAGCTCAATGTGTACACCACTGTCGTCACAGACTACCTTCATCAGTAAGTGTACAGAGGATTGCTTGCCAAAGAGAGCAATCTGAGCGTTCCCAGCTCAGAGACCATGAATGAACCAGGAGATGGCTCAAAGGTTCAACGGTACTTTATTGTCACATGTACTGAGGTACAGTGAAATTCATTTTTGTATACAGTTCAGTATGTATCACTGTATACGAGCACTTAGATACCTCTTGGATAGGCATCGCAGATACAGTAGAAGTGTATAGTAGTACTACACAATGACAGTACAGAGTCGCCAGATTTGGCGTCATTTTCGAGTTGCAGTTTGTAAGTGCAGGGTTCTTGGCATGACCATGAAGGCCCATTGTCGTAACGGCGTTGCAGGATCGGCCTGGCCAAGCATAGCCATGGTGTCCTCCGCCATTGCTCCACCACTGTAGGCCGCGTCCGGTCCACACGCTTAGCTTCCTGGAGCGGTGCCCGGTCCAGTCGAACCCTAGGCCGTTGCAGAGCCTCCAGCGGCGTACTCCACCATCGAGGCAGTGTATTCCCTCCCACAGCCGATCTGCTTACCGGCCTTCCATCCGACTCCTCCTTCTCGGGGCGGGTGAGCCGGGCCTACTGGGTGGGTTCCTGGTGCGCGGCTTGGGTCCTCAGTCTGTCGTGTGTGAGCCAAAGTCTGAGTCTGAGGTTGAGTTGAGTTTCAATTTGATTGAATTCAATTAAATTAAGTTGAGTGTTCAACTTGAGTGACCCTGACCGGCACAGGCAATCTGGGTGAAGGAATCCACCATTCAGCATGGCTGGGTTTCACAGAGAATTACAGTAAATTTAGGATGTAATCATCTGGGAATGGTTGTTCCACTAATCCAACACAGTTATGGACTATTGGGCTGCCCAACATTAAAAGGTGGCTGCAGATTCATAAATCAATTGGTTGACATCATGAGAGGGATAAGGTAAATGCACAGTCTTTTACCCAGAGTAGGGAAATCAAGAATCAGGGGACATAAGTTTAAGGTGAGAGGGAAAAGATTTAATAGGAACCTGAGGGACACCTCTTTTACACAAAAGGTGGTAGCTATATGGAACGAGCTGCCAGAAGAGAAAGCGGAGGCAGGTTCTATTACAACGTTTAAGAAACATTTAGACAGGTACATCGATACATGTAATTGCCTATTTTTAGTTGTGGATATTATGTGGTGGGGGGGAAACTTAAAAAAAATCTCTTTCTTCAACTGAGATGGGACTTTTTTCCCCTGTCGTATCTCCGTTTGTGGCCTAACCGAGGAGCTGGGCGACCTCTAGTTGGGATCGACCTTGAGGGCTCCGGTCGCAGAGCCTGTGGACTCGCGGAGCTGGCTGACTTCTGGAGGCTGTGGTGGCGCTGCGATTGCGGCTGCGACTTGACTTTCGGAGGCTTCGGCCGCGGGCCCTGTGGTCTGTAACATCGGATGCTCGCAAGACCCTGGTTGGCGACTGACTTTTCGGGAGCTCCTGCCACAGCAGCTTCGTCCGCCCCGAATCGCAAGGCTTGAATCGGCCTGTTCGCAAGACCTTTCACCTATTCACGTGCTTATTTGAAAGGAGCAGGTGTAACATGATGGAAAAAAGTAGCTAAACCTAATCCTCTGCAGAATTTACATTCGAAAATTGGTCAGTAAAAAGAAAACATTCGGCTTTACCCGCCTGGCACCATGGCAGACTTGAGCAATAGATCCTAGGCAAGCTCCTTACTGAAATGCTCATGCCTCTCTGCAGCTGAAGTGAATGAAGCAGGGATGGAAGCAGGGATGAAAACAACATCCCTGGGATCGGATATTCATTATTCTTCATCGTATGGGGCTCCTTGGACAATTCTTGGAGGCGATACAGGTGACGTGAAGGGAAGCAGCAATAAAAACGTATGGTGAGCGTTTGACAGCTCTGGGCATGTACTCGCGTGGAGTTTGGAAGGATGAGGGGTGATCTCAGAGAAACATCATAAAATGAAAATGTAGATAGAATGGATGTAAGAGGATGTTTCCATTCGTGAGAGAGTCTTGGAGCATAGGGCACAGCCTCAGAATCAAAGGACGTACCTTTCGAAAAGAATGAGGTAGAATTTCTTTAACCAGAGGGTGGTGATTCTGTGGAATTCATTGCCACAGACGAATGTGGAGGCCAAGTCTTTGGGAATTTTTAATGCAGAGATTAGCAGGTACTTGATTAGTAAGGGTGTCAAAGGTTCAGATGAGAAAACGGGAAAATGGGGTTGAGAGGGAAAGATAGAACAGCCATGATTGAATGGCGTAGATTCCAAGGGCCAAATGGACTACTTCTGTTCCTATGACATGAACTAGTAAAAAGGGTAAAAAAAGATTTTAAGCTTAAATTGCCTCTTATAGTTTTACAATATTTAGATTAATGCGCAGGCAGAATATAATTCTCAGGTCAGTATTAGTGAATAAACTACCCACTGGACCACCTTGTTGTGTGATGTTGTAAGCAGATCAGCACAGAACATAAAGATTCATTTATTTTAAACAAACCATTAAATATTTAAGTCCCAATTCCAACTTTGGCATTTTATTTTCATCAAATATTTAACAGTTGGCAGTTGTTGCGTATTAATAGATAGTCCTTTAGCTAATTATAAGCCCCCGAGTTGTGTAAATGATATAGAAATATTTACATTATGTAAGTGGAGAGAGATCAAATACAGGACTTCCCCTGCATGAAATGTAATACTGCACTTTGCTGTGAGTTCCATCATTTGGCAACTACAGTATTGTGCTAATAATTCTGCCTATTCAACCTTTCTGTTTAGTTATGATACCAAAGCTTGATGTTCACAAAAGTAAGAGATTCATACCAAAACAAAAATACTTCAAGATACTGCAAACTGAAAGTCTGAAATTAATGTGGAAATTCCAAATCAACTTTGGATTTGGCTTAATCTGTCCCAAAGTGCACTCTCATCACACTGCATTCTTTCATCAGTAGCTCCGACCACTTGAGGTTCTGCGGGACTGAGCTGACTGAAATACTGGCTGCCTTGGCCATTCTGTGTGTAATGATGAGAGCTGAAGAGGCCGATCTCACTGTGATTTGATTTGATTTTGATTTGATTTAATTTATTGTCATTGTCTTCAATTAAGAGACACAAAATTCCTTTTCCTTTACAGTCATATATAAAAATAAAATTAAAAAAACACAAAAACACAGATCAGTAGTCCACAACACAAACATCCCCACAGCGGCACCAAAGTTCCCCTCAATGTTCACCCGTGGTCGGGGCCTCCCGAGCACCCCGTAGTCGCCGCCACGGGCGGCCCGATGTTCAGGCCCTCTCGCCGGGAATGATGGAACCCCGACGTCGAACGGGAGAACATCCTCAGCGGCCTGGACCTCTGAATCGGCCACCTTCCACCTTCCACCTTCCACCGGAGTCCGCGGCTCCCGATGTCCACAGGCAGAGATTCGCACTGGTGACCCCCGGCAAAGGGTCCCAGGACTCCATGATGTTAAAGTTAGCGCCGCCCACGTTTAGTAGCTCAGCACCCACAACTCCGCGATGTTGAAGCAGCGGCCCAACACTCCGGAGCTCCAAGCGGCGATCCCAGATAAGGCCTCGCCCGCTCCGCGATGTTTCCAACGCCTCGCCGCCGCTGCTGAAGCTTTGGTTCGGTCCGGCAGGAAAGGCCTCGCCAATCCAGTTGGTAGGCCGCGAGAGGGGGGGGGGAGGAGAACGCGACTCGGACCAACTTCCTCAGATTATGGTGCCCAAAACTGCTCACAATACTCCAAATGCGGTCTGACCAGTGCCTTATAAAACCTCAGCATTACATCCCTGTTTTTATATCCTAGTCTTCTTGAAATAAATTCTAATGTTTGATTAGTACAGGTGTCAGGGGTTAGGGGGAGAAGGCAGGAGATTGGGGTTGAGAGGGAAAGATAGATCAGCCAAGATTGAATGGCGGAGTAGACTTGATGGGCCAAATGGCCTAATTCTGCTCCTATCACTTCTGGACATGAACGTGATGGCGTTGAGAGTTGCTGCTCTCAAAGACCTTTGAACGGATTTCAAATGTCTCCCGTGTTCAGTGACTTTTAAAGACGGTTCAAATAGATTTGAACTTAAATTTCAAAATTGCTCAAAGTTAACAAATTTACCGAAACAGATTTAAATGCTCCAAACCAGTTTAAAAAAAAAAGACTAAGAGGAAACCAAACCAGTTATCCACACATAATCTTTTCAGTCCAGGGTAGTGATGGGACTGGCTACGTCCTGTGATCCACAGCACAGCAGCAGGTCATATATAGACGCATAGTGCTGGAGTAACTCAACGGGTCAAGCAGCACCTCTGGAGAACATAGATAGGTGATGTTTTGGGTTCGGGACCCTTCTTCAGTCAGATATGTTGGCATCTGATGTCCAGCTGATCTCTGGCCTCCATGCCGCAATGAGCCAGTGAGTGGACCCATAAAGTGGACCAGGGCAGCATTTCCCTGCAGAACTGTCAGCGAGTGGGAAGCACTATTGATACTGGAAATGTGACACTTTCTCACCTTTGAAACCAGACATTCACAGTTGTGTTTAAGACGGACAGATGCAGACTAAAAATGGCACACATTTCGATCAGTAGCAACGGTAGGTGCTACAAGCACCTTCCACAATGGCATCTGAGGCTGCCAGTGTACATTGGTGGGCTGAATGGCATGGTGGTGAGGGTGTCTGTGTGCAGGCGGCCAACACAGTGTAGGTCCGCAGAGCCCGTGGTTTATAACACGAGCTGTGAGCACCATTGACTTAATGCAATCACTTACAGTTTGGAGTTCAACGCTCTGGCTAATACCCTCTTCTACATGTGCACAGCTGAAAGACACACAGCAGCAGTAACAACAACCCCACCACTCCCCGCCAATGTTATTTAACGGCATCATTAACCAGATACTATTTCACGGTTGTCTGGTTACTTCTGGCTCTTTCCGTGACTCTATAAGTGATTAGTGTTTTCTATAGCCGGACACATAAAGCTGGAGCAACTCAGCAGATCAGGCAGCATCTCTGGAGAAAAGGAATAGGCGACGTTTTGGATCAAGACCCTTCTTCAGGTTGCCTTCAGACTGTGTTTTCTAAAGTTGCCTCATCAATGTGGGAGATGTTGAAAGAGCCCAACACAAACCACTTGCTCCCAGACATTGATGCATCAGCTTGGTAATTCAGCTTGGCTGGGAGAATGTGTGGAGGGCATGCATGTCATAACAAACTGCTGGAAGAGAGAAAGCAAGGAGAACTCACCATCATCACATCTTCCTGAGATGCAAATGTTTTATCCTGAACTTCATCATTATGTGAGATGATTCAGACCTTAGAGATACCGCGCAGAAATAGGCCCTTTGGCCCATCGAATCCCCGCCGACCAGCAATCACCCCTTACACTAACCTACACACACTCGGGACAATTTTACAACTTACAATTAACCTACAAATCTGCACGTCTTTAAAGTGTGGGAGGAAACCGGAGCACCTGGAGAAAACCCACGCGGTCACAGAGAGAACGTACAAACTCCATCTAGACAGCACCCGTAGTCAGGATCAAACCTGGGTCTCTGGCGCTGAAAGGCAGCAACTCTACCGCTGCACCACTGTGTAGTGCATTAATAATTGTGCATTAATAAGAATACATCCACTGAAACCTGCACTCTCAGAGCAAGGTCGGCATTGCAAGTAACTATCAAGGTGACAATGGCAATTAATTTCAATGCAACAGACTCATTCTTGGTTACAGCCAAAGTTACATGCAACAACACATCCACTGTTGAGTAAGGGAAGTCTCCATTGAAAGACAGCTAACTAACTACGGTTAATTCTATTTCAGTAGCATTTGCAGAGAGCATAGTTAAGTGAAATCCCACACTCAAATCCCACAATGAAAGAGTATCATTTAGCAATTACATTAACAAATCAGTGAATTAAATAAAAAATAAACCAGCTTCAGCAATGTCCATCGTAAATTTGCTGCATTAACATCTGGTCACTAATGCTTCTTGGGAGATTATTTCTGTTATCCTTACCTAATCCGGGCTACGTGTAACTCCAGAGGTACTGAAAGTTGAGTCTTAACTGACCTCTGAAAAGATCTAACTAAGCACCCAGTTGCATCAAAACTGCTTCTTAAAACAATAAGAATGAAGCAGTACCAACTATCTAACACTGACCTCGTCTTTCATCATGGGCACATAATATATTCATAAAGTCACAGAGTCACGCAGCATGGAACCAGGCCCCTTGGCCATCTATACTAGTCCCACCTTCCTATGTTTGGCCCATATCCCTCTAAACTGTCCTATCCATGTACCTATCGAAATTATCTTAAAAATTGCGACAGTGCTTGCCTCAACTACCTCCTCCAGCAGTGTGTTCCACACACCCACCACACTTTGCGTGAAAAACATTACCCCCCCAGGTTCCTGATTCCCCTACTTAGGGCAAGAGACTCTGTGTGTCTACCCGATCTATTCGGCTCATGATTTTGTACATCTCTATAAGATCACCCCTCATTGTCCTGCGCTCCAAGGAATAAAGTCCTAGCTTGCTCAACCTCTCCCTAAAGCTCAGGCCATCGAGTCCTGGCAACATCCACGTAAATATTCTCTGCACCCTTTCCAGCTTGACAATGTCTTTCCTATAACATGCTCCTCAAGAACAGGAGACATACAGAATGGAAACAGGTCCTTTGGCCCAATGAGTCCAGACCAAGCATCAAGCACCCATTCACACTAATTTCATCTTTTTATCTCATTCAGCTTCTCCAACTCCATGCACAATTACATGCTGGAGGAGGAAATTTGCAAAGACCAATTAACTTACCCACCATCACATCTCTGGATATGGGAAGAAGCCTTGTGCAGGGAGAATGTGTAATCTCCAGGGAGGCAACAGTGGAGATTGAATGAATTAAAACCAACAACATGGAAACAGGCCCTTCGGCCCACCTAGTCCACGTTGACCATCGATCACCCGCTCATACTATTTCTAGTTCCATGTTATCATCCACTCCCTACACACTAGGGGCAACTAACAGAGGCCAATTAACCTCCAGACCCAGACGTCTTTGAGATGTGGGAGGAAACTGGAGCACCTGGACGAAACCCACATGGTCGCAGGGAGAAAGTGCAAACTCCACACGGACAGCACCCGAGAACCGCCAGGACCAAACATGGGTTACAGGAGCTGTGATATTTCTTTCTAAGGCAGAGATAGATAGATTCTTGACAAGTGCAGGTGTCAGAGGTTATGGGGAGAGGGCAGGAGAATGAGGTTAGGAAGGAGAGATAGATCAGCCATGATTGAATGGCGGAGTAGACTTGATGGGCCGAATAGCCTCATTCTACTCCTATTCCTTATGACCTTATGACAACCTGCTGCTCACAGGTGTCTAAATTCTTGACGCAAATCTTCCCAATTAATTAGATCAAATCTCTTCTCTTTTCCAAGTGGATCGATACTCATTATCAGTACTTGCCATTTTAAGGGAGATTATGAGATGCAATTCTTCCTTTGACACAAAGTGCACAGTGGTCCAAGGGGCAAAGTTGAGTTAGAACCAATGCATTTAGATTGACTGTATTATTGAGCAAAGGATACAAATTCATTGTAGAGATTGCTGAGGTTCACATGAACTGAGGGGCAACATAAAGTCGTGAGATTCAGTTCTTGACGTTGGAACTCTGTTCCTTCATTCCCAAAACTCTACCTGTGGCTTTCACAGTTACACCTACCTCGAATTTCCTTTAGTCACAATGTACAACCAAAATTCTGGTGCAAGTGGTTCATCAGGTAAAATGCAGTTTGCTCGAGGCTTTCAAGATACAATCTTCTTTCTTCTTTCATCTCTCTACTGGCGAACGATTCCAAAGGCTGACAAAATATTGCACTGTTTTAAGGTTTTCCTTTTAAGTTCCAGCAGTGTTTGACCTTGCACAACCTCAATGCCCCTGAAGATCATCTTGTCTGTGCCATCTGTGAGGAATTTGATTCCCTAAGTGTGAAGATGCGCGGCGTAGCACCACATCTCGTCATGGACATTGCCGTGAAAGTCCCTGAACCAATACTCAATTCCTTTCATTTACTTGACTCATGTTGTAGCAGCATGTTTCGAGGAGGGCGGCCGTGTGCAAGTTTGACTCTCGGTTGGCCAAGATTCTGCTTTGAATCAGTGGCTGAAGACACTAGAGTGAAACCCATGGAATAAAGCAGATTGCGGCTTCGGTGTTGCAGGGAGATATCCCACAACTGATGTGCTTGACTGAAGGCAGGATGGACGTGTCTCATTCTTCCAGCCAGGGAGGTGAATCTTTGCTGTGTACAGTGTGTTATACAAACTGGCAGTATAATGAAGGCGTTCAACTTGATGAGGGGAGGGTGAGTGCTGTGCAAGCAGAGGTCAAGAATGGGGGAGTGTCCGTCCCAAAGGGTGATTGTCTTGGCACTGAGCTTTTGGATGACTTCACCTGAAGAAGTGACAAACTGCCTTTTTTTTTGTGCTGTTCACAGAAACATTATCGATCCGTACAAAACGCTTGCCTATATTTATCTTGAATTATATGGAATAAAGTGACGGTAAAAATGTGAAGTCAACGACCCTCATGAAAGACAAATGCTTTCATGTAATTCATTCACGATAAGTGTGGACAAGTTAAAATTTTTGAGACGTTACAAATAACGGAAGCAAATACAAGGGTGAAATGGCATTTTTTTGTTTTATTTACATACTGATGAAGTGTGCGTGCCTAATGCTTGTACTGTGGTAGTTTCTCCAGTGTGACCTTACAGCATCTTTTCAGTGAGTGGCCACTGGTGGCAGACTGTGATCTTGTCATTGTGATATCAGTTGATGAGAGAGACATATCAATCTGTGGGCTGTGGATAATGGAGAGAGCTGCGGCACTAGCTGATGTATGTGCGTCATGGCAAGAGATCTGTTGACACATCTGAATGGAAGGTCCAATGTCCACCTGATAGGTTTCTGTGGTTATTGTACTCGAGCTGGTCACCAACAAAGACAGATTGCTGGCGTGAGTGCCATCCTCCAACTGTTGGTGTCCCAAGGCTTCTTCCAGCGTGTTTTCCATGTGCTCAAGTCGGCCATCCAGCTGGTTAAAACCAGCTTTCATGGATTCCCTAAGCTCTGAGAAGCCTTCCCTGATCACTGTCTGCAGTCCTTCCTTGAGATCTATCAGCCCTTCCTTCAGGACTGACACCAAGTCACTGACTCCATGGGCCACCAGGCAGGTCTGCACGGCGCCCATTCTAGTGTCCAACACCTCGTTCAGGTCAAAGAGAGAACCTTGGATTTCTTCCAATCTTTGGTCCATGGATCTGTGGAAGTGCTTCACCGCCCGGTGAATATCCTGTTGATGCACTAACACTTTTGCCTTGAAGGCCTGCCCCTCAATATCCGCGCCCTCGTTATCGTGCTCAGGTGACCCCTCATTGTGACTGCCGCTGTCCGCAGCAGGTCTGTCCGATTCACCCTCCTCCACCGGCACTGCTAATTCCTCCATGCCGTTATCCTGTTGGGGAGATCGAACCAAAGTTTGTAAGGAAGGGGAAATGGGAGTTACGCTAGTGAGCGCAATCTGGGTCGGGGACGAAATGGACGCGCTTGTAGAGTCGGATGTTGTTGGGTGGCCAGCTGCCTCTGACGTTGGTGGCGAGGTCTGACTTGTGGCTGAGGCAGAGAGTCCCGATATGTCTGCGAAGAGAATAGAAAGAAATTAGTGTCCCTGTGCCTTCAGAATCTGAAGTCCTTATCAATGAACATATTTGTAAATCTCTCAAAAAATATCCAAACTATGAATGTAAATTATCTGTTTATCTCTAGTACTGGATTAATTGCACTTGTTACTATAACTCGTTTATCGTTAAATGTACGGAACACAACAACAATTACTTACCGGAAAGTGTGGAGGCAAATCTTGGCTCAGGGTTCCAATATCATGCAGGGTTTCAGTAGGCAAGAATTGGAGGAGTTTCTCTTTTCATTGTTAATACTTTATGGCTGTAGTCCTCCACTAGTTCCATTGCAAATTAATCTGTTGAAGATCAGATCTTCCCTTTGCTATACTTTTGATTGTGGTGAAACATTTTCAGCTAAGCAATAACATCGACATGTTATTGCATTCCTTCTGAACTTTAGGATTACACTACCCTTTGTTGGTGGTACCAACCGTTGAATTACCATCCACTAACTCTTCCACCATAACATAATATCTGGCTGTAAACTTTGATTTACTTGCAGCTTGTTTGTTTTTGACCCAGTCACGATGTACACATCAATTGGATACAGGAGTCGGCTCCTCAGCACCTCAAGTGTCCTCCGTCATTTAAAATAGGTCATGTTCATAAGTTCCAGGAGCAGAATTAGGCCATTCATCCCATCAAGTCTACTCTGCCATTTAATCATGGCTGATTTATCTTTCCCTCCTAACCCCATTCTCCTGCCTTCTCCCCATAACCCCTGACACCCGTACTAATCAAGAATCTGTCAATCTCTGCCTTAAAATATCCATTCTTGGCCTCCACAGCCGTCTGTGGCAATTAATTCAACTGATTCACCATCCTCTGACTAAATCAATTCCTCCTCATCTCCTTTCTAAAGGCATGTCCTTTTATTCTGAGGCTGTGACCTCTGATCCTAGACTCTCACACTGGTAGAATCATCTTCTCCACATTCACTCTATCCAGGCCTTTCACTATTCGGTAAGTTTCAATGAGGTCCCCCCCATCCTAAACTCCAGCGAGTACAGGCCCAGTGCCGTCAAATGTCATAAAATCTTGGCTTATCTGATGTCTACTGATGGCAGTACACCTTTGCTTAGCTTTGCTTAGCAAGTATTTGTCTAACACTGCCTTAAAAATATTCAACTTTACACACGACGGAGATTGATAGATTCTTGGTTAGTACGGGTGTCAGGGATTATAGGGAGATGGCAGGAGAATGGGGTTGAGAGGGAAAGATAGATCAGCCATGATTGAATGGTGGAGTAGACAATGGGCCAAATGGTCTAATTCTGATCCCATAACCTTTGAAATTATAAACTGATATTTGTTTTAGATCGATGACTCTTTGTTTTACAAACAGTGATGTTGCTTCCAGATACAGTACACCCACTGGAGGAATCATTCTTTCCACATGCTCTCTCTTAAGGCGTTATATGTATCAATCAAGTCCTTTCTTGCTCTTCTAAACTTCAGTAGATATAAGGCCAGCCGGCCCAATATTTCCTAATAATACAATCAGCACAGCACAGGCGCTCAGCGGCAGAGCTGTAGTCTCGCACGCGCCAGTGACCGAGGATCGATCCAGACCTCAGGTGCTGTCTGCGTGGAGTTTGTATGTTCTCCCTGTGACCATGTGGGTTTTCTCCAGGTGCTCGGGTTTTCTCCCAAATCCCAAAGACGTGTGGGATTGTAGGTTAATTAACTTCTGCAAATTCCCCCGAGTGTATAGGATGCGAAAGTGGGATAATATTAAACTATTGTACGGGTGATCAATGGTCGGAGTGGACTCAGTGGGCCTAAGGGCCCGTTTCAACGCTGTATCTCCAAACTAAACTAAAATCCCTCTGTTCCCGGTTTGGTTGAGCATATCTTCTCTGAACTTCCAAACATGAGCATCCTTCTTTAAATAAGCAGATCAATACTGCACGTAGTTCACCAGAGGCAATCACACCAATGCCTGACTTAACTTAAATACAACCTTCCTACTTTTCCATTCCATTCACTCACAATAAGCAAAAACATGCTGTTAACCTTTCTACTTATTTATAAAACCCGCTTCATAGCCTTGCGAGAATCATGTACGAGGTTGAAAGATGTGTATTTCTGAGTCTACAATCTCAATAATTAATTATTAATTATTTCTGTCAAAACAGACCATTTTTCCCACATAATATTCCATTGCCAGATCTTTGTCCACTTACTTAATCGTAATATTCTATTGTGGCCTCTTTATGTCCTTTCACAGTTTTCTCTCCTCCCTATCTTGGTGTCATCAGCAAATGTAACAACCATACATTTGATGCCTTCATTCCATGTTATAGTTTCCATGTTCAAGAGTCCTACAGCATGGAAGCAGGCCCATTGTCAATGCCGACCCACATGCCCCATCTAAGGTGATTCCATTTGCCCACGTTTGGCCTATATCCCTCTAAACAGCAATCACCATCTCAGACGGGCAATTTTAAAGCAGTGTTACAAGATCAAGGCTCAGCCAAGTGTCAAAGGAGAAAATCAGAGGCATTAACCCTACACTGAGAGTTCTCTACTAAAGGTGGTGCAGCGGTAGAGTTACTGCCTTACAGCACCAGAGACCCAGGTTCGATCCCGACTATGGGTGCTGTCTGTACGGAGTTTGTACATTCTCCCAGTGACTGTGGGTTTTCTTCAGGTGCTCCGGTTTGTCCCACATTCCAAAGACAGGTTTGTAGGTTAATTGGCTTTGGTAAAGATTGTAAATTGTCCCCAGTGTGTAGGATAGTGCTAGGGTACAGGGATCACTGGCCAGCGCGGACAAGGTGAGCCGAGGCGCCACTTTCCGCACTGTATTTCTGATCTTAATTGCACGGAAGTCATTAAAAACCAGAAATCTATGCATTGCACAACTTTAATAACAGTTGTAAAATTTTCCCTTCAACAGATGTTAGCTAACAATAGACAATAGACAATAGGTGCAGGAGTAGGCCATTTGGCCCTTCAAGCCAGCACCGCCATTCAATGTGATCATGGCTGATCATCCCCAATCAGTACCCCATTCCTGCCTTCTCCCCATATCCCCTAACTGGCCAGTAGTTTCACGATTTCTGTTGCCTTCCCTTTTTCAATACAGAAGGTGCATTTACTATTTTCCAATCGATGGTTGTAAATTTTCCTAAGCTCCCCCTTCCTTTCCAGTTCCCAATTACAGCTATTTCTCGGATGTTATTTATATTATTGACAAGCCAAAGGCTTCATGTTCTGCTATTACACTAGTTTGCAGACACTGTGATGTGTGTGACTACTTATCTTCTCTGCTAATGGAAAACTCCAGTGTTGGAAATTGGTACTGGCTGGTTTATTGGGAGTAAGTGAGGGCTTAATGTCCTCAATATTTATGAAAAAACACCTTAATGTCCACACGAGAGTTTAATTCATCAGTAATTCTTGCGTTTTTGAGGAAAACTGCAAAGCGATCTTATTTGACCTGCGTCCCTGGTGATGTATTTTGCACATTTACAGGTGGGGTTATTCATGGAAGGAGGAAAGACCATTATTGGCATGGAATTAAAATTTTCTGCAGAATGTTCTGATTTAGAAACTCTAGCTGGTTTGGGGATTGGTTGCCTTGCATGATAAGGTCAAAGGAATGGCATTTCCAGGGACATCATTCAACCCTAACTCGTTGGGGTTAAGATGTTTTGGTTGGGTGCACTGTTCACCTACAGTATTTCATGCCCCTGTCTACATATTACAAGTGGCTGGAAAGGCAGGTGGGGTTGTTGCTGGGAGAAGTCATTCCATAACGACAGTGTGACACAGTGGGGCAATAGAGCTGCTGCCTCACAGCGCCCGAGACACCGGGTTCGATCCTGACCTCGAATGCTGTCTGTGTAGAGTTTGTACGTTCTTCCTGTGACCACATGGGTTTTCTCCAGTTTCCTCCCACATTCCAAAGATGTGCAAGTTTGTAGGTTAATTGGCCTCTGTAAATTGCCCCTAGTGTGTAGGATGTGATGTGGGATTGCATAGAACTAGTATATGGGTGATTGATCGGCAGTGTGAACTTGGTGGGTCAAAGGGCCTGTGTCCACGCTGTATCTCTAAACTATACTAAACTAAACTAACTAAACTAAACTAAATTAAACTCAACTCAACTCAACTCAACTAGACTAAATTAAACACAAATCCCACCAAACAAGTTTTCTTTAGTCTGTAGAAGTGTAGAAAGATATCTCCAACACTTTACCCTGTTGGAGCTCTGTTTGAATCTAACCATGATGAATGGGAAGAGTACTGTATATTGATCTCTATCAATATAAAGCAAGGTCAGGGAGGCACGGTGGCTCAGCAGTAGAGTTGCTGCCTTACAGCGAATGCATCGCCGGAGACCCGGGTTCGATCCCGACTACGGGTGCTGTCTGTACGGGGTTTGTACCTTCTCCCTGTGACCTGCGAGGATTTTCTCCGAGATCTTCGGTTTCCTCCCACACTCTAAAGACGTACAGGTATGTAGGTTAATTGGCTTGGTAAATGTAAAAATTGGCCCTGGTGGGTGTAGGATAGTGTTAATGTGCGGGGATCGCTGGTCGGCGCGGACACGGTGGGCCGAAGGGCCTGTTTCCGCGCTGTACCTCTAAACTAAACTAAACTGTCTCAAACAAGTTTCTAAGAAGCATGAGGTCCACTTAATAAAACTGCAATTTATGCAACAAAAGCACTAAATTAATAATTTATAATATAACAAATGTAACCATGCAAATTGAATGCTAGAGCAGCCATAACCTGCAGGGCTACAGATCAAAGGCTGAATGTAAAGTCCATGAACACAATGGGCTGAGTGGCCTCATTCTATGCCATGACCTTCCATGATTTTCTGAGTGCTTTTCTGAAACACAAGGGAGTGTGATTACGCTAAGGTTGGTGCTAGCTAAAACTGCCGGGACTGCACTTTTTCCCAGTGTGGATGCATGGAGCTAAATTGCACAAAATGTATAATTAACCCAGGGCCCACTACTTGCATGAGTTGTTTCTCAGTGAAGATAAACAAATGTCAGACATGTGCGTCAGAACCACTTGGCAATAATCTCACCATGAGCTGTTTGGCATGCTGATGCAGAGAGCAAAGAAGCGGAATATCTTGGCTCGTTGTTTGCTTGCATAAACAGTGCAAATGGGATTTTGCTTCAACAGAGGTTAGAGGAAAGAGTCACAAAATATGAATGCAGTCAATTGGCGAACATTCCCATATGTGTGGAATTAATGGCCGCATCGTAATTGCTCACCAGTTGAGATTTGATTTAGGTAAATCTCAATTCAAATCAAGTAATAACATTAAAATTCTTCAATCATTAACTACAGCTCGATAAACCACGACTGATGGCACCACAGGATGTACACTCCGTGTGTGAATGTCATCATGCATCAGTGAAGTGGAACGTGTAGCGTGCTGATGTTAATGCTGGGAATCACTTCTGATGGACACAAAATGCTGGAGTAAGACTGCAGGACAAGCGGCATCTCTGGAGAGAAGGAATGGGTGACATTTCAGGTTCCTCAGGGTCAGGGGAGGGGGAGACATAGAGATATGGAAGCGTAAGGTGTGAAAACAAGAGATCAAAGTGGACAAAGAACAAGGAAAATGTAGAATAGATCATTGTTAGCTGTGGGGAAGTTGACAACGAGGCATACAATTGCTACTGATATCTGTATTGTCATGGAAAGAACTGCAGATGCTGGTTTAAATTGAAGATAGGCACAAAATGCTGGAGTAACTCAGCGGGCCAGGCAGGGTCTCGACCTGAAATGTCATCCATTCCTTCTCTCCAGAGATGCTGCCTGTCCCATTGAGTTACACCAGCATTTTATGTCTACCTTCTGTATTATCATAATATGTTTAGAATTCCCTGGTAAACAAATGTCACTAACAAAAGCATAATAGAGCTGAAGATCGGCATAAAAAGTCTCAGCGGGTCAGACAGCATCTCTGGAGAAAAGGAATTAGGTGACGTTCGGGTCGAGACCCTTATTCACACCTCAGCATAATAGAGTCAATTGGTTTGCTTTGCTGATTTGGTATAATTGTCAATTTACACCAATGATTGGTTCCTTAATACACATCTTAGCATGTCATGAAGTGCATGCAATTGATTTGCCTCTACGGTGATGAAGGGTGAGAGAGAAACACCCTTAGGGGTTAAATCCTATATTTGTTTATTGGGAAGTTGAGAAGATATCTATACAGCTTATGAGAGAATGTGACACAAGGCATAGGAAGGCCAAGAGTCAACAAAAATACAAATTAACAAACAAATCCTCAAAAATAAATTATAATGAAGTGATCTGTAATAAAAAGGAACTGCAGATGCTGGTTTATACCATAGAGACAAAATGCTGGAGTAATTCAGCGGGTCAAGCAGCATCTCTGGAGAACATGGATAGGTAACGTTTCGGGTCGGGACTGAAGAAGGGTGCCTACACAAAAAGTCACCTCTCCATTTGTCCAGAGATGCTGCCCGACCCCTGAGTTACCCCAGCATTTTGTGTCTATCTAAGATTTTTTTAAATGGCACCGAGCATGCTTGCACTTGCAATCTGATATGGCAGATTTTTGTGTCGGTTATGGAAGTAAGAGTTATAAAAGTATAATGCCGGTGGTCTGTGGTATAATTTAAGTTTAGATTACTGACATTTTGGGGACTCCGAGTTTATCCATTATTCTCAGCACATTGTGTTAAAATTGAACTTCGGTACAGGTTTACGTGGTGGGCTGAATCTGTCCTCTCCCAATCGTAGCTCTCTTCCCAACATCACACTGACAGATGGAAAATGGCTTTTAAAGGCCAGAATATTAGGTATCCCATGAATAGAGTCAGACACTGCTCTAGTCATGAAACTCATTCTACCTCACTAACTTAGCCACAAAACTACTCAGCTAATAATTTTGTACAAAGGGTTTTAACAATAAACATTGAAAGAAGCTGCATCAACCTCAGGAAGTTATTTATTTTTAAAAAACATTCCTAGTCAGACTCTTATGACACTGACAGGAGGGGTGTTGATATGTGGAGTTACACTTGAAATGACACAGGTTCCAGCACAGTAAGACTGTAAGACATAGGAGCACAACTAGATCATTCGGTCCATCGAGTCTCTCCACTCCTCAAGAGATAACAGTTAAATAACCAGTTTTTTAACTGAATAAGATTGTAATTTTAATGTTAGAAGAAATATAATGATGTAATACGTAAAATGTTCCTACTAAATGGGCTAAATAAACAACTGGATTCTGTGTTGTGTACCACATACTGTCTCCTTTTTCATTGTATATTACATCTCTACACTAAATACATGAACAAGTCAAGCTATACAAATGTATACATACAAAACACTGGGTTGCTTATATTTATATACAAGCAACAGCATTCTGTATAGTATATAAAATAGTATATATATATATTCTTAATATGTAGATCAGACTTTGCTGTTACTTTTTATAAGCATGGTATTGTTTTCTTGTCTTTCAACAATATGCTAAAGGTATTGTGTACTTGTGTAAAGGTTCCAAAAGGTATTCAAATTAGAATCCCTGTACATTCAAAATGCTTCATTTTATTTCCTTTGCTGTCAGTGAATTTCCTGCCTTATATATTATCACCTATTATCTACCTTCCTTGGTTTACAGAGTACCCAGTGTAGTAGGCTTTTTGTGTTGCTGGACAGTGAAAATAGTGCTTGCCGTGGATTCCCACAGTGAGTTCTTGATCTTTTCTGTGCTAAGAGATGGAAAGGCAAGAGAAGGGGAAATGCCTGAAGTAAATAAGCTGGTAGTTCACCCAAATCATCTATCACGCAGAGAGCTACTTGGCATGATAGGGAAGGTTTTCACCTGCCTACTGACTCTTTGAGAAACAACACCTAATATGGAGAGACAAAGATACCGGGATTCTTCAAAAGCAAACCAAAAATATACACAATGAATCTTGGGCCTATACTTGTATAACAAAAAAAACCTTTGTAGCAATCGCCTGCCATCATTCTAAAACGTGGTCTTTTCAAAAGACACTGATTTTTATATTTTAGCAACAGTTGTTCCCATTTTCAAAACCTGCTTGCATTAAACACAAAAGCCAGTTTTTTTCTTAACACGGTCATTTGGTGTTAAGTTGGTAGCCTGTATCTCACTGCTCTGTTCTCCAGACGAAATTACATGAAATAACATGGTTTCCACTTACCGCGGGACCGGTGAAATCTGAAAAACAACAGAAATTAAAAAAAGCAATAAATGTAATGAATAGTTTGTCCTCATAGAAACACAAAATAGAGCATCCCGACTTAACCCGACTCCCTTCTGCCCATCTCAGTCTTTTCAGTTGTTACTGAAATTGCAACCTTCCAGTTTCACTTCCATCACTGAAATGTATGAGAGGATGGGCCCAGTGTTAAGTGGGACTGATGACTGCAGTCAGTCCAGATATCATTCCCTGGGCTGGATTAGCCAACGTGATGGGCCAATTCATTTGCATCAGATCATTCAATCATTCTTTTGGCCGTTCCAGTAGACTTTAGAATTTAGACTTCAGAGATACAGGCTCAGATTCAGAGAACAGGCCCTTCGGCCCACCAAGTCCGCGCCAACCAGCGATCACCCCGTACTCTAGCACTATCCTACACGTTAGGGACAATTTACAATTTTACCGAAGCCAATTAACCTACAAACCTGTACATCTTTGAAGTGTGGGAGGAAACCGGAACATCCCGGAAAGAAAACCCATGCGGTCACGGGAGGAACGTACAAACTCTGTAAAGACAGACCCGTTGACAGGATCGTTCCATTACTACCCCTTGGTGCAATCCCTGGGCCTGACCAGTGCAGTATTTCTGCCAATGAGTCAGCTCAGTTTGTAGTCTGGGAGAGGGGGTGGGAGAGGGAGCGGTGTGTGGGGGAGGGGGAGGGAGGAGGGGGGGGGGGGGTGAGATAGTGGCAGACGTAGTTGACCCAGCAATGAAAAATAATTGGGCATATGTGAAGATTCGGACGGTATTGTAGGTTACAAATTAATTTTACAATCTATAAAAGATTACTTCCGATGTTTTTCCTCACTGGGTAGTAGGAATATGGGCAAACAATTGAAAGCCAGGATTATTTTTAAAAACGAGACTGTCAAAATAAAACTTGATTTGTAACGATTTCTATTAATTGGGTTCAATATGAAAATTCAAAATCTGCAGCAAATTGTTTTCACTCCTGCAATCTGACACATTCGAGCTGTAAGGTGAAATGCTTTGTTTGTTCACTCGACACTGTTAACACCATTTGTTATTTACAGTTGGCTCCAGTACCATTGGTCTTCTTTTAGTACTGTATTGCTAAGTTACACGTAATTGAAAAACTCAGTAAGCTGTCTGCCACAATTTGCTTTTGTTTATCTTCTAACAAACCCCCTCCATCTCCAACTCGTCAAAAATCAGTTGTACAAAAAAGATGAGCGCACTGCTAGAAATCTGGGGAGAAGTTAGTGAAAGGTCAGCTGCTGGTTATTCTGATAAAGATTTCCACCCAACACTGTATTTACTGTATTAGTACAGGTGTCTGAGGTTATGGGGAGAAGGCCGGGGAATGGGGTTAAGTGGGGACGATAGATCAGCCATGATTGAATGTGTGAGTAGACTTGATGGGCCAAATGGCCTAATTCTACTCCTTCCACTTATGGCTTATGACTACTTTCAAAAGGTTAATATATTATTCAAAGGTTATTTGTTTCCAGTTTTTTCTGTCTTCAATGCTGCACAGAACCAGGTAGATTTGGGAAAAATACTACCATGATTAAACATTTGCAAAAAATTGGGCGGTAGGAAATTCTGGACGAAATTCTAGATACGTGAGATTTAGTGACAAAACAATTCTCATGGGAAGAAGTTGCTGGAAGTAGATGAAAATAAAGAGATTTGTCAATATCTTTCTCTTCACGTTGTTCAGTAATAAGTGGATCATTCATACTTAGTTTATTACCTTTAATGACATCATGGTGAATCATATTGCAATAATATCACTGTAAAATAAGTGTGGGGAACTGCAATTTTCTGGCAATTGTGATTACTATGTTCATTTGAAATGCAGGTATTTGACAGGTAAATGCAGGTATTTAAAATATGTGTCAATGGCAGAAAATGACAATTAAAATGTTTTAAAGGAAAATCAGGGAATATGAAAAATGGGATATTCTAAAGATAGGAGGGAACAAAAAAGAGTCTATAATGAGAACATTTTGAGGAAGCTCTTCTCTTCAAGTGGCTGTATTCAAGTAGAACTTAAATCCATTGATAGGATAATGATTCCATTGCCCAGATCAGGCACTGTTCACTAGAAGGAACTGAGGAAAGACAAAAGAAGCTTACTAAAAGCCCTGTGACACTGTACGAGTTCATTCAAGAGTTCACCCAAGTATGCCCTGATTCGAACTCGGAGATTTACGGTAATGGCCGCTCACAGGGACTCAGGGCTCTCGTGAACATTTTTCAACATGTTGAAAAATCTTCACGAGTCTTCCCGAGCTTACCGCGTTTCCCGAGTACCTGCCATTAGCGTTACGAGCCGCTAAGAGACGTTCCCGAGCTCCGACGTACCCGCTACGTTCATTCTACATGCTTACCACGAGCTTGATTTTTTTAAAAACTCGGGAGAGCTCTTGAATGAACTCGTACAGTGGGACAGGGCTTTAAAGTAAGTTGACTGCCATTTGTTACTGCCAGACATCGCATAACACGGCTTAGCCTTCCACTGGCAATGTTACATTAATGCTGCCAAGAATACTGTTTATATCTATGAGGTTGGCTGTTTATTTTATACAGGCATCCTTGGTTCCAGTGTCTTGCTGGATTACCCATTTTGCCAGACCAACAGAGGCCAAGGCCTACAAGAGGAGTTCAACGGTAACAGAAAGGTCAGCCTATTCCGCCGGGGAGCCGAGATACCGGCCCGCAAAGTCGGCCTCAGAAGTCAGCCATGGGAATGGATCTGCCGGCTCCTGCCGGGCCTGGAGTTCCGGAGCCCCGGCTGCAGGCGGCAGATTCGACCCGCTGATTGGCACGGAAGTCCCGATGAGGTCGACATTGGCAATCTCACCCGGCCTAGGTGCCACATTTTCGGGGGGAATTTCAAGTGCGCTCTCGTAATTTTGTCTGGACTAAAGGAGGTGCCGGACCACCCGTTGCTGGAAAGTCAGTCGTGGACCTTAGGTTTTATTAGTGAAAGGGACATTAATATTCAGAGAAAGAAGGAAATGATCAGAACAAATTTACCAATGGCCCACGCATCCTTTGCAGCAAGATGAACAGAAAATCATGGATAAAATGTCTAAACGTTCCTTTAGAAAAACAGCAGTTTTATTGTGAGATATCAGCAAAATTGCCAACATTTTGTGCCTTGTAAAGTTCTTTTTTGTGGCTTTCCATTTTATGTGACAAAGCTATGTCTGGGAGATATGTAAAAGAACAACCAATTTCCTTATCTAAGGAGGCTTATTGATTAATCTCTGGCTTTATTCAGTCTTCGGGTTGGAAATAGATAATGCTGGAATAAATATTGTGGCAGAAGAGGTGGTGGCACATTGGAAGAATATGTCCATGTGATACAAGAAAATGAACATGCAAAATCACCAATAGAGAAAGCTGAGAACGCCTTTTCATATTATCCAACGACACCAGTCACCTGAAGGATAGACACAAAAAGCTGGAGTAACTCAGCGGGCCAGGCAGCATCTCTGGAGAAAAGTAATAGGTGATGCTTCGGGTCGAGACGCTTCTTCAGACCGAGTCAGGGGAAAGGAAATCGAGAGATATAGATGGTGATATAGAGAGATATACCTGTAGAACAAATGAATGGTATGCAAAAAGGTAATGATGATCAAGAACCCGTCTATATCTCTTGTTTCCTTTTCTCCTGACTTTCAGTCTGAAGAAGGGTCTTGACTCAAAACATCACCTATACCCGCTGAGTTACTCCAGCTTTTTGTGTTTAAGAAGGAACTGCAGATCTGTAAAATCGAAGGTAGACATAAGTGCTGGAGAAACTCAGCGGGTGCGAAACTCAGCGGGCCGAAACGTTGCCTATTTCCTTCGCTCCATAGATGCTGCCGCACCCGCTGAGTTTCTCCGGCACTTTTATCTACCCCAGCTTTTTGTGTCTAGCTTCCGTTTAAACCAGCACCTGCAGTTTCTTCCTACACATTTTGCCAGCTACCTGAAAGAGATCACTTGAGATCATCACCTCTTCTAGCTTCTGCAAAGAAGATCCCAATATCTAGTCCTTGCCTTTGCTTCATTAACTGCTCCTCCTACACTTTAGTGCCCACACTTTATATAGAGTGGTGCTTTCCATTCCTACAAAACCTCAGCTAATTCCTGCCAAGGCTGAAAACCATTAAAAAAAATCATGGATCCCAGGGGAATATGTGACTCAGAAGCAAGCCCATTCAGCCCATCCTATCTATACTATCTGAAATAGAGCCATCTAATCTAATCCCACTTCCCAGTACTCCGTCGACAGCGATACAGGTCACAGTTCCTCAAGTACACAATGAGTATTTGTAAAATTAGGCATCAACTTGGAAAGACGCTCTTTGGTCTGCCCAAAGCTTGTTGGCCTTCCAGCAGAGCGAGATATCTGTCAGGGAATGTCCCAACTGGCCCGTTCAAGACTGCAGAAGCACATTTTGAGGGAATCGCTGAAGCTTGGTGCAGCCAATGCTAAGGCTCTGTGGGGGAGGACCACAGTCTAGGGTCCTTCCGCTGCTGGACATTGAGGAGCAGAGACACCCCTCAAATAAGGTAAAGGATATCACACCAGGGGCCACAAGGGTACCAAGGGTGTTTTGCTTAAAGATATTTGTGAACAATACTGACGTTCAACCTTACTTTAGAGATACAGTGCGGAAACAGGCCCGTCGGCCCAAGTCCGTGCCGACCAGCGATCGCCACATACACTACTTCTACCCTACACACTAGGGACAATTTACAGAAGCCAATTAACCTACAAAACTGTACGTCCGTGGAATGTGGGAGGAAACTATAGCACCCGGAGAAAACCCACGTTGTCACAGGGAAAACATACATATTCCTTACAGACAGCGCCTGGAGTCAGGATCGAACCTGGTTCTCCGTCCCTGTAAGGCAGCAACTCTACCACTGTGCCACTGTGCTGCCCTGTGTATGACTGAGTCTGACACTAATTAATGTATAGACACTGAGAATGTTTGAAGAGTTTTTGCACCGTTTTTGTTTTGTATATTTTTTAAAATCTAAATAAAGTTTATTTTTGGAAATAAAACAAATTGTTAATTTAGGCATGGGTTTCAGACTCTACTGATTTTTCAGGCAGTGAGCTCCAGACCCTAAACATTGTCTAGATGATAAAATATTTCCTTGTCTCCCCTCTGATCTTATACCGATTAATTTAAACCAAATGCCACTTCGTTTTTAAACCTTCTGCTAAGTCCTTCACCTAGCCCTCCCTCCCACACCACACCCAGTCCACCACTCCATAGTAAACTGCCCCAATCTATCCAATCTTTCCCAGTGCTAACATTTTCCAGTTGTCAACATCTGTCAACAGGTTTCTCCATACTTTCCCCATACTTCAGTTGTAGAGTCACAGTCATCGAGTCAAACAGCATGGAAACAGGCCCTTCACCCCAACTTGCCCAAACTGACCAACATGTCCCATCTACACTAGACCCACCTACCTGTGTTTGGCCCATATCCCTCTAAACCTACCCTATCCATGGAGCTGTCTAAATGTTTAATAAACGTTGCGATGGTCCCTACCTCAACTACCTCCTTCGGCAGCTTGTTCCATACACCCACCACCATTTGTGTAAAAAAGTTACCTCCCAGGTTCCCATTAAATCTTTCCCCACCCTCACCTTAAACCTATGTCACCTGGGACATTTGTTGTTTGGTCATTGGACATCAACCTCATTCATCTCAAAAGCTGAGAGTCAAGAGACAGTGTTAAGTGTCATATGTACCAAGATTGGAACAAAATTCTTCCTCATCATTGTTATCTCATGCTTCTCCAATGCTACATACATCATCTCTTCACAAAGCAACTTTGTGGATTGCAATTGAGATGGGTTGTGAATAAAGTTAATGCTTCGGAGGGAGTTCCTTTATTTTGACAGTGAAAGTCTTTTGTTTAGTTTAGTTTAGTTTAGAGATACAGCGTGGAAACAGGCCCTTCGGCCCTCCGAGTCCGGGCCGACCAGCAATCATCCGTATACTAGCACTATCCTACACACACTAGGGACAATTTACAATTTTATCAAACCAATTAACCTACAAACCAGTATGTGTTTGGAGTGTGGGTGGAAACCACAGCTCCCGGAGAAAACCCACGCAGTCGGAGGGAGAACATGCTGCATTGAAATTAAAGTTGGGACCTGGTGATGGAACATAGAACAGTACAGCGCAGGAACAGGTCCTTCAGCTCAAAATGTCCATGCCGAACATGATGCCAAGTTAAACTAATCTCATCTGCTTGCACATAATCCATATGCCTCCATTCCCTATATATCCATGTGTCTATCTAAAGCCTCATAAATGCCTTGATTGTAGCTGCCTCCACCACCATCCCTGGCAGTGCGTTCCAGGCACCCACCACAGTCAGTGTAAATAACTTGCCTTGCACATCTCCTTTAAACCTTGCCCCTTCCACCTTAAAGCTATGCCCTCTGAGTCTTTGACATTTTTATCCTGGAGAAAAACTGACTGTCTACCCTATCTACACCTCTCATAATTATATATACATCTATATACTTCAGTAGGGTCTGATGTCATAAGATCTGACATGTTTGCAACAGAAAGACTTGGGAGGATAATCTTGTCATCTATCTGTATGGGGATAAAGAATTGTTCCTTCCATTCCCAGCTGCTCCAAGGTATAAGTAATTTGTGGAATTTAAAGTGCAAATTTTTGATTGATCAAGTTAAAATTGCCACCCCGTTTAAAGCTAAGTTGTGTGTTTTGTAATGTTACGTAGCTGAAGGATACAGCAGCCTATTCTCTCCTCCCATTGTATTCACACAATTCAACATAAAGCCGATGTCACGTGTAATTTATCTAACGATTTTATTGTTACACTGTCATTGAGCCCTTCAATACACTTGAACTGATTATTAACATATCAGCAGATTTTAAGCATTTGTGTTGAAGCAGTTTGCATAATCTAATAGCACTGATGTTTCCACTGAGTTCCCTCAGATAAGGGAATTAACGTATAGTTGGAATAATTCTGGGGAATGCAATTTCTCTTGAATTCTAACTGGATTTATTACTGTTGTTCTTACATGATGTCCTTGGGTCAGGTACAATTGGAAATGTTTCTATATTTAGTCCATTAGACATTTGATTTGTTTTTCTTTTCTCCAACCAACTGCATGCAGCCTTTAATCATTGCCCGGATGAGTAATTTAGTCGGGATTAAACCGGAGATCATCGCTGGCCTGTGCGACTTGTTTTCTCACTGAATGAAACGCACCAGGTTTCTGAGGAAGTCCTAATGAACGTTTCCATGACAACACTCACACCTTCCTGTTTGTTCAGCTAACACTTTTAAAAATGTGTAACACATTACAATGTGCTGAGTTCACCTCTGACGCCCAGATTAATGACGCATGTAATTTTTACAAATATTAAACTATCAATATTGTCCCAGTCATTTAAAAATTAATATCAATGAAATTTAAAATATTATAAATATGAAGATAGATATAAAAAGCTGGAGTTACTCAGTGGGACAGGCAGCATCTCTGGTGAGAAGAAATGGGTGACGTTTCGGGTGGAGACCCTTCTTCAGACTGGTTAGGGATAAGGGAAACGAGAGATATAGACGGAAACCCATGTAAGGCAAGACGACAATCAACGATTTTTCAAGTTTTGGAGAGGACAGCAATTTAATTCAAATTCACAGGCTAAGGTGAAAGGAGTCTCTATTTATATTGACTCCTCAATTCCATTTGTTCATTATGAAAATTTCTGATCCATATGGTAGATTTTTGGTGATTACTGGTGTTCTTCATAACCAAAAAGTTGCTATGGTGAATGTTTAAGCACCTAATATCAATCACCCTGAGTTTTTTAAACAGTTAATCGCATCCTTTCCTAATTTAAATGAACATTTTTTAATAATGGAAGGAGATTTTAACCTCGATGGACAGATCTGCGTCTGATCATGTGCTTCCAAATAAATCAGCTAGTTTTATATACTCTTTTTTACTTGACTCTGGAATGTTAGAAGTCTGGGGATTCTTACACCCAAATGACAAAGAATTTTCTTTTTTCTCTCATGTATATCATAGATACTCTAGGATTGACTACTTTATAATAGACTCTCGGCTAGTTTCATCGGTCACTGCATGTGAGTATGATGCAATTGCTATTTCTGATCAAAGAGTAGCCGGAAGCCAGAGGATTGGGAAACTTTCATAGGACAACAGAAGGACAACAGAAGGAAACAAAACGGGCAATACGGGCTGAAAAGATGAAGTACAAGGGGAAGCTGGCCAGGAATATAAAGAAGGACAGTAAAAGCTTCTTTAGATATGTTAAGGGAAAAAGAGTAGCAAAGTCAAATGTGGGTCACTTGAAGGCAGACACGGGTGAAATTATTATGGGCAACAAGGAAATGGCAGAAGAGTTGAATAGGTACTTCGGATCTGTCTTCACTAAGGAAGACACAAACAATCTCCCTGATGTACTGGAGGACAGAGGATCTAAGGGGGTAGAGGAACTGAAAGAAATTTTCATTAGGTGAGAGATAGTATTGGGTAGGCTAATGGGACTGAAGGATGATAAATCCCCTGGGCCTGACGGTCTGCATCCCAGGGTCCTCAGGGAGGTGGCTCTAGAAATAGTGGACGCATTGGTAATCATTTTCCAATGTTCAATAGATTCAGGATCAGTTCCTGTGGATTGGAGGATAGCTAATGTTATCCCACTTTTCAAGAAAGGAGCGAGAGAGAAAATGGGGAATTACAGACCAGTTAGCCTGACTTCGGTGGTGGGAAAGATGCTGGAGTCAATTATTAAAGAGGTAATAATGGGGCATTTGGATAGCAGTAAAAGGATTAGTCCAAGTCAACATGGATATATGAAAGGGAAATCATGCTTGACTAATCTTCTGGAATTTATTGAGGGTGTGACAAGTAAATGGATGAAGGGGTGCCAGTGGATATAGTGTATCTAGACTTTCAGAAAGCATTTGATAAGGTCCCGCACGGGAGACTGGTGACTAAAATTAGAGCACATGGTATTGGGGGTAGGGTGTTGACATGGATAGAAAATTGGTTGGCAGACCAGAAGCAAAGAGTAGGAGTGAACGGGTCCTTTTCAGAATGGCAGGCAGTGGCGAGTGGAGTGCCACAAGGCTCGGTGTTGGGGCCGCAACTGTTTACCATATATATTAATGATTTGGAAGAGGGAATTAGGAGCAACACTAGCAAGTTTGCGGATGACACAAACCTGGGTGGCAGTGTGAGCTGTGAAGAGGATGTTAGGAGGTTGCAGGATGACCTGGACAGGTTGAGTGAGTGGGCAGAGGCGTGGCAGGTGCAGTATAATATAGATAAATGTGAGGTTATCTACTTTGGCGGCAAAAACAAGGGGGTAGATTATTATCTCATTGGGGTTAGGTTAGGTAAGGGGGAGGTGCAGCGAAACCTGGGCGTCCTTGTACACCGGTCACTGAAAGTTGGCTTACAGGTACAGCAGGCAGTGAAGAAAGCTAATGGAATGTTGGCCTTCATAACAAGAGGATTTCAGTATAGGAGTAAAGAGGTTCTTCTGCAGTTGTATAGGGCTCTGGTGAGACCACATCTGGAGTATTGTGTACAGTTTTGGTCTCCTAATTTGAGGAAGGACATCCTTGTGATTGAGGCAGTGCAGCATAGGTTCACGAGATTGATCCCTGAGATGGCGGGACTGTCAAATGAGGAAAGATTGAAAAGACTAGGCTTGTATTCACTGGAGTTTAGAAGGATGAGGGGGATCTTATAGAAACATATAAAATTATAAAAGGACTGGACAAGCTAGATTCAGGAAAAATGTTCCCAATGTTGGGAGAGTCCAGAACCAGGGGCCACAATCTTAGAATAAAGGGGAGGTCATTTAAGACTCAGGTGAGATAAAACGTTTTCACCCAGAGAGTTGTGAATTTATGGAATTCCCTGCCACAGAGGGCAGTGGAGTCCAAGTCACTGGATGGATTTAAGAGAGAGTTAGATAGAGCTCTAGGGGCTAGTGGAGTCAAGGGATATGGGGAGAAGGCAGGCACGGGTAATTGATAGGGGACGATCAGCCATGATCACAATGAATGGCGGTGCTGGCTCGAAGGGCCGAATGGCCTCCTCCTGCACCTATTTTCTATGTTTCTATGTTTCTAATTTTCTTTTTTCTCTCATGTATATGATAGATACTCTAGGATTGACTACTTTATAATAGATTCTCGGCTAGTTTCATCGGTCACTGCATGTGAGTATGATGCAATTGCTATTTCTGATCATGCACCAATGAAACTATCAATCAAACTACCCGATTCCAAGTTTAGCGCTAAACAATGGCGATTTAATGCTACTTTGCTTCAAGATCTAAATTTTGTTAATTTTATTAAAGATCAGATTGCTTTTTTCTTCTTAACAAATTCTACTGAAGAAATATCCCATGGTGCAGTCGGGGATGCTTTTAAGGCATATATTTGTGGACAAATTATTTCATACTCTGCGGGACTAAAAAACACCCTCAAAATGAAATACGTATATTGGCTGATGAGATTAAAGAAATTGATAAAAAATATTCAAAAGCTCCTAGTTTAGAGCTTTATAAGAATAGAGTTGAACTTCAATTGAGACATGATTTGTTATTAGTATCACCGATTGAGAATCAGCTACTTAAAACCAAAAGTAAATTTTATATACATGGCGAAATATCTGGTAAATTACTCGCTAATCAGTTGAAAACGGTGTCGGCCAAACGTCAGATTAATAAAGTGAGTAAACGAGATGGTACACTGACTGTAGACCATGATGAAATTAATAAATCCTTTCAGGAATTCTATACCTCCCTATACCAATCAGAATTTCCTACTGATTCCAATATAATGCATGAGTTCTTAAAGAAACTGAACTTGCCAAATTTACCACATTATGAGTCTGTTATTAGATGAACCCATCACGGAGGAAGAAATACAGAAAGCAATCCTTTTGATGAATTCTGGTAAAGCTCCTGGTTTAGATGGGTTCACATTGGAATTTTTAAAGCATTTCTCAAGTTTACTGTCTCCCTGGCTATGCAAGGTTTTTAACGAAGCCTTTTTAATGAATAGATTACCACAATCTTTTTATGAAGCATCTATTTCTTTAATTCTTTTAAAAAAGACAAAGATCCTATAGAAGTGACATCATATAGACCTATATCACTGTTAAATGTAGATTACAAAATTCTTTCCAAAATATTAGCTATGAGATTGGAAAATATTTTACCGCAAATTATTTCTGAAAATCAGACAGGTTTTATTAAAAATCGTTACTCATACTTTAATGTTAGGAGATTAATGAATATTGTATATACAGCGTCAAATAAAACTTCAGAATGTGTCATTTCACTTGATGCTGAGAAGGCGTTTGATAGAGTAGAATGGGAATAATTATTCAATACACTTGAAAAATTTAAGATTGGTCCAAAATGTATTTCTTGGATCAAGCTGATATATCATATACCTCAGGCTTCTGTACTTACCAATAATCAGAGATCCCCTTTTTTCAGGCTCTTTCGAGGTACTAGACAGGGCTGTCCTTTAAGTCCTTTACTGTTTGATATCGCTTTGGAACCTCTGGCCACCGCTATTAGGGAATCCCCTAATATTTCTGGTATTGTCCGTGGGAATAAAACACATAAGCTATCTCTTTGTGCAGATGATCTGTTATTATTCATTTCTAACCCTGATAAATCTATTCCGGCAATAGTAGCTTTACTTAATCAATTTAGTAGTTTTTCTGGTTATATACTAAATCTTAGTAAGAGTGAGCTCTTTCCATTAAACAATCTAGTTTAGAATTATGGACAGTTTCCATTTAGATTGACTACCGAATGTTTTACTTATTTAGGCATTAAGATTACCAAGAAACACAAGGATTTATTTAAAGTCAATTTTACGCCTTTAATTTACCACATTAAACAACAGTTCACTAAATGGTCACCAATGTCCTTTTCTCTAATAGGCCAAATCAATGCTATTAAAATGTTTATCTTACCTAAATTTTTATATTTATTTCAGACGACAGCAATTTTTATTTCTATATCTTTCTTTGATATTATTGACTCCAAAATTTCCTTATATATATGGCAGAATAAAAATTCCAGACTAAGTAAAAAATACTTACAGAAATCAAAAAAAGATGGTGGTTTGACACTGCCGAACCTTAGATTTTATTATTGGGCAGTTAATGCTCGCTATTTAACGTTTTGGACAAAAGATTTAGAAGATACCCAATGTCTAGGATGGATAAATCTTGAACGTGATTCTATGCAAGGGCTATCATTGGCTTCTATTCTAGGGGCCTCGTTACCTTTTACAATTACGAGATTGAATAAATATACGACTAACCCAATATTAATACATACACTTCGAATATGGTTTCAATTTCGTAAGTTTTTTGGATTGAATTATTACATTTTATTGAGTCCTATCATATCTAATTTTTTCTTCCAACCTTCTAGCACTGATCAAGCCTTTCTGTTATGGAAGAGGAAGGGATTAGTAGCTCTTCGTGATTTGTTTTTGGGTGTTTTTTAATGTCTTTTGAACAACTCTCCAATAAATTTAATCGACCTAACTCGCATTTTTTTTAGATATTTACAAATTAGACATTTTTTTAGGGCTACTCTACCCTTTTTTCCGTTACCACATCAAACCGATATCTTGGAATTTTTTTTATATTTGAACCCTTATAAAAGGGTTTAATAATGACTATTTATGAGTTGATTTTGAAATTTAAAAACATTTGATAAAATTAAGAATGACTGGAAAGAGAACTTCAAATTTCTTTATCTATAGAGAAATGGGAGAGGATTCTTCAATTAGTTAATACTTCTTCAATGTGTGCAAGACACGCTCTGATACAATTCAAGGTGGTTCACAGAGTTCATATGTCAAAAGATAAGTTAGCTCATTTTTATCGTCAAATAAATCCTACCTGTGACAGATGTAATTCTGAAGTGGCCTCATTGACTCATATGTTTTGGTCCTGCCCACTTTTGGAAAAATATTGAAAATAAATGTTTCATACTATCTCTGTAGTTTTAGGTATTGATTTACCACCTCACCCTATTACTGCAATTTTTGAGCTACCAATGTTAAATTTTATCCATCTATCCCGTTCTGCCCATCGGGTGATTGCTTTTACCACATTAATTGCCAGAAGATCTATTTTATTTAAATGGAAATATTCCAATCCTCCGACCACTTGGTACTCTGAAACGATATCATGTTTAAATTTAGAAAAAATGAGGAGTCACATTGTTTAACCCTTGGTTAAATTTGATAGGACTTGGGGAAGATTTATTCAACATTTTCATACGACATAAACTGTCCCCTCTCCAACTGTTATAATAATTTTTTTTACTGGTATACGGTGGAACGGACTTGACGACAAACAAGGACTTAAATTGTTGAAACTCTTTACAGCCCAGATTCTGTTTTGTTTTTTTTTCCCCCTTTTTTTCTTTTTCTTCTTTAGTTTCGGGGTTTTTGTTGTTGTTTTTTTTTCTCTTTTTTCCTCTTTTTTTAATTTTTTTTATCTTTTTGTTTTTATACATATAAGTTCTCTTTTAAATACCTAACTATATTTACATAGGGACCGGGAGGTCTATATACCTGCCATTAATGTAACCCTGATCCCAATATATCAATATCACTGTTATATTTATCATAACTTTTTTGTTCCTTTGTTTTTGCTTTTGAAAAAAACTAATAAAAAGATTATAAAAAAGAAAAGAAAAGAAAAGACGGTGATGTGGAGAGATAAAGAACAATGAATGAAAGATATGCAAAAAACGATGATAAAGGAAACAGGCCATTGTAAGCTGTTTGTAGGGTGAAAATGAGAAGCTAGTGCTACTTGGGTGGGGGAGGGATAGAGAGAGAGGGAATGCCGGGGCTACCTGAAGTGAGAGAAATGAATATTCATACAATAATAAGCTGCCCAATATGAGATGCTGTTCCTCCAATTTGTGTTTAGCCTCACTCTGACAATGGAAGAGACCGAGGACAGAAAGGTCTGTGTAGGAATGGGAAGGAGAATTAAAGTGTTCGGCTACCAGGCGATCAGGTAGGTTCACACGGGCTGAGCGAAGATGTTCTGCAAAACGATCGCCCAGTCTGCGTTAGGTCTCGCCGATGTCCACATCTTGGACAACGGATACAGTAGATGAGGTTGCAGAAGGTGCAAGATAACCTCTGCCTAATCTGTTAAGGACTGTCGGGGTCCCAGGACAGAGTTGAGGGAAGAGGTATAGCAACAGGTATTGTATCTTCTGCAGTTGCAGGGCAAGGTACCTGGGGAGGGGGTGGTTTGGGTGGAAAGGGATGAGTTAACCAGGGAGTCGCAGAGGGAATGGTCTCTGCAGAAGGCGGAAAGGGGTGGAGATGGAAAAATGTGGCTAGTGGTGGGATCCCGTTGGAGCTGGTGGAAATTGTGGAGAATTACGTGTTGTATGCGATGGCTGATGGGGTGGAAGGTAAGGACTAGGGGGACTCTGTTACGACTAGGGGGAGAGGGAGCAAGGATGGAGCTGCGGGGTACCATGGAGTCACGAGTGAGGGCCTCATCTATGATGGGAGAGGGGAACCCCCGTTCCCGAATGAATGAGGACAACTCGGATGTCCTGGTATGGAATACCTCATCTTGGGCACAGATGCGGCATAGACGGAGGAATGGGAGTAGGGGATAGAGTCTTTGTAGGAAGCAGGGCAGGAAGAAGTATAGTTGAGATAGTTGTGGGAATCAGTGGGTTTGTAATGAACGTCAGTCACTAGTCTATTTCTTGTGATAGAGACTGTGGGATCAAGAAAGGGGAGGAAGGTGTCGGAGATGGTCCAAGTAAATTTGAGTGCAGGATGAAAATCGGTGGAGAAGTTGATGAAGTGCATGATTTCTGCATGGGTGTAGGAGGTAGCACCGATGCGGTCATCAATGTAACGGAGATAGAGTTCGGGGATAGGGCCAGTGTACGCCTGGACCAGGGATTGTTCAACATACCCTACAAAGAGGCAGGCATAGCTGGGGCCCATGCGGGTGCCCATAGCTATGCCTTGCACTTGAAGGAAGTGGGAGGAGTCAAAGGAGAAGTTGTTGAGTGTGAGGCGGAGTAGAGTGTTAGTAGAGGGAAATTGGATGGTTCTGCGGTTGAGGAAGAAACAGAGGGCTTTAAGGCCTTCGTGGTGGGGGATGGAGGTGTAGAGTGACTGAACGTCCATAGTAAAGATGAGGGACTGGGGGCTCAGAAAGCGGAAGTCATTAAAGAGACGGAGGGCATGTGAGCTATCTTGGACATAGGTCGGCAGAGATTAGACCAGGGGGGATAGGATGGAGTCGAGGTACGTGGAAATCATTTCCGTGGGACAGGAGCAGGCAGAAATAATGGGTCTGTCAGGGCAGTTGTTTTTGTGAATTTTGGGGAGAAGGTATAAACGGGTTGTGCGGGACTGGGAAACGATAAGGTTGGAGGCTGTTGAAGGCAGACAGCCAGGTGATGAAATCAGTAATGGTGTTTGAGGCCGAGGCGAGATCTGGTAAGGGGACGGTGGGTGTTCAGAGAGGAGGGGGGGCGTGAGGACTATTGTATGGGTGGAGTATGGGTGGAGTATGGTCGGGATAACCTGGTTAAAAGATGGGGAGGGGAAGACCCATCACTACTGAGATTCCCTATAGGAGGGGGGGGGGTGGAGCAGTAGGACCCAGCAGAGTCAGGCCACGTGCTGTTGGAACCTGCATTGTGGAGGTTGTGGGTCTGGTGCTGAGCCTGGAACTCAGGTGAGGTGACAGCTCCGGCCCGCTGGTGGGCGGTGGAGAGGTGAGGGTCGGCGGAGTCGCTGGTGGAGACCCGTGGGGGGCATGAGTAGAGATACGGGTCAGTGGCAGCAGCATCGGTGGCCCCGGGGAGACAGTGAAGATATAAATACGGTTGTTAATGGACTATTGTTGCTGGGGAATGCTGGAGTAACTCAGCGGGGCAGGCAGCATTTTTAGAGAGAAGGAGTGGGTGACGTTCAGGGTCGAGACCTACAACGTACAAATTCTGTGGCAATAAATTCCACAGATTCATCACCTCTGGCTAAAGAAATTCCTCCGCATCTCCATTCTAACGGTACGTCCTTTAATTCTGAGGCTGCGCTCTCTGGTCATAGACTCTCCCACTACTGGAACCATCTTCTCCACATCCACTTAATCTAGGCCTTTCATTATTCGTTGGGTTCCTTGATGCACGATACACACACATCCTCTAACTGCTTTGTCTCCAAGGTATTGATGTGGCAGGTCCAGATTTCTGGTCGATGAAGACGTGCAGGTTTGTAGATTAATTGGCTTTTGTAAAATTGTCCCTAGTGTGCAGGATGCAAATCAGGGATAACGTAGAACTAGTGTAAGTGTGATCAATGATCGGTGTGGACTCGGTGGGCTGAATGGCTTGTCTCCACACTGTACACCCAGAGAACAGTGCTGAACTACTATCTACCTCTTTGGTGACCCTCGGACTATCCTTGCTCGGACTTTGCTGGCTTTACCTTGCACTAAACGTTATTCCCTTATCACTATAAATGGCTCAATTATAATCATATATCGTTTTTCTGCTGACTGGATAGCACACCACAAAAGCTTTTCACTGTAGAAACATAGAAAATAGGTGCAGGAGGAGGCCATTCGGCTCTTCGAGTCAGCATCGCCATTCATTGTGATCATGGCTGATCGTCCCCAATCAATATCCCGTGCCTGCCTTCTCCCCATATTCCTTGATTCCACTAGCCCCTAGAGCTCTATCTAACTCTCTCTTAAATCCATCCAGTGATTTGACCTCCACTGCCCTCTGTGGCAGGAAATTCCACAAATTCACAACTCTCTGGGTGAAAAAGTTTTTTCTCAACTCAGTCTTAAATGGCCTCCCCTTTATTCTAAGACTGTGACCCCTGGTTCTGGACTCGCCCAACATTGGGAAAATTTTTCCTGCATCTAGCTTGTCCAGTCCTTTTATAATTTTATATGTTTCTATAAGATGCCCCCTCATCCTTCTAAACTCCAGTGAATACAAGCCTAGTCTTTTCAATCTTTCCTCATATGACAGTCCCGCCATCCCAGGGATCAATCTCGTGAACCTACGCTGCACTGCCTCAATCACAAGGATGTCCTTCCTCAAATTAGGAGACCAAAACTGTACGCAATACTCCAGATGTGGTCTTACCAGAGCCCTATACAACTGCAGAAGAACCTCTCTACTCCTATACTGAAATCCTCTTGTTATGAAGGCCAACATTCCATTAGCTTTCTTCACTGCTTGCTGTACCTGCACTCCAACTTTCAGTGTACAAGGAGACCTAGGTCTCGCTGCATCTCCCCCTTACCTAACCTAACCCCATTGAGATAATAATCTGCCCCCTTGTTTTTGCCACCAAAGTGGATAACCTCACATTTAGCTATATTATACTGCATCTGCCACGCATTTGCCCACTCACTCAACCTGTCCAGGTCACCCTGCAACCTCCTAACATCCTCTTCACAGTTCACGCTGCCACCCAGCTTTGTGTCATCCGCAAACTTGCTAGTGTTGCTTCTAATTCCCTCTTCCAAATCATTAATATATATGGTAAACAGTTGCGGCCCCAACACCGAGCCTTGCGGCACTCCACTCGCCACTGCCTGCCATTCTGCCATTCCGTTCACTCCTACTCTTTGCTTCCTGTCTGCCAACCAATTTTCTATCCACGTCAACACCCTACCCCCAATACCATGTGCTCTAATTTTACTCACCAGTCTCCCGTGCAGGACGTTATCAAAGACTTTCTGAAAGTCTCTGCTTCCATCTTAAACTTACTCCAGTGTACGTACGTGCTGGGGCAGAGACCGAGCTGTTTGAGTGCAGAATCTAATCTAGGAAAATGCACTCATCATGGGGAAAATCTTACTGTTATTGCTCCCCACTGAGTAGGGTGATAATAATAATAATAATAATAATAATAATAATAATAATAATAATAATAATATCTTTTATTGTCATTGCACATAAGTGCAACGAGATTTGGGTATGCAGCTTCCATCCGATGTCATAACTTAAATAACTAATAACATTTAAATTTAGATACCCAGAGAACATGGTTTGTATAAAGAACATTAAAACAGTAAAACAGTCAAGGAGGGTATGGTAGTAAAGTAGTTTAGTGCAGTTTAGTTTAATTTAGTTTAATTTAGTTTGGTTAATTTTTGTCACATACACAGAGGTGCAGTGAAAAGCTTTTTGTTGCATGCTATCCAGTCTGTGAAAAGACTAAGTAAGGCTTCAAAATCAGGCCGTCCACAGTGCACAGATGCAGGATAAAGGGTGTAACATTCAGTGCAAGATAATGTCCAATAAAGTCCGATTAAAGATAGTTTGAAGGTCTCCTATGAGGTCGATGGGAGTTGAGGACCATTCTCTAGCTGGTGAGAGGATGGTTCAGTCGCCTGATAACACCTGGAAATAAACTGTCCTTGAATGTGAAGGTATGTGTTTCCAAACTTCTGTTCCTCTTGCCTGATGGGAGAGGGGAGCAGAGCAACTGACTGGAGTGAAACTCGTCCTTGATTATGCTGGCGGCCTTGCCGAGGCAGTGTAAAGAATAGAAGGAGTCAGTGGAAGAGAGGTTAGTTTGTGTGCTGGCCTGGGTGGAGTCCACAGCTCTCTGCAATTTCTTGTGGTCTTGGATGGAGCTGTTCCCAAACCATGCTGTGATGCGTGTCGATAAAATGCTTTCTATGGGGCATTTGTAGAAGAGTAAGTTACTGGAATAATATCCAGAGGCCTGCATTACTGATTTGCAGTCATGAGTTCAGAGCCCTCTAAACCAGCTGGGGCATTTAATTTTACATATATAAGTTCATAAGTGATAGGAGTAGAATCCGGCCATTCGGCCCATCAAGTATACTCTGCAATTCAATCATGGCTGATCTATCTCTCCCTCTTAACCCCATTTTCCTGCCTTCTCCCCATAACCTCTGACACCAGTACTAGTCAGTACCCGTATCACCCGTATAACAGACTGTATCAACACTGGTTGGTAGTTGTAAAGGTCCATTGGGCTCAGTAATACCCGTCAGGCACGGAAATGTGTTGTTCTTCTGTTATCTTTTCTATATTTAACGCCACCCCGACCAATGTGATCTAATCCTGGTCTTAACTGAAGAGGGTAACTTGGGATGAATAAAAATCACTGACACTCACAACCTGTGAATTAATAATCAAAAACATATCAATCCTCTTTTTCTTCAATGTGTAATTTTAAACCTCTATTCATTCTGCTGTTTATAATCAAATTCCAATTTTTCCTTATTGAATATCATCTTTGAAGATCAATAGACAATAGACAATAGGTGCAGGAGTAGGCCATTCGGACCTTCGAGCCAGCATCGCCATTCAATGTGATCATGGCTGATCATCCACAATCAGTACCCCATTCCTGCCTTCTCTCCATATCCCTTAACTCCGCTATCCCTAAGAGCTATCGCATTAATGAATGTGGCGCAGCGGCCATGCATCGCCAGAGACCCGGGTTCAATCCTGACTACAAGTGCTGTCAGTGCGGAGTTTGTACGTTCACCCTGTGACCACGTGGGTTTTCTCCGGGTGCTCCGGTTTCCTCCCACATTCCAAAGGTGCGCAGGTTTGTAGATTAATTGGCTTATGTAAATTGCCCTGAGTGTGTAGGATGCGAAAGTGAGATAACATAGTGAGATAGTGAAAGGGTGATCGATGGTCGGCATGGACTTGGTGGGCCGAAGGGCCTGTTTCCATGATGTATCTTTCAACCAAGATAAAAGTTAAAATCTGCTCCATCTGTTCACTACAGGAAAGACACAAAAAGCTGGAGTAATTCAGCAGATCAGGTAGTATCCCTGGAGGATGTGGATAGGTGACTTTTTGGGCCAAGTCCTTTCTTCAGACTTCTTTACGACAGGGGCTTGGTGTAGTAGTAGGTTAAGATATTTGCAGCAGCCCCAATGAAGATGTAAGGCCCTACAGGGAACTGAGTATTCCCACTGAGCTGTGCACACACAGTGGTCTAATTATAAAATACAATTATAGGGACAGCAAACACTGGGGTCAATTTCTGACTGTAACACTGCACAGAGCCTTGCCTGCTGGGACTGCAAATCAAATATTTCCCCATGTGCTGTCCACAATCCTCCAAACACACAGAGATGAACCCAAATGCAGGCAGAATGTTTGAAAATTACTTCCACTATTTATCCTTAGCATTTCTTGATGCATAGAAAATGTGTAAAATGCATTGCAGTTAATTCTGACCGTTTGCGATGATGTAATATCCAATAGCAAATTTGCAGTCTATTTTATGTCATTCCAAAATAGAGCCAATGAAACTATTAGTTCACCATCCATGTTTTAATGATTTTTACACTCTGTAATTAACATCTGGGTAAAACGATTTTTCATCATTCCAGAATAGCTTATTTTGAGCTGCATTGCTGTGGAGATTCCCTGGTTGCCATGGTAACTTAGGGGGAATGATACACAGAAGATCATTGCTGGAAATCCGAGTAAAAGCTATTGGGAGAAACTGGATGGAAAGTCAACCCCACTTCTACCTAACTTCACCATAAATGGACATCAGAAGGATTGGCGCCTATGCTTTCTGAGTGGGTAGGGTAGTGGTACAGCAGTATGTTACCAAACAAACCCACCATACCAGCTATGGTGGTAATGATCTGGACTCATAGAGTCTTACAGCATGGAAGCAGGCCCTTTGGCCCATCTTGCCCACACCGACTAACATGTCCCATCTACACTAGTCCCATCTGCCTGTGTTTAGCCCATATTCATCAAAACCTGTCCTATTCATGATCCTGTCTAAATGTTTCTTAAACATTGTGATAGTCCCTGCCTCAACTACCTCTGGCCGCTCGTTCCATGCACTCACCACCCTTTGTGTGAAAAAGTTACACCTCAGGTAACTATTAAATCTTTTCCCCCTTAAACCTATGTCCTCTGATTCTCGATTCCCCAGCTCTGGGCAAGCGGCTCTGTGCGTTTACCCAATCTATTCCTCTCATGATTTTGTACACCTCTATAAGATCACCCCTCATGCTCCTGCACTCCAAATAATCGAGTCCCAGCCTGCTCAAACTCTCCCTATAGCTCAGGCCCTCGAGTCCTGACAACATCCTCGTAAATCTTCTCTGCACCTTGGAATTTGGAAAAAAAAACTAGTTTTAGCAACAATTTCTGTAAAACCCATTTGTATTGATGTCTTTTGGGGGAAGAAATCTGCCATCCTTACCTGGTCTGGTCCCTGTGCCTCTCTAGACTATCCTTCCCAAGTGGGTGACAAGAAATGCCATCGGAAATGGCCTGGCAAGTCATTCCGCTACAGGTGACAAACTGCCACCTTCCAAGGGCAGATATGGATAGACAATAAATGCTGGCCTTTATTAGATCTTGAAAAACGTTCATAAGATATCTAACAAACTGAGTGTATCATGCCTTACTCAGATAGAACCCATAAAATCACCTTAATGAAACATGACATTACATTTCACGACTTTGGGACATTTCAAGGTACTTTACACACCATTATGTACTTTTGAAATATCGTCACTGTTGGACAGCATAAGGAAATTTTAGTGTAGCAGGATCGCACAAGGGCCAATGATTTGCATGTGTGATGTTGAACTTATCAAAGATTAGAGCGCTCTAAGATCTTTGGTACTTATCCAGTCCTACAGCGATTATTTGGGTGCGAATTTCTAGGGCTGAATCACTCCACTCTGGAAATTGTTTGGCATTTCCGGTCACAAATCACACTTGTGTCAATAGAACATCATCCGCATCAGACGATAGAATAACGTAACTGCCCAAGTAACGCTCCTTCAGTGCATTGCCAAGGAAACCAGGTCACCTTAGAAACATAGAAAATAGGTGCAGGAGGAGGCCATTCGGCCCTTTGAGCCAGCACCGCCATGCATTGTGATCATGACTGATCGTCCCCAATCGATAACCCGTGCCTGCCTTCTCCCCATATCCCTTGATTCCACTAGCCCATAGAGCTCTATCTAACTTTAAATCCATCCAGTGATTTGGTCTCCACTGCCCTCTGTGGCAGGGAATTCCACAAATTCACAACTCTCTGGGTGAAAAAGTTTTTTCTCACCTCAGTCTTAAATGGCCTCCCCTTTATTCTAAGACTGTGGCCCCTGGTTCTGGACTCGCCCAACATTGGGAACATTTTTCCTGCATCTAGCTTGTCCAGTCCTTTTATCATTTTATAATATATATTATCAGAACAGACTTTAGACTTTAGAGATACAGCGCAGAAACAGGCCCTTTTGGCCCACCGAGTCCACGCCAACCAACGATCACCCCATACACTAGCACTATCCTACACACTGGGGACAATTTACAATCTTACTGAAGCCAATTAACCCACAAACCTGGATGTCTTTGGAGTGTGGGAGGAAACCGGGGCACCTGGATAAAACCCACAGGGAGAACGTACAAATTCCGTACAGACGTCACCCGTGGTCAGGATTGAACCCTGGTCTCTGGCGCTGTAAGGTAGCAAATCTACCACTGTGCCACTGTGATTGAACTCTAGAACTCCCTGAGCAGGTCTAAACACAGGACTGGGAATCACATTCAGAAGAGTTCCTTCATTTACCTCCTCTCCTTTAAAATTGGACTGCCTACCGACCCCTCTAACATCCACCCCGCCCTCTAGATTTCATTGATCTCTGCTACAATTATTCAAATGGCCTCCCCCCTCCCATCCAACTCTGTCTCCCCAACTCCTCGCCTGCCTCCTACTGAGGCTCCGATCTGACTCCTGACTCTTGAAGGCACTGGTGAAGACACATTTGGAACATTGTGAGCCATTTTGGGCCCCACACCTGAGGAGGGATGTGCTGGTGTTGGAGAATGTCCAGTGGAGATTAACGAGAATGATCCCAGGGACGATCGGATCAATGTATGAGGAGTGTTTGAAGGCTCAGGGCCTGTACTCACTGCCATTTAGAAGAATGGGGGGATCTCTTGAAACGTACTGGATCATGAAAGGCTTGGATAGAGTGGATGTGGAGAGTCTGGAATCAGAGGGTACAGCCTATGAATAAAAGGACATACCTTTAGAATGGAGCTAAGGAGGATTTTCTTTAGTCAGAGAGTGGTGAATTTGTGGAATTCATTGCCACAGCCACAGACACTGTGGAGTCCAAGACATTGAGTATTTTTAAAGTGGAGGTTGATAACATCTTCATTAGAAAGGTCATCCAAGATTACGGGGAGAAGGCAGGAGAAAGGGTTTGAGAGAGAAAAATAGATCAGCCATGATTGAATGGCGGAGTAGACATGATGGGTTGAATGGTCTAATTCAGCTCTTATTTAGAGTCATCGATTGCAGCAACAGGCCCTTCAGCCCAACTTTCCCATGGCGACCAACATGCCCCATCTACACTTGTGCCGCCTGCCTGCGTTTGGCCCATATCTCTCTAAAACCTACCCTATCCATGTACCTGTCTAAATGTTTCTCAAGTGTTGCAATAGTATCTGTCTCAACGACCTCCTCCGGCAGCTCGTTCCATACACCCACCCACCTTTGTGTTAAAGCATTACCCCTCAGGGTCCTATTAAATCTTTTCCCCCTCACCGTAAACCTATGTCTTCTGGTTCCTTGATTCCCCTACTCTGGGCAAAAGACTATGCATTTACCCAATCTATTCCTCTCATGATTTTGTACACATTTCTTATGGTCCTGTGATCTTGTGATCCTGATTGACTGATACCTTAATCATATTCCTAACCCCAGTTTGAAGAAGGGTCTTGACCGGAAACGCCACCAATTCATTCTCTCCAAAAATGTTGCTTGTCCAGCAGTTACTCCAGCATTTTGTGTCTTCGATACCTTAAACATATTCATAACCACGGCCTTGATAGTGTGGCATTCGAATGTAGAAAAGAAATGCTTCATTTCCTTTAAACTCCTCTCTCCAATATTTCAGTGCAGACATTAATCTGTTCATTTTAAAGGCATCATTGGCCCACTAAAATAGCAGAAGGAAAATCCCCAGACACATGCCAAATGTTGAAGGCCATGCATCGCATTGTGCTCTACCAGGACAAGTGCACTTTAGATCATCCATCAATTGTAATCACAAGCATCATCGGCTGCTCACTGTGTCCCCATCTCATTAGCACAGTCCACTCCCACATGCTCAAAACAATTTGTTCTGGGGGGGAGTGAAAGGATGTTTTCACTCTCCACCAGAGCAACAACTCGTGCCCGGGACATCAATGGATAATGGAGTCAACTACCAGTCGTGGATTCAACTTTTTCTCACGTGAAAGAAAAACAAACACCCAATGAATCCGGTCCGTATTCCTCCACCTTTATACAAGGGAATAATGGATAACCTGGGAGTATAGCTCATGTCTGTAATCTAAGCAAGGAATTCCGATGATTTATATGAAAGAATAATGGATACCTGAGATGAAAGTTCATGTCTGTAATCTAAAGGAAGGAGTTCCAATGATTTGTATGAAAGAATAATGGATAACCTGGGAGGAAAGTTCATGTCTGTAATCTAAAGCAAGGAATTGCGATGATTTATATACTGTAGATGTAAATGAAGAGAGCTGTGGCTGCAGTTTACTGAGGAGGCTCGCATTGTTTATCCGCAGATTGATGTTCAGGCTGTATTAGAATGGATGGGTTCAGAATCTCGCCTACTTATGGGCATTACATAGTGTGAGTATCTGATATACCATCTAATACATGGCATCAGATTGTCTCACAGATCACAGGAGCAGCGTGAACTGTTTTCAATTGTTGATGTTGAGATGAGACGACAGTCTGGAAATTACTCCCTGTCACGTTTAACTGTACGATACGTACTGGTGCCCTTTTGAGAGGGCATTGTATTTCTGGGCTCTCTGTGCGGATGGTTGATGTGACAAATTACCCAGCTCGGCCTCACGTCAAAGTGGACATCCTCATTCCTGTATAAATGCTCGCAATTTGATTTTGAGAGTAACTCATACGCTCTCCTCATTACTTTGCTCAATTATATGATTTGGATTAGATTGTATGAACAGGGGGATCTGTGACCGGGTGGAGAATGAGGCAGCACCTTGCATCTTCTGCAAGCTTTCAACCTCTTGCCGTCTTTCTCAGGTCTGCCGCTGTTGAAATGCCTGACACATGATGACATTCACACTGGATAATGAACCACTGTGACGCTGTCAATGCAGGTTTAGCAGGAAAGGAACGCAGTACCAAGTTACAGATAATTCTATAGCATTGCACCATACTTTGAATAGTTGGGGGTTGGGTGATATGTCGAAAAAGTAGCTACGTTTGCAAATTCTGGACTCTGAACTGATGTGTGCGGCCTTGTCAGTTTTGTGTATATAAAACACCAGTTCTAACTCAGAATGCAGAAAATGTGACCCACCTTTGCTCTCGACCTTGAGATCTTCCTGAAGGAGCTCGTTCTGCCGGTTGCCAAGTACAAATGCCAGGAAGGAGAGGATTAATGCATCCAGGATTCCGATAATGGCCAGGATGTACGCCCAGCGCACGGAACAGTTCCCCAGTATGTACTTCCCCGTTTTATCCCCGCACATGTGTCTCACGGCTTCTGAGTCCCATCCGTCGGGGAATACCATACATCCCAACACAAGGCAAACAGCTGGGGAGAGAATGGAGGGGGAGAGGGAAATATGAAAAAAAACAAGAAATCAGGGAAATACTGAAGAAATCAGCTCTTAACTAATTGCATGCGTCCGTATCAAAAGAGATTCTTGCAGCAGAAAACATTTTGTCCATTATTACCAAAATCAACTTTATGGGAGGATCACTGGCATTTGAACAGATATGTATTTCATGACAAGAATTTTTTTATATTAGGAAAGATCAGATAACACTTAAAGTCCCCACATTAGTTTAGTTTAGAGATACAGCATTGAAACAGGCCCTTCAGCCCACCAAAACCACAGAGAGAGGAGGAGATCTTCTTCAAAGTGCCTGACCCCTGAGCTACCCCATCTTTTTGTGTCTACCTTTGGTTTAAACCAGCATCTGCAGCTCCTTCCTACAGATTTTGTCTGCTCCGCTGGGAAATCTCAAGGTATGCCTACTTTGAAGAAATTTTCCTCCTCTCTCTTATGAGAGTTCTGCAACACCATCTCTCACTGCCTATGTCCCTTTTATATCTCGTTTCCCTTTCCCCTGACTCTCAGTCTGAAGTAGAGTCCCGACCCAAAACGTCACCCATTCTTTCTCTCCAGAGATGCTGCCTGTCCCGCCGAGTTACTCCAGCATTTTGTGTCTATTATCGAGTATAGAAGTTGGTGGGCCATGTTGCAGTTATATAAGACGTTGCTGAGGCCACATTTAGAGCATTGTGTTCAGTTCTAGGCAGCATGTTATAGGAAAGATGTTGTCAAGCTGGAAAGGATGCAGGGAAGATTTACAAGGATGTTTCCAGGGCTCAAGGGCCTGAGCTATAGGGAGTGGTTGAGCTAAGTCTCTATTCCTTGGAGCGCAGGAGAATGAGGGGCGATCTTATAGAATCGTGAAAGGAATAGATCGGGTAAATGCACAGCGTCTCATGCCCAGATTTGGGGAATCGAGAACCAATAGACATAGGTTTAAGGTGAGGGGGGAATGATTTAATAGGAACCTTAGGGGTAACATTTTTACACAAAGGGAGGTAGGTATATGGAACGAGCTGCCGGAGGAGGAGGCACTTGAAGCAAGTACTATCGTAACGTTCAAGAAACATTTAGACAGGTACACGGATAGGATAACTTTAGAGAGATATGGGCCAAATGCAGGCAGGTGGGAATAGTGTAGATGGGATATGTTGGTCGGTGTGGGCAAGTTGGGCCGATGGGCCTGTTTCCATGCTGTATGACTATGACTCAATGACTCTATGGCAGGCCTTTTGGGGCACAGGGAGGTGAGGGGAGGAGGTATGGGGTGGTGGGGGGGTTGGAGGAATTACACAAAATTAGAGAATTCAGTGTTCATACCATTGGCTTGTAAGTTACCCAAGTGGAACATGAACTCTATTAAGACAGTGTGCAGGATATAAACACCTTTCAGGCTATGTTGGTGATAGGAGACTTGTTAAGACATTCCTGCACCATGGTTCAACAATACAACCTGCACCTGGTGTGCCTACTTTAGCTGTCAGTTCCCAAGCAACAGAAGTAACACAGGCAAGCAGCACACAGCAGGCACAGCCAGCAGACAGCACAGATTATGTTGGGGAAACTCCTACCAACTCCAATCTGTTCTCACTAAAGCATGGAAATCCTCCATGCTGTCATTTTCTCAGATGTTGATTCACACGTTTTCGAAGATGCAAGCTGTCTGCCACAACTTCCTTTGGCACAGCCCGGGTATGCAAACACACTGCCAGTCTTAGTCCTGATTTCTCCCTGCTGTGTCCTGGCTTGCAGTTCCAGCAAAAAAAAAAAAAATTCCTTCTATCGGCTGGTGGCAATCTCTCCCCTGAGTCAGACGGTTGAGGGTTCAAATCCCACTCCAGAGACAAACGTCCAATATAGTTGTGAGGGAAAACTACACAGTCCGTTATATCCCTGTCGTTAGCACATCTTCCCCAGCCAACAATGGGCCATTATGGACTCCACCCTTCCTGAGGTCATTTGTTACCAGCTCGGTTTTATTCTGGCCTTCTCTATCTTTCAGTCTGAAGAAGGGTTCCAACCCGAAACGTCATCTATTCCTTTTCTCCAGAGATGCTGCCTGTCCCACTGAGTTACTCCAGCATTTTGTGTCTATCTTTGGTTTAAACCAGCATCTGCAGTTCCTTCTTGCACATTTCTCAAATAAATGTAAAGGATTCCCAAAGCATCGTTGTAAAGGGTAGGACCGTTATCCCTGATGTTTTAGTTCATAAGTTCATGTCATAGATTCATAGAATCATAGAGTAATACAGTGTGGAAACTGGCCCTTCGACCCAACTTGCCCACACCGGCCAACATGTCCCAGCTACATTAGTCCTTCCTGCCTGCATTTGGTCCAAATCCCTCCTATCCATCAAGTCATAGGGGCAGAATTAGGCCATTCGGCCCATTGGGTCTACTCCACCATTCAATCAGGGATGATCTATCTTTCCGTCTCAACCCCATTCTCCTGCATTCTTCCCATAACCCCAAACTCCCTTATCTGTGACAGATCAAGAATCTGTCAATCTCCTCTTTAAAAATAGCCAATGACGGCCTGCACAGCTGTCTGGTATAATGAATTCCACAGATTCATCACCCTCTGGCTAAATAAATTATTTGTTATCTCCTTTCTAAAGGTACATCCTTTTATTCAGATGCCTCGACTCTCCTACTAGTGGAAACATCCTCTCTGCATCCACTCTATTCAGGCCTTTCACTATTCGGTAAATTCAAATGAATTCCCCCTCATCCTTCTAAACTCCAGTGAGTACAGGCGCAGTGCCGTCAAATGCTCATCATACGTTAACCCAGTCCTGCCCAGGACCCTCTCCAATGCCAGCACATTGATCTTCAGATATGGGGCCCAAATCTGCTCACAATAGTCAATTGTTCTTCCTCAAGCATTCTGATTCAAAATTGGTTAACCTGCCATTGCTGTGCAGAAATTGGCAGCTGTATCGTTTCATTACATTAACGACTGCACTTGAAAAGTCACCTCACTGGCTGCAAATTACTTAGGGGCATGCTGAGAGGCATTGTGTACCTGCAAGTATTCACTAATTGTTGATAGCTTTACCTGCAAGTATTCACTAGTTGATAGCTTTTCCCTCTGCTCTTATCTCAAGGAATAAATTAACTCTACTGCACAAAGTAGGTCATTCAGCCCATTAGTCTGTGTCAGTTCAGCAGTGCTGGAAACACAACTGACCGTAACCTCAAAATATTTTAGGAGCAGAATTAGGCTGTTTGGCCAATCAAGTCTACTCCGCCATTTAATCATGGCTGATCTATCTTTCCCTCTCAACCTCATTCTCCTGCTTTCTCCCCATAACCCCTGACACCCGTACTAATCATAAATCTGTCAATCTGCACCTTAAAAATATCCAATTACTTGGCTTCCACAGCCACCTGTGGCAATGATTTCAATAGACAATAGACAATAAACAATAGGTGCAGGTGCAGGTGCAGGTGCAGGAGTAGGCCATTCGGCCCTTCGATTCAATGTGATCATGGCTGATCATCCCCAATCAGTACCCCGTTCCTGCCTTCTCCCCATATCCCCTGACTCTGCTATTTTAAAGAGTCCTATCTAGCTCTCTCTTGAAAGCATCCAGAAAACCCGCCTCCACTGCCCTCTGAGGCAGAGAATTCCACAGACTCATCACTCTCTGTGAGAAAAAGTGTTTCCACAGATTCACTAACGTCTGACTAAATAAATCCCTCCTCATCTTTAAGCGAATGTCCTTTTATTTTGAGGCTATGACCTCTGGTCCTAGACTCTCCCTCTAGTGGAAACATCTTATCCGCATCCACTCTTCCCCAGGCCTTTCACTATTCGGGTAAGTTTCAATGAGGCGTCCCATCATCCTTCTAAACTCCAGCGAGTACTGGCCCAGAGTCTTCAAACACTCATCATTGCTGGGATCATTCTCGTAAAAATTAGAAATCATATATCTATTTTAGGGCAATTATTAGTGTTCATATTGTATATTGTACTGGGTCTAACATAGCAGGATGCAAAATATAGAAGTTATCAACTATTAATATCTCACAATGAAACAGCACCTTCAACATAGCAAAATGTTCAAAGCTGTTTCGCAAGAACAGTTGTCAAACATAAGTGATGCAGAGCAACAGATACTAAAACATGTAGGCGGCACAGTGGTGGAGCTGCTGCCTCACAGCGCCAGAGACCCAGGTTTGATCCTGACCTCCGGTGCTGTCCGTGTGGAGTTTGTGCGTTCTCCCTGTGACTGTGTGAGGAAACCAGAGCACCCGGAGAAAACCCACGTGGTTGCAGGGAGAACGTACAAACTCCCCGTACTGACAGCACCCAACGTCAGGATCAAACCCATGTCTCTGGCGCTGTAAGGCAGCAACTCCACCACTGCACTACTGTGCCATATCAAAAGTGGACAGTGAATGTGGAAGATCAGAGGTGCCCAAATGGTCAAAAATACAAAAGTGATCATAAGTGATCAGAGTAGAATTAGGCCATTCGGCCCATCAAGTCTACTCCTCCATCCAATCACGGCTAACTATCTCTCCCTCCCTCCATCAGTGGTTGATGAGTTGGGGTATTACAATGGATTTCCACTCGTTCCTTATATTCTCCTATTATGTAGAAAGAGCTCATTCGCTCCATCGAATCTACGCTGTCCCTCAGACTAATTCCATCAATCCCACTCTATTCACTGTGACAAATTCCCTTCCACATGCCCCACCCTGATTCCCCTACCAAGGGGAATTTACTGCAGCCAACCAACCAACAAGCCTTTGGGATGTGGGTATAAATGAGAGCACTTGGGGGAAACCTAGTATGGTCACAGGGAGAACTTGCAAACTCCACACGGAAGGCTGTGTAAGTCAGGATCAAACATGCATCTCTGGAGCTGTGAGGCTGCCAGCTCTGGTGCCGCTGCCTCACCATTTCACCTCTTGAACTATTTATACCTTGTTTTTCCTCTCCCAGTACTCATCTTTGTCGTCTTCTCTGTCTAACATTGGCTAACCCAGACATCACTATCCCAATTACTCTCCACAAATAATCTAAATGTTGATTCTTATGCATAAGCCACCAAGAGAAAGAACATTCAACAGCCGATAACAATCACCATCTACTAAAATCATGAAAGGGATGAACACGGAATATATGTAGGAAGGAACTGCAGATCTGGTTTAAACCGAAGATAGACATAAAAAGCTGGAGTAACAACGGGATAGGCAGCATCTCTGGAGAATGGGAATGGGTGACGTTTGAGGTCAAGACCCTTCTTCAGACTAGTCAGGGGATAAGGGAAATGAGAGATATAGACGGTGATGTGGAGAGATAAGAACAGCGAATGAAAGATATGCATAAAAGTTACGATGATAAAGGAAACAGGCTATTGTAAGCCGTTTGTCGGGTGAAAATGAGAAGTTAATGCGACTTGGGTGGGAGAGGGATAGAGAAAGAGGGAATGCCGGGGCTACCTGAAGTGAGAGAAATGAATATTCATACCACTGGGCTGTAAGATGCCCAAGCCTCACTCTGACAATGAGACCGAGGACAGAAAGGTCTGTGTGGGAATGGGAAGGAGAATTAAAGTGTTTAGCAACCGGGAGATGAGGTTGGTTCATGCAGGCAGAACGAAGATGTTCCGTGAAATGATCGCCCAGTCTGCGTTTGGTCTTGCCGATGTATAAGAGTCCACATCTTGAACAACGGATACAGTAGATGAGGTTGGAGGAGGTGCAAGTGAACCTCTGCCTAACATGAAAGGACTGTTGGGGTCCCTGGACAGAGTTGAGGGAGGAGGTATAGGGACAGGTGTTGCATCTTCTGCAGTTGCAGGGGAAGGTACCTGGGGAGGGGGTGGTTTGGGTGGGAAGGGATGAGTTAACCAGGGAGTTGCGGAGGGAACGGTCTGCGGAAGGCGGAAAGGGGTGGAGATGGGAAAATATGGCGAGTGGTGGGATCCCGTTGGAGGTGGCGGAAATTTTGAAGGATTATGTGTTGTATGCGATGGCTGATGGGGTGGAAGGTAATTTCAGACCTCGGTCTGACAATAAGGTGCCATCGTATCGTATCGTGTCCTTTATCATAATTTTTGCATATCTTTCATTCATTGTTCTTTATCGTTCTACATCACTGTCTATATCTCTCATTTCAATTATCCCTAATCAGTCTGAAGAAGGGTCTCGACCCGAAACGTCACCCAATCCTTCTCTCCAGAGCTGCTGCCTGTCCCGCTGAGTTACTCCAGCATTTTGTGTCTAACGCAGAATATATTAATGAGTCACTCTTCATGTTAATTGTCTGTGCATGGGATTATTTCTCATATTTTCCTAAGACACTGAAACAGGCCATTTGGCCTATTGAACCTTTGCTAACAGCTTTAGAAGACTTTGGTTAGGCCGCGTTTGTGTGTAGTTTTGGTCACCCCATTATAGGAAGGATGAGGGTGCAGAGGATACAAGTGTGATGCTTGGATTAGGGGGCATTATCTTAGGGAGAAGTTGGTACAAGTAGAGTGGTAAAGAAGGCATAACATATTCTTGATTCCATCGGTCGGGCCATTGAGTGTAAGAGTCAGGAAGTTATAGACTTGAATCAGGCCACATTTGGAGGATTGCATGCAGTTCTGATTGCCCATTTACAGGAAGGACGCGGAGGCTTTGGAATGGTTCATCAGAATGATGCCTGGATTAGCGGGTATTAGCTACAGGGAGCGGTTGGACAGACTTGGATTGTTTTCTCTGGAACGCTGGAGGCTGCAGGGGGACCTGATAGAAGTATATAACGTTATGAGATGCATAGATAGGGTAGACAGCCAGAATCTTTTTCCAAGAATGGAAACATCTAATACCAGAGGGCATGGCTTTAAGGCGAGAGGGGCAAAGTTTAAAGAAGATGTGTGGGGCAACATTTTTTACACCATGTGTGGCGAGGGTCTGGAATTCGCTGCCAGGGGTGGTGGTTGAAGACTTTTGGATATGCATATGCGGGAATGGAGGGATATGAGTTATGTGCAGGTAGATAAGTGATGGTCTTGGCATTATGTGTGGCACAGATATTGTGGGCTGAAGGGCCTGTTGTTGTGCTGTACTGTTCGATGTTCCATGTTCTAACTCTCAAAGCAAGCCTATCAACCACAATTCCCACTTGTTTCTCTGTACTCTCTCTCTCACGCTGACAAACTTTCTCTCGGGATAGTTAACAGTGGCCATTTATCCTACCAACCAGCATGCCTTTGGGATGTGGGAGGAAATTGGAGCAGCCAGGGAATGTCTCAGAAATCACAGGGAGAATATATAAACTGCACTCTGTGTTGTAAGGAAATATGATTAACGCCAGCATTTACTTATCCCTAATTGTCCCCATGTGCAGGCCCGTAAGTTTAAACCACATTGGGTGGTCGAGTCATATTTATGACAGACTGGCGGATTTCCTTCCCTTAACAACACGTGAATCAAAAAGGTCTATAAACAGCAATCTGTTTTAAGACTTTATTTTAGACTTTGGAGAGACAATGCAGAACGAGGTACTTCAGACCACCGAGTCCGTGCCGACCAGCGATCATGCCGTACATTAACGTACACACTAGGGACATTTTACAATTTTACTGTAGCTAATTAACCTACACACCTGCATGTTTTTGGAGTGTGGGAGGAAACCAGAGCACCCGGAGAAAATCCACATGGTTACAGGGAGAATGTACAAAATCTGTACAGACAGCACCCGTAGTCAGGATTGAACCTGGGTCTCTGGCGCTGTAAGGCAGCAGCTCTACCGCTGTGCCACTGTGTCACATTGGCAGTAATTGCAGAGAGTGGGTTATTTAAAAAAAAAATTATAGAATTACTCGCATTGAAATTCCCTGGCTAGCACCTTAGGATTTGAAATTCATTGTTCCGGTTCACACCCGGTGCATATAACAAAGTCTTGACGATATCACCAGATCAGTGATTCAGAACCTTGGTTGCTAGCTCAGTAACTTAACCACCGCACTGCCAATCAATCTGTTGAAGTGCTAAGCAACAATCTGCCTGCCCTCATTTATTAATCCCAAGCATCATGGCATGGCTTGAAGAGCAGTGAAGACGTCAGCAATACAGCTAGGTCTCTGGGGCAGTGAGGCAACAGCGCCACCTGCTCTACCATAGGGCCACTCACCCATATTCATATTCCTTGAATAAATAGATAAACAATGACTACCACAATGCAGCACTTTCTCACTATAATGCAGCACTCTCACTGTAATGCATTGCTCTTGACAGTGCAGCACTCTCTCACTTCATTGTAACTATAGAAACAGAAACATAGAAAATAGGTGCAGGAGTAGGCCATTCGGCCCTTTGAGCCAGCACCACCATTCAATATGATCGTGGCTGATCTAAAATCAGTACCCCGTTCCTGCTTTCTCCCCATATCCCTTGATTCCGTTAGCCCTAAGAGCTAAATGTAAATGTAAATCTATTTCTCTCTGCAATGCACCACTCTCACTACAATCCATCACTCTCTTCAATGCACCACTCTCACTACAATCCATCACTCTCTTCAATGCACCACTCTCACTACAATCCATCACTCTCTTCAATGTAGCACTTTCACTACAGTGCAGCACTCCGTTCCTACAATGCTGCACTCTCGCACTACAATGCATTACTCATGACAGAGCAGCACTCTCGCACTACAATGCAGCACTTTTACTACAATGAAGCACACTCTGGCTTCTCTCGCTACAATGCAGCACTCCATCACTGCGATGCAACATTCTTCACTTCAGCGTAGCATTCTTTCACCACAATGCATAGCTCTCACTCCAATGCAGCACCTTCTCAATGCACCGCAGCATTCTTTTACTACAATGCGTTACTCTCACTACGGAGCATCATTCTTTCAATTCAATGCATCCCTCTCTTATTACAATACACTACTCACTAAAATGCAGCTCTCTCTCACTACTGCGCAAGTGTCAGGCACGATTATGTGGTCAACGTTGACCCAGCAAGCACTTGACCCAGAGGGCATCATTATCTAAGGCTAAGCAGGCTGGCCCTCTTTGCCCTGAAGTGACTGCAATACAATGATTACAATAATGGCTGATAATAATGAGCCCTGCTCCTCGTGATCTTTGGATTAACAAAATGTCACGCTGGCTTCCTTCTAAAGGTGACCAAGCTGATGATCTTTGGCACTCGCATGCCGTTTCATGACAAGACTCGCGGGTTGAGACAGTAGCCCTAACGTAGGCAGCAGAATGCCAACAAACAAAAACGCATGGCTTTGTTGAGCAGGGAGCAAGGACTCCTGCCAGACCTCATCTGTAAAGCGCATTCTACAGGCATCCATCACGGATTTAAAGAGCCGTCTGACGGGCCTTGAGTGAGCTTTGACTGACTTGACGCGCTTTGCCTTTACAGATGCCGGATGCCACTCGCTGAAAATAGAACAGAAATAACCCGACTTAACAACAAAGCTATAAATTAAAAGCTGCTAATTAGTTTCAGGCCTTCACACGAGTAGTCCTGTGATTGACGTGAATTTTCCATTAGCTCATTCACTTCACTTGAACTGGAATGCAGTAAATGGAATGTGCAATGGACCATACATCTTATTTAAATGCTTTCAATTGATACCATGCTGACAACTCCACCGGAGAAGAATTGCCCCAGTTCCAGCAATGCAGCAGTAGAGTAAACACCATTAGTTTTTAATGCATTTATAATGTTTCCACAAACAGACATCAGGGCAACACTGACACCCCCCACCTCTTCCTCCTACCTACCCTCAAATAGAGTCCTGGAATCACACAGCATGGAAACTGGCCCTTCAGCCCAACTCGTCCGTGCCGACCAAAATGCTCCATCTAAGCCAGCCCCATTTGCCCGCATTGGGCTATATCTCTCTAAACCATATATCCATTTACCTCTCCAAGTGTCTTTTCAATGCTGTTATCATACTTGCCTCACCTACCTCCTCTGGCAGCTCACTCCATATACACCACTCTCTGAGGTAGAAAGTTGCCCCTCAGCTCCCTATTAAATCTTTCCCCTCTCACCCTAAACCTAGGTCCTCTGGTTCTTGATTTCCCCTACCCTGGGAAAAGATTGTGCATTCATTCTATCTATAAATTTGGATGAAACCAAGCTACTGAGGCATATTGCAATCAGCAAATTATAAAGGATTAATTGATTCCTCTCCAAAGAATTGTGCTTACTTTCTCCATGGTAAAAACAAAACAGAATATT
>CM075980.1:52109071-52174071 GCA_038087875.1 Malacoraja senta
CCTCTGACACCTGTACTAATCAAGAATCTTTCAATCTCTGCATCTACAGCCTTCTGTGGCAAAGATTCACCACCTTCTGACGAAAGAAATTTCTCCTCATCTTCTTCCTAAAAGAACGTCCTTTATTTCTGAGGCTATGACCTCTAATTCTAGACTGGTCACAAAATCGAAACAGAAGAAGGAGGTATATTGATGGAAAAAAATAATGTTCATATGTGATAGGAGCAGAATTAGGCCATTCGGCCCATCAAGTCTATGCCATTCAATGCTGATCTATCTTTCCCTCTTAACCCCATTCTCCTGCCTTCTCCCCATAACCCCTGACACCTGTACTAATCAATAATCTATCCATCTATCTCGGCCTTAAAAATATCCACTGACTTGGCCTCCACAGCCTTCTGTAGCAATGAATTCCACAGATTCACCACCTGACTAAAAAAAATCCTCCTCATCTCCTTCCTAAAGGAACATCCTTTTATTCTGAGGCTATGACCTCTAGTTCTAGACTCTCCCACTAGTGGAAACATCCTCCCCACATCCACTCTATCCAGGCCTTTTTGTTGATAATTATAGCTTAAGGTTTAATTGATATACATACCGGGACCGTTTTCTGTAAGAAAAGCACTCGGTTAAGACCCAGCAGGTTTTTAGCTATTCTGCAAAAGGTACACTGTAACATTGTCCACGACTTCAAAATAATGTATCGACATACAGAGATCTATGTGTTTCTCATTGTAATATTGGACACACAGGGATTACATCACAAAGCATTTGTTTTTTTGTTGCTGAGTCCAGCATGTCATGCTGTTATGGGCTTAGGTAAAAAGGCATAGCACCAAAGAGATAGCTTTAAATCTGATTGCATTACTGTTGTTCACCTTGTTCTACACTAACGTTTCTGCATTTAATAAGAAAATCCAAGATCAGGACACATTTCTCTGAATTGTATTGTCGGACACATTTCTACTTTGATCTCAGTTCAAATCCTTGTGAGAATCTCTAAACGAGACCTTCGATTAATTATTTACTAGTAAAAGATATATGGCACGTATTAATCCACAGCGACAGAAAACATCAAGTAACACAGAGGGTCAGGCAGCATCTGAGGAGAGAATGAACAGACAAAGTTTCGGGTCGGGACCTTCTTCAGGCTAAATGTAGTAGAGGGGTTAAAACTAGAAAAGAGAAGTGGAATGTAATAAAAAGAAACTGCAGATGTTGGTTAAAATCAAATATAGACACAAAATGCTGGAGCAACTCAGTGGGTCAGTCAGCATTTCTGGAGAAAATGAACCAGCGATGTTTCGGGTCAAGTGGGGTCAGGCCAAAGTCTGGCAAGTGATGGGTGGATAAAGGTGCGGGAGTTTTTAATTGGCAGATGGGTGGACATAGGCAAGAGATGGAAAGGAGGCAAAAGGGTGTCATATCAGGAGAGGAGTTAAATGTAAAAGCTGAGAGAGAGATGGAGCCAGAAGGAGTTCGGGGTAAGAAAGAGGGGAAAGTGGGACAGGGTAGTGGGAGAAAAGGGTGCGCAATGGTTGAGGGGGAAAGGCACAGAAAAGAGTCCTCTAAGGAATGGTATTATTTAAAATTGGAGAATTCAATGTTCATATCGTTAGGTGGTAAGCCACCCGAGGGGAATAGGAGGAGCCGTTCATTCAGTTTGCATGCGGCGTCATTCTGGCAATGGAGGATGGCCAGGACAGAAAGGTTGCATGGGAACGTAAAGCAGAAGTAAAATAATTAGGTAAATAGATATGAGGTGCCGTTCCTCCAGTTTGCATAAGGTCTCCCTCCATTACCAGAGTGAATGGACTGGGATGTGTCCTCCAAAGCTTGGAACAATATGAGGAGATCTCATGAAAACGTAGAGAATTCTGGAAGTGTAGGACATGGTGGATGTGGAGACAATGTTTTCCCTGACTGAGGAGCCTGGCTGCAACGAGCAGAGTTTGGCAATAAGAGTTAGCCAGCACCTTTTGTATTTATTTTCAGCTTTCCAGCATCTGCAATACTTTTGACTTTCATTCAATCAATCCAACACTGGTGATTCGACCTTCCCCTGTCAAAGCACCAGACTCTGCAATTCCCTCCCAGCCTCTCCACTCTACCATTTCTCAAGGGGAATGGGGTTGAGAGGGAAAATTAGATCAGCCATGATCAGATGGCGGAGTAGACTCGATGGGCCGAATGCCCTTGTTCTGCTCCTACGTATAATGGTCTTATCGTCTCATCTCCCATACGGTTTTCTTTAAAATCTCACGTTTCATCAGGCAATTTGGCCCCTTGTCCTGATACATCATGTTTTGGTGTTACATTTGATAATGATCCTGTCACTGGGGTGGCATATTGGTAGAGTTGATGACTTACAGCGCCAGAGACCCTGATTTGATCCTGACTATAACTGTTGTTTGTACGGAGTTTATACATTCTCCCTGTGACTGCGTGGGCTCTCTCCGATGCCCCGAATTTACTCCCACATTCCAAAGACGGAAGGTTTATAGGTTAATTGGCTTTTGTAAATTGCCCCTAGTGTGTCAGATAGAACTCGTGTATGCGTGATTGTTGGTCGGCAAGGACTCGGTTGCCTGAAGTGCCTGTTTCCACACTGTATCTCTAGTATCAAGTTTAAAGTCCAAAACGTGTTGGCCCACACAATTAATAATAGAGTTTTACATGCTCGATGGTTCAATGGTTCAAGGTTCAATGGTCCTTTATTGTCACGTGTACCGAGGTACAGTGAAATTTAATTTACTATACAGTCATACCAAAAAAGCAACAATACAAAACTACATAAAAATGAAACATTAACAGCCACCACAGTGGTGTGTGAGAATCCCCAGGGCACACAGCATAAGCAGAGACCCAAAGCCATCAGTTCAATGTCCGGGCCACACGCACGCTCCTTCACCGTGATGTGACCAGAGTTGTGCCGACCGCTGTCACTCTCTCTGCAGTCCCTGTCCACCCGAACAGTCAGAAAACTGTCCACACTCGCACTAGATGCTGGGATGTCCTCATGGAACCGTGTCCCAGCAAAACACCGAGATCACTGCATCATGGCCCTCCCTCCAAGTCCCCACCAGAGCAGGCAGCACGCCCATCTTGTTTTTTGGTGACCTCGCATTCCCCACTGTGATGGAAGGCGAATAATTTTTACCTTCTTCCTCCTTTTGGGGTACTCTGGTTTACACCAACACCTCAAAGTTGTGCAGGTCTGTAGATTAACTGGCCATTGTAAATCGCCCCTAGAGCGTAGGTGAGTCGTGGAATGTGAGGGTAGTTGATGGGAACATGAGTGGAATACAAAAATGGGATTAGTGTAGATGGTTTTGTTGGGGCAAAGGACCTGTTTCCATGATGAATGACTCTGCTACTCTTTAGTTTAGTTTAGTTTAGAGATACAGCACGTAAAATGACCCTTTGGCCCACCAAGTCCGCACCGACCAGCGATCCACAGAGTAACGCCATCTACTCTCACAGAGAAGTGGGAAAAGCAAAGAGGAAAAAGTGCTGCTGGAAATGTCTTATTCCCTTCATTTTTGAGTGAGGTAGGTGCGATGCCATCCTTTTTCCAGCTTTGAATGTTCATTATTACCTTGGTACTTCCATGCATTATTTAGGAAACGATTACTGATGAAGATGTTGTGATTGATAACTGACAACTGTCCCATCATCCGTGATTTGTCTGCATCAGTGCAAATATGAGAATAACGAGCAAAGAAGAATAGAGAGGATTTATAACTAAACAATAAAAGGTTTATAGGAAGGATTCCATGTAATTGTACAGTGAGAAGGTAAGAAGCTTATATTTTGTTAATAGCACCTTCCCTCTGGTTAAATGGGCAATACTCTTCTGGTCATTTGGTAATCTTATTACCACGTGCGAAAACAGTGAGGCAAAAATGCAGGCACATAATTAATGGCCTGCACAACTCAGCCGGAAGCTTAGTCTCCCATGTACATTCATCAAACTGACTCAACAACCCACGTTTCCATTTGCAAGGAACTCTCTGTCCAACTCATTGTCTCCCCTGTGGAAAGCTCTGACGTCACTGACCGCTCATGTTCAGCTCTTGGGATATCACTGGCAGTGGCAAATGCAAGCGTATTCAGCTCACGGCAGTGTGCATCCAGGATCTATCAGTGATCCTGCTCTTTGCATCTTATAGCCTGATCCTCCTTGGCCTTCTAAATGCTTTGAGCTTGTTCACCTTGGCTGCCTCATGAATCTCGAATAATTACATGATCCGAGCCGGCATGAAATCACAGGACTAGCTCAGCATTTGTTCACAGGGATGATCTGTTCCCTCAAAAATGATAAATTCTTTGTGCCATTTTGCACCTCGGACTTCCAGCAAGTTGGCTTGAGGCCAGATCTGGAGGCAGAGAGCTGTACAAATGGGTTAATGGGGAGAGAGAGCCCATTGTACTGGAAATACATTCACATTGAGTCATCGAGTGAAACAGCATGAAAACAGGCCCTTTGGCCCAACTTGCCCACGCCGACCAACATACCCCATTTACATTAGTCACAAATGCCTGCGTTTGAACCATACCCATCTAAACCTATCCCATCCGGTTTTCCTGTCCAAATGTCTCTTAACTGTTATGATAATTCCTGCTCTTAAATGTTATAATAGTATCTGCATTGCTCTGTTAAAATCCAGTTATAGTATCAAAAGTGTCTCCAAATTGGCTTCTATTGAGGATTCACAATACGCCCTTGTTTCATAAGTTCCTGTGATTGGAGCAGAATTAGGCCATTCGGCCCATCAAGTCTACTCCGCCATTCAATCATGGCTGATCTATCTTTCCCTCTCAATCCCGTTCTCCTGCCTTCTCCCCATAACTCTTGACATCCTCACTAATCAGTACACCTGTACTGTTACCTTATCCCTGCGTAAAATCTCACATTGATTCACCAACTTTAGATTGACATTTCCAAACATTACTGTGGTACTTCTCCATGTTCAGGCTAAAGGGATGATCCACTTGCCCTCTACACAGAATGCTATAAAGGATCCAAATATACGATGTGAAAGGCAACAAGGTAGGTGCACTGCCAACCTTTTACCCTCAATTAATATCAGCAAGTTAGACTATCTCACCACTTATCTCAATGACATCTGTGGGATCTTAATATCAGCTCTGTTTCTCATCAATACAAAAGTGGGCTGCAGTTTGACAAGTATTTGAATCCTAATGGACTTCATGCCAGCATTAAAGTTTAAAATTTGTTGCTAGTGAAATAGCTTATGTGTTGCTTTCAATTTTCCAAAATTTCTTAAATGCACAAAAGATAGCAAAATAGCAAATCCCTTTATTTCATCCTTTCAAAAAAAGGGTGGCACAGTAGTGCAGCTGGTAAAGTTGCTCTCTCACAGCATCAGAGACCCCACTTTGATCCTGACCTCAGATGCTGTTTGTGTGGCGTTCGTCCGTTCTCCCTGTGACCCCGTTGAGTTTCCTCTGGGTTCTCCGGTTTCCTCTTACATCCCAAAGACATGTGGGTATATAGATTAATAGCCCGCTGTAAATTGTCCCTGTGTGTAGGAAGTGGATGCGAAAGTGGGACAACATAAAACTAGCGTGAGTGGGCGATCGATGGTCAGCATGGACTTAGTGGGCCGAAGGACCTGTTTTCATGCTGTATCTTTCAACCATTCAATCAAATAGCGAAGGAAACAGAAGAATGAGCTTAATATTTATCATTGGAAAATATTAGAAGTTATTATAAAGGATGTGACTGTAGATCATTCAAATAAAGTTTAAGATAATCAGGTGAAGCCAACATTGACCAATTTATCGAGGTTCCTGATGAATGTATAATACGTTGGTGTATGCCTTTTCAAATACATGTAGGAAATCTAAGGTTATTGTGTAAAATAAAAGCTTATGGTGTAGAATATAATAAAATGGTATGGATAAAGATTGGTTGATCAAAGAGAAACAGAAAGTAGGATTGTTTTCCTGGTTGATAGGATGCGATGCAGATGTGATGTGATGTAGAGTTCTGGGATAGAGAAGGATTACAAATCTGTGCTGCATGATTCGCAGAAGGATGGCTTGCAAGTGAAGCAAGTGATCAGGAAAGCAAACAAAGCTTTTCATTTATTGAGAGGGGAATTGAATAGTAAAGGGAGGTTATGCTTCAGTTATACAGAGCACTAGTGAGACCACATATAGAGTATTGGTCTCTTAATTACAGAAAGTATGCTAGTGTGTAGGAAGCAGTTTAGAGAAGATTCACTGGACTGATATGTGGAATGGGCAAGTTTAGTTTAGTTTAGAGATACAGCACAGAAACAGGCCCCTCGGCTCACCGAGTCCGCACCGACCAGCGATCCCCTCACATTAACACCATCCTACACACACGAGGGACAATTTACATTTATACCAAGCCAATAAACCGACAAACCTATAGGAAGGAACTACAGATGCTAGTTTAAATCGAAGATAGACACAAAATGCTGGAGTAACTCACCAGGACAGGCCGCATCTCTGGAGAGAAAGAATGGGTGACGTTTGAAGTCTGAAGAAGCTCTCGACCCAAAACGTCACCCATTCCTTCTCTCCAGAGATGCTGCCTGTCCCACTGAGTTATTTCAGCTTTTTGTGTCTATCTTCAACCTACAAACCTGTATGTCTTTGGAATGTGGGAGGAAACTGATGATCTTGGAGAAAACCCACGTGGTCACGGGGAGAACGTAAAACTCCGTACAGACAGCACCCATAGTTGGGATCGAACCCAGGTCTCTGGCACTGTAAACGATGTAAGGTTGTACTGGTGCAACCACCGTGCCTTATGTTGGCTTATGATTTCTTATGTTGTCTTATGCCTTATGTTGCTTTATTTGTCATAAGAAAAGGTTGGGCAGTCTAAGGTAGCGTTGACTGAAGTTTAGAAGAGATAGACATAATTTCCTTGAAACATGTAAGATCTTAAGGATTTAAGATGTTTCCTCTTGTAGGACAATCTAGAGCTAAGTGTCATTGCTTAATATATAACGGGTCATCCATTTACACCAGGTGATAGACACAAAATGCTGGAGTAACTGAGCGGGTCAGGCAGCATCTCTGGAGAAAAGGTGACGTTTCGGGTCGAGACCCTCGTTCAGACTGAGAGACGGGGGAAGGGGAACGAGAGATGTAAGAATGATAGATGTAAGATTGACAGATTCTTGATTAGTACGGGTATCAGGGGTTATGGGGAGAAGGAGAAGGCAGGAGCATGCGGTTGAGAGGGAAAGATAGATCAGCCATAATTGAATGGCAGAATAGTCTTGATGGGCCAAATGGCCCAATTCTGCTCCTATGCCTTATGAACTTATCAACCTATGAACTTAATTAGACTCTCTAAATGAAGGGAGTGGATGCGGAAGTGGGATAACATAGAACTAATGTGAACGTGTGATCGATGGTTAGTGCGGACTCATTGGGCCAAACAGCCGGTTTCCACGTTGTATCTCTAAACTAAACTAAGCTAAACTAAACTAAGCTAAACTAAACTACGCTATACGTTCAACCCAAACACAATCACATTCATCTCAGGTTTTATACATTTGCTGAGTTAATCCATTTCCTGACTCTTTTTAAATTACCCCCTCTGCTTCTCATTCACTCCCTTCATCATTCGTCTTCAACCTCTGCAAGTTATTTTATGGTACTTTCCCCATTGAAAAAGAGCTGCTGCACAGTTGGAGAACCAAAATGACATTTGTAAACCAGCAGGTTGCCAATCTCCATTCCAATCTCTGCAATTTTCAGTGTGTAATTACAGTTTCAATCTACCTACATAATGGCACAGAATAATTTTACGCAGAAACTTAAGCATTAGTTGTTTCAGTTCCAATTTCTTGTTCACTTTCCATTTTATGTCTCAATGCATCAAATATGATTGTGGCATCTCCCACTTGATTCCCTTCATTGACTCACTCACTGCATCCTGTCCATGAGACTCAACTCTAACTCATTCCCCATTTTTGCTACCAAACACCTGACAACAAGATTTCCTTTTAGAGTTATAGTTATTCAGTGTGGAACAGGCCCTTCAGCCCAACTTGCTCATACCGACCAACATGTCCCTGCTACACTAGTTCCACGTGCTTGCTCTTGGCCCATATCCCTCTAAACCTGTCCTATCCATGTACCTGCCTCAACTACCTCCTCCAGCAGCTCATTCCTCCTGACATCTCATCAAACCGATCTGCTAATTTCCACAGATGCTACATGAACCACTGGTTACATTCTCTGTTTTTAACATTAGGGTGACCATCAAGCTTGCTCCAATATCATAGAATCATAGAAACATAGAAAATAGGTGCAGGAGTAGACCATTCGGCCCTTCGAGCCAGCACCGCCATTCAATATGACCATGGCTGATCATCCAAAATCAGTACCCCGTTCCTGCTTTCTCCCCATATCCCTTGATTCCGTTAGCCCTAAGAGCTAAATCTAACTCTCTTGAATACATCAAGATCAAAGCCGATCTTCTATTTCAGGGTCACTTCCCTTCACAATCTCCATGTCACTTGACTCTTGATATCGAGAACGAGACCGACCTCTGTATCGAATGAACTCAATGACCTCTACTTCAAAGCCTCATGGTCATCTGAGTGAAGACATTTCACTTCATCTCCAGCTTATATAGCTGACCACTTATTCTGATACGGTGGCCCCTGGTTCTAAACCCACCATCCAGGGGAAATAACCTTCATGCAATTATTATGTTAAGCCTTATAAAAATTAATGTTCAATGAGATCACCCCTCATTCTTCTGGACTTTAGAATTTGGAAATACAGCGTGGAAACAGGCCCTTCAGCCCACTGAGTCTGCGCCGACCAGCGATCACCCCTCACACTAGCACCATCCGACACAATAGGGACTATTTACAATTTACCGAAGCCAATTAACCTACAAAACTGTACGTCTTAGGAGTGTGGGAAGAAACCGGAGTATCCGGAGAAAACCCACGCGGTCACGGGGAGAACGTACAAACTCCGTACAGACAGCACCCATTGTCAAGATCAAACCCAGATCCCTGCTGCTGTTAGGCGGCAACTCTTTTGTGGCGTCACTGTGCCGTCCAGGGGGTATACAGTCCTAGTCTTAGCTATCTTTCCACATACATTAAGGTTGCTCTCATCAGAACAAGTATAGTGAATCTTTGCTGGTCAGCATCAATTTTCAACATAAACACACCACAGACAGGGGTTGATTCAGGAGAGTCATCATGGTTTTGTATGTGGTAGATTGTGTCTCACAGCACCAGAGATCCGGGTTCGATCCTGATCTCGGGTGCTGTCTAGACGAGTTTGCACTTTCATTCCGTGACCACGTGGTTTTTCTCCGGGTGCACCGTTCCTTCCTACATCCCAAAGATGTGCAGCTTTGTAGGTCAATTGGCCTCTGTAAATTGCTCCTCGTGTGTAGGTCGCAAAAGTGGTATAACATACAACTGGTGTACATGTGATCGATGGTCAGTATGGACTGGGAGGACAGAAGAGCCTGTTTCCATGCTGTGTCTCTAAACTAAACAATTAAAAGATATTTGGACAGGTACATGCATAGAAAAGAATTATAGGTACCTGTATATGGGCCAAACGCAGGCAGTTGGGACTAGTGTAGATGGGACATGTTGGTCGGCATGGGCAAGTTGAGCCGAAGGGTCTCATTCCATGCTGTGTGACTCTATGACCCTATCTATCACTTTTCCAAATCTCAGTGCAGAACCACAAGCACTATATATAACTTTTTTACTCTTAAGAACATAAAGAATAGGAGTAGAATTAGGCCATTCGGCCCATCAAGCCTACTCCGCCATTCAATCATGGCTGATCAATCTCTCCCTCTTTACCCTATTCTCCTGCCTTCTCCCCATAAACCCTGACACCCGTACTAATCGGAAATCTGTCTGTCTGTCTGCCTGTCTGTCTATCTATATCTGCCTTAAAATTCATGGGCCGCGGAACTGGGGTGACTTGGGGGGGCTACAGCCCCCCCACTTTTTTAGCGATGTTTCCCCCGGGAGTGGCCAGCCCAGCGGATGTACTTTAGTGACCAACACGGACGGTTCAGTGTCTACAGGAAGCACCAACCTCACTCGTAACACACCGGGAGGAGGGGTGGGGGTCAGCAACTCACCACGGTTGGGGCGGCTGGTGAACGTGAAGGGGGGGGTTGGGGTGGAGGGAGAGTGGGGGCTTCCCACACGGAGTCGTGTGGAAGCGAGCGACGGGAGGAGGGGCCCGGGGTCTGAGGGCACGAGGTCAAAGGGTCGGACTAATGGAGAACGCTGCTGAACAACTCAACCTTCCTGCTCATATTGAACGAGAACTTACCAGTTTGAAGTTTGATCTTTATTTTATGAGGAGTGACGTTGGTGATTACGTGAAGAAGACCCGTCAGGGCGCCTGCGCGTCAATCTTCAAAGCAGCGGTGTGAAATCACAAACGACAAGAACGAAGTAATATAGTAACCTAATAAAACGAGTAAATTAAGAACTTCCATCTGACCTTTATGAAAGACGATTGGGCCGTGGTGGGCACGTAATCACCAACGTAACTCCTCATAAAATAAAGATCAAACTTCAAACTGGTAAGTTCTCGTTTAATCTTACTAATTTACTTTGGAGTCACGTGAGTGACTACGTGAAGATTTTAAAGCTTTGTGATTTCATGCCGCAGATACAAATCCGGCTTCTCACTGCATTGATTGACTCGGAACGAGAAATAATCAATAATGCATTAATAATGACATTTGCATGACAAATGCAGTAATTCATTTATTTGAATAAAATAATTAAGTATCCCCTTTAGCCAAGGGAAATTTAAGCAGAACTTAATATAGTATCTGCAAACAGCCCCGTAATGGCAATAGGCCGATGGTAAAAGTGTTGAAACACCAACTTATTAGATCACCCAGCGGCTGCGAAAATATGGTGGACGGGACGTCCTTCGCCCTGGTCGTCAATGTTGCTGCTAAATCAAATGGGATGTAAAAATATCACTGTTCACACCTGCAGCAACCAAAACTTGTTTTAACCATCTTAAAATAGTCTGAACTGACACTATCTTGTATGGTTTTTCGTGAATGATAAACAATCTTGTTTTCATATTTCATAAGATCTTTGTAGCCTCAATGTATTGCAACAAATATGTCTTAACACATAGACATGGATCCATGGAATATGCTAATAAAACACTCTTGAATCCTGTCACACCTGACCCTACTTCATTTGAGTAGGTCATAAAATGTAAAACATAACATAATCCTGAGGTACTTCCATCCTGTGTGTCTGTAACTTTTGTAATGTCTGCACTCTCTGTGCTTGTTACAAGTGCCATAAGCATGACTACCTTCATGCTGAACTTGGCCAAATCAGAATCGTACCAAGAGTCCATTGATGAAGTAGCTTAAAACAACTCTATATTCCAGATTCCCATACCTAGGTTTAGAAGGTCTGGAATTAAAATTCCTTTCATTAATCTGGAAATGAAAGAACGAGACTCAACAGGATGTCTTTCCGACCTCATCAATAAAAAACGAGGATAATGTAGTTCTGGCTGAATAAATCGCACTATAACTCAACCACTCAAATAGAGTGTTGAGAAAACCCAAGACATTTGAGACATGTGCCGTACAACATTCCATATTCTTTTGTACAAAGGAAAATTTTCCCCATTCTTTACATAATGGGAAAGCAGCATTTACAGAGTCACAACCTCAGATTCGCAAATGTCCTGCTTTTGAGTGCTCTTCCGCCTGACTGCTGTAACCATGTCCACAGTATGCCCAGACAATCCTCTTTTTAAAACCTGTAAATTAACAGATCCATACAGGAATATAACGGATGTTACTCTCCAATTATCGGATACACCAGTAAATCCCTTCTTTTGGGAACCTTATCAGAAACAGTGTCATTAATTTCAATATCAAAGGGAACCATGGCTGTGTAGACCAGTCCGGTACCACCAGTACCCCAGAGGCAGCATCCTGCTTAATTTTAAGCAGACACCGGATTATGAGACAGAATGATGGAAAATGCATATAAAAACATACCACCCTAATGTAGCGAGAAAACATCAATCGCTACTCTCCCAATGTAGTTCCCATAACACATATCTCTGTAGCTGGTGATTGAGTCTGGATGGAAACAAGTCGTATCTGGCTTCCCAAATCTGACTACTATATCATTAAAATCTTAAGGTTCAACATCCATTCTTTGTTATCATGGAAATTCCCTTAACCTGGTGTCTGCTACTATATTGAATCTACCTAGTAGATAAATAGCTGAAACCAAATATTTGTCAACACACCAAGTCCAGATTTGATTAGCCAATTTGTCACATGACACCAACTTAATTCCCCCCATACAATAAAAAACATGCCATTGCTTGTTAATTTGAAGCTGAACATGCAGATTAGTTGTATTAACAACAAGCTTGGAGCTCATAAGCCTTCCAATAGCTGTAAAACGTTGATTCTCCATGTCTGCCAAATAATGCCTCTTCCATATTCCATCTGTCCACAGATGAATACCTTTTCAGTGGCACCAATCCTAGTGCACTGGCATCAGTCTGTAAGGCCATGGAAGGCTGTTCAATCAGTATCTTGCTTGAACTACTGGAGACATGTTAAATCCACCACTGCAAATCAGAAGCAGCATTTGTTGTTTAACTGCATGGCCTATCAAAAATGGCCACCATGCATCTTAGTGCCTTTCTTTTTGCAGTCTGTAGCTGCTGGTAGTACAATGGCCCATATTGTATTGCTGGAAATAACACTAATTTCCCTAGCAAGCAGGCCACCTGTCTTAATTGACGATTGTTGCTTTTTCAACAGCTTAATGCAACCATCAATCAGCTCTACCCTTACCCTGGGTAAATTACTACCCTGTCAATTGAATCAATTGTGAAATTAAAATTATCAATTGTTGTAAGTGGCGTTAACCTTAATTTCTCTCTGGATGAATTAAACCCAAACTTTCAAAAGTGGATTGAACAATTGAGAGAGATAACTCACTAATTCTCTTGTTCGTCCTAATTAGGACATCATCCAGTAAAGCCATCAACATCTGTCCTTGGACTCTAATTAGCCCCAAAATTGGTTTTACCAATTTAGTGAAATTCCAGGAACTGAAGTTAACCCATTAGACAGAACTTTAAATTGCCATAATTGTTCATAAAGATAAAATTTCAAATATTTTTTATCTTACAAATGAACAGACATTAAGTAATATACATCTTTCAGATCTATAAGTGCCATATAACATCTTTTGAAATAAGTTGTTTGGCAGTCTCAAAGTCTCCATTTTGAAGTGTCTATACTTCACAACATTTTAACGACTTGTCAGATCTAAAATACTCATCTCCTTTTTAGGTCGAGAAATTTTAAACACAATTTGGTGGTTTTGATAAACCGACCTTTCAATTACTTGTTTATAGACAAGTTTTCAATTCAGCTTGAACCTCCATCATTTCTTTTTGTGAAATTGGAGTGTTCTGCTTCGAACATGCTGGATGGCAAATCACTATCTGGATCGAATCAATTCTAAGCCTTTGAATAATACTCAGAATAATAAATCTGAAGTAATTTGCTTCTAATATTTGGCTGTTTTTGCATTAATATGTTCCCATGAGAACCAGGTCCACCTACCACCTTTGTCACCTGAGTGACCTGTGGTCCCTGGCTCCTGGCAGGAAAAACCCACGCTTTTTCATTTTCCCGCTGCAGGACACCAACTGCGCCCCTGCTTCAATGGTCGATTTGTTCCTGGTGTAGGCCCAGGATTTTGTATGATGTCTGAAAGGATACTTCCTCTTTGCGGACTTGCCGACCATTGATGTTTTGATCAACCTTGCTGTTTTTGCCTCATCATCCAACTCTTTCCCACGTTTCGTGAGGTTTTTTCTCTGAAGAGTAAGTTGAATGACTGCACATTGCTGGGCTTTACAGAGTTGCTGCAACTTGGGGTTGATGGTAGACCGAATGGCATACTTCCTGAAACAATTCATCTCGAAGTGGGCGCTACATAGCAACCCTAGTGCCACTTGATGCATCTCCATCCCTGGCCTCCATCCATTGTTTTTGCAAAATTGCAGTTGTTCATCAACCCAGCAGCTTCAATATTCTCTGCAGTTTACTTTTCTTAGGCTCACATGCCCTCGCCCATCTGACCTCTTATATCTTGGTTCACTGCTAGTCTTTCAGCAATACGCAGTTCCTTGGGGTCTCGTGCTTTTTTTGGCATTTTCATCCATCGTAAGCTACTAGAGCTGATGGAAGACACAATAGTTGATCGCAGAGGCCACTTCCTTTCCCAGTGGCTCTTCTGACTCTGACGGGGCAGCGAATCGTACTGCCAGGAGTAAAACATCTGGCAGCTGCCGTCTTCACTTGTATCGGCCTCACCGTCAGATTCAGGGTCAGAACTCTCACAGAGCAGCGAATCGTACTACCAGATATAGAACATCTGGCAGCTGCAGTCTTCGCTTGTTTTGGAAAACTCTGCTGACCCTGTGCATGCGCCTCATCAATGAGGGTGCTCTTAAACAGCCCTTTGCTAGGTGCTGCTGACCTGGCTTCTGGAGCCTGGCTTTGGCTACACTCTTCCCTGAGTGTGCTTTTCTCCAGTAACCTGTGTAAAAGGGTTTTCATCTGAGAAATCCGCTCAAAAGCGGTATCCAGCCCTGGAGTCGCATCCTCCTGATCGGACTCCTCCTCCGTGGGCCTCATGGACTTGACTTTAGCCTTGCGCCCCACTGGCGCTGACTGAGTTCTTTTCAACCCCACAGTCGCTACGCTCCCAGCCGGCGACTGTACAGGGGTCTGAGGCAGCTGTTCGCCGACCGCAATCTTGCGACTTTCCACCGTCTTTGCCGCTCGCCTCTTCCCCTTGTCCATTTTTTCCATGGCACCTGTGGAGAAAATCCCCACAGATCCACAGCAAACGGACCCGGAAACTATTGAAAAAGTTTTTACTTACCTTGTAGTTGACAACTACATTTCCACTAGAGGAGCGCTGCTCCTCACGTCCGTTCGCGCCAATGCGTCTGACGTAATGACGCGCAGGTGCCCTGACGGGTCTTCTTCACGTAGTCACTCACGTGACTCCGAAGTAAAATCCGGGAAAAAAACACAGTGAGCTGCCATGTCAAACACTGGCTAACCCCGGATAGATTCCAGGGTCAGATCTGGTCTCCCACCAGGAAGGATGTCAAGAGTTCGTAGGGAAGCCAGAATGGGTGAGCAATGAAAGGTCTCAGTCATGCGTAGACTCTCGGGCTATTTACGTTGCAGGGGAGGGGAGTAGGAGACTAGGAGCATGTTCACAATCCTGTGGTGGAACAAACAAGGAGAAGTTGTTCCAAGAGACGTACAACATGGTGATCACAGCAGAGACAACCGGCAGAGAGTGGAGAGACAGCGCTTCAGGAGACCCTTCAGAAAGAGGGCTGGAGGGTAACACTGAAGGGTAAACCTTGTAAAAGTCTGGGAGGAAAGGCAAGGCAATAGGAGCGATAGACACAAAATGCTGGAGTAACTCAGTAAGGCAGCATCTCTGGAGAAAATTAATGGGTGACGTATCATTTTGGGTTGGGACCCTTCTTCAGAGATGCTGCCTGATCCACTGAGTTACTCCAGCATTTTGTTTCTATTTTCGGTTTAAACCAGCGTCTGCAGTACCTTCCTACACAAGATAAAAGGGGACCTAGGAGGGTGCTTGTTCAAACAGGCGGGCTAGGCTAAATGTGCCAAATGGCCACCATCCACTGCACCCATCAACTCCAGCAGCAATATTGGTGCCAACCACACCTCCCTGCATGTCAACTTCTCCAGCGCAACACAACCCTTCTTGCCCAACACCATCCTCCCGCCTCAACACCCTCTCTTCCCCACCCCACCACGGCATACCCCTACCAACCGGGGCGCTCTGCCTTCCCTTGGGTCATGGGGTACTACGTGTGCCACCCCGTCTCACTGACCCTGAGACCCGCTCCTGGGGCAGTCACCCCGTCACCCCGTCCATCTACACGCCCGGAAACAGCGATAAACGGAGCGGGCGCAGGTGACCGGTAACCAGTACCTCAGTAACCTGTCGCCCGGATCCCCCGGTAACCGGTTCCCCTGATACCTGATACCCAGTGACCGGTGCCCCAGGTAGGTGGGGGATATATCCCCCCACTTTTGGGGGGGATATATACCCCCATTTTGTGAGGTGGGGGATGGCCTGTATTATTATCCCCCAGTTTTTGGAGTTCGAGCAATAACAAAAATAATAATCACCTGCTCCTATCTCTCTCACACCCTCCCCCAGCTCGGTCGCTCCGCTCCAGAGGCCAGTGATCAGTGATCGCTCAGCCCCATCACTTTCAAAAACGCTCCGCGGCCCCTGAAATTATCCATTGACGGCCTCCACAGCCTTCTGTGACAAATAATTCCACGATTCATCACCCTCTGACTAAAGAAATTCCTTCTCATCTCCTTCCTAAAGGGACGTCCTTTAATTCTGAGGCAATGACCTCTAGTCCTAGACTACTAGTGGAAACATTCTACTAGTTCCTACTAGTGGAAACATCCTCTCCACTTCCACTCTATCCAAACCTTTCACGATTCTGTATGTTTCAATGAGGTCCCCCTTATTCTTCTAAACTCTTGTGCTCAAATTCTTTCACGATAAAAGCCGATGCACCATTTGCCTTCCTTACTGTAAATGCTTGCTGCACCTTCCTGCTAGCTTTCAGTACAAGGCCATCTAGGTCCCCCTGAATAGCAGCTTTCACCAATCTGTCACCGTTTTAAATATATTTGCGGTTCTATTCTGTGCATTAAAATGATGACCTTACATTTTCCACAGCTTTCCATCTGCCATATTCACACCCTCCAAAGACGTACAGGTTAGCTTGTTTAGCTTGTCAATCTCCGCCTGAGATAACTGGCACCTCGTCACATCTTCCGCCCGACTTGCAGGTCCCGCCTGTCGGCAACAAATCTGCAAATATGATATTTGTGCCTCTCAGCCAAATCGTTGGCATGGACTGTGCGTGTTTGAGGCACACGCACTGATCCCTATGTTACCCCACCAGCCACACACTGCCGCATTGAGAATAAACCCATCTATTCCTGTTTTTCGTTGTCTCTCCATTATCCAATTCTCAAGACATATCTGTACATTCCCTCCAATTCCATGTCCTCTAAGCTTGTTGAGTAAACTCCTTAACTAAAGCAAGCGGAACATCTAAGCACACAACACCCACTGGTTTTCCTCTAAGTACGTTACCACTCACATCTTCAAAGAACGCCCGTAAATAAGTCAAACATGATATTCCTGCTCTAAACCCACGTGGACTCTGCTCAGTCCTATTATTCATTCCTAGCTATTCCATTAGTACCTACTTCATGATAGATTCTATCATCTTCCCTACCACTGGTGTTAGTCTAACAGCTCGTTAGTTGGTTAGTCACTTTCCATCTCCTATTTAAAAATAAATAATGGAGTTACATTTGTTATCCTCCTGTCTCCAGAGACTGTTCCAGAATCTGTAGCATGTTAAAAATGATGATAAATGTATCCACCAATACTATTGCATCCCCTACAAAATTGTGTGTGGCTTCTGGGTTCATTGGCTTTCTTGAGGGAAGAAATGCAGGAGTTACTTGAAATGGGAGAAATCAATGCTCATACTGCAGAGTTGTAAGTTGCCCAAGCAATATATGAGGTGCTGCTCCTCCAATTTGCAAGTGGCCTCATTCTGACAGTGGAGGAGGCCGAGGACAGGAAGGTCAGTGTAGGAATGGGAAGAGGAGTTGAAATGTTTAGCAACGGCGAGATCGCGTAGACGTACTCCTGTGGTGGTGTTCACTAGAACTCGCATATTGGTTGTGTTCAATTGATTAGCAATTGACACCTAGCTGCTGTTCATTGGGAGTGTAACTTAAGTGTGAAGTTGAGATTCAGTGCTGGGATTTTGGTGCTATAGTTTGATGAGGCAAAATAGGTTTCTGGTTTGTTTCTTGCATGGTCGAGGAGGTTAGATGTCAGTTACAATACAATTGCAGAATGCCTCTATATCAGAAGTGATTAAGAACCCTGGTTGGACACAAACCGCTGGAGTAACTCAGCGGGTCTGACAGCAACTTCGGAGAACATGGTTTAGTCCCTATCAGTCTGAAGAAGGGTTTCGGTCCGAAACGTTGCCTATCTCCTTCGCTCCATAGATGCTGCTGCACCCGCTGAGTTTCTCCAGCATTTTTGTGTACCCATGGTTTAGTTTAGTTTAGAGATACAGTGTGGAAACAGACCCTTCAGCCCACCATGTCCGCACCAACCAATGATCACCCGTATGCTAGTTCAATCCTACACACTGGACAATTTACAGAAGCCAATTAACCTACAAACCTGCACTTCTTTGGTATGTGGAGCACCCGGAGAAAACCCACGCGGTCACAGGGCGAATGTGTAAACTCCGTACAGACAGCACCCGTGGGCAGGATCAAACCAGGGTCTCTGGCACTGTAAGGCAGCAACTCTACCCCTGCGCCACTGTGCCCCACCCCACCCCGGATAGGTGATGTTTCGGGTTAGGACCCTTTGGAACACTAGTCCACTGATTGATTCTGACCTATTTTTTTTGGAGGGAGATACTGTAAAAAAATCTAAAATCCCAAGTTGCTGAACAATATAAGTGTGATTTGCTCTCTGGATTCAAGCTGTCCTATTGCCTAACCCTTGCCCATTGAATCTTCGATTTAGTTTAGTTTAGTTTAGTTTAGAGACACAACATGGAAACAGGCACCTCGGCCCACCGAGTCCGAGTCGGCCAGTGATCCCCGTACACTAACACTATCCTACACACATTAGGGACAATTTACAATTTTTACCGCAGCCAATAAACCTACAAACCTGTACTTCTTTGGAGTGTGGGAGGAAACTAGAGCATCCGGAGAAAATCCACACAGGTAACGGGGAGAACGTACAAACTCCGTACAGACAGCACCCGTGGTCGGGATCAATCCCGAGTCTCTGGCGCTGTAAGGCAGCAACTCTACTGCTGTGCCACTATGCCAGCTCCAATGTGGTTAGTTCTGTTGCTGTAGCAGCAACTCTACCGCTGCGCCACCTAGATGGTAGATTTCTAAGTTCCTTTGAGAGAATCCTCGAAACTCACACATGTAAAGCCTAGCATGTGGTTTCTGGATATTGCGATGTTTGAATATATATGGTGTCCCAACATTTATTTTTTTCCTCTATTCTCTTCCGAATGGCCTACTCCTGCACCTATTTTCTATGTTTCTATGTTCAACTACAGTCAATGTCCTGGATTCTCAGTGGAAATGATTAATGCAGCAGAGCCGGTGGTTAAAAGTTAAGAACTTTACAGTCTTCAGCAGAAGGCATTTCAGACCAGTTGATTGACGGTTCGCTAATGTTAGGTGAGTGCTACATACCATTACCCTGGCATCATCATCTATTCCATTAGCAATGCAGTTTTTAATACATAAATAATAGATGCTATTAAATCAGCGCACTGAAGTTAATGAGTGATCAGAATTGTGAAACTTGAGGACAATTTGAATGTCAAATTCATCCTGTTACCAGTGCATTTTTACACATCACCGCTTGACTCTGCAGACTTTATTTTATTTGTAAGATATTACGGCAATGACATGCAGATAGAATCAAAGCACAAGTTTTCAATCAAGCCATTTGCCAGTGTGGGTCTTCTTTACTTTATGAAAGTACACTGCGCATACTCGCACATATTCACTGATAAGATCATTAATATATCACGTGACACATATACCATTCTGGTACTCAGTTCTTAAAGTTACAGTTACCATTATATACACTACACTATTTATTCATTTATTTGGGATCTGGGCTGCACCTGCAAGGCCAGCATTCATCGACCATCTTTAAATGCCCTTGAAAAAATGATGGCGATTCTTCACCTTGAATCACTGCAGTCCTTCCAATGAGGATGCTCCTACAGTGGTGCTTGGGAGGACATTTTATGATTTAGACTTAGCAACTAAGATTGGATCACATTATATATTCAAAGCAAGATAGTTGCTGACTTGTGGAGGATCCTACAGGTGGTAACTTGCTGAAGCCCTATCCTTTTTGGTCCCAGAGGTTGGAGTATTGGGCCATTTGGATAGGTACATGGATAGGAAAGGAGGAAAATAGAGGGACACAAAATGCTGGAGTAACTCAGTGGGACAGGCAGCATCTCTGGAGATGAGGAATGCGTGATGTTTTGGGTCGAGACCCTTCTTCAGATGCAAGGAATATGGGCCTAACACGGGCAGGTGGGACTAGTGTAGTTGGGACATGTTGGTCGGCATGGGCAAGTTGTGTCGAAAGACCTGTTTCCACTCTATGACTATGGATAGACGCAAAATGCTGGAGTAACTCAGTGGGTTAGTTGGCATCTCTGGAGAAAACGAATATGTGATGTTTCAGGTTGGAACACTTCCTCAGATGCTGATACGGAAGGAAAACTGTGGAGAGAAGTGGTGGATTGATTGTTTGCACCTGTAATCTGGGTTAGGCCAGAACTGGGAGGCCTGGAACTGGAGTTAGAAGCCAAGAGGCACAAGATGGAGGCGCAGGCAAGCACCGAGGAAACCCACGTGGCTGTGGTAGTGAGTCCGGGTTAAAACGGTCGTACAGTCAGAGGGCAGTAGGAATCACAGAGTGGGAGCTCACTCTGAGAGGGTTTTGTATATAAAAGGGGCATAGGTGGATGGTCGCAGTCTGTTCCCCAGGATAGACTACAGGGCCTGTTTATAAAGCTGTAAGACTAACTGATTGCTTTGTCAGATTTTTTAAAATTTCAGGGTCTTTAATTAAGGTGAATTCACATGCACCCAGATTCAAGTCCAAACATTACATGTTTTCCCTACTGAAAAAAAAAAGCTATTTTAAATGCAGCTATTCCTTAATATAAGAAAAAGGTGTGTTCCTAAAACAGGTAATTCCATATATTGAAAAGGCAGGGCAAAATATATAATGTGAATTTTAGTATAATGCAATCCGACTGAAAGATAGTGGTGCAAAAGTCGTTAGAGCAAAATATAGTTTCATGGATTGAATGCAGGGTCGTCATAGAGTCAATGGTGACCAACCAAAACCATATAAATTGAACATTGGTAAATCAAGGAATTAATTTAACAATAATATGACACTGTGACTACGTTGGGCCATTGTCATTGGGTCATTAGGCCATGTGATTGGGTATTTTTAAAGAGGAGATTGATAGATTCTTGATTAGCAAAGGTTATGAGAAGGCTGGAGAATGGGGTTGACGGGGGATTGTCAGTGAATATTTTTAAGGCAGAGGTAGACAAGTTCTTAATTAGAACGGGTGTCAAGAGTAATGGGGAGAGGACAGGAAAATGGGGTTGAGAGGGAAAGATAGATCAGTCATGATGGAATGGCGGAACAGACTCGATGGGCCAAATGGCCTAATTCTACCCCGATTTCTTGAGGTCTTTTGGTCTAACATTTGGCACTTTTCAGCTCTCTGATGTGGAAATGACACATTAGGTTGTTTTATACTACATATTTTCTGCTGTATTAATTAACGCCTGTGAAACATTTGACATTATACTGGGGAGGTGGGAAGATGTCCCATAAATAACTTGTATCCAAGTGAATGAGGTGTTGGCATCTCACTGGGACCAAGGCCCAGCCACGAGTAGCACCTGCCATTCGTTCTGATGCTTGCAAGAGTGCCCCAGACATTGAGCTCCATCAGAACAGCAGCTCGCTTGGGACGTCTATTGGCTGGTAAACACCAGCTGACTGACTGAGTCCAGATCAGAGAACATATGCTGGCAGCAGGGGGGTGGGAGGTTGTGCCAGTGAATGTGATCGTTCTGTCTGACCAAGCATCAACACACTGGGTCAGTCTGAGGGGAAGATAGACGAGGTGCAAGGAGACTGTACCTGAGACCACAATGGAGCACGGCGAAAGGGAATAAAGTGATTACAAAGAAAGAGGCATCCCCAAAATGGAATTCATACAGTAGCAAATTGGGATAAATTTAGAAAGCAGTAAGATATCGTGGAAGAGATAATGACAAGCTAGATCCACATTTAAAAAAATGTTTTACAGTGTTCCAGTAAAATGGGATTCCCTGTAGCACAGTAACGATGAAAAGACTGATAACTTTTTGATATGTTAATGCAGAGAATAGCATTTCTGGCAAATTCTTGGGATATTATTTCCCTCATTATATACTTGTTTCAATTTGAATTGAATTGAATTAGACAATAGACAATTGACAATAGACAATAGGTGCAGGAGTAGACCATTCGGCCCTTTGAGCCAGCACCACCATTCACTGTGATCATGGCTGATCATCCACAACCAGTACCCCGTTCCTGCCTTCTCCCCATATCCCCTGACTCTGCTATCTTTAAGCGCCTTATCATACTCTCTCTTAAAAGCATCCAGAGAACTGGCCTCTACTGCCTTCTGAGACAGAGAATTCGACAGATTCACAACCTTCTGTGTGAAAACGTTTTTCCTCATCTCCGTTCAAAATGGCTTACCCCTTATTCTTAAACTGTGGCCTCTGGTTCAGGACCACCAACATCGGGAACATGTTTCCTGCATCTAGCATGTCCAAACCCTTAATAATCTTATATGTTTCAATAAGAACCCCTCTCATCCTAAATTCCAGAGTATACAAGCCCAGCCGCTCCATTCTATCAACATATGACAGTCCCGCCATCCCGGGAATTAACCTCGTGAACCTACCCTCAATAGCAAGAATGTCCTTCCTCAAATTTGGAGACCAAAACTGCACACAATACCCCAGCTATTGTCTCACTAGGGCCCTGTACAACTGCAGAAGGACCTCTTTGCTCCTATACTCTTGTTATGAAGTCCAACATGCCATTCACTTTCTTCACTGCCTGCTGTACCTGCATGCTTACTTTCAGTGACTGATGCACAAGGACCCCAAGATCTCGTTGTACTTCCCCTTTTCCCAACTTGACACCATTCAGATAATAATCTGCCTTCCTGTTTTTGCCACCAAAGTGGTTAACCTCAGATTTATCCACATTAAACTGCATCTGCCATGCATCTACCCACTCACCCAACCGGTCCAAGTCGCTCTGCATCCTCATTGCATCCTCCTCACAGTTCACACTGTCATCCAGCTTTGTGTCATCTGCAAATTTGCTAATGTTACTTGTAATCCCTTCATCTAAATCATTAATGTATATTGTAAATAGCTGCAGTCCCAGCATCGAGCCTTGCGGTACCCCACACGTCACTGCCTACCATTCTGAAACGGACCCGTTAATACCTACTCTTTGTTTCCTGTCTGCCAACCAATTTTCGATCCATGTCAGTACCCTACCCCCAATACCATGTGCTCTAATTTTGCTCACTAATCTCCTATGTGGGACCTCATCAAATACGTTCTGAAAGTCCAGGTACACTACATCCACTGGCTCTCCCTTGTCCATTTTCCTAGTAACATCCTCAAAAAATTCCAGAAGATTAGTCAAGCATTGAATTGAATAAATGTTATTAGCCAAATATGTATACATACAAGGAATTTGCCTTGATGCTTTGCTCGCAAGTATCAACACGATATACAGTAGACAATTAAAAATAAAACATTATAATTTAAACATGTGAAGAATGAAATAAATTACCAGAGCACAAGGAGGCTACAGACTTTTAGCTGTTGAGTTGAGCTACTGCTCATGGAAAAAAGCTGTTTTTATGTCTGGCTGTGGCGGCTTTGACAGTCCGGAGTCGCCTTCCAGAGGGAAGTGTTTCAAAGAGGGATGGGATAGTGGAAGGAATTTGTGCGCATCAAGGTGGGGTGGGGGGGGGGGGGGGGTGGGTCACAGAAAATAGAGAGGGGAAGGAAGAGTGTTCGCTAACAATGGAGAATTTATCGTTTATAATGGACCACCATAAGGTGCTCCTCCAATTTATGCGTGTCCTCACCCTGGTAATGGAAGAGGCTTAGGACAGAAAGATCGGAATGGGAATGGAAGGGCAGTTAAAATAGTCAGCAACCAGGAGATGCAACAAGCTTCATTCGGTGAAATGGTCGCCTAGTCTACGCTTGGTCTTGCCGATGTAAAGGAGGCCACAATGCAGTAGATGTGATTTGAAGAGGTGGAGGTGAACCTGCAGCTCACCTGGAAGGGCTGCTGGGATCCCTGGATGGAGATGAGGGTGGAGGTGTAGGGACAGGTGTTATATCTCTTACGAAAGTATCTTGCGAGAGGGAGGTTTAGATGGGAATGGATGAGTGAACCAAGGAGTTGTCGAGGGGGCAGTCTCTGCAGAAAACGGAAAGGTGTGCGGATGGGAAGATATGATTATTCTGCTTGAGCAGCTTGCAACCTGATGGTATGAACGTTGAATACTCTAATTTAAGTAACCCCCCAGATACCTCTTCTCTTTCCTGTGCACCACTTCCTGCACCTTGGTACATGCTAATTTCTTCCACTATCCTATCCCTCTTCTCCAAACACCCTCTCTCCCCGTCCCCTTTCACCTATATCATTCCATCTGGTTTTATATTTCACTCTTCATTTCTCCTTATCTGACACCATTTTGACTCTTTTTCATCTCTACTATTTGTCATTTGCTCCGGCCATTTGCTAATCAAACCCCGCTCACCAATCCACGTATCACTTGCCAGGCAGTGTCTTGCCACCGCCTCCTGTCCAGCTTTCCCCACCTATTACAATCAGTATGAAGAAGGGGCCGTACCCAAAATGTCGCCTGTCCATTCCCTCCACAAGATGCTGCCTGACCCGCTGAGTTACTGCAGCACTTTGTGTTATGGAAAGCTACATTACGGCTGCTGGAGGCACCCCCAGGGAACAAAGGTGAACGGGCAAGGATAGGGCATCAGTTGCTGGTCGACCAAGGGAAGGCGATGGCTGGAGGCCCACAACAGCCTGTGTCTTGCCTGAATTGGGCACCACCCATAACAACTGGAGCATGGACTAGACTTGGAGAATGGTGCGAAAACATGGCACCTCTTGCTTGAGAGATTAGTAGACTATTTCTGTACCATTGTTAATCAGGGAGTGATATGGTCATACTCTACTGGGCTGTTTGTAAGAAAATAATTTTGGGCGGCATGGTGGTGCAGCAGTAGAGTTGCTGCCTTAGAGTGCTTACAGCGCCAGAGACCCGGGTTAGTTCCTGACTACGGGTGCTGTCTGTACGGAGTTTGAACATTCTCCCCGTGACCGCCAGAGATCTTCGGTTTCCTCCCATAATACAAAGATGTACAGGTTTGTAGGTTAATTGGCTTGGTATAAGTGTAAATTGTCCCTAGTGTGTGTAGGATAGTGTTAATGTGCGGGGATCACTGGTCAGCGTGGACTTGGTGGGCAGAAGGGCCTGTTTCCGCGCTGTATCTCTAAACTAAACTTCACTGTGCATTTGCACTTTGCACATGTGACAATAAAGCATCATTTAAAAAATTGAAGTTGATGATAGTGAATCTGGCAATTTATCATAGAGCCATACAGCACAAAAAGGGTTTTCAGCCTTTTATGCTGAATATTTCTGTACCTGTACCATTTAATGGCAAGAGCATTTCTGACAAGATATTAATTGATTTCCTATAACTGGTTCCAGATAAATGAGGATATTTACTACCTCTGTGAACCTACAGTAAGAAAGAGAATGAATCACTGGCCTGGGGCAATAGTGTCGTTAGTCCATTTTGTTCTTTGTGAAGATTTTCTTTCAAAAACTCACTTTGATGGGAACATTAAGAAATACCAAGTTTGATCCCATTTTTTTGTTTGAATTAGCAGAATACAAACCAGTGTGCTGGAATTAGTCTGACAACTCCAGTATCAACAGGCACAAGAATCAGGTATCGTTTCTCAGCTTGCTCAGAATGAACCGATCCCTGCCGAGGGACTGTTTCTGTGGACACTGGGCGTAAACAATCATGTCTAGTCCCTCCTCACTTCCATCCGTGACACCTCGGCCACTTTGACAGATCCCTGATCCCAAATGGCTGATCTTTACTGTGGATATACAAATCTTCTGCACCCCCATCCCACACCAAGATGACCAGAGGTCCCTTAGCTTCCTCCTTGTCCCAATCAATTATTTTGCAGTGACATCAACAGCAAACTCAGCCTCATTCTATTAGAGATAGTTCATTTTTTATCTCATTCATAACTCCTGCAACCTTTTTAGTTTAATTTAGTTTAGAGATACAGCGTGGAAACAGAGCCCTACGACTCACGGAGTCTGCGCCAACCAGCGATCCCCGCCCATCAACACTATCCTACACACACTAGGGACAATTTACAATTTTACCAAAGCCAATTAACCTATAAACCCGTACGTCTCTCTTTAAGATAAATTTGTTTTTATTTCTCAAACAGTTTGAACGAAAGGACTTCAACTGAGTTTCTCTTTCCACAGGTGCTGCCTGACCTGTTCAATGTTTCCAGCATAATTTGTTTTGAATTTGGATTTCTACCACCTTGCAATTACTTTCATTTCCATGTTCATCTGTCTCTCCCATCTCAAATTAATGGCTACTTGGAGGAGGTGAGTAACTGGAATGGTTACACACTCGGCTAAGACAATGCTATAAATATTCCACATTAATTCTGCCAGCTAACTAAAAGGCATGAGTTCTCTGAAGACACTAGCCCAAGAAAGAGGGCATTATAGAAAAGCCAACTTTAGGTTTATTATTTTGGTCACACGTAGTAAGCTACCATGAACACACTTTGTTTGGCCTTCCATCCAGGCAGATCATACCACACATAAATACATACCATACATACATCAAGGTTGCGCAAAAGATACAAAAACAGAATGTAATGTGCGATATATACACAGTGGCACAGCTGGTAGAGCTGCTAGAGACTTGCACCTGATCCTGATCTCGGGTCCTGTCTGTATGGACTTTGCATGCTCTCCCCGTGACTGTGTGGGTTTTCCCCGGGTGTTCCAGTTCCTCCCACATCTTAAAGATGTGCGGGTTTGTAGGTTAATTGGCCTCTGTAAAATGTCTCTAGTGCGGAGGGAGTTGATGTGAGAATGGGAGTTGATAGAACTAGTGTATGCATGATTGCTGGTTGGCGTGGACTTAGTGACTTTACTTTAGACTCTAGACGTTAGACATACAGGGTGGAAACGGGCCCTTCGGCCCACCGAGTCCGTGCCGACCAGTGATATCCTGGTACATTAGTTCTATCCTACACACTAGGGACAATTCACAGAAGCCAATTAACCTACAAATCTGTACATCTTTGGAGTGTGGGAGAATATACAAACTCCGTACAGCCAGCATCCGTAGTCAGGATCGCACCCGGGTCTCTGGCGCTATGAGCCAACCACTCTACCACTGTGCCAGTTTCCACACTGTGTCTCCAAACTAAACCTCAAAGAAGTACAAAATCTTAAGGTGAGACCACTTTGTATGGATGTTGGCAAGCCTATTCACCAGCAGTAAGATATACCTTACGCACACTTATACTTTCCAAGAACGGAATTCCAGGATAATGGTCCAAAATAGAAACCCTGCTTTATCTCAAGAGAATGAAAGCTGGAGTTAGTTTAAACAGCAAAGACCAGTGATTACGTCCATATTGAGCTTTGGAATCAATTTAGTTTAGACAATCCAATCTAGTGTATCTAAATTGGATTTAACTTGCCCAAACCAAATTAAATTCTGGCTGAATGACCTATGGACCCTAGGCCAATGTAGCTTAACTCAAATGTCAACATTGCAACTAGATGTTCTCTGCTGATTCATCATGTTTAAGCCTCTCTTTAAAATATCATAATGTTCCGTTAAATTGATTCATGCTCTCTATCCGCCATTAAGCAATATTTATTTTAAGATAGACACAAAATGCTGGAGTAACTCAACGTGTCAGGCAGCATCTCTGGAGAAAAGGAACAGATTCTTCAGCCTGAAGAAGGATCTCGACAAAAAATATCACCTTTTCTTCAGAGATGCTGCCTGACTCGCTGAGTTACTCCAGAATTTTGTGTCCATCTTCAGTGCAAACCCGCATCTGCAGTTCCTCCCTACACAACATTTATTTTACCTGTTTTTCCAGTTAGATCCTCCATTTGCTTACATGCTTATGATATCATATCACCATCAGCTGGTCACTACTTCGTTCATACATCACTTCTATTTAATTAAGAGGGAAATGAAAAAAGAAGTGGTTTAAAATGAAGCTGCCCGATTCACTGAAGTAAATAGGTTTCATGAAGATTAATGGAAGGCCAGTTTTCATTCTGCAATACACAAGCTACTGACACCAGTATTATCAAGCAGAAGAAGATTGAAATTCAAAGGGGAAATAGTTGAACTTTGTCCATTTCCCCCGGGAACCACTTGTATGGAGGTGAAAATAATCCGTGGCTGATACTCTTGCTTGTCTTGAGCGCCAGCGACCAATATATATATATATATTTTTTTAATTTTTTATTTATTAGAAGTACATTACATTACAACCACATACATTAGTACTCGTCACTTATGTCTTCTTACAATTAATGTACTCCATTTATTTTTTACACTAGAAAAGGAAAAGATTGAAAGAAAGAAGAAAGTGAAGGAAAAAGTGAGAGTGTAGAAAATGTGACAACAAAAAAGGACGAAGACCCTATAAGAACAAAATTAAAAACAAAAGAAAAAGAGTTAAGAAATAGACCCTAGAAAAGAAAGAGAAAGAGAAAGAGGAAAAAGAGAGAAACAAATATTTTTATGAGCATTACGTAAATGGGACATACCAACTCTTCAACTATCATCCCCCCTTACCTGACCTCAATTTTTTTTTAAGGTACCTTTGCACCCTATATTTGTAATAATTCTATAAATGCAGACCATGTCAGGTGGAAGTGATCTGGTTTACCTGCTAGGAGGAGTCTTATCTCTTCTAGGTGTAATGTTTCGAACATATTTGAAATCCACATGTTTATAGTTGGTATTGGAGCCTTCTTCCAAAATTTTAGAATTAGCTTTTTTCTAGTTATTAACCCATAGTCTATTAGTTTCTTTTGAAACACATTTAGTTCTGGACCATCTTCCGTTATTCCGAAGATAATCCATTCTGCTTTGGGTATCAGTCTTATTTTAAATAATTTTGTAAAGATTTCGAAAATTTCATTCCAAAATTTTTGAATTTTTGTACAGAAAACGAATGAGTGCGTTATAGTAGCTTCTTGGGATTGACATTTATCACAAATAGATGATACATTTGGGAAAATTTTATGAATTTTAGTTTTCGAATAATATAATCTATGTAAAATTTTAAATTGTATTAAAGTGTGTCTTACATTAATCGAACATTTATGCACGTTTAATAAGTGTTCATTCCAACTTTCCTTTGAAATTTTAATAGCTAACTCTTGTTCCCAGTCTCTTCTGATACCCTCCGTAGATGGTATTTGTACATTTAAGATAATATTATACAAATATGATATTAAATTTGCTGATTCAGCTTTTATCTGCATTGCCTCATCCAATACATCTGCTGGGTTATTATAATGATCTTTTGTATATTTTTTCAAATAGTCGCATATTTGAAAATATTTAAAATATTGATTATTTCCGAGTTTATATTTTATTTGTAATTGTTGAAATGAAAGTAATTTTCCAGTTTCATACAAGTCACCGAGCGTTTTAATTCCTAGTCTATCCCAATGTGTAAAAGCTTTATCTATAATAGAGGGATTAAACGAAGGGTTATTAACTATAGGTAATAAAAGTGATAAATTTCTTAATTTAAAATTTTGTTTTATTTGTTTCCAAATTCGGATTGTACTATGAATAATTGGGTTCTTATTATAATTTATATTATTCAGTTTCATTGGAGAGAGGAGGATCGCTCCAATGTTTCCAGAGGAGCAATCCTCTTTCTCCATTACAATCCAGTCCACTTGCTGGGCGGAGTTATCCATCAGTTGAATCATATTTTTAATATTTACTGACCAATAATAATACATAAAATTAGGTAGTGCTAAACCCCCTAATACTTTAGGTTTATTCAGATGAGTTTTTTGTATTCTCTGTGATTTATAGTCCCATATAAAATGAGTGATATCTGAGTCGAGTTTTTTAAAAAACTTCTTTGGTAAGTATATAGGAATCGATTGAAATAGGTATAAAATTTGTGGTAGAAAGATCATTTTTATTGCATTTATTCGGCCTATTAAAGACATCGGGAGCGTTTTCCAGAATTTAATTAGTGTGTATAATTTATTAAGTAGGGGATCAAAATTTGCCTTAAACATACCTTGATATGTTCTAGTAATTTCGATTCCCAAGTATTTAAATTTTTCTGTAGCTATTTTAAAAGGGAATTTTAAAAGGTGTTGAATCTTTCGGTTTTATTGACATAATTTCACTTTTATTCCAATTTATTCTATATCCAGAAAAAGATCCAAAGTCTTCAATTAAATTTAATATATTTGGTATAGTGATTTGAGGTTTTGTAATGTACAGTAATATATCATCCGCGTATAAAGATATTTTATTATATGAGTCTTTAGTATTATATCCATGGATATCAGGGTGTATTCTAATTTTTTCTGCTAGCGGTTCAATAATGAGAGCAAACAGCTGTGGTGATAATGAGCATCCTTGTCTATTTCCCCTTGATAGTTGGAATTTCGAGGATAATATGTTATTAGTTAGTATTCTAGCTGTAGGTTTATTATATAGTAACTTGATCCATAGAATAAAATTCTCTCCCAGTTGGAATTTTTGTAATACTTTATCCATATAATTCCATTTTACTTGATCAAATGTTTTTTCAGCATCCAGCGAAATAATTGATAATTCTTGATCTTCAGATTTGTGTGAGTGTATTATGTTGAGTAAACGTCTCATATTGTTAGATGAGTATCTCTTAGGGATAAACCCCGTCTGATCTGGGTTTATTAATTTACTAATGTATTTACTTAATCTTCTAGCTAATGTTTTCGCTAATATTTTTTGATCTGTGTTTAACAATGCTATAGCTCTATAAGAACCCGGTTCTTCTAAATCTTTGTCTTTCTTAGGTATTAGTGTAATCGTTGATTCCGCTAATGTATCAGGTAGTATTTGTTTTTTAAAAGCATATTGGTACATTTTTTGTAATCTTGGTATTATTTTCTCATAAAAGCTTTTATAAAATTCATTAGTAAATCCATCAGGGCCTGGTGTTTTTCCATTCTTTAGTGAGTTTATTGTATCTTCTAATTCCTTAATTGAAATTTGTGCACCCAATTCCTCTTGTTCCTTCAGCTCTAACTTTGGAAGATTACAATTATCCAAAAACTTTGTGATATTATTGGAATCAATTGTCGTTTTAGATGTATACAAATTCTCATAAAATTGCGCAAATCTTTTATTAATATCTTTCGGTGTTGTTAATAATTCCCCTTTATCTGATTTAATCTTTGGTATAGTATGTTCCTTTTCTCGTTTTTTTAGCTGGCGAGCCAAAAGTTTATGCGGTTTATCCCCAAATTAAAAGTGCTCTTGTTTTGTAATTTGAAAAAGTCTTATAAGTTTGGCAGATAATAATTTATTTAATTTAAATTTCAGAATTATTATTTTATTATGTTTATCTATTGATGGATCTTTAGCATTATCTATATCCATTTGTCTAATAAGTTCTTCTAACTGTCTTTGTTCATTCTTATTCTTTTGAAAAGCTTGATATGAAATTATAATACCCCTAATGTATGCTTTAAAAGATTCCCATAATACAGTAGACGATATATCTGGAGTATCATTTATTTGAAAAAAGGCCTCCATTTGTTCTTTTAAATATATACTCGCCTGTGGATCTTTTAGAATTTGAGAATTAAATCTCCAAAACGATTTATTCTTAAACATTCCTTCCAGTTTTAAAAAGAAAGTTAGTGGAGAATGGTCTGAAATCGAATTTGTGTGGTATGTTGGGTTAGATGTTTGAGGGATTAATTTTGTATCCAGCAGGAAGTAGTCTATACGTGAGTATGTCTTATGTACCATTGAATAAAACGAGTATTCCCTGCCAGTTGGATTAACAATTCTCCAAACATCTGCTATATTAGTATTGTTTATATAAGTATTGAGAAGTTCCTCGGTTTTCGATTTCATATTCCCTCTCTGTTTTTGGCTTGATTTATCTAAGTACGGATCTAAAACACAGTTAAAGTCTCCTTCTATTATAACATTTTGATAGTTAAACTCTGCAATTATGTTGAAAATGTTATTGAAAAAGAGGGGGTTGTCAAAGTTAGGGGCATATATATTTACCAAGGTAAGTGGAGTATCATGGATTTCTCCATTAACTATTAAGTATCTCCCTTCTATATCTGTTATGATATTCTTTGCTTTAAATGGTATACCTTTTCTTATAATGATTGACGTGCCTCTAGATTTCGAAGTGAATGAAGAATGGTATGTTTGACCTATCCATTTCGCCCTCAACCTAACTTGATCCTGAGATTTTAAGTGTGTTTCTTGTAAGAAGATAATGTCGGAGTTGTACAGTTTCAGCTGAGCTCGTATCTTACCCCTTTTAATAGGTTTGTTAATACCTCTTGTATTCCAACTACAAAATGAGATTCCTCCTAGGTTCTTTTGTTTGGTGTCATGCATTTTGAATAATTATAGTACCTTTAAATCTTGTGGTGCATCCATATCCCAGGTCTTTGGGTATTGGGGGAACTTTTGAATTTTTAAGTTTTGTTGGTATATCCATTTTACGCTTATCACTAAACACTAAACACAAACATGTGATTTTATGTGGTAATAAAAAAAAAACTAAAAAAGTGAAAATACAGTGTCTGATATAGTCGGCACTGTAGCGAGTGTCCCACCTGTAGGTGGGAAAAAACCTTGTTTTGACTTCCATTGTGTTGTTAAACTAATAGCTCCGCTCTCTTGGTTAATCATAACATATTAAAATATTAAAACGGGGCCTTACATTCAGGTATATAATACAATTTTACCCTATATATTTCATTATAACATATCATATATATATCGCAATTTTAACTACTAATTATTAAACCGATACTTTTGACTTCAATAAGAATCAACTGTTGGTTGAAGGGGTTAACGAGACGTGCCCCTGGGCCTAAGCCAGGTGCTCGTTTCTCATCCCCTCCTCCCACTTATAGATAAGGTTTCAATTTATTAAAAATTCATATTAGTATGTTAGTTCATTATTTTTTATTTTTGTTTTTGTTAGTATTCTAATCTAACATGCATAACTTATTAAGTTGTTAATAGGATAAGTTCTTACAATTGGTTTTAATATTATAATCTAATAAACAAGTAAATGCTTCTGGTATATACCATTCCCGTCTGTTCAGCTGTTTACTCGTTTTGAACAGAAAGTGTCCTTGATTCAACATTCCAAAGATAACAGTCTAGCTATCCCCAGACAAAGCATTGCTTAGAATGGTTCAGTTCTGCCAAACCCCCCTTTGATTTCTATTTTTCAACGATAGTTTGGGCATATTTAAACGCGTCTTCAGGCTTAACAAATTACTTTTCAGAACCCTTGAAGGAAATACGCATTTTCGCGGGATAAAACCCCCCATGTCTGATCCCTTCTCTCCCTCTTAAAAAATCCTTAACCTTCTCGAATTTGTTTCTTTTTTGCACAATTTCATACGGGTAGTCCCTGAATATCTTGATAGTGTCATTGTCCAGCCGCAGTTGCACACCGTGTTTGATTTTGCTCATAACATCTTCCAGTTCTAAAATATCCCGAAATTTCACAATAATATGTCGTGGATACGTTTTTCCCACATCAGATCTTTGTTTAAATCTTGGGACACGATGAGCCACTTCGATTTTCGGTTCTTTGGAAAGATTAAGCAGTTGTTTAAGCAAGCCCATGGCAAACTCACGCACATCCTCCCCCTCGGCTCCCTCTGAGACTCCAAGAATTCTCAAATTCTGACGTCTAGACCAATATAACCCGTGGCTGATACTCTTGCTTGTCTTGAGCGCCAGCGACCAAAATTACATTTCTCGCCAAAATATTTTAATTTGAAACAATGAAGCTCACAATCATTGATTCTGAGAGCCAGATTAGGGGCAGTAGTGGGTGATACGTCCTGTTCAAATACGCTTCTTTCACCTCTGCAAACTTCATTTTCCGGAGGCTGTGAAGATCTTGTTCCAAAGGAAACTTCCCGAGAATTGGGAACAGTTTGATATCTGAGATTCTACACCTGTCAATTGGCAAGCATTGTTTGATGTCAGCTTTGGGGTTTAACGCAAGGCCCACTTCATATTCCACTTGGGAACCTTATAACCCAATGTTATGAACATTGCGTTCTAAGATTTTAGGTAAATAACCAATAAACCCTCCTCTTTTGTTTCTCCTCCGTTGAGTTTAGTTTAGCTTAGTTTATTGTCACAGTGTAAAGCTTTTTGCTGCGTGCTAACCAGTCAGTGGAAAGACATTACATGCTTACAATCAAGCCATTCACCGTGTACAGATGCAGGAGAATGGCTATAATGTTTAGTGCAAGAAAAAATGCAGTAGAGTCCGATTAAAGATATTCCGAGGGTCTTCAATGAAGTAGATAGTTGGCGAGTACTGCTCTCTAGTTGTTCATAGGATGATTGAGTTGCCTAATAACAGATGGGAAGAAACTGTCTCTGAATCTTGAGGAATGTGTTTTCACACTCCTGAACCTCTTGCCTGATGGGAGAAAGGAGAAGTGGGAGTGACTGAGGTGAGACTCATCTTTGATTATGCTGGTGGCCTTGCCGAGGCAGTGTGAAGTGTAGATGGAGTCAATGGAAGGAAGGTTGGTTTGTGTGATGGTCGGGGCTGCGTCCATAATTCTCTGCAACTTCTTGGGGTCTTGGATGGAACTGTTCCAAACCATGCTCTGATGCATCCCGATAAAATGCTTCCTACCCAGTTCCCCACTGAACGCACACCCATTTCTCCCACTATTCTGCCCCGCTTTCCCCTTTCCAAGTCTTCCACCCACATCCCTTCCTGAGGCCTCAAAATTCATTATCTCTTTATCTCACGGCATTTTGATTCCGTTTCATCTCTGGAATTTACCCACCTATCTGCCAAATAACCTGCCTCATCTGTATCCACCTATCACTTGCCTGTCTTTGTCACCCCCCCCCTCTCTCTTCCAGCCTCTCCACCCCCCATTCACCCCCACCACAATCAGTGTGAAGAAGGGTCCCGATCCGAAAAGTTGCCTCGCCACGTTCTCCAGAGATGCTGTCTGACCAGCTGAGTTGCTCCAGTACGTTGTGATTTTTTTTGCCAAAGTGTTAAGCTCCTGGATGCTTCTGAGCCTGAAGAGTATCAACAATGTGCCAGAAATTTCTCGAGAGGACCATGTCTCCAGCGCTACACTCTTGCAATCTAAATTTCTGAATAAATTACTTGTGGCACTTAAGAACTGTCTTTAGGGATGTGAATGCGAGTCTAATTTCCTCTTTTCTCAACACTTTATATTGCAGAGCTGAATATCATTTTCATAAATTTTCATCAGGCTATTCCATCACATTATATCTTTGAAAAGATTAAAAAGTTATAATTCTTACTTTCCAAAACATTGGCAAGTGAGAGGGAAAATAGCAAATAAGGTATATAGGGATTGCCCCTATACATAGCCGGGCTGGCTGCAATGCTAAGGGCATTTAGTAGAAATGGCTCAACAATATTACGACAACAGCAGAAACTGATTGCAATTTGCATTATGTCTCTGACTCAGGCTGGTGATAATGGGCAGATGTAAATAGCGTGTGTAATTTTAGAACATACATCAAGTCTGCCATTAAGAGCAAACCATAAGCCCCTGTCCCACTTAGGTGATTTTTTCGGCGACTACAGACAACTAGGCTGTCGCCACATTGTCGCGGGGTGACGCCTGTATGGTCGTGAGTAGTCCCCTCAAGTTGCCTAAAGAGTCATAACGTTTTTCTGGTCGCTGCTGGATTTTGAAATGTTCAAAACTTTTCGGCGACTGTGGGCTTGACGTAGCTTGTCTTCTCCTGTCGTAGGTGCTGTCGTAGGTTGTCGCCAGGTGACGTTGGTTGTCACCGGGTGTTGACTTCGGTGAATTCCATTGGCGACTACCTACGTCAACCTACGTCAACCGGCGACAGGTACCGGCGACTGAATTGTCTTCAGTTGTCTTCAGTTGTCGTTGCTTGTCGTAGCTTGTCGTTGTTGGACGTAGGTTGACTTTGGTTGTAGTAGGTTGTCGCCTGTGTGGTCGTAGGTTGTCGTAGGTGTGGTCGTAGCTGGAGGTCCTAATGGGTCGCCGGTTGTCGGTAGCTTGCCGTAGCTTGACGTCGACATTGTCGTAGGGGGAGCCCAGTCGCCCCTTTTTCGGCGACCTGCTACGACCATGCAGTCGCCGTTAGTCGCCGAGAAAATCACCGAAGTGGGACAGGCCCTTTAGTAAATTGGACCAGAAATCAACTCAGGGTCAGTGATGTGATTAGAACTTCTGAATTCCACAGTCTTTCCCTCAGAGAGTTTCCAGAACTTTGTAGCAACTGATTATACATTAACTATAAGCTTTAATTACATTTGTGACTTTGGAACCAAATACTGTACATATGTATTATTGATTAAACAAACCAAAACAAAAGATTGACAACATGGAATTAAAAGCAGAAAATGGTGGATAGAGCATCTACATTCTTTGTTTGTTTCCATTTACAAAGAAAATGGTATCAGTTTGCCAAAGTGTGACAATAAACTAAACTAAACTAGATTAGTCGGTAGCACAGCGGCACAGCTGTAGATTTGTTACCTCACAGCGCCAGAGACCCGGGTTCCATCCAGACTGCGGGGTTTGTACATTCTCCCTGTGACCGTGTGGGGGTTTTCCGGGTGCTCCAGTTTCCACCCACATTCCAAAGACTTGCAGGTTTGTAGGTTAATTGGCTTCTGTAAATTGTCCCGGGTTTGTAGAATCACACTAGCATACTGGAGGGGGGGGTCGCTTGTCAGCATGGACCCGGTGGGCCAAAGGGCCTGTTTCCGCTCTGTACCCCTTAAAACTAAAACTAAATGGGTCCAATTAGATGATGTAAATAATTCAGAAATCTATTGTATTTAATATTAAATCTGTGTCTTTTTCATGCATGTTTCAGGACTACTTTTCTGAATGCATCACAAACACAACCACTCTTTATCAAGCAGCAAATGTGTTGAAGTTAATGTTAACTGAGAGGATAATTTATATCCTGAGCAGTTGTGTGGGGATCAGTCAGCCTCAGTAAGCAGGCCTCAGCTGTCTGGCTTCAGCCCAGATATTTATTTTCAGTGGGGCTGCTAGCAAGCTTCAGAAGCAAAAGGCTGTCCATACATTCTCCTTATTTTTGCATTTTATAATTTAGAAGCATAAAATATTTCATAAAAAAAACGTACTTCAATATTCTGATAAATATTCCCCACCAGAAAGGCAAACCTAAGGAGAATGAAAGCTATTGGAAATAATCAGTCCTTACAGGCTTGGGCGGCAGACTGGCGCAGCGGTAGAGTTACTGCCTTACAGCGCCAGAGACCAGGGCTCGATCCTGACTACGGTTGCTGTCCGTATGGAGTTTGTACCTTCCCCCTGTGACCGCCTGAGTGCTCCGGTTTCCTCCCATGCTCCAAAGACGTACAGGTTTGTAGGTTAATTGGCTTAGGTAAAAATTTGTAAATTGGCCAGTGTGTAGAATAGTACAAGTGTACGGGATATCCGCGTAGTGAACAAAGTTATTCACTATATCTCTACGCAAGATCATAATAATAAATCAATAGCAATACCAATAGTTTGGCGATTTTTAGGCGAGTGCAGGAGACTCTGCGCTCGCCTCATGATTGCCACATAGTCGCCATATGCTCGCTGGTGGTCTCTGGTGAATCTCCTTCATGGTGGCGAGGAGTTCCCGCCTTCTGGGAACTACTCGCGGCCTCAGTATGGTCGCCGCAAATTTGTCAATGTGTTGAAAGATTTTCTGCGACCAAAAATTGGTCGCCATGGAGAAAATCGATAATCCTGCAGTCGTGGGTGCAGTTGTAGTGGGATCGCCATGTAGTTATGGGTAGTCGAGGTAGTCGTAGGTAGTTTTAGTTACTCGCCTTTCATTGGCTCACTGGGGAAAAAAAATGTAAGCACGAGTTTTCAGAACCAAGGATAACCGACTGGTAATGTTAAATGCCTGCCAAACTTCACAGCTGTGTCTCTCTGGCTTATTAAAAGTTGTCTGGCTTCATAAAAGTGTCGCCATTCCTTCTCCCATCCCCTTCTTCCCCCTTCTCCCTTCCTGTTCATGTGTGTGCCTGTATCACCTTGGCTTTGCACCGTATGAATTTCAGACAGCGCTCCCCTGCTTTCCCGGGCCCCCGCCTTTGCGATGTGTGCGTGTGTGTGTTCCACTCTGACAGTCGCCGTTCCAGTTCCCGATTTTTCAGGCGAGTGCCGCGAACTTGACAGTCGCCGGCAGTCCGCTGAAAAATCGCCTAAGTGGGACAGGCCCTTTAATGTATTAGGAATTTTTTTTCCAAAAATACTATTGATCAAAATCAACTCATATTCAGTTGGTCGAACAATTCACATTCGTTTCAGTCACATTGGGATGAAGGCACAGACTTGATTCTCTTTCCACAGATGCTACCCAACTTGAAGGTTTTTTGAAATCATTTTCTGCCTATGTTTCAGATTTACAGCATCTGCATTATTTTTTCGTTATAATAAAGATAACCAGTTATGTTGTGTGGAGTTGGCTGTGGTTTTATTGAACGGTAGACTGGACTTGTGAGTCTGTGTGGCCATCTCCTGCTTTGAACCGTATCTCCTCTCACAGCCATGACATACTGTGTTGATTTGAATATGCGATCATTTGAAAAGCAACCCATTTTTGCATCAGCTTTTACTGCAATAAATTGTCAAAGGTGCCAAAAGGAAGAAGCATTTGTAGACCTCATGAAATGGAGCAGTTCAAGACGATGGCGCAGATAGTCCATGGTGACCCCAGGATATTGATGGTTCAAGGATTCAATGGTTTAGTTTAGTTTAGAGATACAGCGCGGAATCAGGCCCTTTGGCCCACCGAGTACGCACCGACCAGCGATCCCCGCACATTAACACTATCCTACACACACTAGGGACAATTTACATTTATACCAAGCCAATTAACCTACAAACCTGTACGTCTTTGGAGTATGGGAAACTGAAGATCTCGGAGAAAAGTCACGCGGTCATGGAGAGAATGTGCAAACTCCGTACAGACAGCAATGAACACGTGACAATAAATTCTTTTTGCATAGATCACAATGCACGAGTCGCCATATTTTGGTGCCATTTACAAGAAGTCCAAAGTCTGGTCCATGCGCTCGATGTACTGGAGCGGCTCCTGATCCAGGTAAGCCCCAGGCTGCTGCAGGGCCTCCTCTGTCGCCCTCAGCTGGCTCGACCCACGAACCAACGTCCCTCTCCTCGCCCGACTACCTTTGTGTCCTGGGGGCGCCTCCCGCAGCCAACCTGGAGGCAACACCTCGATCCCTCTCCTACCGGCCCACTCCTCGAGTCCGTCGTCGTCAGCGACTCCCTCCTCCTCGACTCTCCGGTCTTGGGGGCTGGGCTCGGCGGCTTCCGTGACTCCCCCCTGTAGATGGGGGCTCGGCAAATGATAACGCCATTAAATTGGGTGAAAGATTGAAAGATACAACTTGAAAACAGGCCATTGGCCCACCGAGACCACACTGACCATCGATCGATCACCTGTTCACTCTCTCAAATGCAATTAAGAATGGGCGTTAAACTTCGACCTTATATCAATTCTCACATCACACAAGAACATAAGAAAAAGACACCAACATTTTTTTAACGCATCAACTGAAAAAAATGAAAAATAGTGGCGGTGTCAGTCCCAGTAATGGAATTAATCAAGAGTTCCTTTAGTGACAGGAATTTTCTCTAAATTATTCAAGACATGCACTTACCGTAATAGTGAATAATAACTAACGTTATTACATTCTTCAAGGAGCTATTAGAGTTCTATTCATAGCTTTGTGTCTCCTTCAGAAAATACTACAGTAATGGAAAATTACGCTTGAAAGATGCCTCTAGTATATATTACAAAAAGTAATTTTCTGAGTTTGGTATTTTTATTTGACACATTATTTTATGATATTGTATGTTGACCTTTAGGTTGAACGGAATCTGGAGCTGTCACTCACTGCAGGATATCTACCTGCTGTTGTAACTACAGTATTTAAGTGATGGGAAAAGTTAGTTAGTGGTGACCCCAGGAAATTGATGGTGAGGGCTTGGCCAATGATAATGGCATCAAATTGATTTAAAGAATGTAAGATACAACTTGGAACCAGGCCCTTCGGCCCACCCAGTCCCAATCCACCATAGATCACCCGTTCACACTAGTTCACACTAGTTCTGTGTTATCCCACTTTCTCATCCACTCCTTACACATAAGGGGCAGCTTACAGAGGCCAATTAACCTGCCAACCCGCACGTCTTTGAGATGCGGGAGGAAACTGGAGCACCCGGTGGAAACCCACGCGGGTCATAGGGAGAACGTGGAAAACTTCACAAAGACAGTACCAGAGGTCAGGATTGAAGCATGGTCTCTGGCGCTGTGAGACAGCAGCTCTACCGGCTGTGCCTTTGTGCCGCCCCAATGTCAAGGCTATGTGGCTGCGGGATTGGTCATTACCTGGTACTTGTTGGCATTAATGTTACTTGCTAATTATCAGCCGAGGCCAGAAAGCCATCAAGGTCATGGTGCAGGTAGCAGTGGACAGCTTCACTTGACAAGGAGTAGGAAATGGAATTAAATATCCACACTTCTCACCTCATGACGGAACAAAAGTCATTGATGAAGTAGTTGAAGATGGGAATTTGGTCATCAGGCATTGGAATTACCTCAGTTATTGAGGGCTGGGGCTGATTATCTAAAAAGATGCATTTATCTCCAACCATCAAAAAATGTCCTACTATATGCAGAAAACAATATTCAGCAGAATTCCTATAAATTGTCCTTGCGGCCATCAATTTTCTACTTGCCACTCGAAAGAAATATTCCCACACATTTACCACAGAGGTGATTGGGGAAGATTCAGGGTTAGGATTCTGTTTAGGATCAGAGAGAGATAGTTAGTCCACAGAGTGTACAAAGTTGAATTCAATGGTTTGTCAAGCTAACGATGTTGAGGGCATTGTAAATGGGATACTCGTACAGAGATAGGTGGTGCTCGCTGTTTATTTCTTAAAAGCTCTGATCCACGTTTAAATTAAAAAAGGGGCCCACTTTTGTCTAAGCCAGGCCATCATAGATATGGACATTTTCCACACAAAATGAAAACATGTAACACAAGAGATTATTAGCCACAAATTTTTCCAATTCCACTCTGCCTTTTCTCAGCCAGTTTTCTGGACAGTAATATTCATGGCAAAACATTCACATCAGAGTTAAATGAGACCTACATATCGAGCAATGTTCTGAATAGTGGACATTTTGTACAACCCATGAATGTTTTGGATTGACATTTGAACTAAGTTCATATCATTTCACAGAGTAGTGAATAGGAAGTTAGTTTTGCCTTTATTATCTTATACTATAGTACATGCTTTCATCTACTGCAATCTATAAAGTAGGAAGAATAGATTCATTTAAATGAAGTGAAATTGGAATGTTTTCCTTGGACATGCTTTTTTATATATGAAAGGAAGTGATTTTCATAAGTTCATAAGTTTTAGGAACGGAATTAGGCCATTCAGCCCCTCAAGACTACTCCGCCATTCAATCGTGGCTGATCTATTTTTCCATATCAACCCCAATGTCCCCATAACCCCTAACACCCATACTAATCAAGAATTTGTGAATCTCCGTTTTAAAAATATCCATTGACTTGGTTTCCACAGCCTTCTGTGGCAATTAATTCCACGATTCACCACCCTCTGACTAAAGAAAGTCCTCCTCCATTTTGATGTAATACAAAGCTCGTTCAAATACATTTAAAATGCAACCCAACAATTAGTATTCTCAGAAATGCACATATATAAATAATTTATCTACAGATTCTGAGCTATACTGAGCCCAGAATAGTAGGATTAGATTTGATGAGGGGACAACTTCACCAATTATCAGAGCAGATCAAAATGAAAAAGCAATTAATCTTGATTGCCATTATTATAATTCTCATGTGTAGGAAGGAAGTGCAGATGCTGGTTTAAACCGAAGATAGATACAAAAAGCTGTACTAACTCAGCGGGTCAGACAGCATCCCTGGAGAAAAGGAATAGATGATGTTTCGGGTCTCGACCCGAATAAACTACCTGGCAGATCACAGAGCAGCAGCAGCAGCAGCAGCCAGACCAGCGAGTGAGTGGATTGGCTGAGACATCCTAATTAGTTGAGTGGATATTTGACGATTAGATAAAATTAAGTTCAGGTCTAGGGGAGCAGCCTTGGTGAGGGGAAGTGCCTTGGTGAGGTAAAGTGTGAGACTTTGGCTCAAGAGCCTTGGTGAGGTAAAGTGTGAGACTTTGGCTCAAGAGTCTTCGGCAAGGAGGCTTCACTTGCATCGGCTGTGTGTTTAATTTAAATAGTTAAACTTGTGATGGCAGGAATGTTATTGCAGTGCATTTGTTGCAGGATGTGGGAAGTCAGGGGCACTGCTGGTGTCACTGACCACTACACCTGTGGGAACTGTGTCCAGATGCAGCTCTTCAAGGACCGAGTTAGGGAACTGGAGCAGCAGCTAGATGACCTGCGGTCCATCCGGGACAACAAAAGCTTCCTGGACAGGACCTACAGTCAGGTCGTCACTCCAAGTGTACAGGAGGTGCGACAGGTGGAGATGGAAAGGATGGGGTTGAAGCGAGTGCAGGAGACCTCGGTGGAAGTACCTCTTGAAAACAGGTACACCCTCTTGGGAGCTGTCGTGGCAGACGCGCTTCCAGTCCGAGCGACGGACAGGTCTGTGACTCGAATCCTAGCGCTGAGACTCGACCGGCAAGACCGACGCCAGGCAGAGCCATAGTGGTGGGTGATTCCATTGTCTGAGGTATGGCAACAGGCGAGACTCGAGGAAGGTGTGTTGCCTCCCTGGTGCCAGGGTCCAAGATGTCTCAGACCGACTTAAGAGGGAAGGTGAACAGCAGGAAGTAGCTGTGCATGTAGGCTGCAACGTGAGTATAGAGAACTAGGTAGGAGGCTGAAAAGCAAGACTTCTAGGGTGGTTATCTCTGGGTTGCTTCCAGTACCTTGTGCTAATGAGGGTAGGAACAGGGAGATAGGGGATCTGAATGTGTGGCTGAGGAGTTGGGTCAGGGGGCAGGGATTTAGATTTCTAGATCACTGGAATCTCTTCTGGGGCAGGGGTGACCTGTACAAAAGGGACGGGTTGTACCTTAATTGGAAAGGGGCTGACATTCTGGCAGGCAGATTTGCTAGTGCTACACGGTGGGTTTAAACTAAACAGTGGGGGGGTGGAGTCAACAACGTGGAAGCGTATGCGTGCAGTTAACGGGAAAGAGAGTGTAGGAAAGGTCACGTTTAAACTAACAGGGCAGGGGGATGGGAACTAATGCAAGGAGATAGAGGGACATAAAAGGACAGATGCAAAAGATAAAAGGGAGATAAGAAAAACTAACCTGAAAGCTTTGTGCCTTAATGCGAGGAGCATTTGAAATAAGGTGGATGAATTGAATGCATAGTTAAGGGATATGATATAGTTGGAATTACGGAGACATGGCTCCAGGGTGACTAAGGCTGGGAGCTAAACATGCAGGGGTATTTGATATTCATGACGGATAGACAGAAAGGAAGAGGAGGTGGGGTGGCATTGCTGGTTAAAGAGGAGATTAATGCAATAGCAAGGAGAGACATTAGCTTGGATGCTGTAGAATCGGTATGAGTAGAGCTGCGAAATAGCCAAGGGCAGAAAACGCTTGTTGGAGTTGTATACGGATCACCAAACAGCAGTAAGGAGGTTGGGGGATAGCATCAAGCAGGAAATTAGGGATGTATGTAGCAAAGGTACAGCGGTTATCATGGGTGACTTTAATCTACATATAGATTGGGCCAACTAAATTGGTAACAGGATTTCCTGGAATGTATATGGGATGGGTTTTTAAACCAATATGTAGAGGAACCGACTAGAGGGCAGGCCATCCTAGACTGGGTATTGTGTAATGAGGAAGGATTAGTTAGCGATCTTGTTGTGCAAGGCCTCTTGGGCAACTGACCATAATATGGTGGAATTCTGCATTAGGATGGAGAGTGACACATTTAATTCTGAGACTCGGGTCCTGAACTTGGATAAAGGAGACTTTGAAGGTATGAGATGGGAATTGGCTAGGATAGACTGGCAAATTATACTTAAAGGGTTGACAGTGGAGATGCAATGGCGAAGATTTAAAGACCTCACGGATGAACTCCAGAAATTGTTCATCCTTGTCTGGCAAAAAAATAAAACTGGGAAGGCGGCTCAACCTTGCCTGACGAGGGAAGTCAAGGATAGTGTTAGAGCCAAGTAAAAGGCATATAAATTGGCCAGAAGAAGCGGCAAACCAGAGGACTGGGAGAAATTTAGAATTCAACAGAGGAGGACAAAGAGGTTAATTAAGAGGGGGAAAAAAAAGAACATGAAAGAAAGCTTGTGGGAAATATAAAAACTGACTGTAAAAGTTTCTATAGGTATGTAAAAAGGAAAAGGTTAGTGAAGACAAATGTAGGTCTCTTACAGAAAGAGACAGGTGAATTTATAATGGGGAACGGAGGAAATGGCAGAACAGTTAAACGAGTACTTTGGTTCGGTCTTCACAAAGGAAACAATCTCCCGGAAATACTAAGGGACCTAGGATCTAGTGGGAGAAGGGAACTGAAGGGAATCCACATTGGTCAGAAAATGATGTTAGATAAACTGTTGGGACTGAAGGCAGATAAATCCCCAGGGCCAGATGGTCTGCACCCCAGAGTACTCCAGGAGGTGACCCTAGAAATTGTGGATGCATTAGTGATCATTTTCCAATGTTCTCTCGCCTCTGGATCAGTTCCTGGAGACTAGAGGGTAGCCAATGTAACTCCACTTTTTAAGAAAGGAGGGAGAGAGAAAACAGGGAATTATAGAACAGTTAGCCTTACATCAGTAGTGGGGAAGATGCTTGAGTCGATTGTTAAAGATGTAATAGCAACGCATTTGGAAAGCAGTGATGGGATCGGTCAAACTCAGCATGGATTTATTAAGGGGAAATCATGCTTGACTAATCTTTTGGAATTTTTTGAGGATGTAACAAGTAGAATGGATAAGGGAGAGCCAGTGGATGTGGTTTATCGGGACTTTCAAAAAGCCTTCGACAAGGCCTCACACAAGAGATTAGTGCGCAAAATTAGAGTATGGTATTGGGGATAGGATATTGATATGGATAGAGAACTGGTTGGCAGACAGGAAGCAAAGCGTAGGAATTACCAAGTCCTTTTCAGAATGGCAGGCAGTGACTAGTGGGGTGCCGCAAGGCTCGGTTCTGGGACCCCAGTTGTTTACAATATATATTTTATATATTAAAACTTTTTCACCCAGAGAATTGTGAATCTGTGGAATTCTCTGCCACAGAAGGCAGTGGAGGCCAATTCACTGGATATTTTCAAGAGAGAGTTAGATTTAGCTCTTAGGGCTAAGGGAATCAAGGGATATTGGGGGGGGGAAAGGCAGAACGAGGTACTGATTTTGGATGATCAGCCATGATCATATGGAATGGCGGCGCTGGCTCAAAGGGCCGAATGGCCTTCTCCTGCACCTATTTTCTATGTTTTTAAAGCGTCTTGACCTGGAATGTCACCTATTCCTTTTCTCCAGAGCTGTCGTCTGACCCACTGAGTTACTCCAGCTTTTTGAGTTTATCTTCATCATAAATCTCATATCTGAAATTCAGTTGTTCATTGTGTATAGGCATCATTATGCTAAGCAAGGCATCACCTCTTTGCAAGGAGGTGTTGTGCATTCAGAAGCCATTCAAGATTTCATTAAACAGTGTATTTGCAGGATTGGCAATGGGTTTACAACTTTATGCTGGGTCACCTTTGACAATAGTGGGGGCTGTTTTCTTTCTGAGAATCAGAACCTTAGAAAGTGAATCAACTCCAGTGAACCTTATGGGCGGCACAGCGGTAGAGCTGCTGCCTTACAGCGCCAGAGACCCAGGTTCGATCCTGACCACGGGTGCTGTCTGTATGGAGTTTGCATGTTCTCTCTGTGACTGCTTGGGTTTTCTCCGGGTGCTCCAGATTCCTCCCACACTCCAAAGACGTACAGGTTCGGAGGTTAATTGGTTTCAGTAAAAAATTGTAAATTGTCCCTACTCTGTAGGATAGAGTCAGTGAAGGGGGTGATCGCTGGTCGGCGCAGACTCGATGGGCAGAAGGGCCTGTTTCCACGCTGTATCTCTAAAGTCTAACTCTCCCTGCAACCACCATCTACTTTAAGAATCACACAACACACAACTGATGCTACCCCTGTTGTTATATAACCTGCAATGAATATACGTGCTGCTGCATGTGGAAGAATGCCAACCTCTAACACAGGGCATTCTCTCAAATTGTCCTTCCTGAGCAGTTAGCATTAGGTAATTAACACTTTGCAGATGGATCTTCAACAAACAATGGCATGGCTCACATACTAATTTTTATTTAATTGGTTACTATGGCAATGACCAAACGGAGGGGCTGGAAATCATTCCTTTCTCGCTTGCCTCAGGAGGCTGCCTTCCTTCAGCTGTGCTCCTTCCATCTGGGAGCTGCTTTGTGTGCGTGTTTACTGCGACTGTGGCTTATTGTACATGAACTGCAACGGAGTGCATGTGCGTCACTATGCCTGCGCAGAATTCGAATCAGCTACTCCTTGCCCACCTCATCAATAAGACATAGTCTGCCAACCAGGCAAAGTAACAGCTGCCGCTCCGGGGCAGGTAAGATTCCACTCCGGTTGGTAAAACGACAAGCGCAGGAAAATCTTGCTCAGAACAAATATTGTTAACCATGTTGAAAAAAGATACAAAGTGCTGGAGTAACTCAATGGGTCAGACAGGTTCACCGGAGAACATGGATAGGTGATGTTTTGGGTCAGGACTCTGGAGAACATGGATAGTTGACGTTTTGTGCTGAGACCCTTCTTCAGACTGATTGTAAGGTGGAATGGGTGGAGGCAGCACCTTCTCCAGAGAAGACCGTGTTAACTGATTGCTAAACATTTCAACTCCCCTTCCCATTCCCATACGGGCTTGCTCCATTGCCAGAGTGAGGCCACACCCAAACTGGAGGAATAGCACCTCATATTCAGCTTGGGTAGTTTATAACCCAATGGTGTCTGGCTTTACAATCCACAGCTTCTCAATCCTTTCACACCTTTCTTTCTTATTTTCTTATCTTCGGCCTTTATTCCAACCAGCTGCCTCTCGACCCCCCCCCCCACCCTTCTCTCATCTGTGCCAACCTATTACCTGCATCTACCCATTTCCACCTTACAATCAGTCTGAAGAAGGGTGTCAGCACACAACATCACCTATCAATGTTCTCCAGAGATGCTGCCTGACCTGCTGAGTTGCTCCAGCACTTTCCATCCTTTGTGTATTAACCAGCATCTGCAGTTCTTCATTGCTACAGCTCAGCACTTTTACTCCAGCACCTTCTGTCTTTTTTTGTAAACCAGCATCAGCAGTCCCTTCTTTCGACATGTTCTCCAGAGATGCTGCCTCTGAAATTCGGGACCCGAAATGTCACCCATCCTTTTTCTCCAGAGATGCTGCCTGACCTGCTGAGTATTTTCCAGAGATTCTACCTGACTCACTGAGTTACTTCAGCCCTTTGCAAGATTCCAGCATCTGCAGTTCCTTACGTCCTCATGTGTTTGAGCTATTGGGAGAGGTTGTGTAGCCTGGGATTCTATTCCTTGGAGCGCAGGAGGTTGAGGGGTGATCTTATAGAGGTGTATCAGATCAAGGGAGGAATAGATTGGGTAGATGCACAGAGTCTCTTGCCCAGAGTAGGTGAATCGAGGTCTAGAGGACATAGGGGAAAAGATTTAATAGTAATCTGAGGAGTAACTTTTTCACACAAAGGGTAATGGGGGTATGCCAGAGGAGGTAGTTGAGGCTGGGACCATCCCAACATTTAAGAAACTGTTGGACAGGTACATGGATAGGACAGGTTTGGAGGGATATGGACCAAATGCGGGCAGGTGGGACTAGTGTAGCTGGGACATGTTGGCTGGTGTGGGCAAGTTGGGTCTGTTTCTACACTGTATGACTCCATGACACTCCTAAACTTGTCTTTCATTGGTGTGTTTGTAGATCCTATTAGTTATTTATTCAATGCAATTTTCTCTCTCCCTGCTGCCATTTCCCCCTTTTATGTTGCACTTATTTGAAATAGAGGCACAATGGTTGGAGCCAGGCAGGTCATGTGTTGTCACGTGTAAGTGGTGGTGAAAGTAGTTTTATCCTCCGACCACAATATACAGGTAGAATGTGCACGTGCTTTCATTTGTTCAGGGAAGGATAATCAGCAGGAAGGAACTGCAGATGCTGGTTTACACTGCGTTCCCAGCCCCCTTCTTTACACCTTGTACACCCATGACTGTGCAGCCATGTACAAATCTAATTCAATTTTCAAATTCGCAGACGACACCACCATTGTGGGCCGGATATCAAATAATGATGAGACGGAGTACAGGAAGGAGATTCAGAACCTCGTGTCGTGGTGTCGAGACAACAACTTTTCTCTCAATGTCAGCAAGATAAAGGAGATAGTGATGGACTTCAGGAAGCAAAGCGGTACACATACCCCAGTTTGCATTGATGGTGCCGAAGTAGAGATGGTCGAAAACTTCAAATACTTAGGGGTCAATATCACCAACAACTGCTCATGGACCACCCACATTGAAGCAACGACCAAGAAGGCACACCAACGCCTCTACTTCCTTAGAAGGCTTAGGAAGTTTGACATGTCCCCTACAACTGTCACCAACTTCCACAGATGCACCATAGAAAGCATTTTATCAGGATGCATCACAGCATGATTTGGGAACAGCTCAACCAAGACCGCAAGAAATTGCAGCGAATTGTGGACGTAGCCCAGGCCATCACACAAACTAACCTTCTTTCTATTGACTCCATTTATACCTCACACTGCCTCAGCAAGGCCAGCAGCATAATCAAGGACGAGTCGCACCCTGGCCATTCCCTCTTATCCCTCTCCCATCAGGCAGAAGATATAGAAGTGTGAATACCTCCAGATTCAGGAGCAGTTTCTTCCCAGCTGTTATCAGGCAACTGAATCTTCCTACCACAACCAGAGAGCAGTGCTGAACTACTATCTACCTCTCTGGTGACCCTTGGTGTATCCTTGATCGGACTCTGATGGCTTAACCTTGCACTAAATTCCCTTATGTATTTATACACTGTAAATGGCTCGATTGTAATCATGTATAGTCTCTCTGCTGACTGGATAGCATGCAACAAAAGCTTTTCACTGTACCTCGGTACACGTGACAATAAACTAAACTGAAACTGAAGATAGACACAAAATGCTGGAGTAACTCAACGGGTCAGGATAATCTGCATGTCTTCTGCTTCACCAGGGAAACGTGCCAAAACCGCATTATAGGCTGCAAGCAAACCTGCATCAATCCTACCTAACCATGACAGACTTATGCCTAGAAATCCATCCTCTAATGATAGGACCAAGCATGCTTTATTGCAGTGATGCGCATTCTGCTTTGGCAACCAAGTCTCACTTTCTTGAAGTCAGTTGAAAGATTTTTTTATTGAACTGATTGAAAGATACAGCATGAAAACGGGGCCTTCGGTCCACTGAGTCCACGCCAACCAGCGATCACCCATTCACATTAGCTCTATGTTACCTCACTTTGGCATTCACTCTTTACACACCAGGGGCAATTTACAGAAGCCAATTAACCAACAAACCCACATGTCTTTGGGATGTGGGAGGAAACCTGAGCACCTGGAGGAAATCCACACGGTCAGACGGAGAACATGCAAACTTCACACAGACAGCACCTGAGGTCAGGATCGAACTTGGGTCTCTGGCGCTGCTCCACTGGTGAAAGTGTGCAATTTCAGAGGCAGTGTGTAAAGCATTGGCCTTGCCATTTAGAACGCTTAACACTAATGATGGGGGAAGGATTTTAAGGCATCGATGTTGACTGTAAGAATCCTTTCAACTTGCCATTTTTGACGTATCTAACATAACTATTAACATTTCATCTTCTTATCATCTTGACACTATGAAACAAATGTGAGTGCAGTCACTTCTATTATGTTGACATATCATGCTTGAGAAAAGCCTATATGTTAACTCCTTCACTGTGAGATTTTGATTTTGGAAGTAACCTTTGACTTGGCAACTTATCAAGGCCTTCTGCAAATTTGTACACGTCATCCACCCATTGCGCTTTATCCACAGCACATGTTACTTCTTTAAAGAGGTCCATTACATTAATCCTGTCCTTTAACTACAATTATACCTTCCTATATTCACATAATCACACATCACAAATCCGCTGTTTTGGCAACTTTATGAAATACTCCAAAATCGTGAAGATCAGACTGCAAAATCAGATTGAGCCGAAACCTGGTTTAATCTCCAAATACTACACTTATGTCGAAATCTCTGTACTGAGATGCTTATTTTTTAATGCAAACATCAACACTATATGCTTCTATCTCATTGGCAAAAGAATACAAACCGATTATTTCTTGTGAACAAGAGATTTTCTAGATTCTTGCTTCGATGCAGTTAACGCAATGCTCACATTTATTTCAAGAGGACTAGAATACAAAAACAGGGATGTCATGCTGAGGCTCTATAAAGCGCTGGTCAGGCCGCATTTGGATAATTGTGAGCAATTTTGGGCACCATTTCTGAGGAAGGTTTACAAGAATGATCCCAGGAATGAGTGGTTAACATATGATGGGCATTTGACAGCACTGGGCTTGTACTATTAAGATCACCAAGGAGGTGGTATTAGGGAAATTAATGAGACTGAAGGAGGATAAATCCCCTGGGCCTGATGGATTACATCCAAGGGTCTTGAGGGAGATAGCGGCGGGGATTGTGGATGCATTGGTGATAATTTTCCAAAACTCCCTGGAGGCAGGAACGGTCCCAGTGGATTGGAAAATGGCCAATGTAACACCTATATTTAAAAAAGGAAGTAAACAGAAGGCGGGTAACTATAGACCGGTTAGTCTAACATCGGTGGTGGGTAAAATGTTAGAGACAATTATTAAAGAAACACTAACGGGGCACTTGGATAAACATGACTTCATCGGACAGAACCAGCATGGTTTTGTGAGGGGGAAGTCCTGTTTAACGAATCTGCTCGAATTCTTTGAGGAAGTAACAACCCGGGTGGATAAAGGGGAACCGGTGGATGTGGTATACTTGGACTTCCAAAAGGCTTTTGACAAGGTGCCACATAAGAGACTATTGCTAAAAATAAAAAATTATGGGATTGGGGGTAATATATTAGCATGGGTAGAGGATTGGCTAACAAATAGGAAGCAGAGAGTGGGGATAAATGGTTCATACTCGGGATGGCAACCGGTAACTAGCGGGGTTCCGCAAGGGTCGGTGCTGGGACCCCAGTTGTTCACAATTTATATAAATGATTTGGAGGAGGGAACCAAGTGTAATATATCAAAATTTGCGGACGATACAAAAATGTGAGGAAAAGTAGGGGATGAGGAGGATAGGAAGAGTCTGCAAAAGGATATAGATAAGCTAGGTGAGTGGGCAACAACTTGGCAGATGAAATTTAATACTAATAAATGTGAAGTCATTCACTTTGGGAAAAAAAATGATAGGGCAAGTTATTTTCTAAATGAGGTGGAGCTGCGTTGTAATGCAACGCAAAGGGATCTAGGGGTAGTAGTACATGAATCACTAAAAGTTAGTATGCAGGTGCAGCAAGCAATCAGGAAGGCCAATGGAGTTTTGGCCTTTATTGCTAGGGGGATTGAGTATAAAAACACGGAGGTCTTGCTGCAGCTGTACACAGTATTAGTGAGACCACATTTGGAATACTGTGTACAGTTCTGGGGTCCATACTTAAGAAAGGATGTACTGGCCCTGGAGGCAGTGCAGCGAAGGTTTACAAGATTAATTCCTGCAATGAGGGGATTGACATATGAGGAAAGGTTAAGTAGGCTGGAACTCTACTCTTTGGAGTTTAGAAGAATGAGAGGCGATCTCATTGAAACATATAAGATCGTGAGGGGCCTTGATCGGGTGGATGCACCGAGGATGTTCCCAATGATCGGGGAAACTAGAACTAGGGGACATAGTTGTAGAATAAGGGGGGGCTCTTTTAAAACTGAGATGAGGAAGAACTTCTTCACCCAGAGGGTGGTTAATTTATGGAATTCACTGCCCCAGGGAGCAGTGGAAGCAGAAACATTAAATATATTTAAGTCTAAAATAGATGGTTTTTTAGCTGCCAAGGGGATAAGGGGCTACGGGGAGAGGGCAGGGATATGGACCTAGGTATGGTTAGTATAGTAAGACCTGAGTGATCTCCTGGACAAGTGTCGATCGCCTGGATTGGGGTCGGAGAGGAATTTCCCGGATTTTTTTCCTGAATTGGACCTGGGTTTTTATCCGGTTTTTTGCCTCCCCCAGGAGATCACGCGGTTCTTGGGGTGGAGAGGGGTGATAGCGGTATAAAGGGGAGGGTAGTGTCTTGTGTTCTGTGTCTTGTGTCTACTGTTTGTGGGTAAGGGTGTCTGTTTAGTGTTCAGCCATGAGCGAATGGCGGTGCGGGCTCGATGGGCCTGGTGGTCTACTCTCGCACCTACTTTCTATGTTTCTATGTTTCTATGTTACTCGCTGGAGTTTCGAAGTATGAGGGGGGGGGGGGACCTCATGGGGGGGGGGGCAGATCCGTTCCCATAGCCGACTTTGCGACCGTTCCGAACTCCAAAAACGGGTAATCCAGAAACGCTCTGTAAACAAGCGTGCCGGAAAATTGGTGGTGGACCTGTATTGGTTGATTATTGTCACATGTGCCGAGCAAAAGCTTTGTTTCTGTGCTATCCAGTCAAATCATGAGTACAATCATGGCAAAACACAGGTACAACAGGTAGAGCAAAGACAAAAATAGCAAAGTGCAGTGTTACAGCGTTATCACATTACAGTTACGGAGAAAGTGCAGATAAAATAAAAGTGCAAGGTTCGCAATGAGATAGGTTGGGAGATCAGGACTGTACCCCAGTTTATGAGAGGACCGTTCTGTAGTCTGATAACAGTAGGGAAGCAGTTGTTCCTGAATCTGGTGGTACCTGCTTCCAAGCTATTCTATCTTCTGCATGATGGTAGAGGGAAGAAGAGGTAATGACCAGGGTGAAAATGGTCCTTGATCATGTTGAAACATAGAATGGTGAAAAAAAAAGAAACTGCAGGTGCTGGTTACAGCAGGAATCACAGAGGGGGAGAAATTAGAGAGGGTCTCGCAGAACTCCAAAATTATGAGAGTGCATTTGAAATCCCCCCCCCCCCCCCCGGAAGACCCCCCCGCCGAAAATGTAGCACCTGGGGCACGACTGGAACTCCGGAAAGAAGAGGAGGAAAACTTTTGGAAGGTAGGCATACATTGAGGAGAATTCTTATGGAAATGTAGAAACAAGGAACTGCCTATGCTGGTTTCCTCTATTTTCTCCAGAGATGCTGCCTGACCCGTTGAGATACACCAGCACTTTGTGTCTTTCCTGTGATTATGTTGGCCAATCTCCCAAGGTAGCATGGAGAAGGGCCTGTGACAGAACTGATTCCAGAGAGCCCATGGGGATCTCTGCCCATGTGGGGACCTGACATTTCACCTCATGCTCTCTCAGAGTTGGAGATAGAGGTGGAGGACCAGCCCAGAACAGACAGATCTGGTGGCCAACTGAGTGCTTGCTACAGCAACAGCGCTAACCACACTGGAGGCAGCATGGTGGCACAGCAGTAGAGTTGCTGACTTACAGTGCCAGAGACCCAGGTTCGATCCTGACTATGACTGCTGTCAATACTGAGTCTGTACATTCTCCCTGTGACCGTGTGGGTTTTCCCCGGGTGCTCCGGTTTCCTCCCACACTCCAAAGATATACAGGTTTGTAGGTTAAGTTGGCTTATGTGTAGGATAGTGCTAGTGTACGGGGGTGATCGCTGGTCAGCATGGGCTAAGGGGCCGAAGGGCCTGTTTCCGCGCTGTATCATTAAAACATGTGCAGAACGGTACAACCGAGATACAGATAATGCAAAGGTTTTATTATTTTCCTGGTGCCCTTTTTCACAAATCAAATTGTTATTGCATCCAACTTTTTTAATTCAATGATGTTGTTCTCAATTTCTGCCGACAGGAAGTTCTAACCAAGTTCTAATCAAAGGATTGGGAGAGGATAAAGGATCACCCCTTACTCTAGTTCTATGTCATCCCAGTTTCATATCCTACACACTAGGAGTGATTTACAGAAATTTTAAGGCGGAGATTGGCAGATTCTTGATTAGTAAGAGTGTCAGGGGTTATGGTGAGAAGGCAGGACAATGGGGTTGAGAGGGAAAAATGGATCACCGTGATTGAATGCTAGAGTAGATTTGATGGGCTGAAAGGCCTAATTCTGCTTCTATCACATATGAACATGAACTAATTCACCATTAGCAGTATGAAGAAGGGTCTCCACCCAATATGTCACCTATCCATGACGTCCAATGATGCCACCTGACCTGCTGAGTTACTCCAGCATTTTGTTCTATGACAACTTCCAGCATGGACAGGTACATGGTTAGGAAAGGTTTAGGGAGATGTAGGCCAAATGCAAGCAAATGGGCTTATATGTTGGGGCATTATATGTTGGGTCATTACATGTTGACAGAATGTTGACACTTTGACAATGCAGATTATTTATTAGAGAAACTGATAACTACACGATGGGGCAGGTTGTTCTGTCTCTTGTGTTGTTTTTCTTATCGTTCCAGCTCTAGGGATGTTTTATTTCATTTATTCAGTCACAGACATTTATTGTCTGTTCCAGTGGTCCTCAAGACGGTGATGATGCGTTAGCTTAGTCGACATGGACGAGTTGGGCCAAAGGGCCTGCTATGTGCTGTATGACTCTATGCGTCTCCAAGTTTACAATAGCGTTCTATGAAAGATTCCAGACTGGACCGGTACATGGGTAGGGAAGGTTTAGGGGATAATTGGGACTTGCTTAGATGGATCATCTTGGCCGGCATGGATGAGTTGGTCCGAAGGGCCTGTTTATGTGCTGTAATGACTCTATGACTCTGTGTAGGAAGGAACTGCAGATGCTGGTTTAAACCAAAGATAGACATAAAAAGCTGGAGTAACTCAGCGGGACAGGCAGCATCTCTGAAGAGAAGGAATGGGTGACGTGTCAGGTCGGAACCCTTCTCGATCCGAAATGTCACCTATTCCTTTTCTCCAGAGATGCTGTCTGACCCGCTGAGTTACTCCAGCTTTTTGTGTCTATCTATGAACCCTATGTACAGTTCTGTGTCACCAAGTCTTGTACAGTTGTTAACTGCAGTGGAGGAGTCCTCTGTCATGCTGGCCAATAACTCCGGTAAAACAATGTGCAACAGCATGACATACCTTCAATTTACATGACTAGGCTTGAAGAACATAATAGATGCCAATACCTACCCTACTAAATATCCTGCTCAAAGAAATGAACTGAGTTTTATTGTTTTTGATATAAATAACAGAATCCCATGACAACCAAAAAGTCATGGTTGTCAGAGAGTTGTGCCTCTTGTGTTGTTTCTCTTATCGTTCCAGCACTAGGGATGGGATTTTCCCCCCCATTTATTTTGTCACAGACATTTATTATCGGTCCCAAGTGCCCCTCAAGAAGGTCATGAAGCATTGCCTTTCTGAACTGCTGGGTTTCGAGTGTGGAACATAGGACTTTGATTCAGCAATTGTGAACGAGTAATCAGGAATATAATTTCCAAGTTAGCGTGATGAGAGGTTTGGAGGACAGTCGAGAGGGTGGTGTTATTCCCAGCTTACTTTTATGAACGTCCACCTCCTCCCTTGGAATGTTGTATTCAAGCAATACAGTTGACCTTTTATAACAAACAGGAGACTCTTAGTTACAAACAATGTCCAGATTCAGAGACAAGAGGCTCTGCTTACCACTGAAACCGCAAAGCATGATGAGTTGAGTTTATTGTCAGGTGTACCGAGGTACAGAAAAAAACTTTTGTTGCATGCTAACCAGTCAGTGGAAAGACAATGCATGATTACAATCGCGCCATCCACAGTGTACATGGGGATAAAGGGAATAACGAGAATAATGTTTCATGCAAGGTAAAGCCCAGTAAAGTCCGATCAAAGATAGTTCAAATGAGGTAGATGGTAGCTGCGGACTGCTCTCTAGTTGTTGGTAGGATGGTTCAGATGCCTGATAACAGCAACTGAACAACCATCATCATCTCATTAATCCTTTGATAGATACAAAATGCTGGAGTAACTCAGCAGGTCAGGCAGCAACTCGGGAGAGATGGAATGGGTGACGTTTTGGATCGAGACCCTCCTTCAAACACCCTCATTTTTAATCACTAATTTAATCTATAATCCACCCCTCACCTTTACAATATTTATAACATGGCCTCCAACCTTATCGTTCCCCAACCCTTCACTGCACGGTTTTACCTTCTCCCCCAAATCCATAAACACAACTGCCCAGGCAGACCCATTGTTTTTTCCTGCTCCTGGCCCACTGAAATTATTTCCACGTACCTCGCCTCCATCCTATCCCTCCTGGTCCAATCCCTCCCGGTCCAATCCCTCCCGACCTATGTCCAAGACACCTTACACTCCCTTCGTCTCTTGAATGACGTCCATTTCCCAGGCCCCTGCTTCCTCATCTTTACTATATTTATAAGCTCCTCCTCTCAATCGTTTGACAATATCAAAGACATTTCATATGTGGACAAAATGTTAACGTTTTGACAATGGCGATTATTGGTTGGCGAATCTGATAACGACATGATTTGCATGAAATGTTGGTTTGCTTCACATTTTCATTCAACTAATTTGTATACCTACTCCAAAATCTTGCCCTCAGCAACAGCCGCGGGTGGGAATGTCACACACATTGCTTTCCTATCACAAATCCAGACCCCTACAGCGACTCTCTGCAGATCCCTAACAATTCAGGCAGACCTTTAGATTAACAATCATGCTTCAGATTCCTACACATTAATTCAGTTACATATTTGCATGATGAAATACAGTATCACAGCATTATTCATTGCCATAGTGTCAGATATTTATATGAATAGATATCACCAATCACTTGAAATTCCTTGTATGCTGCTATGACCGTGGTTACCTCGATGCAAAAACAATAAGCTTGTAGTCACATATTACAAAATTGTAGAAGTAATCAGAGGGGTAAAAAAAATCAGAGAACAAATTGCCTTGTCACCTCATTGTCACCTTCCCCTCAGCTAACAATAATCCATTCTAGATTTCTTGAACATTGTCCCCTTTGATCTCTTGTTTTCACACCTTTCCCTTCCATATCTCTAAACCAGCATCTGCAGTTCCTTCCTACTGAATAGATTTCAGTTTGGATTGCCTGTGCATGGTGTAAATTTAAAAAACTCACAATCAAGTTTTGAATGCATAATTCACTGTAAACGTTCCTGACAAAATTCTTTATGATCTATTTCTACACTGAACTACTTGGCAAACTTTTATCCATCTATACTTCTCATGGGTCTTTCATCAAATTTTCTAAATGTATTGCGGTTTCTCGCCAGACCCTGTAATCCATCAACAAGCTCTTCACAGCCCTGGTATCAGTATTCTGTCCACTTCACCTAGATGTGTCCAGTGAACGGATGCAGAATACATATCAGCCATAAACTCACTGAATGATGCAGCAGGGTTTGAAAGTCGACATATAGTCTTCCAATCATCTTGTAAAATAAAAGCATTTCCTTAAAAAATATCTTTAAATTTACAAAGGTTAACAGGTGCATGGGCAGTGTAGATAATAGGATTTTTTTTCCCCCGGAGCAGAGGAATCTTTAGGGCCTGTCCCACTTAGGTGACTTTTTTGGCGAATGCAGGCGACTGTCATAGTTTTGTTGAATCGCTGAAAAGTCAATGTATCAAACGCATCCTACGACTATGTAGAAGACAAGCTACGACTATCTACGACTTAATCGCCGATGCACTCGTGACAATAGGCGACCCAATAGTGGGGACTGAAGACGACCATCTTTGACTTACAAACGACTACACCCGCGATCACAGAAAGCAAGCTACGACTGGTTACGACGTTTCGGGTCGGAACCCTTCTTCAGACTCTAGTCTGAGGAAGAAGCTATCATGCCTGTACTGAATAGATTTCAGTTTGGATTGCCTGTGTATGATGTTAGAACAAAACTCACTATCAAGTTTTGGATGCATAATTCTTCAGCCTCTAGTCTGACGAAGGGTTCCGACCTGAAGAATCACCTCTTCCTTTTCACCAGAGATGCTGCCTGACCCGATGAGATATTCCAGCATTTTGTGTCTATCTGCAGAGGAATCTAACATTGGAGGGTAAAGGGTAAGAGGTTTGGTGGGGATCTGAGGAAGAACTTTTTCACACAGATGGTGGCTGGTAGAGCGGCTTGTTCACAACCGGGTTCGATCCCAACCTCAGGTGCTCCAGTGTACAGTTTGTACATACTCCTTGTGATCACATGGGTTTTCACTGGGTGCTCCGGTTTCCTCCCACATCTCAAAGACGTGCAGGTTTGTAGGTTAATTGCCCTCTGTAAATTGCCCTGAATGTGTAGGGTGGATGCGAAAATGGCATATAATAGAACTAATGTGAATTGGTAATCGATGGTTGGCATGGACTCGATGGGCCAAAGGGCCTGTTTCCATGCTGTAGTATAGTTTTATAGATACAGCGCGGAGCAGGCCCGTCGGCTCACCAGTGACTCCTGCACACTTACATTATCCTATACACTAGGGACAATTTACAATTATACCAAGCCAATTAACCTACAAACCGTACGTCTTTGGAGTGTGGGTGGAAACTGAAGATCTCAGAGAAAGCCCACGCAGGTCACGTGGAGAACGTAAAAACTCCGTACAAACTGTACTTCTAAACTAGACAAAAAATTACCTCAGGATCACCTGAAGTGTCCATCTATTGTCAATCCTGCTGCCTCACAGGCACCTGGTTTGATCCTTCAGGTACCTGGTTTGATCCTATCCTCAGGATGTCTATCCGTGTGTACATTTTCCTTGTGACCATGTAGGTTTATCCTTCGTGCTTCTGCTTCCTCCCACAACCTGAAGATGTGCGAGATTGAAATGCACTACAGGAATGATTACCAGACTAATGATAAGTTGTCCACTATTTCTATCACTATCATGAAATGTTAACAACCTATGTAATGAGGATTGTCACAGATAGCTGGGTGTAGCAGGATAAGCAAGTACAATTCAAGGTAGAAAAATATGTAAATAACACTTTCTTGAAGCAAAGATTTAGTTTAGACATCGTTTAGCGATACCGCATGGAAACCGGCCCTTCGGCGCAACAAGTCCACAGCGACCATCGACCGCCTGTTCACACCAGTTCTTTGTTATCCCACTTTCTCATCCACTCCCTGCACGTTAGGGGCAATTTACAGAGGCCAATTAACCTGCCAACCCACACGTCATTGAGATGCAGGAGGAAACCGGAGCACCCGGAGGAAACCCACGCTGTTACCAGGAGAACCTGCAAACTCCACACAGACAGCACCAGATGGTCAGGATCGAACCTGGGTCTCTGGCGCTGCGATGCAGCGGCTCTACCAGCTGCGCCACTGTGCTGCCCCAAAAATTAAATATACCTTTTACATCTGATCTAAGCATTCACAGTTAGAAATTCACCCTGGAGTGATTACTGGAACCAGGCAGCGGTGTAAATGCAATTCCTGCATGGACATGTGTATTGCTGCCGGAAAGAATTGAAGAACCAGATAGTTGATTTCACTTCGGAGTCACGTGAGTGACTACGTGAAGAACCCGCCAGCCCGCATACACGTCATTACGTCTACCGAATTGCGCAACACTGACTGGTAGGCGCGCTGCTCCCACCAGCGGTAAGTTTAAACCTGCAGGTAAGTTTTTTAAACTTTCCAGGTTATGTTTTTTCTCTGCAGGAATCTCTTTTACAGAGTTCCTGCTGGATTTCGGGGCAAAGTCGGGAAGGGCCGCGGGGAAACCTTTATGGACCGCGTCCCAGTCACGGACCATGGGGAATCCCGGTCACGACCTCGGGGGTTCCCAGTCACGGACCGCAGGGAACCGGCTACGGAGACCGCGGAAGTGCGGGTAGCGGCGGCGGTCAAATTAGCCTTCCGAGTCACTGGCGGTGGAGCCAGCGGCTTCAGACTGGTGCCGGCAGCACCTTGGCAAACCCGCTTGGACGGTAGCCACAGAGAAAGTCTGTACGGCCCGTTGACTCAAACGAGTTGGGCCAGGAGGATTTCTGATGGAGAGGATCCCCTCCTTCAATGGGTAGCGTTCTTCGGGCGTCTAACCCACATGGAGCACCTGATGGAGGGGTGCTCCACAATGGTATGCTCCAAGGAGGGAGTTATATCACCGCGGATCTCTGCGGAGCCCGCGGCAACAGCACCTGTGTACAAGGCTGCACACTGTCTCCCTCTCTGAGCAGGGGAGCAGTCGGGGTCAGTTCTGTCTGACTCGGAGTTCGGAGGTATTGCCGGGAGCATACCACAAGGCATGAAGGATATGGTCCATGGAGAGGCCATATCAGCGCAGGTCTCCTCGGGGCCCACGTCAACAGCACCTGTGCACAGGGCTGCACACTGTCTCCCTCTCTGAGTAGGGGAGCAGTCGGGGTCAGTGTGAACTGACTCCAAACTCGGTGTATGTCCATGGAACATACTGGAGTTCCTGAAAGTGCCGGCAGTGAACAGCGCTATCAGGGGTGATGTTGGAGGGGCATGGACCCCAGGAAACCAGCTGCCGAATCTTCTCTTCAGGTAAACCTATTCAACAGGTGAGACCTGCATGAGGGAGTTATAGCTGTCGAACTACGAGTACAGCCTCATCGTTTCGGCGACAAAACATCCCACGCCTCCATCGGCAGTAAGCGGTTCACTGAAGCTGGTGGCAGCTAGCAAGCTGGGCAGAGGGCTTTTAGGCCAAGGCCCAAGCTGGTCTCAGGAAAAATATGGAATCCACGTACCCTGCCAGTCCTACTCTCCAATCAAGGACGGAAATAGAACCCGCAGGGGCCTTTGGGCTTACCATAAGACCACCGGTAACCATGAAGGTAGGTGGGTCTGGTTCTTTTCGAAACATGGGGTATGTGGATCATTTACAAGTTGGTAATACTTATTTTTTACAAAGTGAACATAGCAAAACCGGTGCTTGGGCTGCTTAGAGCTCAAAAACACTTGTTATGGCCTAACTACATGATTCTAAAATGCTGTATTTTGCTCAAATTAACTGTTTCGGCATCCATCCAGTTAAATTTAAGTTGATACCAACTAGAGTTATGGATTATTGTGATTTACCTTTAACTATTAATTTGCTGTGACTCCTCCCTGCGGCAAGAGATTGGAATTAATTAAATCCTGTAACAACCATGTTGTTATGAAGCAGCCTCTATTCATCAAGAGTAATTGGCAATTAGCGGCTGTGTTTTTCAGCTATGCATTTAGGCTTTGCATGAGTTACCTATTTTCAGTTATATGGTATCAACTACCTATAAGACACTAGGTGTATCATCACGTAGAAATCCATGACAACACAGAATGGATGTTGTATCACAAAATATTTAATGACATTGTGCTTCGATGGAACACCGAATATCAATATGTTTTGCATCCAGGCTCTATCACCATTGCAAAAATATGTGGCACAGTGGCAATAGATGTATTCTCGCCACACTGAGGAGGAATGCTCTTTATGTCTTTCCTCCATTTTGCCTCATCAGTCCGGTCTTGCACAAAATCCAGCAAGATCTTGCCTCAGGCATTTCGTACTGCCTGACTGGCCTATGCAGCCATGTTGGCAATGATAGTAGGATCTTATATGGTTATCCTAAACACAAACATTTGGTGGTTCACCCCGTGACTCGGGAAACCATCCTCTGCATGATAAAATCAATTTATAGCCTTGCAACTCTGAGAAGATCGTTCGGCGGCTCGGGTTGGCAGACTGATCTATGTACGTGCTCACTGCCGAGTGCAGGGATAGCACCCAGAAAGCAGCACATTTTTCCTCATCAGGAGATGGGAAGTGTTTTGTTTTAATGCCAATGTTACATATAATACGGCACGGATAACTAACGTCTCGGAGTTCATTTTCAGATGGGTCTTTGATAATTGATTAAGTTATAGTACCATTACTGTGCCAACGTGCTTCCTCATCATAGTTGCTGCAGCGATCGGGACTCACTCTGTCGGGTCTCATCCTCTGATATTCAGATTTATAAAGGATATCTTTAACGCAAATTCTCCCAGGCCCAGGTACTCGGAGATATGGGATGTTAGCATTGTTCTTAAACTGCTTCGCCAGTGGGGCCCAGCTACATCTATCCCTGGTCAACTCACTTACAAAGTGGTTATGCTCATGGCGCTAGTCTCAGCGCAACTGGTCCAGCCACTACTTAAATTGCGACTGGACAGGATGGTTACATCTGCTATTAATATATATTTTATGTTTATGATGTAGTTATTATGATGACGCCCCTGGTCCCATTGCCAGACCAGGGGCGTCAGGTCCCAAACAATTTCTCATGGCATACCCCATGGACCTTTGGTTGTGTGTGGTCACACATTTACAACAATACGTCAAGGTCACCTAGAGCTTTAGAAGCTCTGCACTAGCAATGATTGTTAGTTACTAAAAAACCTCATAAAAGATATCAATCCAGACCATCTCCAGGTGGTCAAAACGGGGCTTTGGCTCATGCAGGAGTAGATACTAATTTTTCAAATCACACTAGGGCTGCTACAACATCAGCAGCAGGGTTATGTATGTTCCACTGGACCACATCCTAGCGGCTGTAGGATGGTCAAACGAACGAACTTTCCAACTTTTTATAATTCCCATTGCCAGACCGGGGGTATTTGCCAATTCCATTTATGTTCTGTTTCATAGTTTCCCCCCAGGACGGGAAGGGTCACTATTAATTTCCTTTGATGATTAAGCATCAGTATTTTTAACAAACTATGTCATGTCTGAATGCATTAATCTTTTTCACTCATCCATGGTCAATTGATGCAGTGTGTGACGCCTGGACTGGTATCTGGCTTGAAATCACAGAGCTTCAAAGTCTTCACGTAGTCACTCATGTGACTCCGAAGTGAAATAGTAAGATTAAACGAGAACTTACCAGTTTGAAGTTTGATCTTTATTTTATGAGGAGTTACGATGAGGGATTACATGCCCTCCGCTCCCAACCCTCTCTCATAAAGGTCAGCTGGTAGTTCTAGTTTCTCGAATCTTACTATATTCAGTTCAACAACTGTTATCTGTGATTTCACACCGCTGCTTTGAAGATTGACGCGCATGCGGGCTGGCGGGTTCTTCACGTAATCCCTCATCGTAACTCCTCATAAAATAAAGATCAAACTTCAAACTGGTAAGTTCTCGTTTAATCTTACTATTGTTGTCTCTCTGTGGCCTCCCAGGGACAATAACTGGGATGCAGACAAAAACCATCAGTTGGTCATCAGTTCCCATTTCCCCCAGGTCTATGGGCATGGGGGAGCAGCGATCAACACAAGAAGCATGAAAGAAATGTGTTTCAATATTTCTGTCTATCGAGATGCTTGCCCTCCTGACACCCTTACATCTGTATGTTATTATAGAAAGATGGATAGGTTGGTTTACATGCAACAGCAAAACCAGCTTTGCCTCTCAAAACCCCTCACGCCTGTGTTCACCTGTTACCTGCCACGCTTTGTCCTGCCCCTTCTCTATTCCAGCTTTCTTTCCTCCCCTTACAATCCATCTGAAGAAGGGTCATTTATAAAACTATTTATAAAAGTATTTTTCAAAAGACTTTATGAAAGCACGATAGGTGATCTTACTAAGAGGAATTGACAGGGTGGATGCTAATAGCCCTGTCCCACGGTACGAGTTCATTCCAAGAGCTCTCCCGAGTTTAAAAAAAATCAAACTCGTGGTAAGCACGGAGAATGAACGTAGCGGGTACGTCGGAGCTCGGAGACGTCTCTTAGCGCTAACGGCAGGTAATCGGGAAGACTCGCTAACGGCAGGTAAGCACGGGAAGACTCGTGAAGATTTTTCAACATGATGAAAAATGTCCACGAGAGCCCCGAGTACCGACGAGTGGCCATTACCGTAAATCTCCGAGTTCGAATCAGGGCAAACTCGGGAGAACTCTTGGAATGAACTCCTACCGTGGGACAGGGGTTTAAGGATTTTTGCTCTAATTGTGATTCGGGGGCACAGTTTCAAAATAAGGGATTGTCCATTTAAGACAGAGATAAGGAGAGAAATTTAGTTTAGAGATAGAGATACAACATGGGAAAAGGCCCTTCGGCCCACCGAGTCCGCACCAACCAACAGTCCCATGTACACTAGTTCTATCCTACACAATTAGAAACAATTAGGAACAATTTACAGAAACCAACTAATCTACATACCCGCATATCTTTGAAATGTGGAAGGAAACCGGAGCTCCCGGAGAAAACCCATGCAGTCATGGGAGGACATATAAACTCCATACAGACAGCACCCATAGCCAGGATTGAACCGGGATCTCTAACGCTATAATGCAGCAACTCTACCGCTGCGCCACTGTGCCGCCCCGTAACTAAACAAAAACAATAAAGCGGGATTTATTCTCCGAGGGTTGTGACTGAAACTTCCACCTCAGAGAACCGTGGAAATGGAATGCATTTAAAATGGAGA
>CM075980.1:52176571-52229712 GCA_038087875.1 Malacoraja senta
TGCAGTGCAAACAGGGTCATGATTTGAGTTTTAATTATATAGTTAAGGCACACCACTTTTCAATAAGGCACACCACTTTTCAATAAGGCACACCACTTTTCAATAAGGCACACCACTTTTCAATAAGGCACACCACTTTCCAATAAGGCACACCATTTTTCAATAAGGCACAGTTAAATGGCACAGTTAATCCACCTTTTTCATTTTCAAACCAACCACCTATTTCATTTTCAAACCAACCATCTTTTTCATTTTCAAACCAACCACCTTTTTCATTTTCAAACCAAACACCTTTTTCATTTTCAAACCAACCACCTTTTTCGTTTTCAAACCAACCACCTTTTTCATTTTCAAACCAACCACCTTTTTCATTTTCAAACCAATCACCTTCTTCATTTTCAAACCAACCACATTTTCATTTTCAAACTTCATTTTCAAACCACATTAAGGGCACTGACAGGTCAGTTAAACCACACTCACAGTTTAATAGACATGTGTTTAGTGTTCAGTGTTATTCACAGCTCAGACTGAGAGTCGTGACCTCTCGCTCCCCCATCTTGCAGAGACTGAGGCAGGTCCACACATCTGGGTTTTATAGTCCCCCCCCCCCCTCCCACCTGAAAGGGCATGGCCTTCATGGCGTGATTGACAGGAGAGAGAATCTCAACATTTTTAAAACATTAATAAGTCTTTTATTTTTCATCGATGGGAAAAATCCTCTTGTCCTGCGCAGCGGAGGGGGACTCTGAGTAAGATGGCCAAAAATTAGCCATAAGTGGTAGCGTTTTTTCTAAAATCAATATGCAGTTCAAACAGGAAGTGGTCAAGATTTGAGTTTTAATTATGTGTATATATATATATATATATATATATAAGAAACAAGAAGTATATATAAATAAATTTATATATATATTTATATATATATATATATAAACACACACACCCACACACACACACACAAATATATTTCTATAAACAACATAAAAGGTTCAGTATATAAAGGTTCAACCTTTTTTGTTGTTTTTTATGGGTTTTGCAGAGTACTATGCTTACATATCTGTTGTGCTGCTTCAAGTAGGCATTTCATTGTTCCATTTCGAGACACACGACAATAAAACAATAGAGACAATATCTCTTGTCTCCTGACTTTGATGTATTCTTCCTGTGGCAAGAATTAGACAGATTGAAATCAGTTTCCGGTCCTGGTTGGAACATGAATGTGGGGAATTTGTCGGGTGTCCGGGGAGGGGGGGGGGTTGGTAATGGGGTCTGATGGGGAATAAAGAGAGTGTCAGATGACGTGTATTGACAAAAGGTGATTGGTCTGAAATATTACCTCTGTTTCTCTCTCCACAGATGCTGAGTGTTTCCAGCAGCTTTTACAATATTATAGCTGTGAAGAACAGCCTCCTGCCTCTTCTTCCCATCCCGTTCTCTTCACCCAGGAACTGGCCTTATACTTCACTGTAAACATTTGCAGGTATTGAACTGTGAGAGGCATCATGGAGGAATCCAATTCTGTCCCATGTCAACCATCACATAAGCTTGTAGAAACAAGGAACTGCAAATGCTGATTAATACACAAAGGGACACAAAGTGCTGCAGTAATTCAGCGGTTTAGGCAGCATCTCTGCAGAACATGGATACGTAACGTTTCGGGTCGAGACCCTTCTTCAGTCCTTGCTTTCTAGCCAGTCAATCTTGTCAAGTAACCTGAAAGACTATTGTTCACTGTTGTAAAAACTGTCATTTCATAAAAACTGTTACTTCATAAAATCATGGCCAATTCGATTGTAACCTCAGCTTGGAACTTCTGGACATCCATGTAATCTTTCACCCTCTTGTTTATCGAGCATCTCTCTACTTGCACCCATAAAATATTCAGACTCTGCATCTGCTGCCTTTCAAGGAAAGGAATTCCAAAAAACTGCTCCACTCTGCGGGAGAGTATTTCACCACAAATGCACAATCGCTTACTTTTTGATGGATCACCCACAGCGAGAGGCCAACCCGCACAGCGGGAATAAAATATGGATCCTCCAGATTAAGGTCATAAAGTATAGGAGCGGACTTAGGCCATTTGGCCCATCGATACTGCTCTGCCATTTGATCATGGCTGATCTAATTTTCTCCTCTCAACCCTATTCTCCTGCCATCATCCCGTAACCTTTGACGCCCTTACTAATCAAGAACCTATCAATCTCCGCTTTAAAAATACCCAATGACTTGGCCTCCACCTCTGTCTGTGGCAATGAATTCCACAGATTCACCAGCCTCTGAATAAAAAGATTCCTCCTCATCTAAGTCTAAAGGAACATCCTTTTATTCTGTGCACTCTGTCTTTGACTCTCCAACTCCTGGGAACATCCTCTACAAGAGTCAAGAGTTTTTCATTGGCAATGTCCCAGATAGAACAATAAAATACTTACTTACTGCAGCACAACAGAATATGTAAACATAGTACACTGTAAACAATACGACAAACGAGAGAGAAAAAAAGTTCAGTGTGTATATATATGCACATACCCACAAGTACACACACATATATATATATTGAGTATGTGTGTATGTGTATATGTACATATACACATACACACATACTCAAAAAACAAACAATAGTAGTGCAATAATAATAATAGTCTATTGTAGTTCGGAGCTTATTTGAGGTTGTAGTGCTTAATAGCTGTTTAATGGCTGTAGGGAAGAAGCTGTTCCTGAACCTGGACATTACAGCTTTCAGGCTCCTGTACCTTCTTCTCGATGGCAATGGTGAGATGAGTGTGTGGCCAGGGTGGTGTCTCGCCAAATCCTGGGGAAGCTGCTTTCTCTGGGAACATTAGGTGAGTGGATCAGTGGGCCAGACCAGCGGGCCACTTGGCCGGACGCCGTAAGACCAGTAGGCTGCGGCTTGTGAAGGAAGCCGCCGCCAAACCCGGCCCTGCTCATACCCGAAGACCTGAGGAGCCATCGGCAACTACGGACACAGAGCCACGCGGTGGAAGCTTTCAGAGGGCCAGAGGTCAAGTTGCCAAACACCCGACAGGCAGTCGACTGCGGAACTGTGTAGCCCGCCTGGATTTTTGTTTTGTTTCATTTAGTTTAGAGATACATCGCGGAAACCGGCCCTTCGGCCCACCAAGTCCACACCGGCCAGCGATCCCCGCACATTAACGTTATCATACACACACTCGGGACAAATTACACTTATACCAAGCCAATTAACCTACAAACCTGTACGTCTTTGGAGTGTGGGAGGAAGCTGAAGATCTCGAGGAAAAAACCCATGCGGTTACGGGGTGAACTCCGTACAGACAGCACCCGTGGTCAGGATCGAACCCGGATTTTAGGCGCCGCAAGAGCTGTAAGGCAGCAACTCTACCGCTGCGCCACTGTGATGCCCAAAGTGGATCCAAGGCTTGTCTCTCATTTGTCCCCAGAGACCAGGAACCAGAAGGAGGAGAGAGTTGGCGACACCGGCGGCTGCTGGACAATGGGCAGGCCGGAGAACCGGGGGGTCTAATCTTCCACACCTTCAAGGTCGGCTGTGGGAGGTGGCCCCCAGGGCAAAAGGATCTAAGGCCCGGAAGAAGGAAGATGGCTCGCTGGAGAACCCAATGAGGTAAGGGCTGCAACGGGCCTTTATGGCCAGCTGAAGCTTGGACTGTGTAAAATGACGCCAAAATCTGGTGACTATTGCACATGGACTCAGTGGGCTGTGTCCATGTATGGGGTACTTAATAGGAGATTGTCCTTATGTATGGCAATAATCTCACTGACCTATATGCAAAAAATGTATTTCAATAGACAATAGGTGCAGGAGTAGGTCATTCAGACCTTCGAGCCAGCACCGCCATTCACTGTAATCATGGCTGATCATCAACATTCAACCCTTGGTAAACACAACCCTTCACTGTACCTTTGGTGCACGCGACAATAAAAGAAACATTGAACCCATTGAATCAGTGTGAAGATTTATGCAGCCGGCTTTTATTCCTATATTCTATACCTATGTCTCATTGGTCTGCTCTTCAAAATTAGACAGTTTCCAACCCGTTACTCTACCCTCCCTTGTAAAACTGATCACCACCATGAAACCTACTACCTGCCCCCTCGACACTGTCCCCTCTGCCCTCCTAAAGGACGTCATTACAACACCTGGTCCCAGCATCCTCGCCATCTTCAACAGCTCTCTGGCCACTGGCACTGTACCGACCTGCTTCAAGCATGCGGTGGTCCAACCACTCCTGAAAAAACCTAACCTCGACCCCACCTTGCCAAGCAACTACAGACCCATTTCTAAACTGCCTTTCCTCTCAAAAGCCCTTGAAAAGGTAATTTTAAGTCAACTTATACCTTACCTTCACCAAAACACTATCTTAGAAACGTTCCAACCAGGTTTCAGGGCTCACCATAGCACAGAGTCTGCCTTGTTGAAGGTACACAATGACCTGCTGCTCACTGTTGACTCCGGCGACTGCAATTCTGCTCCTTCTTGACCTCAGCGCAGCATTTGATACTGTCGACCACACCATCCTAATTGACCGTCTCCGGTATGGGGTTGGTATTGATGGCACTGCCCTGAGCTGGTTCATCTCCTACCTCAAAGGTAGGAGTTTCTCGACTAACATAGGCAACTCATTCTCCTCCCCAGCTAATCTCTGCTGTGGGGTTACACAAGGTTCCATCCTCGGCCCCATTCTCTTCTCCCTGTATATGCTCCCCTTAGGCCAAGTCATTGAAAGGCACGGCATTTCCTTCCATTGCTACGCAGATGATACACATCTCTATCTCCCCCTGAAGCTCAAAAACCAATCAAATCTGTTTAACCTTACCCACTGCCTCGAGGATATAAAGTGTTGGATGGCCCAGAACTTCCTCCAACTAAACGAGAGTAAGTCTGAGGTCATCCTTCTCGGCCCCTCGGACTCAATCAAAATGATAGCAGGCAGCCTTGGAAGCCTTACCCCACTACTCAAACCTCACATCAAAAACCTTGGCGTGATATTTGACTCATCACTGAAATTTGACAAACAAGTCAATGCCGTGGTAAAAGCTAGCTTCGGACGATAGCTAAAATAAAACAATTCCTCCAGTTTGATGACCTCGAAAAGATCATCCACACATTCATCTCCTCCCACCTAGATTACTGCAACTCACTTTACACTGGCATCAGCCAATCTTCCCTGTCCCGCCTGCAACTGATCCAAAACGCCGCAGCGAGACTCCTGACGGGCACCCGAAAAAGGGGACCACATCACCCCGATCCTGGCCTCTCTCCACTGGCTCCCTGTGCGGTTCCGTATAAACTTCAAGATCCTCCTCCATGTCTACAAAGCCCTCAATGGGCTTGCCCCCACCTACATAAAAAGTCTTCTCACCCACCACTCCACTTGGGGTTGCTGAATATCCCACGGTCTAGGCATAGGCTCAGGGGCGACCGCGCCTTTGCGGTTGCAGCCCCTAGACTGTGGAACAGTATCCCCTTTCCCATCAGAACTGCCCCCTCCATCGACTCTTTTAAGTCAAGACTAAAGACTTATCTATACTCCCAAGCCTTTCCTGACGTCCTCTGAGTGAGGGCTACATGTATATATGTATGTAGTTTGTTTTGTTTGTGATATTATTATAACAAATGTAAAGCACTTTGGCCAACGAGAATTGTTTTCTTAAATGTGCTATATAAATAAATGTGACTTGACTTGACTTGACTATATAAATACTCGGCACTACTAAATGAGTGACATTGTTGTGTCACTATTCCTCTGTCTCTTTTTACATTGAATGACCTTCAGAATAAACCATGAAGCTATTATAGAAACTGTATATTCACTCGGTTAAAGGATTGTAGAATCATGGTGATTTATGGGAGGCACAGTGGTGCAGCTGGTAGAGCCTCTGCCTCACAGCGTCAGGGACCAGGGTTCAGTCCTGACCTCAGCTGCTGTCTGTGTGGACTTTGCACGTTCTCTATGTAACCGCGTGGGTTTCATCCGGATCCTCCAGTTTCCTTCCACGTCCCAAAGGTGTGCCGGTTTGTAGGCTAATTGGCCTCGATAGAGAAAAAATTGTCCCTTGTGTGTAGAGAGTGGATGAGAAATAACAGAATGTGTGTGAACGGGTGATCGGTGTTCGGCGTGGACTTGGTAGTCCAATGGGCTTGTTTCCATACTGTATCGATAAACATACAAGTTGAGAGATTAACTGGTCTCTGTAAGTTGCCCCTAGTATGTGGTTGAATGGGGGAGGTGGATGACAATATGGTGAGAATAAAATTGGAAATTAGTGTAGGATAAGTGTAAATAGGTAGTTGATGGTCAGCATGGACTAGGTGGGCTGAAGGGCCTGTTTCCTTGCTGTCTCTCTAGCTATCTTATGGCACAGAAGGTAGACATTCAACCCAACATGTGCAGGTCTACTAAAAAAAATGACCCACAAAGGCAATTCCCAGTTTCCAGTTCTTGGGCTGTAGCCTTCTAGGTTATGAAGTGTGATAGAACAACAACCCAATGCAGAGAGATTGAACAGTATTCAATTTTTCTATTGTCTGTTATTGCTCTGTAAGAGTTCCCACAGATCCATCCATGCCTTCTCTCAAACATAGCTTGCAAGGTCGAAAGATGTTCTACATCTCATTAGTCCGAATGAAACCTCATTAGAAAAGGAGGGTTAACATGTAGTCCTGTATCAAGCACCAAAGGCAGAATTAATCACAGCCACCGCAGTGTTTAGTAGTTCAACTCTAGCTTGTTGGAGACCAGCAAAGAAACTGTAGATGCTGGTTTACACCTGGAGATAGACACAAAATGCTGGAATAACTCAGCAGGGCAGGCAGTATCTCTGGAGGACACAAAATGCTGGAGTAATTCAGCAGGACACCTGAAGTCTGAAGAAGGGTCTTGATCTGAAATGTCATCCACTCCTTCTCTCCAGAGATGCTGCCTGTCCCGCTGAGTTGCTCCAGCATTTTGTGTCTACCACCTGCAAAGAAATGTTGTCTTATTTAGTGACAGAAGTCCACTATTCTGTGGATGCTGTGGAGGAAGATAGAAAATATCATGTCTGTATCTGAGTGCAAGATGACAGGGATACAGTGGTACAATGTCAGATCTCAATCTCGTCTCCATATCGCCCTCTTTCCAGATATTTTAGTTTATTTTTTTTTGTTTAGAGATACAGCCAGGAAACAGGCCCTTTGGCCCACCTAGACCACGCCAACCAACAATCACCCATAGACGAATCCTACACACTACGGACCAATTAACATACAGACCCGCACGTCTTTGGAGTGTGGGAGGAAACCAGAGCACCCGAGGCAGTCACAGGGAGAACGTGCAAACTCCGTACTGACAGCATCCGTAGCCAGGATTGAACTCGGGTCCCTGGCGAGGTAAGGCAGCAACTCTACAGCTGCGCCACTGTGACGTCCAATGTAGAATGATTTATGTCAACTTAATCCAGGGTAATGTAGTGGAAAATGATGAATCTAACTTTGCTCAGAGTTTTTGCTACCTGGCCTCTTTGTGAAGAGCAGCCAGCCGTATCACTTTCCATGACTGTGACAGACACTTCCATTCCACAACCTGTAACTTGTTCAATTCCACTGTTTTTTGTCAGATGGAGCCAGCTCAGTGAGCAAGGCTGCAGAGGAGAGAACGGGACTAACAGAGACTAAGTGCAATGAACAGCAATCACCATCTCAGACGGGCAATTTTAAAAGCAGTGTTACAAGATCAAGGCTCAGCCAAGTGTCAAAGGAGAAAATCAGAGGGATTAACCCTACACTGAGGGTTCTCTACTAAAGTGCTGTGCGGTGGCACAGCGGTAGAGTTGCTGCCTTACAGCGCCAGAGACCCGGGTTCGATTCTGACTACGGGTGCTCTCCGTATCTTCTCCCCGGTGACTGCGTGGGTTTTCCCTGGATGCTCCGGTTTCCTCCCACACTTCAAAGACGTACAGGTTTCGAGGCTAATTGGCTTGGTATATTTGTAAATTGTTCCTAGTGTGTGTAGGATAGTGTTAGTGTGCGTAGATCGTTGGTCAGTGGGCCGAAGGATTGATTCCATGCTGTATCTCTAAACTAAACTAAACTAAATGTGTCAGTGAGTAGAATATTCAAATACTATGTGCAAAGGATTTTGGTCTGGTTGCTCATCAGCTATCCTTTTTCTGTAAAGATGCTACCTGACCCACTGAGTTACTCCGGTACTTTGTGTCTATCTTCGGTACAAACTAGCATCTGCAGTTCCTACCTACACATAAAATCTGGGGAAGATGGTGTTTCTTACCTCTTTAAAAGGTTAGCATCAGCTGATTTTTTAATAGAATGATTCATATTTGTTTTTCATCAGATCATGATTCAATGTTATGTCGGAATAATTTTGAGTTGGAAGACAGTTTGATCTGTGCAAAATCATAACTGGTTTGTCAGATAAACAAAGGGAAGCTGTTCTCATCTGCTGGTTGTTCATGGAACCAGAACGCACGGAATTACAACCGTGAGCAATTGTGGACTTACTGCATGCATATTGCTGAAGTTCGTAACTGACATTTTACTGAGCTGAACACAACACTTTAATATCCTTGTGATTGAGGCAGTGCAGCGTAGATTCACAAGATTGATCCCTGGGATGGCAGGACTGTCATATGAGGAAAGATTGAAAAGACTAGGCTTGTATTCACTGGAGTTTAGGAGGATGAGGGGGCATCTTATAGAAACATATAAAATTATAAAAGGACTTGACAAGCTAAATGCAGGAAAAATGTTCCCAATGTTGGGCGAGTCCAGAACCAAGGGCCACAGTCTTAGAATAAAGGGGAGGCCATTTAAGACTGAGGTGAGAAAAAACTTTTTCACCCAGAGAGTTGTGAATTTGTGGAATTCCCTGCCACAGAGGGCAGTGGAGGCCAAGTACCGGATGGATTTAAGAGAGAGTTAGAGGGGCTAGTGGAATCAAGGGATATGGGGAGAAGGCAGGCACGGTCTACGTCCCACTATCTCCAAAAGATGCACAGTAGGAAAGTTGTCATAGAAAGTAGCAACAGTCATGAATTGAATGCAGAATTGTAATGCAGGTGGAAGCAGAAACAGTTCGGGCCATAAAATAACTGGAAAGGCCTTCGAGAAACTTTTTTTTTAGAGATACTGCATGGAAACAGGCCCCTGGGTCCACCTGTGTCCACAACGTCCATCAATCACCCAATCTGAACCTTGTTCTGTGTTATCCCACTTTTGCTCCAAGCACACCCGGGGCAATTTACAGGCCAATTAACCTACAAACCTGCATTCCTTTTGGAATATGGCAGGAAACCAGAGCACCAGAGAAAACCCACGTGGCCACAGGGAGAATGTACAAAGTCTGCACAGACAGCACCCAAGATCAGGTTGGAACCCAGGTCTCTGCGACTGCGAGGCATCAGCTCTACTGCTGCGTCACCATGCCGCCCACTTTACAGGTTATGGGGAAGGAGCCAGTGAATGATTCTGGCACAGACTCCTTGTCGGAATGGTCATCTACAACAATTGTCTGCTGCCTGCCTGATCATTGGATCCAAAGCTGCTACAAACCTGGCTCAATTTAGACATGCTGAGGCATTAGTCACAAGTGGAGGCTTTGGAGAGGGAACAAAGGAGGTTTTAAATGCTGTTTTAGTTCCTGCCTCTGAATGGAAAAGTTGCCCCTTGGGTTCCTATTCAATCTTTCCCATCTCATCTTAAATCTATGTCTTCTGGTTCTTGATTCCCCAACTCTGGGTAGAAGTCTCTGCCTTCACCCCATCTATTCCCTTCTTGATTTTATACACCAATAAAATCACCTCTCAGTCTCCCGTGTTCCAACGAATCAAGTCCTAGTCTGCCCAACCTCTCCCTGTAGCCCAGCCGCTCGAGTCCTGGCAACATCCTCGTAAATCTTCTCTGGACAGGTGCACAGTAGAGAGTAGAGTTGCATCGTGGCTTGGTACGGCAACCTGAGCATCCCGAAGCAGAAAAGGCTGAAAAAAGTTGTAACCACTGCCCAGTCCATCATCGGTTCTGACCTCCCTACCATCGAGAGGATCTATCGCAGTCGCTGCCTCAAAAAGGCTGCCAGCATCATCAAGGACCCACACCATCCTGGCCACACACTCATCTCTCCACTGCCATCGGGTAGAAGGTACAGGAGCCTGAAATCTGCAACATCCAGATTCAGGAACAGCTTCTTCCCCACAGCCATCAGACTATTAAACACAACTTCAAACAAACTATGAACTATAACAACCTATTGCACTTTATCTGTTTACTGATGTGTGTATATATATATATATTCTATGGACACACTGATCTGATCTGTGTTTATGACTACAATATCGTGTTGTGCTGCAGCAAAGCAAGAATTTCATTCTCCTATCTGGGACACATGACAATAAACTCTCTTGACTTGACTTGGACTCTTTCCAACTTAATAATGTCCTCCCTGTGGCAGGACAACCAAAACTCCAGGTACAGCCTCACCAATGTAACATAACATCCCAACTTCTAATTCTCAACACCCTGACTAATGATGTAGCCTGCCCAACCTCTCCCTATAACTCAGGCTCCCGAGTCCTGGCAACATCATCGCAAATCTTCTCTGCATTCTTAATGATGTCCTTCCTGTAGCAGGGTGACCAAAACTCTGAACGCAGCCTCACCAATGTCTTGCACAAATGTAACATAATGTCCCCACTTCTATACTCAATATGGGAGAAATTCCACAAATGCCAAGGCCTTGTTTTATTGCAGAAATCCGTGAGTTGTTGGAGCAGAATTGTAGGTAAACATGACTATAAAAAATTGCTGGTTGTCTCATATCAACGGAGGAATTACAGCAGTGCCACCATTAAATAAGGAGGTTGCTGAATAATGGATGAGAATTGTTAGTTCTGGGCACCTCTTCCTCTCTGGTGCCACTGGGAGATATGGTTCAAGAGCAGGAATGCTGACACAAGTCTCCACATGTGCGCGGTGCTCCATCCTGTTGTCAGCATTGTGCATAAATGAATTTCTCCAGGAGCTCAAGCTGCCTCTGATGGACTGAGTAATCCTTACCTAATTGTGCAGTGGAGCCAACCTGACAGATTCACAAAAGCAAACAAATTGTACAAAGAATAACAAATCACGGGCTAGAATAAGTATTAGTATAGGGGCGCCACGATGACGCAGTGGTAGAGTTGCTGCCTTACAGCGCCAGAGACCCACGTGGAATCCTGACTATGGGTGCTGTCTGTACAGAGTTTGTACGTTCTCCCTGTGACAGCGTGGGTTTTTCCCCTGGTGCTTTGGCTTCCTCCCCCACTTCAAAAATGTGCAGGTTTTGTAGGGTAATTGGCTTCTGTAAATTGTGCCTAGTGTGTAGGATAGTGCTAGTGTATGGGGTGATCGTGGGCCGGCACAGACTCGGTGGGCTGAAGGGCCTATTTTCACGCTGTATCTCTAAAGTCTAAAGTATCTCATAAGAGGAATTCGTGCTTGGGTGGTGCCCTGAATTAATTTTGATGCGAAGAATTTTCCAAGTTATTTTCCTCGCCAGAGTATGGATTTTGATTGATTGAAAGATACAGCTTGAAAATGACCTTTCGGCCCACAAGGTCCATGCTGGCCATTGATCATTCGTTCATACTACTATGCTATCCCATTTCTCATCTACTTCATACACATTAGGGGTAATTTTCAGAGGCCAATTAACTGCAGAGCCAGGTTGTCTTTGGGATGAGGGAAGAAACCGTAGCACACGGAGGAAACCCACACAGTCATTGGGAGAACATGCAAACTCCACACAGACAGTACCCAAGATCAGGTTCGAATGCGAGTCTCTGGCTGTGAGGTGGCAGCTCTACCAGCTGCACCACTGTGCTGCCTCAGTCTTTTTTTCTTTTTCCTTGGTTACCTTGATTCATAGAGTCTTACAGTGTGGAAACAGGCCCAACTTGTCCACGCTGGCCAACATGTCCCATCTGCAGTAGTCCCACCTGCCTGCATTTGGCCCTTATTTCTCAAATCCTGTCCTATCCCCGTACCTGACTAAATGTTTCTTAAATGTTGTGATAGTCTCTGCCTCAACTACCTCCTCTGACAACTCGTTCCATATATCCACCACCCTTTGCGTGAAAAAGTTACCCCTCAGAATCCTATTACAATTTCCCCCCTCATCTTAAACCTGGTCTCGTTTCCTCTACTCTGGGCAAGAGACTCTGTGCATCTACCCGATCTATTCTTCTCATGATTTTATACATCTCTATAAGATCACCCCCTCATCCTCCTAAGCTCCAAGGAGTAGAGTCCTCATTGTCCCAGGAAATTTGCTGGTCTGGTGGACAGCTACAAAATATGATGCACAAGATGTCACAATTAAATGGGTCTTGCTAGATGAATTATAAGGGCCTTTACCATTTGCTTGAAGGATTGAGCTTCTGTTTTCTTTATGCCTTACAACATAACGTTATACCAAGCAAAATGCACTGTTGGTTGATAAAGCTCTTCTTCAAATATTGGCAGTGGATGAAGCATTATGTCACTGTCAGGACATTGAGTATTGTGTCTTGAGGACTCCAGGATACAGAGCACCACTTGTTGCCTGCCTCCACCAGGAGCATCTCTGTCAACAGTGATCTGCCACAAGTTGCTCCCAGTCCCAAGGTAGGCTACTTATAAAAATGTACTGCTCTCCTCTGTTTGTGTGGTCAACATATCCAAAGAAGTACTTCTCTTTTCCATCGCTCAATTCTCCTCCACCAAATACTTGGAGTGTGCTTTCAGTTAAAATAGATTACCTGGAGCCCACACTAAACTAAATTGGACATCAGTTTAGTTTAGTTTAGTTGGATAATACAGGTTTAAAGGGATATGGGCCAGGCGCTGGCAGGTGAGACTAGTATAGGTGGGACATGTTGGTCGATGTTGGGCACGTTGGGCCACAGGGCCTGTTTCCACACTGTATGACTATGGCTCTATGACTCATAACTCCTACCTGCTACATGATATTGAGTCAGAGAATAATACAGCCCTTTGGCCCAATTTGTCCATGCTGACCAAGATGCCCCATCTAATCTAATCCTATTTACCCACGTTTGGCCAATATCCCTCTAAGCCTTTCAAATCCATGTACCTATCCAAGTTCTTTTAAATGCCATTAAAGTAACTATTTCGACTACCTCCATATACCCACCACCATCTGAGTGAAAAAGTTGCCCCTCAGGTTCCTGTTAAATCTTTCCCCATCACCTTAATAAATGATACTGATATGCAATGCTAGCATTCCACATCTCTAACAGCACATTACTCAGTGGGGGCGGCACAGTGGTAGAGTTGCTGCCTTACAGTGCCAGGGACCTGACTACGGGTGCTGTCTGTACGGAGTTTGCAACTTCTCCCTGTGGCTGGGTGGGCTTTCTCCGGGTGCTCTGGTTGCCTCCCACACTCCAAAGACGTGCAGGCTTGTCGGTTAATTGGCTTGTGTAAAATTGTCCCAAGTGTGTGTATGGGAATCGTTGGTCGGCGCGGACACAGTGGGCCGAAGGGCCTGTTTCCATGCAGTATCGCGAAACTAAACTAAACTCGCAGACACTACTGAACTGCAATATTTCTATGTGACATTTTCTGGGGATGTACTGGGTTCTATGTGGTCTGGACGTTCACATCTATCCAAGCTCACAAAACTGTTTTATCACATTACCATCTATTGATGGATTTGCATGTTAAGTTGAATTACATTTATTCTTTTTAAACAGAATATTAATGGACAGATAGGATATGGGGGTATTATTATGGTAATTATTATGTAGCCATACGTTCTGGGACAAGAGCCTCTTTACAACATGTTATCATAGGTTAGAATTAACAGGGACTCGGGAAAATTAAAGCACCCTATCTCTGCACTGTGCCAGCCAGCTGCAGAAATTAATGCTAATAAAGAGGCTGCAACATAATTGCACCAGTTCAGTCAACCTTAAAAGTCTCCCTAAATTAGATATTCAATAGCCAGGCTGTGAAATATATGCTCCTGTTGGTATGATAAGGCTAGACTGAATGTAGAATTGAGCAATGAGGTGTGACTACATTGAATAATCAGTAATTAGAGATATTAGGGTTTAATGAGAAAGTGTTTCGACTGTTACTGAAACCACTGGCTCAATAGCTTTATTAACAGATCAGAGTGAGAGAGTGTGTGTGTGTGTGTGTATCGGAGATTTGCACGACACTTCACTATGTTTGAGTGCTGACATGTTGCCATGTATATGAAGGCTTGATATAAGTATATAACATTATGCCCTTTTTTAATGTTAGAGGATGAACAGGTGTATTATTTATTGTCAGGTGTACCGAGGAACAGTGAACAGCTTTAATTGCGTGCCAACCAGTCAGCGGAAAGACAATACACGATTACAATCGAACCATCCACACTGTACAGATACATGATAAAGGGAATAAAGTTTAGTGCAAGATAAAGTCCAGTAAAGTCCCATTAAAGATAGTCAGAGGGTCTCCAATGAAATAGATAGTAGTTCATGATTATGGTAGGATGGTTCAGTTGCCTGTTAACAGCTGTGAAGAAACTGTCTCTGAATCTGGAGGTGTGCATTTTCACATTTCTATACTCCCTGTCTGATGGGAGAGGGGAGAAGAGGGATTATGCTGGTGGCCTTGCCGAGGCAGCGTGAAGTGCAGATGGAATTATTGGAAGGGAGGTTGGTTTGTGTGATGGTTTGGGCTGTGTCCACAATTCTCTGCAACTCCTTGTGCTGAGTGCTGCATGCTTCTGAGAAAGGTCCTCCCATGGTACTGTTGATTAGAGTTCTCCTGGAGTTTGTTCCCATGGTATTGAAAGGATATTTCCAAGTCAAAGTGGTGTGTGACTTGGAGGGGAGGTTGCTTCCCCCAAATGATGGAGGATTAGAGAATCGCAACTCTTCACCGGTACGCCCCGAACATTTGTGACAGTTTAACAATGGAGCCGCGCTTCACCTGCAAGTAACTATGACCATTTTTAGACTTTAGAGATATAACGTGGAAACAGGCCGTTCGGTTCACTGAGTCCAGCCAACCAACAATCACCACGGACATTAACACGTACTATCCTACACACTTAGGACAATTTACAATTTTACCGAAGCCAATTCACCTACAAACCTGTATGTCTTTGGAGTGTGGGAGGAAACCAGAGTATCCAGAGAAAACCTACGCGGTCTCAGGGAGAACCTACAAACTCTGCACAGACTCTACCTGTAGTCAGGATTGAACCCGGGTCTCTGGTGCTGTAAGGCAGCAACTCTACTGCTGCGTCATTGTGCTGCCCCCTGTGCCACTGTGCCACTTCCGACTGTAACCTTATGATTCCTGAAGATAGACGCAAACAGCTGGAGCAACTCAGTGGATCAGGCAGCATGTCAGGAGAAAAGGAACAGGTGATGTTTCAGGTTGAGACTCTTGAATATACACCAAACCCTCTGGAGCCTGTCAGCTTATAAGATGAATGAGACACAGCACAAATCTTGCTTGCAAGCCAGATTTTATAACTGAGAGATCACAGTATAGATTTTATATCTGGTACTTATAAATAGATACCAGAGCACAATCTAGTTTAAGAATTGATATTTTAAAATCTGATTAGAGCGTGACAGTTTTTTAAGCTATCTTGCTGTAACTAAGGAGTGAATGGACCTGAAGTAAAATTGTTGACATCCCTATCTAAATGTCTTAGTATCAGTGACGTTTACCAGGACCTAACATTAAAGATCTAGACAAATAGTGAAAGGCTTCAATAGAGTGGATATGGAAAGGATGTTTCCACTAGTGGTAGAGTCTGTGACTAGAGGTCATAGCCTCAGAATTAAAGGACGTTCCTTTAGGAAGGAGATGAGGAGGAATTTCTTTAGTCAGACGGTGGTGAATCTATGGAATTCTTTGCCACAGAAGGCTGTGGAGGCCGTCAATGGATATTTTTAAGGCAGAGATAGATATATTCTTGATTAGTACGAGTGTTACGGGTTATGTGGAGAAGGCAGGAGAATGGGGTTAAGGGCCTGTCCCACTAACGCAACCTTTCAGTGACTGTCTTCGACCTTCAAACTCGAGGGCACTCGCCTGAAAAACCTTTAGCGGGCATTTAACCTACCGGTCGGTTTTCCTTGGTCCTGAAAACTCCAATGAGCCAATTAAAATGCCCGGTCAGCGAAGGAGATTGCCTACGGCTGCCCTCGACTGCCTGTACTACATAGTGACCCCACTCCACTGCACTATGAGTTCAAAAGAACCATGCTGACCCATTTTTACTCGCGGAAATTTTTTCAACATACTAAAAAAATTTCCTCGACCAAACTGAGGCCGCAAATATGCGGGAACTTCCCTCGAGCATGAAGGAGAGTTCCAGTGACCTCATAGGACCTCCTAGGACCACGTGTCGTCCATGCTGCGAGTTTGAGTTGAGGGCAAAATCTTCTAAACTCGCAGATTAGGTCGCCACAGTGGGACAGCCCCTTTAGGAGGGAGAGATAGATCAGCCATGATTGAATGGCGGAGTAAACGGAGTAGATGGGCCGAATGGCCCAATTCTGTTCCTATCATTTATGACCTTATGCCATTCTTTCCATTGGAAGCACAACCTAGTGGGTCCTGTTCCATTGAAATCTTGGGATCATTTCCATAGCAAAGGTGAACTGCTGCGTCAGTAAGAGTGGTATGTGCATGGTTTGCAGATCAAGAGGATTTCATAGTGGTATGCTTAATCATTCATCATGTTGTCTGGTCTGGTCTGGCCTCTGAAATGCTAATTTGGTGGTTGATCCTTGTTCATTTGGAAATTTGTTTTTTCCTCAAGTACAGACGCTCCCCGACTTACGTAATAGGCAACTTATGTAAACTCTCACTGACGTAAGCAATTCTTTAAACTCACTGCTTTATTTCCGAGTTGCGTATTTTGGTAGTTTCAGTAGCAATGTGCTACTGCCGTCGTATGCGGTCGTTTCCACAAGACAGCCAGCTGTTCTCATGGGTGCTTCCACGTGGTCTCCACAATGGAGCTTCCCCGTGGTCTCCACAACGGAGCTTCACCGTGGTCTCCACAACGGAGCTTCCACGTGGTCTCCACAATGGAGCTTCCACGTGGTCTCCACAACGGAGCTTCCCCGTGGTCTCCACCCCAGAGCACGTTCCAGGCATCTACCAGCCTCTGTGTAAAAAAACTTGGCCCGGGTAATACAAATGGTCTTCATTACCCACACCTAATAGCCCTGTCAATGGACAATAAGTAAGGGTCTTGCCAACAATGGCCAGACCTCAAAGACTCAGGTGGAGCAGCCATTGTCTCACAGCGCCAACAACCCTGGTTCAGTGCTGACCTGCAGTGCTATCTGTGTGGAGTTTGCATGTTCTGTTTGTGAACATGAGAGGTAGTAGTGAGAGATGATGGCAATAGAATCAGAGGTGATGAACACAGAGGTAAAATAAATGAAAAAGAGCAGGGAACAGGCAGATGGTTGGAAGATGAATATGAGAAGAAAGAAAAATGATAGGATTATTTAACAGAAGGAGAAGAGTGAGGAAATAAGTATGTGTATGAATTAAATATCCCTGGATGGAGCAGCTTGTTTGGAGGGGGTTAAGCCTTAGCTTTCTCATGAAGATGCCATAAATCAGCCCACAACTCTGTGACACAGTAGCGCAGCGGTAGAGCTGCTGCCTTACAGCGCCAGAGACCTGGGTTCAATCCTGACTACCGGTGCTCTCTATACAGAGTTTGTACATCGCACGTGGGTTTTCTCCAAGTGCTGCAGTTTCCTCCCACATTCCAAAGACGTACAGGTTTGTAGGTTAATTTGGCTTTGGTTAAAACATTGTAAATTGTCTCTAGTGTGTAGGATAGTGCTAGTGTACGGGGATCGCTGGTCGGCGCAGACTTGGTGGGCCGAAGGGCCTATTTCCACGCTGAATCTCTAAACTAAACAAAACTAATTTGAATCTTTACCACTATTCATGACACCAGCCCCTTCTACCCACCCACCCACACAAGTCTCTACACTTACTCACCATGGGCTGAGCAAACCCAAGGCTGGCCAGTAGGCTACATCATTAACGAGCTGATTATTGAATAATTAACAGTAGGTGTCTTGAGTAATGAGCTGTTTGAGGAGATTCTACCTGTTTTGACAGACCATTCATAACACCACACACTAATTACCGAGCCCTGTAATTAAGAGCTGCTCTCTGATTGTATCACTGCAACAATTTCAAAAGGAAAGCCAGATGCAACGCAGTGCAATATACACCCTTCCCACCGTATCTTTGTCATTCACTCTGGCAGCTGCAGAATCCCACAAAAAGCCACCAGTGCATATACATTTACATTTTATTGATTTTCCATCACATATAATACAGCTCAAATGCGTCAGTATAAACAAACAAAACTGCAGATATATTTGGTTTCAAGAAAAAACCTGTCTTGGAAATCCTGCCTTCACATGATGCCAAGTGTTATAAGGAAAGGTTATCCAAATATTCCCACCCTTTAAATATCTACACTTTGGAGCAGCACAGTGGCGCAGCGCTGGAGACCCGGGTTCGATCCTGACTACGGGTGCTGTCTGTACAGAGTTTGAACGTTCTCCCTGTGACCGCATGCGGTTTTCTCAGGGTGCTCCGGTTTCCTCCCACACTCGAAGAAGGAAATCGCTGCAGAATATTTATGATTTATTTTTAATTTTACTGAACCCTTGGGATCAGCCAAATTCCCAAATTCCCAAAATATGAAGATAACAAATAACCCAATGAGCCAAATGGCACCAGATTCTGCCCACCACTCGTGATCCCTGCCCACCCACTCACACCTATCTGAGCTGGATGCAAAGGGCTTAATGAGTTGATGCCCCAAACCCTGAAGAATTCAGCAGTGACTGGGCCTCAAGGAGTATTGCACTGAAATATCACCCTGTCGGCCTTTGATAGGATCAAGACCAAGGCCAGCCTCACCTTTTGTCAAAGCCATCAAGCTTTGTAAAAGTTTTTAGATGTCACTGATATGAGTGGCACTGTGGTAGAGTCGCTCCCACACAGCATCAGAGACCCCAGTTCGATCCTGACCTCAGGTGCTATCTGTGTGGTGTTTACACGTCCATCCTGTGATCACATACATTTCCTCCAGGTGCTCTGGTTTCCTCCCACATCCCAATCTTGTGTAGGTTTGTAGGTTCATTGGACTGAGTGTGTATGTACTGGACGTGACAGTGGGATAACACAGAACTAGTGGGCTAACTCGTTGGCTGGCGTGGAATCGATGGGCCGAAGGGCCGGCTTCCTGTTGTAAATTTCAATCAATTAGGATATTTATTGATACTCCAAAATGATGGAACTTGCTTCAATAATTTTAATATTATGCATTAATTTTAATATTATGCAATAATTTTAATATTATGCATTAATAGAGTGATAATTAAAACACTATTAAATATGTAAACATGGAAAATGTTTAAATTACTGAAGAAAAATGCCTTATTTATTATTTCTCGACTAATATACAGAGCCCTGATTTCATAAGTTCGTAAGTACCTGGGTTCTAGGAGCAGAATTAACCCATTTGACCCATCAAGTTCATTCAGTCATGGATGATCAATCTTTCCCTCTCAATCTCATTCTTCTGCCTTCGCACCATAACCCCTGACACCCGTATTAAATCACAAATCTGTCTATCTCTGCCTTAAAAATATCCACTGACGGCCTCCACAGCATTGTGTGGCAACAGATTCTACAGATTCACCACCCTATAACTAAATAAATTCCCCCTCATCTCCTTTCTAAGGGTACGTCTTTTTATTCTGAGGATGTGCCCTCCGGTCCTAGACTCTCCCACTAGTGGAAACATTCTATTTTCAAAACGTGCTAGATCTGATTGCCTTGGGAAGGGAGAGGTGTAACACTGTCGAATTGGAACATGATTAAGCTCCACCACCGGAGTCCATGGCATCAATCACTCAGCTCTCCCCGGCCTTGTTATGGAGTAAGTCGAGGCTTTCCCATGGAATGGCTGAATGCTGGCATTTTCATTCAGCTGCAGTTAACTACACTTAACTAAATGCGTGGCAACGAGTTGCGACGTTGGACTCAATGCATGCCACCTCAAACGTTCACGATGACAATCAGATTTCTCTCACAAGAAATAATGGACAGTGGAACCATAAATGAATCTGAGAGAGGACAAGGCAGGAAGTCCATTGTTCTTAGAAAAGAACAAACGTTCATAGTCACAGAGTCATGGAGTCTTATGCATGGAAACAACGCATGGACCAACTTGCCCATGCCGACCAAGAAGCTCCATCTACACCTGCCCCACCTGCCCGCGTTTAGCCCACAGGCCTCCAAGCCTTTCTTTACTCTAGATTCCACTTTAATAATACGACGCAGAAACTGGCCCTTCGGCCCACCGAGTCGGTGCCGATCAAAGATCACCCCATACACTAGCACTATCCTACACACTAGGGATGATTTACAATTTACAGAAACCAATTACCCTACAAACCTGCACGTCTTTGGAGTGTGGGAGGAAACCGGAGCACCCGGTAAAAACCCACGCGGCCACAGGGAGACTGTAACAAACTCCATACAGATAGCACTCGTGGTCAGGATCGAACCCGGGCCTCTGGCGCTGTAAGGCAGCAACTCTACTGCTGCGCCACTGTGCCGCCACTTTCACATCCATAGCACTATTTATGGTGTTAAGGAAGAATACATACTCTGCAACAACTTAAGAAGAACTTAAGAAGCTTTCTGAAAGCTGTGCATGGGTATGCAATGTGACCAAGAAGAATGGTTTGTGACAACCTCATGGCCTTTGTGGGTTCACTGTGTTTTTGTGCAAAGTTCAGCTCTGAATTTATTGTCCTCCACCATTACAGAATTTGAGTCAAAAATACCACTGCATTATGTTGCATTGGATTTCTTTTGGAGAAAAAATTAAGAGCATGCGTATTGAAGCTCACATGGTACAAAAGCTTTCCCCACACAATGCAATTTTTTCCCTTTTTTATGTATTGTTCGAATTATTTCTCATATCTAGCGATGCATTATAACTGTTCGAATAGAGGTTAAGATTCGAGAAGATTTAAGAGAGAAAGGTTCCCTTTCATGCAGACAGCACAGGCATCACATGGCCAGATCTTTCTGTTGATGATTGCTAAAATGTAGGCATCATGCCAGGCGCACAGTGTGCAAGAAGAACTAAAGAGAATGTGGGTGATTATCATGAGTAGAAGTCCTCCAGAAGGAATACTAGTGAGAGGTAAAGCTGAATATGCAGGAGCTGCTGTGGGCAAAAATACAACAGGAGTCTCCGAGACCATTAACTCTCCAAGTGCTGCAGAAGAGCTTGCTTCAGAGCCAAGAGGAAACTGCAGGGAAATTGGCAAGAGCAATACATCTGCTTCTCAAGCACAATACCAACACTCAGTGAGCAGACTGCTTTGCAGGTGGGCGCTTATTAATCTGGCTTTGGGGGTTCTTCCAGTGGAACTCAACAAGCCCAGCGATTTATTAAGTAGAATTACAACCCTTCGTGCCAGGTGGTATTGTTGTGAAGGAAACCATATTGTTTGGTGGGTATCCTGCATCTCTATTTCGAGTTTCAAGTTTTAAACTGCAGTTCCTGGGCCTGAGGCCATTGAATTCATCAGGTTTCTATCTGTTTTGTTTCTGTATTCATTATATCGGAACACAAGAAAAGGAGCAGGATCTTCAGCCTCCCAAGCCAGCCCTGCCATCTGTAAGATCACGACTCATTTATGACCTAACTCCATTGACCATAGTCCTCAGTATGTAAAGGCCAGCACTCCATAAGCTTCTACATCAGTCTTTGACCTACCGTATGTAGATGGATTCCAAGGTCTCTTTGGTCTCCACCACCATTAGCATTTTCTAGCATACTTACCGAATAGTGAAAGGCCTGAACAGAGTGGATGTAGAGAGGATGTTTCCGCTAGTTGAAGAGTTTGTGAACAGAGGCCATAGCCTCAGAATAAACAGACGTACCTTTAGAAAGCAGATGAACAGGAATGTCTTTAGACAGAGGGTGGTGAATCTGTGGCTGTGAAGGCCAAGTATATGGATATTTTTTAAGATGGAGATTGACAGATTCTTGATTAGTAAGGGTGTCAGGGGTTATGGGGAGAAGGCAGGAGAATGGGGTTGAGAGGGAAACATAGATCAGCCATGAATGAATAGCAGAGTAGACTTGATGGGCCGAATGGCCTAATTCTTCTCCTAGAACTTATGACTCAGACCCTCAGTTGTGCTCATTTTTAATTCCATTATTCAACAACAACTCCATTCATCTACTACTCGCCATTTAAACTATGAATATTTCCCAGTAATTTTATGTTTCCATGTGGTCTACTTGCGATGCTCCTTATCTTACAGTTAACAAAGAAAAGTAGCTTTCTGCTCCATTATAGTTAATAAAAATATAGTGAGTTGGCAAAGCTTTATATTTCCAGGTGAAAATATCTAGCCACAATCCACCAGTAGGGAGACAGAGTAGGGATAGAGTGCAGGATCATTAATAGGTGGAGTGTGGCCGTATTTATTAACGTTTGGTCAGTTTCTGAAGCAGGCTGATAATTAACCGACAGATCCGTGAGATTTACCTTTTGTAAACCATCTCTGCCTGGTACGTCATCAAAAATCTTCAGATAGACCCAATAAATAAACACATAAAATATCCCATTGAAAAAAAAAGTCATGTGTAGGAATGAACTGCAGATGCTGGTTTAAACCAAAGATAGACACAAAAAGCTGGAGTAACTCAGCGGGTCAGGCAGCATCTCTGGAGAAAATGAATAGGTGACGTTTCAGATCGAGACCCATCTTCAGACTAACAGTCAGGGGAAAGGGAAACAAGAGATATAGATGGTGATGTAGAGAGATATAGAACAAATGAATGAAAGATATGCAAAAACGTAACGATGATAAAAGAAACAGGCTATTGTCAGCTGTGTGCTAGGTGAAAACAAGTTACAGACAACGAGGCTGAACAAGACAACTTTGAAGCTGGTACGACTTGGGTGGGGGAGGGATGGAGAGAGAATGGATGCAAGGGTCATTTGAAGTCAGAGAAATCAATATTCATACCGCTGGCTGTAAGCTGCCCAAGAGAAATATGAGATGCTGTTCCGCCAATTTGCATTTAGCCTCACTCTGACAATGAAGGACGCCTAGGACAGAAAGGTCAGTGTGGGAAGGGGAAGGAGGAATTAAAATGTTTGGCAACCAGGAGATCAGGTCAGTCCAGGCGGACAGAGTGAAGGTGTTCAGCGAAACGAACACCCAGTCTGCGTTAGGTCTCGTCGATGCACAAGTGTCCACATCTTGAACAACGGATACAATAGATGAGGTTGGAGGAGGCACAAGCGAACCTTTGCCTAACCTGAAAGGACTGTCAGGGTTCCTGGACAGAGTCGAGGGAGGAGGTATAGGGACAGGTGTTGCATCTCCAGTGGTTGCAGGGGAATGTACCTGGGGAGAGGATGGTTTGGATGGCAAGGGATGAGTTAACCAGGAAGTTGCAGAGAGAACGGTCTCTGGGAAGGCGGAGAGAGGTGTAGATGGGAAGATGTGACTAGTAGTGGGATCCTATTGGAGGTGGTGAAAATGTCGGAGGATTATGTGTTATAAGCGACGGCTGATGGGGTGAAAGGTAAGGACCAGGGGGATTCTGTACCTGTTGCGACTAGGGGGAGGGGTAGCAAGAGCGGAGCTGCGGTCGAGGAGACCCTAGTGAGAGCCTCATCTATGATGGAAGTTGGGAAACTGCCGTTCCCTAAAGAATGAGGACATCTCGGATGTCCTGTTATGGAACACCTCATCTTGGGCACAGATGCGGCGTAGACAGAGGAATTGGGAGTAGGGGACATAGTCTTTGCAAGAAGCAGGGTGGGAAGAAATGTAGACTAGATAGTTATGGGTGTCAGTAGGTTTATAATAGACTATCTTATGTGATGAAGACGATGAGACCCAGAAAGGGGAGGGAGTGCATTCGAGTGAATTTGAGTGTAGGATGGAAATTGGTGGTGAAGTTAATGAAGTCCATGAGTTCGGGGATAGGGCCAGTGTATGCCTGGAACAGGGATTGTTCAACATACCCTACAAAGAGCCAGGCGTAGGGGGGGGGGGGGGGTGTGTGTGTGTGTGTGTGTGTGTGTGTGTGTGTGTGTGTGTGTGTGTGTGTGTGTGTGTGTGTGTGTGTGTGTGTGTGTGTGTGTGTGTGTGTGTGTGTGTGTGTGTGTGTGTGTGCGTGCGCGTGCGCGTGCGTGTGCGTGTGCGTGTGCGCGTGTGCGTGTGCGTGTGCGTGTGTGTGTGTGTGTGTGTGTGTGTGTGCGCGCGTGTGTGTGATGAACTTTCTTTTCCATTTATTATATTGTTTACAGAGTACTATGTTTACATTTTTTGTTGCGCTGCTGCAAGTAAGAATTCCATTATCCTTTTTTGGACATATGACAATAAAACGCATTGACTCTAGACTCTTGATTCATTATTCCATATATTGAGATGTCTACAATTCTATCCTCTCAACTTATTTGTTGTCCAGTTCCAACATGTCCACTATTTAAGAATGTAAGATACAGGAGCAGCAGAAGGTTAGTTGCCCCTTCATACCCTCTCCACAAAACATGAAGTTCTTCAGCATCATACAAAGTGCTGAAGTGCCCGTCTACTAATCAATCCTTCCCCCCCCCCCCCCCCCCCCCCCCGCCCCCTGTAGAACCTCATGAGAGTATTTGTCGACATAGCGATTCGCCTCAATCTTCTAAAGAGGTAGAGGCATTGAGGGACTTTCTCAATGATTGCATCAACGTGCTGGGTCCAGGACAGACCTTGAGAGATATGCACGCCGAGAAATGTGAAGTTTTTAACTCTCTTCACCACCGTCCCGTCAATGAAGACGGGTTTGTGGATCCTCTTCTAATGTCAACAATCAGTTCCTTGGTTTTACTGATGTTGAGAGCAAGTTTGTTGTTCTGGAACCATTCGGTCAGCCGATCGATACCCTTCCTATACTCGGACTCTTCGTCCATAATTCGTCCAACAGTGGCAGTGCCATGGGCACATTTAAACCTTTAGTTTAGTTTAGTTAAGAGATACATCATGGAAACAGGCCCTTCGGCCCACTGAGTCCGCTCCGGCCGGCGATCCCCGTATACTAGCGCTATCCTACACACTAGGGACAATTTACAATCTTTACCAAAGCCAATTAACCTACAAACCTGCACGTCTTTGGAGCGTGGGAGGAAAAGGAAGCACCCAGAGAAAACCAACGTGGTCAAAAAATCTGTACAGACAGCACCCGTAGTCAGGATCGAACCCGGGTCTCTGGTGCTGCAAGTCAGCAACTCTACCACTGTGCCACCATGTAAAGCAGAGTTGGAACTGTGTCCAGCTACACAGTCATGCCCATAGAGCAGGGGACTGAGCACACAGCCTTTAGGTACACTTTGTGTTCTGCTCAAGAGTTCATTTGGAGTTCCTTGTGTCAACATTGAAATCTTGGCTGATTCAATCTTTGGTTTAACACCAGCTTACCAATTTCTCCAAAACCCCTGGATTCCCTTGGTTTAAATGTCTCTCAATCCCTGCCTTGAATATACTCAATGCGTTTGCCTTCACAGCGCTGTATATTCAAGGCAGAGACTGACAAAGGTTTAAACTACAAGGGAATCAAGGGATATGGGGAAAAATGGGATGGACAACCGCAAAAGTTTATGATCTCCGAGAGTACCATCTTTTATTGTTTCTTATATTTGTTTTCCGTTCGATATGCACCAGTTTTGCAATTTTATATTCCTTACACTCGAGTTTTATATCCCATCTTGCAGCTTCAGACATCCAAGGCCATTGTTTTTTTGCAAGTACAGCTTTTCCCTCCAGGGGTGCAAAGTGATTCTCCACATTGATAAAGAGAGTGCCTGGCTGATTCCACAATCAGCCAGGTCAGCAGTCCGGATGAAAGGATAATGGCCCATAATTGAGAGTGGGAGTTGAGTTTGTAAAGATCTTGCTTCAATCCTCTTGATTCTCAGGCCAATTCTGTCCATCCCATTCATTAGAGAAGGTTTATGTGAGAACAAGATAAAGGGTGGCATCAGGCCAGAATCTTCATTTCCTCCAGCCATTATCAGAAACTACATTAGGGTTAAACATTCTTCCAATTTATTTAGCTGATGAGAGGTATTTTCGGAAGCCATGCAGAATTATTTTCCACTTTGATGCTGGCAACTCACAAGTGCTTTCCTTGCAATTTACTTTTTTCTGGATCTTCCTCTGCCATACATTATCTTGCAGGCAGGTGGGACTGGTGTAGATGGGGCCTCTTGGTCGGCATGGGCAAGTTGGGCCGAAGGGCCCGTCTCCATGCTGTATGACTCTATGACCATGTCATGGGAAAAGACACTGGGCAGCAGACTACCATCAGACACATATGAGTCACCAAAAGTGCGTTGGTGAAACTAAACTAAACTGAAGGTGTGATGATGTTCTCGCCATCTTATGGACGTTCCTCAGCTTCCTTGTAATAAAGATATAGAGTCTGGAGATATGAACTGGAGATACGTTTAAAAATTAAAACCACTGTTTCATTTTAGTTTAGTTTAGAAATACAGCGCGGAAACAGACCATTCATCCCATCGAATCCGCACCGACCAGCAATCACGGCGTACACTAGCACTATCTTACACACCCGGGACAATTTACAATCTTTACTTAAGCCAATTAACCTACAAACCTGTATGTCTTTGGAGTGTGGGAAGAAACAAAAGCTCCCGGAGAAAACCCACGCAGGTCACGGGGAGAATGTACAAACTCCACACAGACAGCACCCGTAGTCAGGATCGAACCTGGATCTCAGGGGCTGTGTGGCTGCAACTCTACCACTGCACCACCTTGCCGCCTCTGCTTTCAGTGCATGCCTGTTTCAATTTGAACAGCATTGGGTATGACAACAGGTCACACAAGATTACACACGAACACAACGGCATCATTCTTATCAGATACCTACTGGACAGGCGGTGAAATTGGTTGCAACAAATGATTGCCTTCTTTTACGCTGAGTTCTCATCAGCTGACACCTTACATCAGATACGGCGAGGATCATTTAGAAGAAAGGAATCTGCACACAGTTTTAACCGGGCTTTGAGGAAAGGGTCTGCTTTCCATGCGCCTTCCTGTCAGGCCAACTGGGGAGCATGCGATCCAATCAGCTTGGATAATACTATGGTGTTGACCCGTCGGTAACAACGATGGCGGGTTGTGCAGTCTCAATTCTGGTGAGTTCTGACAAGGTTCACGAGTCCAATTCATGAACCGCACACTCGAGGGCAGTGGGGGCAGATGAAGGTCATCGCTGGTGGGTTCTGGGCAGCAGCCTTCCTCTAGGTATGTTACAATACTTACCTTCAGCGGCGCTGCAATTCTGCCACTGGCCGTGTGTGAGATTTTGGCGCCTTTGAGGGGGGGTGGGGTTAAAACGCGGGTTTCTCCTACCTTGTCCTGTATTATATTTCGTTGGAGTACCAGCTTTTGCGGAAGAATCGTTCCGAGGGGCGTTTGAGTATTTTGTTTTAAAAATCTCCCGACAATTTCAGTGCTGGAGTCATTTTAAAATCAGCTTCTGAAGCCGTCAATGCCGACAACGGGGACGGATTTCACACACGGGACAGGTAAACGAAAGTAGTATATTTTTATGTATAAACGTTCTCCTTAAGAGGCCTTTAATACACATTTTTGCATGGGAAACGGTGATTCTTTTCCCCGAACTAACGGCAATAATTTTCAAGCCAATACGGGGTTAAATTCACCGCAAATCAACGTTCCAAATGATCGAGTTCCAGAAATCCCCATTCGCAAGATGATATAAATGCCCATTAATTTACAGATATTAAACATTACATTTCTTCCATTTGGCCTATAAATCCATGACAATGAGATAAAAAAATTATGTTATATTGTGAATTCTTGTGTGAATGTTATTTGGACACTTAGGCTATTAAAAAATGTTAATCTATTCTTAAGAAATTGATAAATGTTTAGATCTAGTAATTGAATTTTGTAATTAGCTACAATTAGGTAACTAACTAATTATATGCTTTAATTTCATGTCATCTAAGTAAGATTGTTTCATATTTGTTTCAGAATGCTTCAATCTATAATAACTGAAAATTTTACTTCGGAGTCACGTGAGTGACTACGTGAAGAAGACCCGTCAGGGCGCATGCGCGTCATTACGTCTGACGCATTGGTGCGAACGGCAGCAGGAGGACGGAGCTCCTCCTGCAGGTGAGTAGTTACAGCTCCACCAAAGTCGGGGAGACTTTGGAGGAGTTAGAAAAAAGTAAAAAATTGTTGCTGTATGTTTTTCCCACAATACAGGAACAAGTAAAAAATCATCAAGGTGCAGGTCTGCTACCGACAAGGAGAGAGAGAACTGCGGGAGCGCAGTCTCTGAAAGGCAGCCTGTCACCTCGGGGGAGTCGCAAGCCGGTAGCGGTGCGGCGACAGACTTCGGAAAGTGCCCAGCCGGGTACACAGCCAACGGCAGTCGGGCGGCATGCATAACCCAAGTCTGTAAGGGCTATAGACTCCGCAGAGTCGGGCCACGAGAGTCCTGTCGGGGACAGGATACCGTTCCCCAGCGGTTATCCAAAAGGAGCAGCTCATACAGGGGCTGCTCCACAGAGACGCTCCAGGAGGAGGAGTGCAGGCGGGAAGCCATAGGGAAGGCTCCGCTGGCAGTGCCTAGGAGAGGTTCTGCTTCACAAAGCCACACCAGGAGGAGTTGTGCAGGCGGGAAGCCATAGGGAAGGCTCCGCTGGCAGTGCCTAGGAGAGGTTCTGCTTCACAAAGCCACACTCCAGGAGGAGTTGTGCAGGCGGGAAGCCATAGGGAAGGCTCCGCTGGCAGTGCCTAGGAGAGGCCTGCTTCACAAAGCCACACTCCAGGAGGAGTTGTGAGGGCGGGAGGCCGTCGGGAAGGCTCTGCCAGCAGTGCCTGGTAGAGGCCTGCTTGAAAGCACCCTCTTTGCAAGAGGTGAGTGCAGAAGGGCAGATACGCTCTGATCCTGAGTCCGACGACGACTTCCAAAAGGAGGGCATGCAGCGGCCAGAGCTGACACCGTGTGCAGCATGGTTTGCCATGTCGTCGGACGCTGGTGAGCCTCTGGGTGAGGAACTTGCCATCAGCATAAATTACCAAGTCTCACATCAGCTACAGGAGCTGACAATGGATGAGACAGTAAGGAAGCAAGATGGGCATACAAATGAGAGCCCAGGAGGAGGTGAAGCTCCAGCATATTTTAAAGTTGCTGACATCTGGCATAACGAGCTTTGCCAGGATGGTGGATGGAGAGGACATGATCAAATTACAACAAAAGGTGTGGTGCTATTGTAGAGTACCCACTTTGGTATCAACTGCCACGGCAAGACTGCGTTTAGACCAACCATCAATCCTAAATATGCTTCACTCTGCCAGCCTGGCACAGGGCAACCGGCAAATCTGTTTGGCGAGGATTTCGCAAAGCCCGTGAAGGAGCTGGAGGAGAGTATCCCTATAAGCGAGGAGACTGGTCCGGGCAACGGACGAGTCCAAGCTACGATGCAGCGCAGTTGGCGTTCGGCTGTAGCAGCGCCAGGGAAGGTGAGATATCCAGCTCGGGGCCGGGGAAGAATGCCAGGTGGTAAGGAGGTAAGTGGGTCTGGTTCTCATGTAGACAGATCTAATGTGATACCTCAGATATGTTTATACTGAAGGTTATTGAAGGGTTTGGAATAAAGCTTAATGCAAATTCTGATTTATCCATGCAACATGTTCCAAAAAAGGAGTTTGACCAGTATCACTGAACAATTGGAAGTTCAGGTGCAACTTGCAAGCTTATGTAATAAAGGTGTAATTGCTAAGGCAGTTTACCAAAGCCATCAGTTTGTGTCCAATATCTTTCCCAGACCAAAAAAGGATGGGGGATGCAGAATTATACTGGACCTGAATAGTCTTAACCCTTTTGTACGGTATAGACATTTTAAGATGGAAACGTTTGTGAAGGAGATCTTAAAGATGCGGATTCAGTGTCTGTTCATTTGCAGGATAGAAGATTTAAAATTCAGCTGGATGGGGCAATGATGGCAATACAATGCACTGCCTAATGGTTTGTCTTCAGCTCCTAGAGTGATTACAAAGTTGTTAAACATGGTGAGAAGTCAAGGGCATGTGCTCATGGCTTAACTAGATAATATCTTGATTGTAGGACAATCAAAGGAAACATCTGAAGCATCAGTGGCTGTTGGTAAAAATCACTTTTTAAAAATTGGGCTTCATAAGCTATCCAGAGAAATCTAAATTAACACCTGTGACACAAATTGACTAGTTGGGTTCACAATAGACTTAATCAACATGATTGTGACCTTGCTGAGGCAAAAAACGGTAGAGCTAATTAAGAGCTGTATCAAGTTAATTGCTGACACACAGCCTTCTATTAGCCAGGTGACGAGTCTGCTGGGAAAATTGCTGGCAGCATTTCCAGCAGTTCAATGGCCACTTTATTATTATCTACAATTACAAAGGTCAAAGGAACAAGCACTGAGGATACATTGGGGTCATTATAATAGACCTATGCTTCTATCACTAGAGGCTGTTGCTGATGTACAATGGTGGATTCAGCATGTGTCCACTAGTAGTTCCAAAGTGTTATTGGACCAAGCTTCCATGATTTTGCAGACAGATGTCAGAGCACTTGGGTGGGGTGCTACTGATACAAGATCCAGCTGTGGAGACAGATGGACATTGCTTCTGCAAACATGGGTAATTAACCAGGAGTATTTTATGGACTCAAGGCTAATGGCACTAATTAAACTAGTTTGCATGTGCAGTGCCAAATAGACAACACTGCAGCAGTTGCTTATATGAATCACATGGGTGGAATCAAATCGTTATCATGTGACAGGTTGGCAAATAAAATTGGACCTGAAGTATGGATATTTGGATTGGAGCTATCTGCCAGGGAAACTTAATGTAGTACCAGATGGCAGCTCACGAAAATTCCGTGATAATACAGAGTGGATGTTGAACCAGGATGTGTTCAAGAACATAGTACTTCTATATGGAAGGCCAAAATATGTTTCATGGGCACCAGATCCAGGGGCAGTGGCAATTGATGCTTTTTCACTAAATTGGGATGATATGTTTGTGTACATTTTCCCACCATTCTGCCTCATAGCTCGGTGTTTGAGAAAATCAAGCAGGATGCTGCTTCAGGGGTTTTGGTGATACCAAATTGCCCGATTCAACCATGGTTCCCTCTGATGTTACAGATAGCGATCCAACCTCCTTTTGCTGATTCCAAACAGTAGGAATTTGCTGGACCATCCAGTAACGCGTTAAGTTCATCCGTTATGTGATCGTATTGATCTGTTAATTTGCAGGTTTTTAAGAATGCCTTACATTGGTCGAGGACTTTCTAGGCCAACGGTGGATATACTCACTGCAGCCTGGAGAAAGAGTACTCAAAAGCAGTATATGACTTATGTAAAAAAATGGGAACAATATGGCGTTCAAAAGAATATTCAATATGATACTGTAGTTATTGAAAAAGTGTTAGAGTTTTATCTACACTTTATTATGATGAGGGTCTTAGCTATACTGCTATCAATACAGCTAGGTGCTTTGTCGGCATATCTTGTAATAGGTACACGGACACAAAGTATAGGATCTCACCCTCTCATATCTAGGTTGATGAAAGGAATCTTTAATTCCAAAACACCTAAGCCTACGTATATGGTAATCTGCGATGTAAGCGTTGTTGTTAACATGCTTCGTCATTGGGTCGCTGTCACGTCTATAACTTTGTTAAAATTAACCATGAAATTGGCTATGCTAATGGCATTGGTGTCAGTACAGAGAGTGCAGACTTTGCAAAAACCTCAGTTCGAGAGAATGGAAGTGACTACAGAGAATGTTCTGTTTTATATTTATGACCTGCTCAAACAAAGCAGGCCAGGTGTGACAGGATTTAAGATTGTGTTCTCAGCATATCCAACAGCCCCATGTTTATGTGTAAGGACACATTTCTTACATTGCATTAAAGCCACAAGGGCTTTAAGACAAGAAGAAACAGGATTATTTGTCAGTTACAAGAAGCCAACATAAAAGAGTGGCAGTTCAGACTATCTCAACGTGGTTAAAGCAAGAGTTGGTTCAGGCAGGAATTAACATTTATGTGTTTACATCTCATTCCACTAGCGCAGTAGCAACATCCGCGGTCAGGGTGATGGACGTTCCCATCGACCATATATTAAAAGCTGCAGGTTGGAAAAATGAATTTGTGTTTCAGCAATACTACCATCGGCCGATTGCCGATGGAGGGCTGTTTGCCAACTCAATATTGAGTGCTGTTGCTATTGTTTAAAGTCTGTTTTCAATACTGTTTCATTCTGTTTCGTTTGTTGCCCCTACATTAAGAGGGTTTATTGGGTGTTTTATGACCAAAAATAAAACTGTTTTGTTTTTGCATGATATGCAATGTCATGTTTACAGCATTATTGATGATACTCAGAGTCAATCGATGCAGTGAGAAGCCGGGATTTTGATCTGCAGCATAAAAATCACAGAGCTTTAAAATCTTCACGTAGTCACTCACGTGACTCCGAAGTAAAATAGTAAGATTAAATGAGAACTTACCAGTTTGAAGTTTGATCTTTATTTTATGAGGAGTTACGTTGGTGATTACGTGCCCGCCACGCCCAACCCTCTCTCATAGAAAAAAGGTCATAATGGTAGTTCTCATGTTGATCATCTTAATATGTTACTTCAATTATGATGTTGTCTGTGATTTCATACCGCTGCTTTGAAGATTGACGCACATGCGCCCTGACGGGTCTTCTTCACGTAATCACCAACGTAACTCCTCATAAAATAAAGATCAAACTTCAAACTGGTAAGTTCTCGTTTAATCTTACTATTTCTTTCAGTTCTCTTAATTTTTAAGAAAGTTATGGGCTTTTGACTGTCCTCGATCACAGCTTTTGTGTTAAGTCAATGGAAAAGCAATAGGGAACAAGATGCTAATTTCCGAGTATGAAAATGGCCATAACATTTTTAATACTGAAGATATGAAAGTGAATTAGGTGTCAAATTAAACTTCTTTTTATGCTTTATCTGATGGGATAAATTACAGACTTTATTTTTTAAATCACAAAATTTTGTAACATTGCTACTTCCTCCTCTCCCTGGTTTTGGTAAGTCACTCTATGCGGCGCTCCTCGAAGCTGCCAGCTGCTGCTCGCACTGCTGCGTGCCAGCGTGTTCTGTCGCAGGCGCAGGCTTCCAGTTGCTTGGGCGGAAGACCACAATAGTGGAGATGGTCATTGATGCAATCTTTGTACCGCTTCCTGGGACGCACACGGTTTCTTTGTCCCTGGGAGAGCACGCCGCAGAAGACCTGTCGAGGCATGTGGGTTTCATCCATCCTGATGATGTTCCCAGTCCATCGGAGCTGTGCTTTGATGATCATTGCCTCGATGCTTGTGAAGCTGGATCTGTCCAATACTTCTAGGTTGGGCACTTTGTCCTGCCAGCGAATGCCCATGATGGACCATAACGAGCACATAGGGAACTTCTCAAGTTGACGGATGTGGTTCCTATACAAGGCCCACGTTTCACAGCCATAGAGCAGGCTGGAAAGCACAACGGCTTTGTAGACTTTGAGTTTAGTTGACAGCTTGATGTTGTGGTGGTTCAACACTCGTGTACGCAGTCGTCCAAGTGCTTGACAGGCTTTGCTGATTCTCGTTGAGATTTCCTTGTCCAGGGAGCCATCAGATGATATTACACTTCCCAAGTATTTGAAGGAGTCAACGGCTTTCAGCTGTGTGCTGTCAATGTGCACACTTGGGGGCGGTGCTGCAGAGTCTGGAGCCGGCTGGTGGATGACTTCCGTTTTGCTGAGGCTGATTGTGGGACCAAAAGCCCGGGCTGCTTCCGCAAATTTGGTCACAATGAACTGGAGGTCATACTCCTCGTGAGTCACGAGGGCGCAGTCATCCGCAAAATGAGCCGTTCGTGCGTCTTGGTTTTGGCGTTCAGTCGTCGAAGGTCAAAGAGAGATCCGTCCAGACGGTACTTCAGGTACACGCTACAGTCGAGGTCCTGGAATGCGTGACTCAGAACGCAGCCGAAGAAGAGGTTGAAGAGTACAGGGGCCAGAACGCAAACCTTGCTTCACTCCATTGGAGATGTCGAAAGCTGCAGAAGTTTCGCCGTTGACCAGAACTGTTCCTGTTATGCCATGATGGAAGAAGCGGGGGGTGGGAGATTGCAACCTTCACGTTGTCCGCCCTGTTTCGACAAATTCAATCAACCTGGCGTGCACAATCAAATAAGATCAAATAGAACAAGTTGTCCTACAACGTTAGGCTGTGCACGCCATACGCAAGAAGAAGTAGGAAGAAGCGGATGATCTGGATGAACTTTCTTGTGCAGCCGAGCTTGTGAAGTATCAACCACAGAGCCTCCCGGTTGACCGTGTCAAAGGCCTTTGTCAAGTCGATGAAGACTGCGTAGAGGTCCAACTTCTGCTCGATGCATTTTATCCTGTATCTGTCTCACCGTGAAGATCATATCAGGAGTGCTGCGACCAGGTCTAAAACCACACTGAAACTCCGGCAAGCTTGCTTCCGCGACCTTATTGATTAGGCGGTTGAGGATGACACGGGTCAGTACCTTTCCAGCGACAGACAACAAGGAGATGCCTCGGTAGTTGCCACAGTCAGCTTTGCTACCTTTGTTACCTTATACATAAATACAATCAAGCCAAACTCAAGTAAAATAGATAGAGCAATGGAAAAGATACAGAGTGCAGAATACAGTTCTCGGCATCGCAATGCATCAGTTCCATAGACAAAGTCTAATATCCGCAATGGGGTAAAGGTAAATTGGACAGAATCATAACTTAAGGTCCAGGGTCCGGCAGCACTGTGGCACAGCAGTAGAGTTGCTGCCTTACAGCGCCAGGGTCCCGGGTTCAATCCTGACTATGGGTGCTGCCTGTATAGAGTTTATACGTTCTCCTTGTGGGTTTCCTCCAAGAACTTCCGTTTCCTCCCACACTCCAGAGACGTACAGGTTTGTAGGGTAATTGGCTTGGAATAAATGTAGAAATTGTCCTTAGTGTAGGATAGTCTAAATGCGTGGACTCGGTCGGCCGAAGTGCCTGTTTCCACACTGTATCACTAAACTAAACTAAACTAAACTCCCTCAACAATGCGTACCCTATTGCTCCTCTCGTTAGCTCATTGACGGAGATGATGGACTCGACCTCTAGGATGCTGCCTGCTTCTACTTGATCAACCTGGATTGTAGACTGTACATTGATCAAGCTTCTGAATGAGTCCTGCGCGAGATTTCCAGAGATCAGAGAGTCTGTTGTCAGCTTGTTCAAAGGGTGAGTAGCTTTTGATGCAAGTGTAACTGGCAATTTTTACAAAGTTCCCTTTAACTGCAGCTTGAGATGATGTTACAGATGAGATGCCACGTCAAGCTTAAATATTCTCATTGAAATCTAACCCTTTCAATAATAAATCATGTCAGCTATCCCAAGGCCTGATATCTTAGCCCCACTAAACCCAAGCATTTCCTGCCATTCCACATGTGACACATCATTTCAGCAGTGTCTTTCCTCTGACTGGATCGCAAGCAACAAAAGCTTTTCACTGTACCTTGGTACACGTGACAATAAACTAAACTAAACTAAACCTTCCAAATCATTGTTATAAGTTCTTTTGAAGGAAACAGTCCATTCAACCCAACCATTCCAAAAGAGTACTTGTGCCCCATTCAACTCGCCTTTCATTCTTCAACAAAAAGGATAGTGCCCCTCAAGCTCCTATTAAATCCTTCCTCTCTGATTCTTGATTCCCCAACTCTGGGTAGAAGACTCTGTGCATTTATGCTATCTATTCCTCTCATGATCTAAAGGGCCTGTCCCACTTAGGCGATTTTTTTGGCGACTGCCAGCGACTGTTACAGTCGTAGCAGGTCGCCGAAAAAGCAGCGACTGGACCCCCCCTATGACAATGTCCACGCCAAGCTACGACAACCTACCACCTTGTCGACGTCAAGCTACGGCAAACTACGGACAACCGGCGACCCATTAGGACGTCCACCTACGACAACCTACGACCACTCAAGCGACAACCTACGACAACCAAAGTCAACCTACGTCCACGACAACCTAGGTCTACGACAAGCTATGACAAGCAATGACACTGAAGACAACTGAAGATAATTCAGTCGCCAGTACCTGTCGCCGGTTGACGTAGGTAGTCGCCAATGGAATTCACCGAAGTCAGCACCCGGTGACAACCAACGTCACCTGGCGACAACTTGCGTCATCCTGGCGACAAACTACGACAGCACCTATGACAGGAGAAGACAAGCTACGTCAAGCCCACAGTCGCCAACAAGTTTTGAACGTTTCAAAATCCAGTGGCGACCAGAAAAACGTTACGACTCTTTAGGCGACTTGAGGAGTCTACTCACGACCATACAGGCGTCACCTGGCGACCATGTGGAGACAGCCTAGTTGTCTGTAGTCGCCAAAAAAATTGCCTAAGTGGGACAGGGGCTTTACACTATAATATCACCCCTCATCCTCCAACACTCCAAGGAATAAAGTCCTAGCCTGTTCAACCCTATAGCTCAGACCCTCGAGTCCTGGCAACATCCTTGTGTATCCACTGCTCCCTTCCTAACTTAACAACATCAAGCTTCACTTTCACTTTGCCTGTTTTATGTAGTGAAATAAATTTCCATTCTGGATGTTGATTCTGAAGGTTGTTAAGTGGAAGAGAAAGTCGATGACTCTGCATAATGCAACACAGTACTCAGTTAACAATGCTTTCCACAGGTGCAGGGTCTGGAACGGTGTATTAATCACTGCCTGTTTACACTATAGTGAATGATCACCTAGGGTCAGTACCTCAGCTCGTTTAAATTGCAATGGACAATCAGCTCTGAATCTCGGCCCAACCTCTGGAAGAAGGCACTGAAGCCATCAGTCATAGCACCCTCTATATATGGTTTAGTCCTGTCAGAACTGATGAATCGTTGAGAATTAATACATAGCAAACAGACTATTCTTAGTGGCATACTGTGAAATTCCTGCAATCTGGCATTATTCCAAAATTTATTTTTGCTAACATTTTCTTTGAGGTACTTCTGAGAAATTGCTATTGATCACTCGATGCGAGCACCGACTGCCTTCTATTGCAGATGGTTCCATTCTGCTGATCCCTCCCATGCTTGTCCCTTCAGCAATGCAGAAGCAGGTCAGTAATGAGAGCTGAAGACCATTTGTCACATTTGGGAAGAAAGTGACGTGGGGTAACGCTCCTTCTGCAATGCCCCCATCAACTGTTCTCAGGTCATGTGCAATAAAGGTTAGAATCAAAATGAAGCAACTTCCATCAGCCACAGCTGGTCAGATGCAGATTTCAGAACGTTGTACATCCTCCCATTAACCACATAAGCAATCGCTGATAAAATTAATTTATTTTTATATTCACATAAACGTCTTGCATTCTGCATTCCTTCACACTAAGGTTAGCCTGGGAATTTCAGCCGCTCAACTAGAATTGATCAAAGATAATATTACTGAAGCAAAGCCAATGATTGTAAATGGCGCAGATGGAATAAAATGCTCAAACATGCAAAAGGAAACACACTGAGTGTAAAAACTCTATATGCAATATCGAGATGCATGACAGCTTGGTTTGGCATCATCTCTGCCCCAGACCACAAGAAACTGCAGAGAGCTGTCGATGTAGCCCAATCCATCATAAAAACAAGCATCCCCTCAAATTCCTTTCTGTGGACTTTTCATTGAACTGTTTTAGGAAACTATGAGTGTGACAATTTGCCAGAACACCCTGATGACAGGAAATATATACGAGTTATTTTATAATCTACATGGAACTTTGATGCATCGCTTATTTTAAATTGCTTAGCGCAATGCTTTATAAAGATGACAGCATATCATTTAATACTGATGCACTGCTCCACTACCAGGGTACAGCTGCGCTCATTTTATTGAACTCAATCAAAGACAATTTTCTAGTCAGGTATTTGTGGGAAGGTCAGTACAGAAGTTGCGGACACCATGTGTATATAATCTGTAATGAAGATTGATACTTGAAATGCCTTTTGTAATATATCAAGTAGCAATTTAAATGATTGCATGACTTCAACAAAAGTGCCTTATATTTCCTTCGCCCCATTGATGCTGCCTCACCTGCTGAGTTTCTCCAGCATTTTTGTCTACCTTATATTTTTCTACTGTTCATTTTCATGCCTATGTATGAACACGAGACAGCACAGTGAGGCAGCAGTAGAGTTGCTGCTTTACAGTGCAAGAGACACGGGTTCAATAAATGCTTTTTCCGTGCCTTTTTTGTCTTTTTTTATGCCTGTTTGCCTGCCTATTTCAGAGTTTTTTAGTGCCTAGACATCCTGGCTCTACTTATAACAGATAATCGAGTCAATTTTGGCTGCTTTATTTGCAACTCTCAGTTAGCTGAGCTCTTTGCAGTTCTCTAATGTGACCAAGCAAGACACTCAGTAATACATAAGCACTGCAAGTGACTTAGCTTGGTAGGATAATTATCACTTACCAATTTAATCATGATGCCCGCAATTAGTGAGTGTGATTGTATGAGGCTGGAGAGAGGTTCTAGAACTGAGGGACATGTCAACAAGGTGCATTTGAAAACAAGGAACTTTGAATTTGAGAGAGTCATGACCCAAAACATTGCCAGTTAATTTCCCTCCACAGATGCTGCCTGACCAGTTGTGTTCCTCCAGCAGTTTGTTTTTTGTTCAAGATTCCAGCAACTGCAGTCTCTTGAGTCTCTGTCTTAAATTTGAGATCTTTGGTTCATTGCCCTCTGGTGTCGACCTTGCCTTTTTAGAAACAAAACCTCAATAACTAACCCACCATTATTGCCCTTTGAGCCCTGATCATACTTACATTTAGTTTAGTTTAATTTAGAGATATAGCGTGGAAACAGGCCCATCGGCCCACCGAGACCACGCCGACCAGCGATCCCCATACACTAGCACTACTGCTGTATCTATCTCCGGCGCTGTAAGGCAGCAACTCCACCACTGTGCCACCATGCCGCCCCTTCATTTGTCCTGTCCTTGTTTGTAGTTTTAAAGGCCATGATTTTAAGTTTTCTATTTCATTATCCTGCATCCTTAAAGTTTGTCTCCACATTGTAACCCCATTGTTTCAAAGTCCTCAATCGATAACCATTAAAAGTTGCACATAGCAAAATAGTCAAACCCAAGGGAACTGTTGTGTTCAAAAGGCTTTCCCTGTGGCTCCTGGTCCTCTCATTGCCAGCCTAGAAACTGTAGACAACTTGAGGCATTAACATAACTTTCCACTCCAGTTGCTTGAAGAATTTCTCAGAATATTACATTAGTTTCCAATAAATAAAATATAACATTAAATGTGAGACGAGCTTCTGTGGTTTACTGTCTTATGAAAATATGTCAGGCAACATACACATTGTCTAGTGTTACAGCACCAAGGGAATTATGATTCCCTGCTATAAATGAAAGAAGCTCAAAACAGCAATATCTAACTCGACTTACAGACCTGTTATAGATGGATGGTCATAGACTTAGACGACTCTTTAGGCGACTGCCAGGGATTAGTTTAAATGGAATTCACCTACGACAGCACCTACGACAACCTACGACAGCAAAAATTGTCGCCACTGTCGCCAGAAATGTTTCAATATGTTGAAAATTTTGCGGCAGTCGCCTGTAGTCGCCCGTAATAACGCCTAAGTGGGACAGGCCATTTAGGAACTGACAATCAGGGGTATACAAACACACAACTTAAATAAAACATGCATACTTAATGCCCTTGTTTTGGACTTCATCCATTTTGGACAATTGTTACATAATGCTAAATATTGACACAAAATGCTGAGGTAACTCCAAAGAGGAAGAAAGATTCCAAGGGGAGTAAGGGGCGATCGTGGCTGACAAGGGACGTCAGGGACAGTATAAAAATAAAAGATAAGAAGTACAACATAGCAAAGATGAGCGGGAAGCAAGAGGATTGGGTAATGTTTAAAGAGCAACAGAAGAGAACTAAAAAGGCAATACGGGGAGAAAAGATGAGGTGCGAAAGTAAGCTAATCAAGAATATAAAGGAGGATAGTAAAAGCTTCTTTAGATATGTGAAGAGGAAAAAAATAGTTAAGACCAAAGTTGGACCCTTGAAGACTGAAAAAGGTGAATTTATTATGGGGACAAGGAAATGGCAGATGAGTTGAACAGGTACTTTGGATCCATCTTCACTAAGGAGGACACAAATAATCTTCCTGATATAGTAGTGGCCAGAGGATCTGGGGTGACGGAGGAACTGAAGGAAATCCACATTAGGCAGGAAATGGTGTTGGGTAGACTGATGGGACTTGAAGGCTGATAAATCTCCAGGGCCTGATGGTCTACATCGCAGGGTACTTAAGGAAGTGGCTCTAGAAATCGTGGATGCATTGGTGATAATTTTCCAATGTTCTATAGATTCAGAATCAGTTCCTGTGGGTTGGAGGGTAGCTAATGTTATCCCACTTTTTAAGAAAGGCGGGAGAGTGAAAACAGGGAATTATAGACCAGTTAGCCTGACATCAGTGGTGGGGAAGATGCTGGAGTCAATTATGAAAGATGAAATAGCGGCACATTTGGATAGCAGTAACAGGATCGGTCCGAGTCAGCATGGATTTACGAAGGGGAAATCATGCTTGACTAATCTTTTGGAATTTTTTGAGGATGTAACTTGGAAAATGGACAAGGGAGAGCCAATGGATGTAATGTACCTGGACTTTCAGAAAGCATTTGATGAAGTCCCACATAGTTGATTAGTGGGCAAAATTAGGGCACATGGTATTGGTGGTGAGTGCTGACATGGATAGAAAATTGGTTGGCAGACAGGAAACAAAGAGTAGGGATTAATGGGTCCCTTTCAGAATGGCAGGGATGCCGCAAGGCTCGGTGCTGGGACCGCAGCTACTTACAATATACATCAATGATTTAGATGAAGGGATTCAAAGTAACATTAACAAATTTGCAGATGACAAAAAGCTGGGTGGCAGTGTGAACTGTGTGGAGGATGCTATGAGAATGCAGGGTGACTTGGACAGGTTGGGTGAGTGGGCAGATGCATGGCAGATGCAGTTTACTGTGGATAAATGTGAGGTTATCCACTTTGGTAGCAAAAACAGTAAGTTAGATTACTCTCTAAATGGCGTCAAGTTGGGAAAAGAATAAGTACAACGGGATCTGGGGGGTCCTTGTTCATCAGTCAATGAAAGTAAGCATGCAGGTACAGCAGGCAGTGAAGAAAGCGAATGGCATGTTGGCCTTTATAACAAGAGGAGAGGATTATAGGAGCAAATAGGTCCTTCTGCAGTTGTATAGGGCCCTAGTGAGACCACACCTGGAGTATTGTGTGCAGTTTTGGTCCCCTAATTTGAGGAAGGACATGCTTGCCATTGAGGGAGTGCAGCATAGGTTTACAAGGTTAATTCCCGGGATGGCGGGACTGTTATATGCTGAGAGAATGGAGCGGCTGGGCTTATATACTCTGGAGTTTAGAAGGATGAGAGGGATCTTATTGAAACCTATAAGATTTTTAAGGGTTTGGACATGCTAGAGGCAGGAAACATGTTCCCAATGTTGGGGGAGTCCAGAACCAGGGGCCACAGTTTCAGAATAATGGGTAAGCCATTTAGAACGGAGATGAGGAAACACTTATTGTGTCCATCTTCAGCGTAAACCAGCATCTGCAGTTCCTCCTGACACATAATGCTAATTAACACATTGTTCTAAAATTGTAAGGTATTTAGTAACAATATTCATATACTGAAACCAGATACTAAGAACATTAATATTATGTTTGAAAGCTGAGGGATAGAAGACACTTTAGCTCACTGCCTTCAGAATGATCCAAGTCTGTATATTTCATTATGTTATCCTTTTGTCAAAAGGAACAATTACTTTCCTTTGGAAGAAACATGAAGCTTTGCAACAGTCATGCAGTCATTGAACAACAGTCAGTTCCGTTCTGCACTGCCATTAGTCACACTTGATTATTGACTACTCATGCCAACGAATCATCATAATTGGGAATTCCTTTATAAACATGGTGCCTCTTCAGTCAATTGCAATGATTATTCAGCTTCAAACACACGATAGGGACTGTGGAACTTGCAACAAGCTTATATGCCATGGCATTGTATGCAATTTGCTCAGGACTACAAGCAGGCCCATTGACCAAGAACTGATTTTTTTTAGCATGTAGCAATCTATTTAATTTAGAGATGGGGCAGCACAGTGGGACAGTGGTAGAGCTGCTGCTGTACAGCTCCACAGACCCAGGTTAGATCCTGACCATGGCTGTTGTCTGCACGGGTTTGTATGTTCTCCCCGTGACTGTGTGGGTTTTCCCCGAATACTCTGGTTTCCTCCCACACTCCAAAGACTTACAGGTGTGTAGGGTAATTGGCTTCCGTAATAATAGTAAATTGCCCCTAGTGTGTAGGATAGTGCTGGTGTATGGGGATTGCTGGTCGGCGCCGACTCGGTGGGCTGAAGGGCCTATTTCCGCGCTTTATATCTCTAAACTGAACTAAACTGATGTTAGGGAAACTACAACTACAAGAGAGTAGTAGCTCTTTCATTTATGTAATCTCAGTGCGATCCGCTGAGCATTTCCAGCATTTGTTATTTTATTTAGGAGTATGGCAGACCAGATCCAAGAAGCCCATTGACCTATGCTCAGCAAACCCGCAGTAAGAGTCTGGCTACTGTTTTCACTGATAGTAATAAATGTTTTGCCGCAGGCTAGTATGCAGGTTCAGCATGTAATTAGGAAAAAAATGAAGAATATTATTGTTTATTCCCTGGGATTTCAATAGAAAAGCAAGAAGTCCACGTTCCAATTCCATGTGCTTTGGTGAGAATATCCAGAGATGGGGAATCAAGAACCAGAGGACATAGGTTGAAGGTGAGAGGAGAAAGATTTAATAGGAATCTGGGGGGCAAGCTTTTCACACAGAGGGTGGGTAGGTATATGGAACAAACTTTCAGAGGGGTAGTTGATGCTGGAACTAACAACATTTAAAGGACATTTGCAACTCTCTTCCTCAAAGAACATAGCAAAAGGCAGAGGAGGTCTCTTCCTCTCAAGGGCATAACTTTCAGGTGCGAGGAGCAGAGTTTAAAGGAGTACCTGGGCTGGAGGTCAAGGCAGGTATGGTAATGGCATTTAAAATGTTTCCAGATACACATTGATATGCAGGGAATCGAGGAATATATTAAGTTTAGTTTAGTTTAATGTCACGTGTACCGAGGTACAGTGAAAAGCTTGTTGTTACATGCTATCTAGTCAGCAAAAAGACTATACATGATTACAATCGAGCTGTCCACAATGTACAGATACAGGATAAAAGGAATAACGTATAGTACAAGATAAAGTCCAGTATAGTCCGATTAAAGTCAAAAGAGGGAGTGACCAGGGTGAGACTAGTCCTTGCTTATGCTGGTGACCTTGCCGAGGCAGCATGAAGTATGGAGGAAGGATGGAAGGAAGGTTGGTGTGTGATGGTCTGGCCTGCGTCCTCAATTCTCTGCAATTTTCTTGCGGTCTTGGTGGAGTTGTTCCCAAACCATGCCGTGATGCATCCCGATAAAAAGCTTTCTACGGCATAACTATAGAAGTTGGTGAGAGTTGTTGGAGACGTGCCAAACTTCCTATGTCTTCTCAAGAAGTAGAGGCTTGGAATATGGATCAGGTAAAGGCAGAGGAGTTTAATTGGAAATCATGTTCATTGGCCATTGTGGATCGAATGGCCTGTTCCGTGCTGTAATGTTATGTGTTCCATGTTCAATACAAAGGCTGATTGAGGCAGAGTTTGAATATTTGTACAACAGGGATCAATAGAATCTTGATAAGCAAGGATGTAAAAAGTTATTGTGGATAGACATGAACATGGAACTGGGATTAAATTCCATTCAGCTATGATTTTATTGAATGATTGAACAATTCAAAGGGCTGAGAGTCCTAATCCTGATCCTATTTGCATGTTTGTATGTAATTTTACAATCACCTTTAAAGATGGTCCACATAAATTTTAACTTTTAAATGTATATTACTAATAACTTACATTTATTATCTATAAAACTGAATTAAATGTTTTATGTAAAAAAAACAATGTAATCACTGAAGAAGGGTCCCGACCCGAAACGTCATCCATCCTTTTTCTGCGAAGATGCTGCCTGACCCGCTGAGTTATTCCAGCACTTTGTATCTATATTTGATGTAATTAATTCTATGTGTTTGATTCTGTCACCATTCTACAAGGGTATTGGCAAGAATTCGCTAGTTTACAAGAATTATCCCAGGAATGAGTAGGTTAACCTATGATGAGCATTTTTCGGCACTGGGCCTGTACTTGCTGGAGTTTAGAAGAACGAGGGGGGAAACTCATTGAAACATGCAGAATAGTAAAAGGCTTGGATAGAGTGGATGTGGAGAGGATGTTTCCCCTAGTGGGAGAGTGTAGGGCTGGAGGTCATAGCCTCAGAATTAAAGGATGTTCTTTTAGGTAGATGAGGAGAAATGTCTTTAGTCAGAGGGTGGTGAATCTGTAGAATTCTTTGCCACCAAAGGCTGTGGAGGCCAAGTCAGTGGATATTTTTAAGGCAGAGATATAGATTCTTGATTAGTACATGTGTCAGAGGTTATGGGGAGAAGGCAGGAGAATAGGGTTAGGAGGGGGAGATAGATCAGCCATGATTGAATGGCAGAGTAGTCTTGAGAGGCCAAATAGTCTAATTCTACTCCTATTCCTTATGACATGACCTTAAGAGTTTACAGAATGGCAATGATATGAAAATGCCAGATGTAAAAGAATCTTCCTAAGAGAGAACAATATTATGAATTGGAAAATTGATAAGACATTTGGACAGGCATATAGATAGGAAAGGTTTCGAAACATAGAAACATAGAAAATAGGTGCAGGAGGAGGCCATTCAGCCCTTCGAGCCATTCATTGTGATCATGGCTGATCGTCCCCAATCAATAACCCGTGCCTGCCTTCTCCCCATATCCCTTGATTCCACTAGCTCCTAGAGCTCTATCTAACTCTCGCTTAAATCCATCCAATGATTTGGCCTCCACTGCCCTCTGTGGCAGGGAATTCCACAAATTCACAACTCACTGGGTGAAAACGTTTTTTCTCACCTCAGTCTTAAATGGCCTCCCCTTTATTCTAAGACTGTGGCCCCTGGTTCTGGACTCACCCAGTGGTATACGGGCCAACCACAGACAAATAGGATTACCATTGATGGGCATATGGGTCAGCTTGACCAAGTTGGGACGAAGGGCCTGTTTCCATGCTGTATGACTCTAGGACTATGACTCTAAATGGTCAAGACATAGACAATTGCTTTTCACGGGTTCACCTGCATGCATTATGGTATTCATTCTCGTCCCATGAGGAAAGACCCAAATTCAGTCTGCCAATGTAACATTCCTCTGTTACCATTTATGAAATTCTGCCAATTAAAAAAAAAGAGGCTCAGCTAGTAGAACTGTTGTGGTGCTGCAGTTGTGAAGTTTGCACGTTCTCCCTATGACTGAGTTATTTACCCCATTCTCTGGTCTCCTCCCACATCTCAAAGATGTCTGAGTTGCTAGATGGATTTATCACTGTAAATTCCTCTTTGTTTATCGGTAGGAAGTAGGATCAGGAATGGGTTGATGGAAATGTGGAAAAAATAGATTACAGGAAAGAAAAATTGGGGAATTGATTGCTCTGTGAGTCAGCATAAACTTGATGGGAAAATAGCCTTCTATATAATAAGGAAAATGGAAATATGGTAAATTCAGTATAGTTTTCTGGACCGTATTATGGAATTTTGAGCTGACAGGTACGGGTTAATCTTCAAGCAAGTGTTGTATCCTTGGAAACAGACGTTCCACCACAGGACGGCATGGTGGCACGGCAGTAGAGTAGCTGCTTTACAACGCCAGAGACCCGGGTTTGATCCTCACTGTGGATGCTGTCTGTACGGAATTTGTAAATTCTCCCCATTCTGCGTGGGCTTTCCCCGGGTGCTCCGGTTTCCTCCCGCACTCCAAAGACATACAGGTTTGTAGGTAAAGTGGCTTTGGTAACATTTTTAATTGTCCCTAGTGCGTGGGATAGTGCTAGTGTACTGGGATGGCTGGACTGTGCAGACTCAGTGGGCCAAAGGTATCTTTATTCCGCGCTGTATCTCTAAACTGAACGAAACATTTGAGTAAATGGAAGCAGAATATTGAAGCCAGTCTTTCCACTATATTTGCAACCTTTCTTCAGAATTGGAACATGTTACAAGTGCAGCAGGGAAACACAGGCAGGGGAATGGAAGAAAGGAAACAGTAGGTCTCTGCCAGAGATGAAAGCAAGAGTATTTTTTATTTATTTATTCAACGGAGTCAAGAGTCAAGACTGTTTAATTGTCATAAGCACCGAAAACAAACGTTGAAATTCCTACTTGCAGCAGCATAACAGATCTGTGAACACATTACTCATAGATAACATCATAAATAAAAAAGTTCAACACATTTTTTTTAAAGTGCAAAAAAAAACTGAAGTCCCAAGTGCAAACAAGAGAGTTCATAGTTTGTAGCTTAGTTGATGTTTGTAGCGTTCAACAACCTAATGATTGTTGGGTAGAAGCTGTTCCTGAACCTGGAGTTCACGGATTTCAGACTTCTTTATCTTCTTCCCGATGAAAGAATTGATAAAGTGATGTGGACAAGGATCAGCATTTATTATCCACGATGAATTATCCTAAATTCAAGTAGCTTCCTGCAATATTTCAAAGGGCAGTTCTATGGCAACCGTGTTACAAATGCTCTGGAATCAGGAATAGGATGGGCCGGGTAAGAAAAGCAAATTAGCTTCCTAAGCAGGGTTTTATGATGATCTAATAGTTACATCATCTTTATTACTGACACCAACATTTGATTCCAGATCTATTTCATTAATTTAAATTAGCCCTGGTGGATTTGAGCACTTGTCACTTGGCCATTAGTCGAGACCTGTGGATTACTAATTCTGCAACATAGCCACTGTGCTTCCATACCCTTAAAAGTGACAAAAGGAATGATAATGCAAGGAAAAGGGACAATGGAAAGAGCTAAACGATGTCTCTGGTGGTTCTGTAAATGGCAACTCCAGCATCATTACCCATTCTTGCTGTCTGATAAACTAGTGGCCCTTTAGAGTGCCTAATCGAGATGTTGTTTCACAGAACAACCTAGAGTTTAGTTTAGGTTAGAGATACAGCGGAGAAACAGGGCCTTCAGCCCACCGAGTCCACGCCGACCAGCACTATATGCTATCGACACTAGCACTATCCTACACCCACACTAGGGACAATTTACAATTTTACCAAAGCCAATTAACCTACAAACCTTTGAAGTCTTTGCAGTGCAGGAGAAAAACAGAGTTCCCGGAAAAAACCTAAGCAGATTACAGGGAGAACGTACAAACTCCATACAGACAGCATCTGTGGTCAGGATCAGACCCATGTCTCTGTAAGGCAGCAACTCTACCGTTGCACCACCATGCCACACCCAGTCAGAGACTGATGGCAAAGTGTTCAGAGGGGCATTTTGGGGCAGAGAATTAGATAAAGGGATCCTTTAACATAAAAAGGAGGACTTTCTTTAGTCAGAGGGTGATGAATCTGTGGAATTCGTTGCCATAGACGGCTGTGGCAGAGGCCAAGTCAATGGATATTTTTAAGCTGCTGATTGACAGATTCTTGATTAGTAAGGGGGTCAGGGGTAATGGGGAGAAGGCAGGAGAATGGGGTTGAGAGGGAAAGATAGATCAGCCATGATTGAATGGCAGAGTCGACTTGATGGGCTGAATGGCCTAATTCTGCTCCCAGAATTTATGAGCTTAATGACTCCACGCCAAGCATCCATCACCCACACACTAGTTCCATGTTCCCCCACTTTCGCATTCTGCACACAAGGGACATTTTACCGAAGCCAATTAATATACTTACCTGTACATATTTGGAATGTGAGAGGAAACCAGAGGTCCCGGAGAAAACCCACGCAGTCACAGGGAGAACGTGCAAACTCTTCACAGACAGCACCTGTAGTCATGATCGAACCCGGGACACTGCCACTGTGAGGCAGCAAGTCTACCGCTGTGCCACTGCATTGCCTCATTCAGCTATTTCAGATCATAAGCAGCACTCCCATTTCTACCAGACAGCAAAAAAATAGTCTTTTGTACAAATATACAAATAAAAAATATAGTCTTTTGTACAAATATCTTTTGTACAAATTCGAGGCCATCTTCTACATCTTATTCATTTCATTCCTACCTCTTTCTCTTGCAACCTCGTCCATTTTGTCTTTTTAAACACTTCCTTGCTCTGTTTTGTTCTTTCCTTTCCTCTGCCATTTTTTCCTGCTTCTGTGCTTGTCGGAGGAGGAGCCATCATGGGGAACGGCTGCTAATCAGCAGCCGTCCGTTAATTTCACTTTTTTCTTTCGTTTTTTAGTGAATTTTGTCAGGGGAATTTGACTTTTCTTTTGGGGGGGTAATTGGGGGAAACTATTTTCTAGGTCCCTACCTGGTCGGTGAGGCAGCTTTTTCTCCGGGCTGCCCCGTCGACCCGTCCTTGCGGCCTACCAGCGGGCCTGGAGTGGCGTTTCCTGGCGGGGACCGCCTAGCACCTTCAGCTTCGGTGGCGGCACAGCGCTGGAGCGCTATCGTGGAGCGGAGCGGGCGATGCCTTGCCTGGGTCGCCGTGCTGGATCGACACGCTGGAGCTCCGGTGAGCTGTGACCGCCGGAGTTCAACACCTCCGGGCTGCGGGACTGCGGAGCGGCCAGCCGCGGGCGGCGGCGCCGACTCTAACATCGGGAGCCTCAGAGCTCCATACCGGCGCGGCCTTGTCGGCTTCAGAAGCCACGGACTCTGGTTGGGAATCGGCCGTCCCAGCCGCTGTGAGGACTCTCCTGACACCGGGGCAACTGCACCCGGCGAGAACGGCCAGGAACATCGGGCCTCCGTAGAGGCAACTGTGGAGGCCTCAATAGGCCGACTTTGGGAGAACTGGGGTTGGGGACTGGACATTGTGCCTTCCCCCACAGTGGTAATCATTGTGGGGGGATGATTTTTGTGTGTAAATGTTAACTGATTGTTTTTACTCTGTCCAAGATGGCTGCCGGAAGGGGGAGTGGACGCTGGCGCGTATTTGCAGCCGCTGCTCTCTCTTCCATACTGTGTTTTTGATTTTTGTGTTCGGATTGAATTCTGTTTTTAATTTGTGTACTTGTGATGTCTTTACTATTTATTTCATTCTGCTTACATGTTTCTACATTATTTGTTAAATCTTGTAAGGTGTCCTTGAGACTTGAAAGGCGGCCATAAATAAAATGTATTATTATTATTATTATTATTAAACATTATTACGTCTACAAAATTTTCAATTTCTAACAATTTCCAAGAAAAGCTGGCTCTGTTCCCATCTCCACAGCACAGCCTAACCTGCTTCTTAACTATAATTTTCTGTTATGATTTCAGATTACCAGCATCTATGAGGTTTTGGCTTCTCCGCTACATCTGTGATATTCACTTAAATAACACAACCACTTAACCTGCTGACCCAACCATCTGTTCATCAGGACTGTATATTATATCATACTTCATACAAACATTCTGAGACTATTGATTCCACATTCCACCAAACCCAGTAAAAGAAACAATGGAATGGTTACGTCGCTACATTGCCCCTTTGTAAATGAGAAGTAATTTAAAAAAAGCTGATGATCCATCTCCATGAAGTTGGAATACAAATATGACAGTCAGAAATAGACATAAAGTGCTGGAGTAACTCAGCGGGCCAGGCAGCATCTCTGGATAAAAAGGATGGGTGACATTTTGGCTTTGGGATCCATTTTCAGTCCGAAGATTATCTTTGGTATAAACCTGCATCTGCTGTTCTTTGTTTCTACCATTATGACAGTCAGAATCTTTTTTTCCAGGTTGGAAATGCTGAAGACTAGAGGGCGTAGCTTTAAGGTTGAGCAGCAAAGTTTAAAGCAGATGTGCAGGGCAGGATTTTTAAAATTATACACAGACAGTGGTAGGTGCTTAGAACATAGTGCCAGGAGTGGTGAAGGAGGCAGATATGATAGTGGAATTTACGAGTTTTATTAGGTAGGCGCATGGATATGGAGGGATATGGATCACATGCAGGCCATTTTCTGTGCTGCACTGTTCTATGAGGAATTTATAGCTTGAGTAAAAATATCTTTAATCAGATCCAGCTGGAGTACTGCTATAAAAAAATGGACAATACCTCAGAAAAATGTCATTAATAGGAGTATAAAACAAAATCATCAGAATGACGTCTGGATGTAAAGGGCTAATTTAGAGAAACAATATGATTCACATTCAAGGAGTATATGGAATATGAATTGTACACACGTGATTGTGTATACAATTGCTCGTGTGATCAGATAAAGGTGTTCCTGTAGAACACCTATATCAACTATTCCTTTTCTCCAGAAATGCTGCCTGCTTTTTGTGCCTGTCTTCGGTTCAAATTAGCATCTGCAGTTCCTCCCTACAAAAAGGTGTTTATGCTGATAGAGTCAAGCTTCTCACCAACTTCCAGAACACCATGCGGAAACCAACATCACACAGCAAATTCTAATGATCAGCTGTTCTGGTGGATACATCTTCAATAATCTCTTTCAAAAGTGATCTGGATGTATAAAAGGACAAGTAATTAGCCTTCAAGTAACCCCTGCCTTCTCTCTCTCCATTCCTGCCCCACACGTCGCACCAGATTCTCGTTCTCACCTAGCAAACAGCTAACAATGGCCTGTTTCCTTTATCATTGTTACTTTTTGCATATCTTTCATTCATTTGTTCTGTATCTCTCTACATCATCGTCTGTATCTCTCATTTCCCTTTCCCCGACTCAGTCTGAAGAAGGGTCTTGACCCGAAACGTCACCCTTTCCTTCTCTCCAAAGATGCTCCCTGTTCCACTGAGTTACTCCAGCATTTTGTGTCTATCTTCAAGTAATTAGCCTGTTGCATAGAAGATCTCAATGCCAAATAGAGGACAAATTCTCCAGTACATTAAATTTAGTTTTGTTTATTGTCACGTGGTACAGTGAAAAGCTTTTTTGTTGAGTGCTATCCAGTCAGCGGAAAGGCTATACATGATTACAATTGAGCCATCCACAGTGTACACATACATACACATAAAGGGGATAACATTTAGTGCAAGTTAAAGTCCAGTAAAATCAGAAGAAGGATCTTGACACGAAACGTCACCCATTCCTTCTCTCCAGAGTTGCTGCCTGTCCCGCTGAGTTACTCCAGCTTTTTGTGTCTATTTTCAGTTTAAACCAGCAACTGCAGTTCCATCTCACATAAAGTCTGATTAAAGATAGTCTGAGGGTCTCCAATGAGGTAGACGGTAACTCGGGACTGCTCTCTATTTGGTGATAGGCCCGTTCAGTTACCTGATGACAAGCTGGGAAGAAACTGTCCCTGAATCTGGAGGTGTGCTTTTTTACACTTTTGTACCTCTTGCCTGATGGGAGAGGGGAGAAGAGGGAGTGACCGGGTGAGACTCATCCTTGATTATGCTGCTGGCCTTGCCCAGGAAGTGTGAAGTATAGATGGGGTCAATGGAAGGGAGGTTAGTTTGTGTGACGGTCTGTGCTGCGTCCACTTTCTGTAAGTAAGATGAGGCTGGGATTCGGAAGGGTACTGGCCCAAAACATTGCAATCCATGTTCTCCAAAGATGCTGCCTGGCCCATTGAACATAGAATACAGCACACAACCAGGACTTTCGACTCCCAATGTCTGTGCTGAACATACTGCCTAAATAAACGAATCTCATCCGCCTACACGTGATCTATATCCCCCATTCCCAGCATCTCCACCTGCCTTTCTAAAAGCCTCTTAAACACCACTATTGTATCTGCCTCCGCCAGTGGGTTCCAATCACTCCCCACTTCGGAGTCCTGCAGCATTTGGTGCTCAATGCTGGGATTCAGACTTGCTTCCCATCTTCCCTGCCCAGAAGAGTCTTACCCTTGACTGATAATGTCACTAATCACTAAATACCATCGGTCAGAAGTAGGGCCTATTGTAATTGTGGAAACAAGGAACTGTGGATGTTTGTTTGGGGGGGTGGGGGGGGGAGGAGAAAGGGGGTGGGGCAAAGAGGAGAGGTTTTCTAGAGTTTATCCAAAATTGGAGAATTCAATGTTCATATCATTGGGATCTAAGCTACCCAAGTGGAATATGAAGTGCTGTTCCCCTAGTTTGCATGTGGCTTCACTCTGACAATGGAGGAGGCTCAGGACAGAAAGGTCAATGTCGGAATGGGGGGGGGGGGGAGTTAAAATGGTCAGCAACCGGGAGACCCAGTAGGCCCTTGGTAGACTGAGCGCAAGTGTTCATTAAAACGATCGCCCAAAACGATCGTCTATACTTAGGTATGTTACAAAACTTACCTTCAGTCGCGCTGTAATTCTGCCACTGGCCGTGTGCGCGATTTTGGTGCCTTTAAGGGGGGGCGGGGTTAAAACGCGGGTTTCTCCTCCCTTGTCCTAGTTAATATTTTGTTGGAGTACAAGCGTTGGCTGATGAATCGTTCCTAGTGGCGATTTGTGTATTTTTTATTTTTATTAAATCGTCAATGTCAGCGCTAGAGTAATTTTAAAATCAGCTTCTGAAGCATCAACGCCGATAACAGGGACGGATTTCACACTGGGACAGGTAAACGAAAGTGGTTTCTTTAAATGTATATAAAAGTGCTTCTTAAGAAGCCTTTAATTCACATTTTTTCATGTGACACGGTGATTTTATTCCCCGAATTAACGGCAGTATTTTTCATGCCAATACGGGGTTAAATTCACCGCAAATGAACGTTCCAAAAGATCGCGTTCCAGAAATCCTCACTCGCAAGATGAATTAAATGCCCATTAATT
>CM075980.1:52229912-52275235 GCA_038087875.1 Malacoraja senta
GTGGACAATGGACCTACTGAGGTCATTTTTGGCTGGCACTGATTGGTCATAGTCTTTCTCACCTCCAGCTCTTCAACCACCCCCCCCCCCCCCCACCTCTACCCATCCCCTCCCCGACCCAAAACATCACCCATCCTTTTTCGGCAGGGATGCTGTCTGACCTGCTGAGTTATTCCAGCACTTTGTGTCTCTCTTTGTTGAACTCAATGTTGTCCTAAGAGCTCAAACTTGCCTAGATGGGTGTTGAGCTGCCGTTTTTAAAGCTTATTTTGGGTTTCACAGAGACAGTGCAGTGGCAAGAGACAAGGAGACTGAAAAGATGACGTTGAAACACTTGTTAAAATGGGTAGGAACATTTCTGTAATATTTTAATACCACTCGCATGCACTGCACATCTCCAGTGAAGTTGGCTTTGATATCTCTGCTGTAAGTTTTATAAATCCAATACACTTAGATCGTCCTGATTTGTTCAGTCCTTAAGGGAAATTCTTTTGTTTTTTGTGAAGACACAGAGACCGGCCCTGTTGCTCAGAAGGGTAGGGAAAAGAAGAGGAGGGCAATAGTAATAGGGGACACTATAGTTAGGGGGTCAGATAGGCGATTCTGTGGACGCAGTCAGGAGACCCGGATGGTAGTTTGCCTCCCTGGTGCCAGGGTCTGGGATGTGTCTGAACGTGTCCAAGATATCCTGAAATGGGACGGAGAGGAGCCTGAGGTCGTGGTACATATAGGTACCAATGACATAGGTAGAAAAAGAGAAGAGGTCCTGAAAGGAGAATTTAGGGAGTTAGGAAGAGAGTTAAGGAGAAGGACCGCAAAAGTAACAATCTCAGGATTACTGCCTGTACCACGCGACAGTGAGAGTAGGAATGGAGTGAGGTGGAGGATAAATGCGTGGCTGAAGGACTGGTGCAGAGGGCAAGGGATTCAAGTTTCTGGATCATTGGGACTTCTTTTGGGGAAGGGGTGACCTGTACAAAAGGACGGGTTGCACTTGAACCCGAGGGGGACCAATATCCTGGCGGGGAGATTTGCAAAGGCTACTGGGGAGACTTTAAACTAGAACGGTTGGGGGGAGGGACTCAAATAGAGAAAGCTAGTAGACTGTGTGTGAGGCAGGAGGCAGAGAAGGGAAGCACTCAGACCCAACATGTAGGGGAGAAAGAAGAAAAAGATAATAAACAGAGAATAAGAGGTGGTGGGTTTCTCAAATGTGTATATTTTAATGCTAGGAGCATTGTAAGAAAGGTGGATGAGCTTAGAGCCTGGATTGACACCTGGAAGTATGATGTTGTGGCGATTAGTGAAACATGGTTGCAGGATGGCTGTAATTGGAAACTAAATATTCCAGGATTTCGTTGCTTCAGGTGTGATAGAATTGGAGGGGCAAGAGGTGGAGGTGTTGCATTGCTTGTCAGGGAAGATATTACAGCAGTGCTTTGGCAGGATAGATTAGAGGGCTCGTCTAGGGAGGCTATTTGGGTGGAACTGAGAAATGGGAAAGGTGTAGCAACACTTATAGGGGTGTATTATAGACCGCCTAATGGGGAGCGAGAATTGGAAGAGCAAATATGTAAGGAGATAGCAGATATTAGTAGTAAGCACAAGGTAGTGATTGTGGGAGATTTAAATTTTCCACACATAGACTGGGAAACACATTCTGTAAAAGGCTGGATGGTTTGGAGTTTGTAAAATGTGTGCAGGATAGTTTTTTGCAGCAATACATAGAGGTACCTACTAGAGAAGGGGCAGTGCTGGACCTCCTGTTAGGAAATGAGACAGGGCAGGTGGCGGAGGTATGTGTTGGGGAGCACTTCGGGTCCAGTGATCACAATACCATTAGTTTCAATATAATTATGGAGAAGGTCAGAACTGGACCAAGGGTTGAGATTTTTGATTGGAGAAAGGCTAATGTTTAGGAGATGCGAAAGGATTTAACAGGAGTGAATTGGGACATTTTGTTTTATGGGAAGGATGTAGAAGAGAAATGGAGGACATTTAAAGGTGAAATTTTAAGAGTACAGAATCTTTATGTCCCTGTTCGGTTGAAAGGAAAGAGTAATAATTGGAAAGAGCCATGGTTTTCAAGGGAAACTGGACACTTGGTTCGGAAAAAGAGAGAGATCTACAATAATTATAGGCAGCATGGAGTAAATGAGGTGCTTGAGGAGTATAAAGAATGTAAAAAGAATCTTAAGAAAGAAATTAGAAAAGCTAAAAGAAGATATGAGGTTGTTGGTGAAAGTAAATCCAAAGGGTTTCTACAGCTATATTAATAGCAAAAGGATAACGAGGGATAACATTGGTCCATTAGAGAGTCAGAGTGGACAGCTATCTGCAGAGCCAAAAGAGATGGGGGAGATATTGAACAATTTCTTTCATCGGTATTCACCAAGGAGAAGGATATTGAACTATGTGAGGTAAGGGAAACAAGCAGAGTAGCAATGGAAACTATGAGGATCAAAGAAGAGGAAGTAATGACACTTTTGGAGATTATAAAAGTGGATAAGTCCTGGCAGGATATTCTGACAGGATATTCCTAGGACATTGAGGGGTTAGTATAGAAATAGCAGGGGCTATGACAGAAATATTTCAAATGTCATTAGAAACGGGAATGGTGCCGGAGGATTGGCGTACTGCGCATGTTGTTCCATTGTTTAAAAAGGGTTCTAAGAGTAAACCTAGCAATTATAGACCTGTTAGTTTGATGTCAGTGGTGGGCAAATTAATGGAAAGGATACTTAGAGATAATATATATAATCATCTGGATAAACAGGATCTGATTAGGAACAGTCAACATGGATTTGTGCCTGGAAGGTCATGTTTGACTAATCTTCTTGAATTTTTTGAAGAGGTTACTAGGGAAATTGATGAGCGTAAAGCGGTGGATGTTGTCTATATGGACTTCAATAATGCCTTTGACAAGGTTCCACATGTCAAAGGCATTACGGTTAAGAAGGTTCAATTGTTGGGTATTAATAGTGGAGTAGTAAGATGGATTCAACAGTGGCTGAATGGGAGATACCAGAGAGTAATGGTGGATAACTGTTTGTCAGGTTGGAGGCCGGTGACTAGTGGGGTGCCTCAGGGATCTGTGTTGGGTCCACTGTTGTTTGTCATATACATCAATGATCTGGATGATGGTGTGGTTAATTGGATTAGTAAGTAAGCAGATCAAAGGTTCAAAGGTTCAAAGGTTATTTTATTGGTCACATACACCATAGGTGTAGTGAAATGCTTCTTGCCAATGCAGCACATAAAAAAAAGAATACAGACATAACAATAATAAAGAGTTTAAAACATAAAAAACATCCCCCCACAATGGTTCCCATTATGAGGGAAGGCCAATGATACTAAGATAGGGGGTGTTGTGGATAATGAAGTAGATTTTCAAAGTCTACAGATAGATTTAGGCCATTTGGAAGAGTGGGCTGAAAGAAGGCAGATGGAGTTTAATGCTGATAAGTGTGAGGCGCTACATCTTGGCAGGACAAATCAAAATAGGACCTACATGGTAAATGGTAGTGAATTGAGGAATGCAGTTGAACAGAGTGATCTAGGAATAACTGCATAGTTCCCTGAAGGTGGAATCTCATGTAGACTAGGTGGTAAAGAAAGCTTTTGGTGTGCTGGCCTTTATAAATCAGAGCATTGAGTATAGAAGTTGGGATGTAATGTTAAAATTGTACAAGGCATTGGTGAGGCCAATTCTGGAGTATGGTGTACAATTTTGGTTGCCAAATTATAGGAAAGATGTCAACAAAATAGAGAGAGTACAGAGGAGATTTACTAGAATGTTGCCTGGGTTTCAGCACCTAAGTTACAGAGAAAGGTTGAAGAAGTTAGGTCTTTATTTTTTGGAGCGCAGAAGGATAAGGGTGACTTGATAGAGGTCTTTAAAATTATGAGAGGGATAGACAGAGTTGACGTGGATAAGCTTTTTCCATTGAGAGTCGGGAAGATTCAAACAAGAGGACATGATTTGAGAATTAAGGGACAAAAGTTTAGGGGTAACAAGAGGGGGAACTTCCTTACTCAGAGAGTGGTAGCAGTGTGGAATGAGCTTCCAGTGGAAGTGGTGGAGGCAGGTTCAATTTTATCATTTAAAAATAAATTGGACAGGTATATGGACGGGAAAGGAATGGAGGGTTATGGTCTGAGTGCAGGTAGATGGGACTAGGTGAAAGTAAGTGTTCGGCACGGACTAGAAGGGCCGAGATGGCCTGTTTCCGTGCTGTAATTGTTATATGGTTATATGGTTAAGACAAAAAAACAAATCTTCAAGTTATCCGGTTCTGGAACTAACTGTTAATGTTTCTGCAACTCAGTTTTAGTTTGTTCAGAGATACAGCACGGAAAGAGGCCCTTTGGCCCACCGAGTCCATGCTGACCAGCGATCCCATATGTCAGGACTATCCTACACTATAGGAACAATTTACAATTTTTCTGAAGCCAATTAACCAACAAACCTGTATGTCTTTAGAGTGTGGGAGGAAATCGGAGCTCCTGGAGAAAACCCACACGGTCACAGGCAGAAAGTACAGAACATGTTGAGACAAACAATGTACAGACCCGTAGTCAGGACCTGGGTCTCTGGCGCCGTCAGACAGAAACTCTACCGCTGCGCCACCGTGCGCCCCTAAAGTGATATGAAGAGATATGAAGAGACCTTGAAGAGATAATCACATAATATTGCCAGGGGAAGAGCAAAGTATTATTTAGTTTAGTTTAATTTAGAGAAGCAGCATGGATTTGACCCACCAAATCCCCACTGAGTAGCGATTATCCATTCACGCTAATTCTACATTATCCCACTTTCTCGTCTACTCCTTACAGATTAGAGGCCGATTAACCTACAAAACATGTCTTTAGGATGTGGAAGGAAACCTGATCACCCGGTGGAACATGCCAATTTCATGTAGACAGTTCCTGTAGTCAAGCTCGAACCCCATTTTACTTCGGAGTCACGTTTGTGACTACATGAAGAAGACCCGTCAGGGCGCATGCGCGTCATTACGTCGGTCGCATTGGCGCACAGACAGCGGGAGGACAGAGCTCCTCCCTATGTAAGTACTTTTAGGGTATTTTTAAAGATTTTTAAAGCTCCAGCTAAGTCTGAAACTTGTCAGAAACTTAGCTGGAGTAAAATAAGTTCCTTGACTGTGGTGCTGTGCTCTGTGTTTTGTCACAGGCAGCACCGTGGTGAAGACGAGCAGGGGAGGACAGATCTCCTCCTGTAGCAGGTACTTTTAAAGTACTTTTATAGTTTTAAAGCTCCAGCTAAGCGGGAAGCTTAGCTGGAGGGGAAAGTTTATTTTGTGGTGCTCTGTGTTTTTTATTACAGGCAGCACCATGATGAAGACGACCAGGGGGAGGGCAGCCGCAGGTAAAGCATAGGAGAGCCGCGGGAATGCGGTCTGGCAGCGGCTGCCTCGTACCCCTGCACAGTCGCCGACCGGGAGCGGGGCGACTTCAGACTCAGTGCTAAAAAGCACCAAAGCCAACGCCTGTCGGGCGTAAGGCACGGGGAAGTCTGCGAGGCGCTTGGACTCAACTGAGTCAGGCCACAACGAGCCTGTACGGGGCTGGAGACGTTTTTTAAATGGTTCTCCCAAATGGAGCACCTCATCCAGAGGTTGCTCCAGAAACGCACACTCCGGGGAGGAGTCGTGTGGGCGGTAGGCTGCAGAAAGGCCACGCTGGAAGCACCTGGTAGAGGGCTGCTTAAAGCACCCTCATGCATGAGGTGAGTGCAGAGGGTCAGCTAAGGTCTGACCCCGACTCTGACTGAGACTTGGAAATAGCGAAGAACGGCCGTTGTCAGAGGTCCATTCTCCGGCAGCACGATTCGCTGTCCAGTCAGAGTATGGAGTGCCACTGGGAGAAGAGCTGGCCTCCACAATAGGGTCAGCTCAGTTCTGACCCGATTCTGACGGAGACTTTGTTGAATAGCGAAGAACGGCCGTTGTCAGAGGTCCATTCGCTGGCAGCACGATTTGCTGTCCCGTCAGAGTATGGAATGCCACTGGGAAAGCGAAGACGGCCGTTGTCAGAGTTCCCATCTCTGGCAGTACGATTCGCTGTCCAGTCAGAGTCTGGAATCACCAAGAGACAGGGTACTGCGAGTTGCTGAAGGTGCCAGTAGTGAACCGGGTGATATGGAGCCAGATGGGCGTGGGCGTGCAGTGCCCAGGAGATGAAGCTGCAGAGAATCCTGAAATTACTTGGCTCAGGAATCACGGCGTTCACGAGAACGGTGGATGGAGGGCATGTGTCAGAGACGCAGCAAGAGGTACGAGGGTTGCTTTGTAGCACCCATTTTTTAGATAAATTGTCTCAGGGAAAGTGCCATTCGGCCCACCATTAATTCCAAGATTGCAGTATTTTTCCAGCCTAGCAACATACAGCCGGCCAACCTACTCTTCGGAGAGGACCTCGCCAAGAGTGTCAAGGAAATGGATGACGAGGCAAAGACGGTGGGCTTGATCAAGCCACCGGCAGTCGGCAAGTTTCCAAAAAAGAAAGTACCCCTACAAACGAAGCGGGAACATGGTCAAACATCCACCAGGTACCAAGGAGGTAGGTGGGCCTGGTTCTCAGGTGCACATATCAAATGTGACAAAACTTAAACTGGGGTACATTACATCTGTTTCTGGGATGAATGGAAGCAAATTACTTTAGCTCTGTTTATACAGAGTGTCATTCATAGGTTTTGAATGGATTTCAATCCAGATTGTGATTTACACATTTAGCATGTTCTTGGTAGAACTATTCAGTTTTCATTAACAGAACAGATGGATGTTCAGACTGCGCTTGCAAGCTTATGTGATAAAGGTGTAATTATAAGTTTGTTCACCAACCCATCAATTTGTGTCTAATATTTTCCCAGGCCAAAAGAGGATGGGGGATGTAGTATAGACATTGTAAGATGGAATTGTCACTGCCAAGCAACTGGGCAAGAGGATGCTATATGGCGACTCTAGAGCTTAAAGATGCGCATTACTCAATGTCTGTTTATTTGCAGGATATTTGAAATTCACCTGGATGGATCAACTATGGCAACAAAATTGTTAAAACCTATAATAGGCATGCTGAGTGGCCAGGGTACAGGTGTTCATGGCTTATCTCTATGATATCTTGATTATAAGGGGTATCCAAGAGAACAGCTGAAGTAACAGGTGATAGTTGTTAAATCCAATTTTCAAAAATTGGGCATTATCCATCCAGAGGAATCCAAATTAACACCTGACTATTTGGGTCACAATTGATTCAATTAAGTGACTCTGCCCAGGGAAAAAAGGGTAGAACTAATTGACAGGTGTATCAAGCTAATTGAGGCATTAAGGATACATTCGGGTCATTATAATAGACCTATGCAGTTATCAGTAAAGGCTATTTCTGATTTGCAATGGGATTCACCATGTGTCCAGAAGTTATAGCAAGGTAATGCTTGACCAGCCTTCCATGATTTTGCAGATGAATGTCAGTGCACTCGGGTGAGGTGACACGGATACGAGTTTCAGTTGTGGAGGCAGATGGACTGAGCAAGAGGCATCGTTTCTGCAGACATGGGCAATTAACTATAAAGAGGCTTATTGCTCTAACAAATGTAATCTGCATGTTCAGTTTCAGATTGACAATAATACGCAAGTGGCATATACATTAATGTGACAGATTGGCTAATCACATTTGGGCTTGGTGCATGGAAAAATATATTTCAGCTATTTATCTACCAGGTAGATTCTACATAGTAGCAGACGCCAAGTCACGAAAGTTCCATGACAACATAGATTGGATGTTGAACCAGGAGGTGTTCAATAATATAGTACTTGTATATGAATGCCAGATATCGATTTGTTTGCATCAAGGTTCAACCATCAGCAGCCTAAATAGGTTTCATGGAAACCAGACCAGGTGACAGTTGCAATTGATACTTTGACGTTACATTGTATGTTTTATATATTTTCCTACCATTTTGCCTAATAGGTCGGAGTCTGCAAGAAATCAAGCAGGATGCTGCTTTGGGGGTGCTTGTAATATCTAATTGGCCGAATCAAGCATGGTTCCCTTTGATGTTACAGTTAAGGATCAAACCTCTTTTTGGTGGTTCCCAAGCGTAGGAATTGACTGGAGCATCCGCTAACAAGGGAAAGTCAGCTGTTATGTGATAGTATTGACTTGTTAATTTGCAGGTTTTAAGAAGGCCATACCTGGAGCAAGGACTGACTGGGTGAACGGTGGACATGCTCACTGCAGCCTGGAGAGAGAGTATTCAAAAGGGGTATATTACTTATGTAAAAAATGGGAGCAATATTGTGTACAAAATAATATGGACTATAGTACTACAGGTATTGTGGATATTTTAGAGTTCCTGTTGACACTCTACGATGATGAGGGGCTCAGTTATAGCACCATTAATACAGCTTTAAGTGCTTTGTCATCGTATGGTTTTGATGGGGTCAGGAAAGATCCTATTGAGTTTCATCATATCATAGCTGGATTGATGAAAGGAATTTCAACTCGAAGTGTGTAATTCCTCAAGATGCTTCGACAGTAGGTTCCTGTCATGTCTCTGAATTTGCCTAACTAATCATGAAAGTGGTTATGCTCTTGGCATAGGTTCAGCATAGCAAGTGCAGAGTTTGCAAAAGCTTCTGCTAGACAGGATGGAAGTTGCTGAAGAGAATGTCATGTCATATAATTGCGTCCTGTTTAAGCAGAGCAGGCCAGGTATCACAGGGTTGTTAATATTGTGTTTCAGCATAACTAACTGATCCATGTTTATGTGTAATGGCACATTTATTTTCATTATATTGAAGCTATAAAGACCTTAAGAAATGTGGAAACAGCATTGTTTATCAGTTACATGAAGCCACACAGGAGAGTGTTAGTGCAGACTATCTCAAGGTGGTTTAAAGCAAATGTTGATTAAGGCAGGTATTAACTGAAGTGTATATATCCTTTTTTCCACTAGTGCAGCAGCAACGTCGTCGGCTAGGGCGATGGATCTTCACAGCGGCCATATTTTTATAGGTGCCGGGTGGTCAAATGAATTTTTAATTTTTTTTAAAAATTTGACCATTGGCCGATCGCCGATCGGAGAGAGGCTGTTTGCAAATTCAGGATTAAGTCCTGTTTAGTTTCCCCTGGGATAGAGGGGTTACTGGTTGTTTTGATTATTCAAATCAATTGTTACTGCATGATATTCACATTTCATGTTTAACGCATTATTGATTATTTCTCATCGAACGTCAATCAATGCAGTGAGAAGCCGGGATTTGGATCTGCGGCATAAAATCACAGAGCTTTGAACCCTTCACGTAGTCACAAACGTGACTCCGAAGTAAAATAGTAAGATTAAAGGGGAACTTACCAAGTTTGAAGTTTGATCTTTATTTTATGAGAAGTTACGTTGGTGACTACGTGCCCGCCACACCCAACCCTCTCTCATAAAAAAGGTCATATGGTAGTTCTCATGTTGCTCATCTTAATATGTTACTTCAAATATTGTGTTATCTGTGATTTCATACCGCTGCTTTGAAGATTGACGCGCATGTGCCCTGACGGGTCTTCTTCACGTAATCACCAATGTAACTCCTCATAAAATAAAGATCAAACTTGGTAAGTTCTCATTTAATCTTACTATTCTCTTGCACTGTGAGGCAGCAGCACTACCATCTGCACCACCATGCCACCCTAGAAAGAATCTAATTGAATCATGCATCTGAGAATAGAGATGCTTTAATAGTTCTGGTGCATATTTTATATATTTACAGAGATCATTTTGAGCTGAAGATAATAAAGTGACAATAGATGATAGAATATTGTACATCTGGAATGTGCTGCACAAACGATATCTAATAATCTGATAATTTGTGCACTTATACAATAAAGCTTTATGAAACCAGTTTGATGCGCACAAACCAACATTATAAATTGGAGCTCATTATTTTGGATGGAATTTCCTTCAGTATTATTGGAGAACTAAAAGCATTCTTGAGGAAAAAAACCCCCTATTTTCTTGCATGTCTTTGAACTAGGTCATAGCTTTAGTGCATAAAATGACAGGGTTTCTTTAAAAGTACAACATCAAACAATTTATTCCTCTTAATATTACAAATGATAAGCTAGTTACTGAAGCAAGCATGAACTCTTCACTTTGAAATGAGCCATATTATTAAAAGGTTAAAGCTTGTGATTTGAAATTATGTTCAAGGATACATTTTCATGTCTGAATTTTATGCCTTGTATTGTAAAATACAGTGTACTATGATATGCCATGATAAAAGCATTCTAAATATCAGTGGATGTAGAAAATTCCAAATTGTCTTGCTGGTAATGGGCTAATGCTATGCAGTAATCACTTACAATGCAATCTTAATATACAGAGATGATCAGATAATGGTGCATCACCCCAATTCAGCCTTCTTATAGAAGTATATACTATATTGTAAATATTTAATGGAGAGACCTGATTTTAATGTGTAGGAAGGAACTGCAGATGCTGCTATACATCAAAGATAGACACAAAATGCTGGGGTAACTTAGAAGGTCAGACAGCATCTTCAGTCTGAAGAAGGGTCTCGACCCATAACGTCACCTATTCCTTTTCTCCAGAGATGCTGCCTGAGCTGCTGCGTTGCATTAGCATTTTGTGTCTATCTTCGACCTGATTTTAATACTATAAAGGTGTTCCTGGCATTGGTTACACACTGCATATATTGTATACTAAAATAAGTAGTGACTTGGAGAGCTAAAAGTTAAATTTCTGAGGAATAGGGATAGGTTGGGACCCTTTTTCAGACTGATTGTGGTGGGAGTGGGGGGGTTGGGGGTAAGAATGCTGGAAGCTCCTTTCTTCCACCTATCTTTCCACCAGCTCCCCCTGCCACAATCAAACTGAAGAAGGGTCCTGACCCAAAACATCAACTATCCAAATTCTCCAGAGATTGCTGCCTGATCTGCTGAGACTCTTTGTGTCTTTCTTTATAAACCAGCATCTATAGTTCCTCGTTTTTAAGAGATTTCTGTTTAACAGGGTTTTTTCTACTAATGTATCTATTTTGCTTCTGTACAGTTGCTAACCTACTAAAGCTGAGGCAAATAATTGATGTAGGGGTGGCACAGTGGTGCCAGAGACCCGTTCGATCCTGACTACGGGTACTGTCCACATGGAGTTTGTACGTTCTTCCTGTGACCGCGTGGGTTTTCCCCGGGTGCTCTGGTTTCCTCCCACATCCCAAAAAAACTTGCAAGTTTGTGGGTGAATTGGCTTCTGTAAATTGTCCCTACTGTGTAAGATAGAACTAGTATACAGGGATCGCAGGTCGACGCAGACACTGAGGGCCGAAGAGCCTGTTTCTACGCTGTATCTCTAAAACTAAAAATAAAAAATCTCAGCAAATATCAAAGAACTACCGTGAAAACATAATTGTGGAAATAAAGGGAAAGGTTTTGCAGTTCATAGTTTACATGAATTACAGTGAAACAAATTACAAACATGGACTGCTGAGGAGAAGGCCATGGGTTCGCTAGTCTATCCACATGTCCAAGGAAGGTGATGGCTGGAGGCCCGCAGCAGTCTGGAGCTTGCCTGGATCGGGCACCGCTCATAATAACTAGAGCGCAGGCTGGACCTTGAAAATGGCGCCAAAGTCTGGCGCCTCTTGCTTGCAGGCTCAGTAGACTATTTTTGTACACTTTGCTAATCAGGAATGTGCTTAAGTATGGCAATACTCTCCTGGACTGTATGTAAGAACATAATTTCTCTGTGCATTTGCACATGTGACAATAAAGAACCATTGAACCCCATTGGACAGGTGCTTTAAACCCCTGTCTCACTATGCGAGCTGACCCACGAGGTACCCCGAGTTTAAAACAAATTTAAATCGTGGTAATCACGTACAATTAACGTAGCGGGAACGTCGGAACTCGTGGACGCAACTTAGCGACTCTTGGCACTAACGGGAGGTACACGTGAAACTTGTAAACTCTTGAAAAAGTTCAAACGTGTTTAAACTTTTCAACGAGTAAAATGTACTCTTGAGGTTACAATTTGAAACATTTAAACTCGTTGTAAGAACGTAGTGGCCCGTGCGTTTAACTTTGTGACTCGTGATTCTACCGTGGGAACTCTTTTTAGAAACAATAATCAGGGACAGAAATATCAGTTACCTAGACTTTTTAAAGACAAATTCTGCTTAACAAAGTTAAGCAAGTTATTGATAAGGTGACAGAGTGGGTTGAAAAGAAAAAATTGCTTGAAGTTTATATATAAATTTGTGTTGTGTTGTGTTGAAAAGCTTTTGGCTGATCTGTTTGATTCTCACTGTTTGTTTACTTCATTGCACAATAAAAGAGAGTTCTTTGCTATCAAGATCAAATTGATGTCTGGAAGTCTTCATTTTAATGTCACTACAAAGTCTCATGACTTGAATGTAATATTCCTTTCATCATAAAACACAAAATAGAGGAAGGCAAAATATATTCACATCTTGATTCCCACAATAATTTGTGAGATTTAAGGACTCAGCTGCCTCATATGCTGTGCTTTTTAAATGTTTAAAATTGTCCCCTCTCAGCAGATCAGCAAATAAGACAAACAGCATGGTGAATGTGAAACAAAGTCTTTATTCATCTTGTTCAATGTAAAAAACGCTTTTTTGCACATATTGAGAAAAGGAGCACCACAGCAAACAACACAGTGGTCTGAAAAAGGGCTTCTCATACATGAAAATCAACAAATGAAGCACAAATAAAAGTATTTCCACTATATACTAATTCAGCTGAGAAATGCACAAGTCTAAATTCATGCAATAAAAGATACAATGCAATGAGCTGAATGACAAGTTTTGAGATCTACAATCAGATAAGCAGATGCATGATAACCACGTTTTAAAGGAAAGACAGATGCAATGAAATTACTTTTACACCACAATAAAAAATAAAATCCACACTTAAAGTTAAACAAAGAAAAGTCAGCAGGATTAAAGTTAAACAAAGAAAAGTCAGCAGTCAACATGAAATTAACTGGATTTTTCTGCATGTGGGCTCTCCTCATGCAGTGAAGTACCTGTGGTCGGCAGCCGCTCAAAATAAGCTGTCCTGACTTCCGGTGGCGACATGCTTTGCTAGCAGTCGCAAACTTTTTAGCTCCGCTGAAAAAAATCGCGATTTTTCGCGTTAAAATCGGGTCTGGAGGTCGGGACCGTTTTTAAAAACTTACCGGAGCTTCATGTCGCGGTGCTGATGACGTCATCAGTAAGCGCCGCGATTTTAACGGAGGGAAAGTCATTTTAAATGAAAAGTACATCTCCAGGTCAGAGCCCACAGAGGAAAATCTCAAAACATCTGCTGAAGACTCTGGAACAGCAAGAAACTTCAGAACTGACCTCTGGAGAGGTCTCTGGAATGGCTACTCGATCTGCAAAAGAGAAAGCCGAAATGGAGGACTTAAGAAACTCGGTAAGAGATATCAAAAATGATATGGAAGCTGGGAACAGTAAATTGATGGCCGGTAATGATAAAATACTTGAGGGTATTGAGGCTCTCCAAAAAAGAATTGAAGGTGTGGAAAAAGGATTATCGATAAAAATTGAAAAGGTGGCAGAAGAGACCACAAAGATGTTTGAGGCTGTGCACGAAACTGTGGCTGCAAATGCATCTGCAGTGAATGATTTGGAAGCTGCTGTGGAAGTGATGGCTGGAGAGATGCAGACTATGAAGTCAGAAATAGATAGTCTCAAGAACCAAGTCACAAAGGTTTCGAATAAATGTGTTGACCTAGAAGCTCGCTCAAGACGACAAAATATAAGAATACGTGGTGTAAAAGAGGGAGCTGAGGGGGACAATGTTTGTGAGTTCGCTGCCAACCTAATTAAACACGTACTGAAGCTACCAGAAGTACCTGTAATTGAAGTAGCACATCGACTCCCCAGATTTAAATCAAGATCTCAAGGAGAACATGCCTACCCACGACAGATCATAATTAAACTTCGGGATATCTCAACAATGGAAGCGCTGATGAAAAAAATCAACCACGGAGAGAAGATGATGTACAGAGGTGATACTATTAAACTCCTACGGGACTACCCTTATGAGATTGAGCAAAAGAGAAGAAAGTTCTCACAGACCAGAGAAGTTCTTTATGGTGTTAAGGGAGTTTTGTGTGGAGTGTTCTATCCGGCTAGAATGCGTATTACCTTTGAGGGAGTGTCAAAAACATTCACTAATTCGGATGAATCTCTCAAATACGCTCAAGAAATCGCGACTAAGGCTGCATCAACTGGAGATTGAAAACCAAGACGACATGAACAAACGAACTTGCTTATTCTTCCAACAAGAGTATCACAAGGAAAGTGAATTAACTGAACACTGATTTTTTATTTTTTATTTGACTTCAAGCAACAGATTCTCAGTGAGACGTGGCTAGACATTATTATCTTCGCTGGAACATTGTGCTATGTAATTCAAGGACACTACGTGCTCAAACGAGGAAAACCTGATAACACGGGACGAACTGCTGGGCTGAGAGTGAAAAACATCACATGGCTTATATTGTTTATAAAAAACTGAAAAAACTGAGAACTAATAATAATTAACAATTAACAATACTAATATAGAAATAGCAATTGAAATAGATAAAAAATGTGCAGCCTGCTCTGTTTAGCAGATAACAGCAAGTGCTATGCAGCTCGAGAGTGGAGGGAGGGGGAGACCGGGTACCTGGCACAACTCCAGGAGCCAGACTCCCGTTAACCCTTCCAGCGAACAGCTCATTTTTAACAATATTAAAACCAATTTAAAATAGTTAAGAGATAATATACACTCGAGGTTGGTATGAAAAATATATACGGCTTATATAGTTTTACAAAATGCTGAGAATTAATCATAATTAATAATTAACAATACTAATATAGAAATAATATTTGAAACTGATAAAACTGTGGTGCCTGCGTCATAACGCAGACAGCAGTTATCACCTATGTTCGCAGCTCGTGGAGAGGAGAGGAGATCAGGCACCTAGCACAATTCCAGGAACCTGACTCCGGTTAATCCACTCAGTAAACCGCTCACTTTAACAATACTAAATTCATTTTAAAATAGTTAAGAGATAAAGAGTGAGTAGGATATGGAATCGAATACATTTGACATATATATAAATTGTAACTGGGTGAAATAGAACTGAATTGGAAACGGTAATGACCCCATAGATTTTGGGTAATAAATACAGCGGGGCTAACTTTATACCAACTACGCCGGAAGCGTTATGGATGTCGTACCCCACAGACGAGTGGGCCACTCACTACGGTGTTGAAATTTTAGACACCGTAAATTTATTTGATTTATATATATTTTTTTTAATCACAATATGTCACATCTGTGTGTTTTTTCTTCAAGGACAATCGCGCAGGAGAACTACCAAGGAAGTCTATAATAGAAATACTCCCAAAATAACCAGAGTCCGGAGGTATGAACGCACCACAATAATTAAGGTCATTAAAACTGGTAAAAATGCATGACGACAATCAAAAGAAAATAGGAGGAATCACATTATGTAGTTGGAATATAAGGGGGATTAATGAACCTATTAAAAGGGGCAAGATATTAGCTCAGTTGAAATCATACAACACGGACATTGCGTTTCTACAGGAAACACATCTTAAACAGCAAGATCAGACAAGACTGAGGGCGAACTGGATAGGCCAAACATTTCACTCTTCATTTACCTCCAAATCTAGAGGTACTGCAATTATTATTCGTAAAGGAATTCCATTTAAATCAAAGAACACTATTTTAGATAAGGAAGGGAGATATCTTATAGTAGCAGGGGAGATCAATAATATGCCAATTACGCTGGTAAACATATATGCGCCCAACTTTGATAACCCTCAATTTTTTAATAAAATTCTGAATATAATTGCAGAATCTAATTATCAAAATGTTATAATCGGAGGAGATTTTAATTGTGTTTTAGATCCTTATTTAGATAAATCGATGCAAAAACAAAAAGGTCAGACGAAATCTAAAACCAGTGAACTCTTACACACATATATGGAAAACACAAATATAACAGATGTATGGAGGATTGCAAACCCGACGGGAAGGGATTACTCGTTTTATTCAATGGTGCATAAAACATATTCACGGATAGACTATTTTCTTGTGGATACAAAATTAATTTCGCAATCTCTGAATCCTAAATATCATATTAATGCGATCTCAGATCATTCTCCGTTAACTTTTGTTCTAAAACTAGAAGGAATGTCTATGAATAAACCGTTCTGGAGGTTTAACTCACAAATTTTAAAAGACCCTCAAGGGAGTATCTATCTAAAAAAACAGATGGATCTATTTTTTGAGTTAAATGATACACCAGAGATATCCCCCACGTTATTATGGGAATCCTTCAAAGCATTTATAAGAGGAGTCATTATTTCATTTCAAGCTTATCAAAATAAAAAGAATAAGAATGAACAAAGACACTTAGAAGATCAAATAAAACAGTTAGATATAGATAATGCTAAAGACCCAACTATGGATAAACATAATAAAATACTACTACTGAAATTTCAGTTAAATAAATTACTGTCAGAGAAAGTTATAACATTATTTCAAATCACAAAACAAGAACACTTCGAATTCGGGGACAAACCCCACAAACTTCTAGCACGACAACTTAAAAAACGGGAAAAAGAGAATGCAATATTAAAGATTAAATCAGATAGAGGGGAAGTATTAACACTACCCAAGGATATTAATAAAAGATTTGCTCAATTTTACCAGAATCTATACACATCTAAAACGTCAATAGACAATAATAAAATCTCAGAATTTTTAGATAATTGTAATCTACCACAATTAGAACGCAGGGAACAAGAGGAACTGGGAGCACAAATTACTTCTAAGGAGATAGAAGACACAATAAAAACACTAAAAAATGGAAAAACACCAGGACCAGACGGATTCAGTAATTAATTTTATAAATCTTTTTATGATATAGTTACTCCACGATTACAAAAAATGTATACATATGCTTATAAAGAGCAAAACCTACCTGAAACACTAGCGGAATCAACGATCATATTAATACTTAAAAAAGATAAAAATATAGAAGAACCAGGATCATATAGAGCTATTGCTTTGTTAAATACGGATCAGAAAATAATAGCAAAAACATTAGCCAATAGATTAAGCAAGTATGTTAGTAGACTAATACATGAGGATCAAACAGGATTTATACCTAAGAGACACTCATTTAATAATTTGAGACGGTTGCTTAACATAATGCATTCACATAAATCTTATGACCAAGAGTTAGCTATCATCTCACTGGACGCAGAAAAAGCGTTTGATCAAGTAGAATGGGACTATATGATCAAAGTATTGCAAAAATTCCAATTGGGAGAAAACTTTATTGCATGGATAAAACTACTATATAACAAACCTACGGCTAGAATACTAACTAATAATATATTATCTTCAAAATTCGAATTATCTAGGGGCAACAGACAAGGATGTTCACTATCACCGCTGTTATTTGCTTTGGTAATTGAACCCCTTGCTGAAAAAATAAGAACACACTCGAATATTCACGGTTATAACACAAAATATTCAAACAACAAACTATCCCTATATGCTGATGATGTACTACTGTACATCACAAAACCACAAATTAGTATACCAAATATATTAAACTTAATTGAGGACTTTGGATCCTTTTCAGGATATAGAATAAATTGGAACAAAAGTGAAATTATGTCGATTAAACCAAAAGACTCAACACATCTCAGGAAATTCCCTTTTAAAATAGCTATGGAAAAATTCAAATATTTAGGAATTGAGATTACTAGAAATTACCATGATATGTTTAAAGCTAATTATAATCCCCTATTTAAGAAATTAAATAATTTGATTAAATTTTGGAAAACACTTCCGATGTCCTTAATAGGTAGGATAAATGCTATAAAAATGATTTTCTTACCACAAATCCTTTACCTATTTCAATCAATACCTATATATCTCCCAAAAAAGTTTTTCAAAAAACTGGACTCAGACATTACAAATTTTATATGGGATTACAAATCCCACAGAATACAAAGAACACACCTTAACAAACGAAAAGAGTTGGGGGGTCTAGCGCTCCCTAACTTTATGTATTATAACTGGGCAGTAAATATTAAAAATATGATTCACCTGCTGGACAATTCTGCCCAGCAGGTGGACTGGATTATAATGGAAAAAGGGGATTGCTCCCCGAATAATATAGGAGCGATTATTCTCTCTCCAATAAATTTGAATAATAAAAATTATAATAAAAATCCAATTATATATAGCATTATTAGAACATGGAAGCAAATAAAACAGAATCTAAAATTAAGAAACCTATCTCTCTTAATACCAATAGTCAATAACCCATCGTTTAAACCTTCAATCATAGATAAATCATTTATACAATGGGAAAGAATGGGAATCAAAACGCTCGAAGATCTGTATGAATTAGAAAAATTACTATCATTCCAACAACTACAACTGAAATATAATTTGAAAAATAATCAATATTTTAAATATCTACAAATCTGTGACTATTTGAAAACACACACAAAAGATTATTATAATATGCCTTCCGACTTACTAGATGAAGCAATGAAGACAAAGGCGGAATCAGTTAATTTAATATCATACTTATATAATATCATCTTAAATATAGAAATACCCACAACAGATGGAATTAGAAGAGATTGGGAACAAGATCTAGGTATAAAAATTTCAAAAGAGAGTTGGGATAATCATTTATTACAGGTGCATAAATGCTCGATCAACGTACGACATACGCTTATCCAATTTAAAACATTACATAGATTATATTATTCAAAAACCAAACTAAATAAAATCTTTCCTAACGTCTCACCAATCTGTGATAAATGTATATGTCAAGAAGCTACCATAGCACATTCTTTTGTTTTTTGTACAAAAATCCAAAAATTCTGGTTTGAAATATTTGATATTTTTTCAAAATTAATCAAAATAAAACTGGTACCAAAACCAGAATGGATTATTTTTGGAATATCGGAAGGTATTCCTGAATTAAACGTGTATCAGAAGAATTTACTCAATTATGGGCTAATAATGGGAAAAAAGCTTATACTTAAATTCTGGAAAAATGCGCCCACACCAACAATAAAAATGTGGACATCAAATATGTTGGAAACATTACATCTGGAAGAGATGAGATTCCTCCTAGTAGGCAAAGTAGACCAATTTCAAAAGACGTGGTCTACGTTTTTGGACCTATTACAAGCATGAGGTGCAATAGTAATTTAGAAAAACAAATAAATAAATAAAAGGTATCTGGACCTGGTAATGGGAGGTAAAATAAAAACAGACTTGGTTGGTAGTTCCTTCTCTATGAAGTATGTTATAAGAGTTATAATAGAGCGATTGTTCCTTCTTTCTTTCTCTTTCTTTTCTAGGGTCTATTTTCTAACTTTACTTCCTTCTCTAACTTCTTTTCTAAGGGGCTTTCTTTTCCCAACACTCTTTTGCACTTCACAACCTTTGCGCACTTTCTTCACTTTTCTTACTTCTTTCTTTTTCTTTCTTAAAGTTTAAAAAAGTGAAGCGGTACAAAAAATGTATTAATATATACGTGTTGTACATTACTGTAATCTACCGTACTTCTATTAAAAAAATTATTAAAAAAAAAAAAAAAAAAGCTGTCCTGCCACAGCACACTGCGCAATTCTGAATTATAGTAGGAGCAGAGATGGTCTCTCTGCTCTTTTGCACTGTTGGTCCCAGTGTTACCTCGAAAACACTGCAGTGGCACCAAAGTCTCGTCGTTTGTACCACTCCTCCACGCACCTAGTGTTATTCTCACTGTTTGACTGTCCACTAAGTCACCGTCCTGCATGGCTGTTGCTGATCCTGAAGCTGCACCTCTGATACAGATCAGGTTGTGCAGAACACATGCAGCAAACACAATAGTCTCTACGTTCTTTGGCTGGCATGACATCATTTTTTTAACATGTGATGATTTTTCAACACTTCGATATACATTGTTGCCTCAAGATTAACGGGAGAGGAATTAGGTACACTCGGGAGACGAACTTGGAACATCGCAGAAATGAGAAGTAAACGGGAAACTTAGACATACCCGTGGGAACTCGGTTAAACTCTGGATCATAAACTTGTAGTATCGTACGCAACCACGAGTCTTTCACTCGGGGTCACTCGGGGGTCAACTCGCACAGTGAGACAGGGCTTTTATGCTACTTGGCTTGGTATTAAGAGAACATTTGAGATTTTGGAAATCATGTTCAGATGAGCAAATCACTTTGACTGTGCACTGCAGTGCAAAGCTCTTACTATCTGCCAGCTTCTCCCCAGTAGTTTGAGTTCACTTTTACACTGCAATGCCTTGTGGAACTGCTCTGGGTTTCCGAAGAGAGTGAGGATAAAGAGAGGAACAGCTGATACTGGTGCATTTGCAAATTTAGGAATTAATATAAAACAGTTCTCCCTGAAAGCCAGAATTTGAAGTTGGCATAATTTACAGTCCTTTTATTTTAAATACAAAATTGTTTACATTCTTCCCTTTTTCTCTGGAAGATTGCCAGGTAAAATTCCAAATGAGCCAAGTAATTCCAACCTGCAATGTTTTCATATACAGTAAACAAAATAAAATTCACTTGCTCAAAACAGTCAGCAAAAAAAAGTCAGGAGTTTGCACATTATCCCTGTGGCCGCTTGGTACTCCGGTTTCCTCCCAACCTCCAGGTACTCCGGTTTCCTCCCACATTCCAAAGACAGCAGATTTGGAGGTTAATTGGCTTGTGTAAATTGTCTCTGCTGTGTAGGATAGAACTAGTGTACCGGTGATCATTGGTCTACAAGGTGGGCCGAAGAGCCTGTTTCCATAAAACCACACAAAACACCACACTCACAGTTCAGTAGACATTCAGTGTGTTCAGTTGATTCACAGCTCAGACAGAGTCGTGACCTCTCCCTCCCCCATCTTGCAGAGACTGAGCCACACCCACACTTCCATCCCCCTCCCACCGGAAAAGGTGTGGCCTTCATGCCTTGATTGACAGGAGAGAGACTCTCAACATTTTTAAAATACTAATAACACTTTTGTTTTTCATTGATGGGAAGAATCCTCTGCACCTGACGAGCGGAGGGGGACTGAGTAAGATGGCCAAAAATCACAGCCGTAAATGGTAGCGTTTTATCCAAAATCAATACAGTGCAAACATGAAGTTGTCAAGTTTAGACAAACAACCATTTGCAGGCAGTGCCATTTCACTTCAACACAAACCCACCAAACAACCATTTGCAGGCAGTGCCTTTTCACTTCAACCCAAACCCCCGAAACAACCATTTGCAGGCAGTGCCTTTTCACTTCAACCCAAACCCCCCAAACAACCTTTTGCAGGCAGTGCCTTTTCACTTCAACCCAAATGCCCCAAACAACCAATTGCAGGCAGTGCCTTTTCACTTCAACCCAAACCCCCCAAACAACCATTTGCAGGCAGTGCCTTTTCACTTCAACCCAAACCCCCCCAAACAACCATTTGCGAGCAGTGCCTTTTCACTTCAACCCAAACCCCCCAAACAACCATTTGCAGGCAGTGCCTTTTCACTTCAACCCAAACCCCCCAAACAACCATTTGCAGGCAGTGCCTTTTCACTTCAACCCAAACGCCCCAAACAACCATTTGCAGGCAGTGCCTTTTCACTTCAACCCAAACCCCCCAAACAACCATTTGCAGGCAGTGCCATTTCACTTCAACCCAAACCCCCCCAAACAACCATTTGCAGGCAGTGCCTTTTCACTTCAACCCAAACCCCCCAAACAACCACTTGCAGGCAGTGCCTTTTTTCACTTCAACCCAAACCCCCCAAACAACCATTTGCAGGCAGTGCCTTTTCACTTCAACCCAAACCCCCCAAACAACCATTTGCAGGCAGTGCCTTTTCACTTCAACTCAAACCCCCCAAACAACCATTTGTAGGCAGTGCCTTTTCACTTCAACCCAAACCCCCATTTGCAGGCAGTGCCTTTTCACTTCAACCCAAACCCCCCAAACAACCATTTGCAGGCAGTGCCTTTTCACTTCAACCCAAACTCCCCAAATAACCATTTGCAGGCAGTGCCTTTTCACTTCAACCCAAACCCCCCAAACAACCATTTGCAGGCAGTGCCTTTTCACTTCAACCCAAACCCCCCAAACAACCATTTGTAGGCAGAGCCTTTTCACTTCAACCCAAACCCCCCCAAACAACCATTTGCAGGCAGTCCTTTTCACTTCAACCCAAACCCCTCAAACAACCATTTGCAGGCAGTGCCTTTTCACTTCAACCCAACCCCCCCCCCCCCCAAATAACCATTTGCAGGCAGTGCCTTTTTACTTCAACCCAAACCCCCCAAACAACCATTTGCAGGCAGTGCCTTTTTACTTCAACCCAAACCCCCCAAACAACCATTTGCAGGCAGTGCCTTTTTACTTCAACCCAAACCCCCCAAACAACCATTTGCTGGTAGTGCCTTTTTACTTCAACCCAAACCCCCCAAACAACCATTTGCAGGGAGTGCCTTTTTTACTTCAAACCAACCATATTTTCATTTTCAAACCACATTAAGGGCACTCACAGTTGAGTAGACATGTGTTCAGTGTTATTCAGAGCTCAGAGAGATGTGACTCTCTGGCTTATTCCATCTTGCAGAGACTGTGAGGCACACCACTTCCTGGTTTTATAGTCCCCCCCCCCTCCCTCCAGCAGAGGCAGCAGAGAGAATGGCAATTTTTTTTAAAAACATGAATATCTCTCTGATTTTTAATCGATGGGAAAAATCCTCTGGTCCAGGAAGGCGAAGGGGGGCTCTGAGCGAGGTGGCCTAAAATCACGGCCATATATATACTAGACTGTGGGACCCGTTGGATCCCAGATTCACACGGGAGGGCTGGTCCCCCAACGCAATATTCCACCTCTCCACCAATTCCAATATACACACACGCACGCACACACGCACATACTCACTCACACACACACTCATACACACTCACATTCACACGCACAGATTCACACACATACACTCACACGCACAGACTCACTCACACGCACAGACTCACTCACACGCAGACTCACTCACATGCACAGATTCACACACACACACTCACATATACACTCACACACTCACACACACTGACTCACACACCATATATATGACAGTAAACCTTCTTGAATCTACTCACACGGATGAGCGCGGCCTCTCCACTGTGGGGCTCCCGCAGTCAGCGGCACTTCCGCAATCAGCGTGACCTCTGCACTTACCAGAAATTATGCAATCAGCACGACCTCTGCACTCACTGGAAATTACGCAATCAGCACGACCTGTCCACTAAGCGGAAGTCATGAAATGAGCGGCACTTTTGGACTAAACACAGTCAGACCTAATAAAGCATTTATTCCTTCCAAACACAGTTGGACCTAATAAAGCATTTATTTATTCCAAATACAGTCGGACCTAATAAAGCATTTATTCCTTCCAAACACAGTTGGACCTAATAAAGCATTTATTTATTCCAAATACAGTCGGACCTAATAAAGCATTTATTCCTTCCAAACACAGTCGGACCTAATAAAGCATTTATTCCTTCCAAACACAGTTGGACCTAATAAAGCATTTATTCCTTCCAAACACAGCCGGACCTAATAAAGTATTGCTGTTTCAAGTACAGGCAGGGCAGCAGGCCAAACAACTCATGGCATTGTCATTTCATTTCATTTCCAATTAAGCATTGCACTTTCAAGCACAGGCTGGGCAGCAGGCCAAACAACTCATGGCATTGTCATTAAGGGCTAACAAATCATTTATTACAAGTATATTGCAGACTCACAGTTCAGTTGATTCACAGCTTAGCATGACAGTCGTGGCTTCTCCCTCCTGATCTTGCAGAGTGACTGACTCACGTCCAGGCATCCGGGGTTTTATTGTCCTTACCCCCCCCCTTCCTGGAAGGGGCGTTACCTTCATTGCGGTGATTGACAGGCGAGAGGACCAATCAGCTGATCTCAAGGTTTTTTAAACACTCCTAACTTTTTTATTTTTCATTGATGGGATAAATCCTTGTGGCTGGCTCAGCGGAGGAGGACTGTGAGTAAGATGGCAAAAAATCACAGCGATACAAGGTAGCGTTTTTTCCCCTAAAATCAATATACAGCGCAGACAGGAAGTCATCAAGATGAGACTTTTAATTATATAGATATACATGCACACACGCACCTTCTACAGAAAATAAAGCATAGGCAAGTTTAATCTAAAAATCTATCTAGAGTATATCCCAAAAAGGTAATACAAAGGAGAATCATTTTACTTTGGAGTCACGTGAGTGACTACATGAAGAAGACCCGTCAGGGCGCATGCGCGTCATTACGTCAGACGCATTGGCGCTCACGGACGTCTGCTCCTCTAGTGGAATGTAGTTTTTACAACTCCAAGGTACGTAAAACACTTTTTTAGAGTTTTTTAGGTCCGTTTGCTGTGGTGGTCTGCTGCAATTTTTTCACAGGCACCATGAACAAAACGGGCAAGGGCAAGAGGCGAGCCACAAAGCCGATAGAGAGCCGCAGGAATGCGGTTGGTGAAGGGCTGCCTCATACCCCTGTAACAGGGGCGGGGCGACTGTGAACTTGTGTATTTAGAAAAATAACGGAGCCAGCGTCAGTTGGGCGCTAGCCAACATGCAAGTCAGGTCCATGGAGCAAGAGTCAGTTTGGGATTCACCTCCAAAGCTGGATACCACTTTCTGAGTGGATATTCCAAATGGAGAACCTGTACACAGGTTGCTCCAACAAGACATACTCCAGGAGGAGTGATGTCAGAGCAGGCTGCAGAAGCCAGGTCAGCAGCACCTAGTAAAGGGCTGCCTGATAGCACCCTCATTGATGAGGTGCGTGCACAGGGTCAGCAGAGTTCTCCGATACAAGCGAAGACGGCAGCTGCCAGATGTTCTATTTCTGGCAGTATGATTCGCTGCTCTGTGAGAGTTCTGATCCTGACTCTGACGGTGAGGCCGATACAAGCGAAGACGGCAGCTGCCAGATGTTCTACTCCTGGCAGTACGATTCTCTGCCCCGTCAGAGTCAGGAGAGCCACTGGGAGAAGAAGTGGCCTCTACGATCAACTATTTTGTCTTCCATCAGCTTCAGTAGCTTACGATGGATGAAAATGCCAAAAAAGCACGAGACCACAAGGAACTGCGTATTGCTGAAAGTACTAGCAGTGAACCAAGATATAAGGAGTCAGATGGGCGAGGGCATGTGAGCCTAAGAAATAAAACTGCAGAGAATATTGAAGCTGCTGGGTTGAGGAACAACTGCATTTTTGCAAGAACAATGGATGGAGGCTAGGGATGGAAATGCATCAAGAGGCACTAGGTTTGGTATGTAGCGCCCACTTCGAGATGAATTGTTTCAGGAAGTATGCCATTCGGCCTACCATCAACCCCAAGTTGCAGCAACTCTGTAAAGCCCAGCAATGTGCAGTCACTCTACTTACTCTTCGGAGAAAAACCTCACGAAACGTGGGAAAGAGTTAGATGATGAGGCAAAAACAGCAAGGTTGATCAAAACATCGATGGTCGGCAAGTCTGTGAAGAGGAGGTATCCTTTCAGACATCATACAGAATCCTGGGCCTACACCAGGAACAAGTCGACCATTGAAGTAGGGGCGCAGTTGGCTTCCTGCAGCGGGAACACGAAAAAGCGTGGGTTTTCCTGCCAGGAGCCAGGGACCACAGGTCACTCAGATGACAAAGGAGGTAGGTGGACCTGGTTCTCATGGGAACATATTAAGGCAAAAACAGCCAAATATTGGAAGCAAATTACTTCAGATTCATTATTCTGAGTATTATTCAAAGGTTTCGAATTGATTCGATCCAAATAGTGATTTGCCATCCAGCATGTTCCTAGCAGAACACTCCAATTTCACAAAAAGAAGTGATGGAGGTTCAAGCTGAATTTGAAAACTTGTCTATAAACAAGTAATTGAAAGGTTGGTTTATCAAAACCACCAAATTGTCTTTAAACTTTCTCGACCTAAAAAGGTGAGGACTATTTTAGATCTGACAAGTCTTTAAAATGTTGTGAAGTATAGACACTTCAAAATGGAGACTTTGAGACAGCCAAACAACTTATTTCAAAAGATGTTATATGGCACCTATAGATCTGAAAGATGTATATTACTCAGTGTCTGTTCACTTGTAAGATAAAACTATTTGAAATTTATCTGAATGAAACAATTATGGCAATTCAAAGTTCTGTCTAATGGGTTAACTTCAGTTCCTAGAATTTCACTAAATTGGTAAAACCAATTTTGGGGCTAATTAGAGTCCAAGGACAGATGTTGATGGCTTAACTGGATGATGTCCTAATTAGGACGAACAAGAGAATTAGTGAGTTATCTGTCTCAATTGTTCAATCCACTTTTGAAAGTTTGGGGTTTAATTCATCCAGAGAAATCAAGGTTAACGCCACTTACAACAATTGATTATTTTAATTTCACAATTGATTCAATTGACATGGTAGTAATTTTACCCAGGGTAAAGGGTAGAGCTGATTGATGGTTGCATTAAGCTGTTGAAAAAGCAGCAATCTTCAATTAAGACAGGTGGCCAGCTTGCTAGGAAAATTAGTGTTATTTCCAGCAATACAATATGGGCCATTGCACTACCAGCAGCTACAGACGGCAAAAAGAAAAGGCACTAAGATGCATGGTGGACATTTTGATAGGCCATGTAGTTAAACAACAAATGCTGCATCTGATTTGCAGTGGTGGATTTAACATGTCTCCAGTAGTTCAAGCAAGATACTGATTGAACAGCCTTTCATGGTCTTACAGACTGATGTCAGTGCACTAGGATTTGTGCCACTGAAATGGTATCCATCTGTGGACAGATGGAATATGGAAGAGGCATTATTTTTTGCAGACATGGAGAATCAACATTTTACAGCTGTTGGAAGGCTTATGAGCTCCAAGCTTGTTGTTAATACAACTAATCTGCATGTTCAGCTTCAAATTAACAATACTACAGCAATGGCATGTATTAATCGTATGGGTGGAATTAAGTCGGTGTCATGTGACAAATTGGCTAATCAAATCTGGACTTGGTGTGTGGACAAATATTTGGTTTCAGCTATTTATCTACGAGGTAGATTCAATATAGTAGCAGACACCAGGTTATGGGAATTTCCATGATAACAAAGAATGGATGTTGAATCTTAAAATTTTAATGATATAGTAGTCAGATTTGGCAAGCCAGATACAACTTGTTTCCATCCAGACTCAATCACCAGTACAGAGATATGTGTTATGGGAACTACATCGGGAGACAGTAGCAATTTATGCTTTCTCGCTACATTAGGGTGGTATGTTTTTATATGCATTTTCCATCATTCTGTCTCATAAACCGGTGTCTGCTTAAAATGAAGTAGGATGCTGCCTCTGGGGTACTGGTGGTACCGGACTGGTCTACGTAGCCATGGTTCCCTTTGATATTGGAATTAATGACACAGTTTCTGATAAAGGTTCCCAAAAGAAGGGATTTACTGGTGTATCTGATAATTGGAGAGTAACATCCGTTATATGCCTGTATGGATCTGTTAATTTGCAGGTTTTAAAAAAAGGATTGTCTGGGCATGCTGTGGACATGCTTACAGCAGTCTGGCGGAAGAGCACTCAAAAGCAGTACATTTGCGAATCTGAGGTTGTGACTCTGTAAATGCTGCTTTCCCATTATGTAAAGAATGGGAACATTTTCTGTGTTCAAAAGAATATTGAATGTTGTACGGCACATGTCTCAAATGTCTTAGGTTTTCTCAACACTCTATTATGAGGGGTGAGTTATAGTGCGATTTATTCAGCCAGAAGTACATTGTCCTCGTTTTTTATTGATGGGATCGGAAAGACATCCTGTTGAGTCTCGTTCTTTCGTTTCCAGATTAATGAAAGGAATTTTAATTCCAGACCTTCTAAACCTAGGTATGGCAATCTGGAATATAGAGTTGTTTTAAGCTACTTCATCAATGGACTCTTGGTATGATTCTGATTTTGGCCAAATTCAGCATGAAGGTAGTCATGCTTATGGCACTTGTAACAAGCACAGAGAGTGCAGACATTACAAAAGTTACAGATACACAGGATGGAAGTACCTCAGGATAATGTTATGTTTTACATTTATGACCTACTCAAATGAAGTAGGGTCAGGTGTGACAGGATTCAAGAGTGTTTTATTAGCAAATACCATGGATCCATGTCTTTGTGTTGAGACATATTTGTTGCAATACATTGAGGCTACAAAGGTCTTATGAAATATGAAAACAAGATTGTTTATCATTCACGAAAAACCATACAAGATGGTGTCAGTTCAGACTATTTCAAGATGGTTAAAACAAGTCTTGGTTGCTGCAGGTGTGAACAGTGATGTTTTTACATCCCATTTGATTTAGCAGCAACATCGGCGGCCAGGGCGAAGGACGTCCCGTCGACTATATTCTTGCAGGTGCCAGGTGATCTAATAAGTTGGTGTTTCAACACTTTTACCATCGGCCTATTGCCAATACAGGGCTGTTTGCAGATACTATATTAAGTTCTGCTTAAATTCCCCAGGGTTAAAGGGGATACTGTTAATTCTATTATTCAAATAAATGAATTACTGCATTTTTTCATGCAAATGTCATCAATGCATTATTGATTATTTCTCGTTCCAAGTCAATCAATGCAGTGAGAAGCTGGGATTTGAATCTGCGGCATGAAATCACAAAGCTTTAAAGTCTTCATGTAGTCACTCACGTGACTCCGAAGTAAAATAGTAAGATTAAACGAGAACTTACCAGTTTGAAGTTTGATCTTTATTTTATGAGGAGTTACGTTGGTGATTACGTGCGCACCACGCCCAACCCTCTTTCATAAAGGTCAGCTGGAAGTTCTAAAATTTACTCATTTTTACTATGTTACTATGTTACTTCGTTATTGGTGTTTTGTGATTTCACACCGCTGCTTTGAAGATTGACGGGTATGCGCCCTGACGGGTCTTCTTCACGTAATCACCAACGTAACTCCTCATAAAATAAAGATCAAACTTCAAACTGGTAAGTTCTCGTTTAATCTTACTATTCCTCTGATAAATGTAGCAACACAAATATTAAAGCAAGTAAACAGCAATAGATCCTGATTCATAACAGCTACAGTACACTTCAAATGTTAATAAGATGATAGCCAGCATCATTAATGGAAGGCGGTTAACATGAAACAACATAGAATATAGAACAGTATATATCACAGGAACAGGCCCTTCGGCCCACAATGTCTGTGCCGAACATAATGAAGGTTAAACTAACTCTGCATGTATGTAATTCCCTGCATATCCAAGTGCCTATTGAAAATGCCTCTTAAATGCCACTGTGATATCTACCTTCTCCACCAATAATAATACACTTTATTGTCATTGTAAATACATACAACGAAATGCACCCTTGGCAGTACATTCCATTTACTCACCATTCTTTGCAATAAAAATTTGCCCGCAAATCTCCAGTGCCTTCCAGTTTTTGAAATTTCCACCCTGGGAAAAAGGATCTGACTGTCTTCCGTATCTATGCCTTGTAAGACACATTCTGCAGGAAAAGAACAATCAGTGCCCAGGTTTTCAATCAGTTCACAGATAATCACAAGAGCAAACAAACCCCGGAGAAATTGTAAGAAAAAAATCCGATCACTGTATTCATGCAATGAATCTTTGAATGTTAGGTTATGCATCAATTAATGTTCCGTCAACAACAGCAATAATGTTAAATAGGGGCCTTTGATCCCATTTTGACAATGCAGAAAGAAACTTAATAAAATGGAAGTTTACTTTAGTTTAGAACTACAGTATAGAAACAGGCCCTTTGTCCCACTGAGTCCACACTGACCAGTGATCACCCCATACACCAGTTCTATGCTACACACTAGGGCCAATTTACAGAAGCCAGTTAACCTACAAACCTTCATGTGTTTGGAATTCGGACGGAAACCCGAGCTCCTGGAGAAAACCCATGCAGTCACAGGGAGAACATACAAACACCGTACAGACAGTACCCGTAGTCAGGATCGAACCCTTATCTCTGGTGCTGTAAGGCGCCAACTCTACCGCTGCGCCACTGTGCCACATAAAATGAGCAGAAGTTTTCATCTGACTTTAGTAGCAACTAAACTATAAACATTGTGGAGATATTACAAGCAAAATAATGTATCATTCTAAATGGGATTGTTTACAATTTGTGGCTGTGAAAGGAAACTTCACTGCTACATTTGAAATACTGGCAACATATCAAATGGAAATATTACACCAGAATGTATGAAACTCCTGGTGCAAGCAAACATTCTGTTTACCTTGGCAATTATTGTCAGCCACTTTGTCAACACTTTTAGCATTTGAGTAAACTGGTAATTGCAAATTATTCCTTACAATATTTGAATAAGTAATACTGATTTTAACTTCCTCTACAAGAATAGGAAAGTATGAGGAGTGCCGTTCCTAGTTATGCCGACTTTACACCAAAGATCCGCGGAGCATTTTGTTGTTTATTCATGGGATGCAGAGATTGCTGTCAAGACACATCTTTAATTGTCCTTGCACCAGAGGAGCTTGCTAGACCACTGCAAAAGGCAATTTGATGCTACCTGATTGCAGTGGGTCTGGAGTCACAGATGGACCTGACCCATCAGAATAACAAATTCATTGAAGGATACTAGTGAAGCTGACATTTTAATTTATAACAATCCAGCAATTCGATGGCCACTAATCTCGTTTTGCTAACTTTCTACTGTGCAACATTTTTACATAGAAACATAGAACCATAGTAAATAGTTGCAGGAGTAAGCCATTCGGCCCGTTGAGCCAGCACCGCCATTCAATATGATCATGGCTGATCATCCAAAATCAGTACCTGATTTCTCCCCACATCCCTTGATTCCATTAGCCCTAAGAGCTATATCTCTCTCTCTCTCTCTCTCTCCTGAAATCCAGTGAATTGCCTCCACTGCCTTCTGTGCAGAGAATTCCACAGATTCACAACTCTTGGGGTGAAAATGTTTTTCCTCATCTCAGTCCTAAATGGCCTAACCCTTATTCTTAAACTGTGACCCCTGGTTCTGGACTCCACTTAATATCGGGAACATTTTTCCTGCATCTAGCCTGTCCAATCCATTAAGATCACTATTCAATCCCTTATATGCTCATTTACTCAGTGCATAAGTCCTTTGCCACAGTTGCCCAGTGCCATCGTTATCAAGAAAGCCCAACAGACCTAGAAAATGGCAAGGAAATTAAGGAGTGCTCTTCTAGGTCCAGGAGGGAAAGCCAAGACCTCAGTTGTCCTTTGCCTTCCTTTTCCAACTTCTTTAATCTACTCAATTGGCACCACTTACTCAGGTACTTCCGCTCGGTCTTCTGACGGTTCATCATGTTCTTGCCTATTGAACAGGCTGGGCCAAGTGATGGGCCTTGATTTATTTAAATAATCGACAGTAGCCATAAATCCCTAGATCTTGGCTACAGGCTGACCTCTATTAAAATTGGGCTATGGAATTCAAGAAAGACAAGTGTGTGGGAAGTAACTGCAGATGCTGGTTTATACCAAAGATAGACACAAAGTGGTGGAGCAACTCAGCGGGTCAGGCAACATCTCTGGAGAAAAGGAACAGGTGGCATTTCAGGTTGGAACCCTTCTTCAGTGTCTGATTATGATTAAGGCAGCATAACCTTTCAAGTCAGGACTACAATTCAGCAAGATCAGAGCTGAGATTCTTCTTCAACTCCATTCTTACTCTATTCTTATTTCCTTAATTTTCCTGGATTTCAAAATCTATCTACATCTGCCTTGATTACATTCAGCGACTGACCTTCCAGTCTTCTGTGGTATAAAATTCCTGAGCTTCAGAGCCCTCCTTATGAAATATTGCTCCTGACTATAGTACTAAAGGTTTGCTGCCTTATCCTGAGACTTTGCCCTGTTAGTCAAGACTCCACAGTCCAGAGAAACAACATGCATGTTTATTATTCATTTTACAGCAATAAACAACCGTTTGAATTGACTTACCCAGTTGCCAATCTGAAAATCTTCTTGAACAAGACATCAAGCCACCTCACGTCTAAAACAATATTGTGGTGTCAGCCATATCACTAATTCCATTTACTGCTTCCAATGAGATTGCTAACTATTCTAAACAGAAAGAAATATTGCCGGCCTGCTATTTACATTTTGGATTTTGCAAGCTTGTATTCTGTAAAGAACGGTGTCAAATGGAAAGGTATCACAGAATCTTACAGCATGGGAGGCGGCTATTCATCCTAATATGTCTGGGTCAGCTCTTTTCAAGACCAATCGATTTTTTCTCACTACCCTACATTTCGCCCCTAATCTAGCAACTTTATTTCTATTACAATTCAATTTGTCTGCTGACAGTTTTTATTGAATCTGTTTCCACCTCAATCTCACAATGGACTTGTTCCAGATTTAAAAAATATCACAGTGCAAAAAAAAAAATTCTCATCCCTCCCCTGCATCTTCAGTATCTGTTGCCTGCCGCTTATAGTGTGTTTGCTTTTCACAGTATTCAAAGGACACTAGTGGTTTTATTAGACCCAGCTGGGATCTCACAAACACTGCCTGGTAAACTAATTGCCTCCACTGTAGTGAGACACACATGAATTGCTTCCTTTATTGCATGCGTACAAGGATTTTTGCAGGGGAATGTTATTAAAATAATAGGCCTATAATTCCAAGGTCCATGTGACTGATCCTTTGCACAGGTAAGAATCATTTCAGCTGACTTTTCAGCCCCTGGGCATAACCCTGTAACTTGTCAAATTGCTAATGAACTTATTTAATACTCTTGTATGCCTTCTACCCAGGTATTCGATTTGTTTGTGTATAAATATATAATATATATATATCGCTTTCTGTATGTGCATGTATGTGTGTGTGTATAAATATATATAATTTATAATATATATCAAATTCTGTGTGTGTGTTTATATATTTTTTTGACATTTGATACTGCAAGTAATACACTTTCATATTTACTACTTAAATGCTGGTAACTCTTTCCACAAAGAGCAAAGACTCTGCATGTTCTTTAGTTACAGACCCGAGCTGCTTTGCCAACCTTGCAAGAGGAAAATAATTTAACATTCCATTGTTTTCCAAAGGGTGCAGAGGGCTTTTAGATTCTTATTTTTTGGCCGGCAGCCAGCTAAATGAATATCTTGAGAGATGGCAAGGAGGGATTGAAAACATTGCTGAGGGAATCTGGAATCAGGAGGAATCTGCCATTGTGATTTCGGCATGAGGATCCATGATCTTGAATTGAACTGTAGATGTGGTGCGCTAGGGTGCGTTGGCTGCCAAACCGGCCCCTGCTCGTCCCCCACGGCTGAACGCAAGACCCGGCGGACCAGGGCCTAGAGGGGGTAGGCTGCTGAGCCAGCCCCTGCTTGTCCACTGAAAACCGAAGACCAGGAGGATGGAGCCAGTGTCGACGACGGACGCAACAGACAAGGAGAAAGGCCAGTAGGAGAGATCGGCTGTGGGAGGTGCCCCGGGGCACTAAGGTGGACGGGCAAGAAGAAAGATGTCGCATCTACGGAAGGCGATGGCTGGAGGCCTGCGCAGCCTGGGGCTTGCCTGGATCGGACACCTCTCATAAGAACTAGAGTGTGTACTGGGCATGGAAAATGGCGCCAAAACATACCTAGCGCCTCTTGCATGCAGGCTCAGTGGACTATTTCTGTACCCTTGCTAATCGAGGATGTGCTTAGGAATGAGAACATGTCAGATCCTCACTCTAACAATGGAGGAGACCCAAGTCAGAAAGCCTGAAAAATGGTCTGACCCAAAATGTCACCCATTCCTTCTCTGGAGAGATGCTGCCTGTCCCGCTGAGTTATTCCAGATTTTTTGTCTATCTTCCAGCATCTGCTTTTTTGTCTAGAACCAGCATCTGCCGTTCCTTCCTGCACATGGGAATACTGTACTGGACTGTATGTAAGAACATAATTTAATTGTGTGTTTGCACGTTACAATAAAAGCACCATTGAAACTGAGTTAGGCTTGGAGGTGAGAGGGAAAGACTAATGATTGGGTTTGGCATTTGGCAAAGATGATGGGACCAGGAGGGAATTCAAAAGACTGACATATCATCTCATCAGTTTACAATACTGATGCCCTTTATGAAAGTGCATCCTATCTTCATTTCCGAACCTCTGCCCCAGGATCTACTGCACTACAGATCTGCCAATAGCAACTATATCCCTCTTGCAGCCACCTGAATACCTACAGCATCAACTTTCCCTTCCAGAGCTGCCCTGTGGTCCTATTTGAGTTTCACTCCATCGCTGTAGCCTATCTTCACTTTGACATTGCACAATCTAGCTTTGATCCAACCAGCAAAGGCTGGTATGATTTTCTTTTAAACTGCTCCTTCAATGATTTCCAAACTATTCATCAGCAATTCTGCATAATGTCCTTGTTCCTTATTAATAAATGAACGAACAGCCATCAATACCTATTAATGCATTAAGGTTAATTTTATTTCTGTACCTAATTGAAGTAACAGTGCAAAATACCAGATTTTGTTTTCTTGTGGTTTCCATTGAATCAATTATTTTAGCTTGTTGAGAGGTTAAAATATCGAATTGTTACGGTGAATGTTATATATAACTCCATGGATAAGAGGTGTGAGGAGTTTGCATTTTCTTATATCATTAGCCCGACAGTGGACCCAAGGATCATACTGCCCCATTGATAGACATTAAGAGTGGAATAACTCGGAGGATCCGGCAGCATCTCAGGAGGAAAAAGGATGGGTGATGTTTTGGATTGGACATCACTGAAAGTAGGGGATGGGGAGTTTGGGTGATGAGTTGGAGGCGAGAAAAGACCAGGGCCAATTAGGGTCGGCCAGAAGTTACCGTGAGATCACACCTTCCCAATCCAACAATGGGCCCACCAGGGCACCAACCTGCCTGAGGTCATTTGTGGCCGACCTTAACTGGTCCTGGTCTTTTCTCGCCTCCAGCTCTTCACCCATCCCTCTCTCCGCACCCCTTACTTTCAGACTGAAAAAGGGTCCTGACCCAAAATATCACCCATACCTTTTCTCCAGAGACTCGGTCTGACCTGCTGAGTTACTCCAGCACTTTGTGTCGATCTTTGGTATCAACCAGCATCTGCAGTTCTTTGTGTCTTCATACTGCCCCATCTCTTACTGGTCCACTGACAAACCTAAGCATATGCTTCTGGTCTTTACCTGGCCTCTCAGCCCAGAACCCCTAGGGCTGATTCTGAATGCAGTAGATTCTATTCATTCGAACCCTAATTTAGGACAACCTCCAAGTTTTGCTTTTCTCCATGTTGTATTCAAGGGCTAAATAATTCACAAACTACACTTGGTATCCAGAACCCGAAGTGTATTTATTACAAGCTCAAACATGGCTGTCCTCCAACCCTGCAGAGCCCCCTGAGGAAACATTCATTTCGAGACGGAGCCCTCTAGTGGTGACTCCAGGACACAACACTTTTCCCTCCTTGTAAATGAAGGTGATCATATAAGTCGTTATCCACCCAAATATGTCCATATGCAATCAGTCCAAAATAACAGCTTGGTGAACATAACGTTTTTGGCTTCACAGCTGATAATCGTGCAGATACTGAGGTCTCCTCTTCTGTCGCTGAGAGCGTCGAGCGGGAGTAGACTGCTCTGCTGTATGCTCTGCTGTATGCTGACCACAATCACTGTCTTGACTGGATATTGGGAAAGGAAAAGTGTCCAATTTGTCTTCTTCCTGTCCCTGTCCACTTGCAATTAGACGCCTCGCGTTCCAGCTGGTGTCGCGTTCTCGCCGAATCTCCGTTTAATCTGTATAGGTTTGGAGAGTGCGCTTGCGAGCTTATGCTGTCTGTTTGGGCGGCTGATTCGTACCCAGTCGCCGACCTTGAACCGCGGCGCTCGTACTCTGCGTTTGGCATCACAGTACGCTTTCCCTTTGGCTTGTCTGTGTGCTATCATTTCCGCCCTCGCTTTTGTGTCTGGATTTGGGTGGGATGATGGTTGAAGAGCATTCAGTTTTGTTCGCAGGTTTCGCCCTATCATCAGCTCTGCTGGCGTTTTCCCAGTCAACGTGTGTGGTGTGGATCGGAGGAGGATATGGATTGACTGTTCGAACGTTTTCCCCTCCGACATGCTTGCTTTTATGCTTTCCTTGATCACGCGATTGAATCGTTCAACCCCGCCGTTTGATTGGGAGTTGTATCTCGACGTCCTCTGATGTTGAATGTCATAACTCGCGAGGAAAGTGGAGAACTGTTCAGATATGAACTGAGGGCCGTTGTTAGTCGTTATGACCTCCGGCAGTCCCCACTTAGTGAACAGCTTTTTGAGAATCGCGATGATCGAGCTTGTCGTGACTGAGAAAGTAGTTGCGATCTCAGGCCACTTGCTGTGGAGATCGTGTACTACAAGTAGAAACCGCTGGCTTCTTGGCGCAGCTTGCACCTCTCCGAAGATGTCGACTTGCAAGTGCCTCCATGGTTTGTCCGGCCATGGGATTGGCTGAAGAGGGGCAGGACATGGTTTTGTTGCTTTCTCACTAATTGTGCATGCTTCACAATTTTTTACGAAATCTTCTACACGACGATCTATTGCGGGCCACCACACTGCCTCGTGACACCGTTGTTTCATCTTAACAATGCCCGGGTGTCCTTCGTGTGCCAGTTGTAACACGTGGTGTTGCAGTGCTTTGGGTATAACCACTCGAGTTCCGCGCGTGACACATGTATTCAATTCAATTCCTTTATTGTCATCTTGCAAGCAACAGTTGTGCAGTGCAAAACGAAAAGACGTTTCCCAGGGAATACCGGAGCATCGCACATGACGTTTAAAACATTTCACACATAATAATAATAATAACACTAAAACAATCCAGTCCATGATGGAACAGTATAAGTTAAAATAGATACAAACAACGTAAAATACAGTAAGACCAATCATAAACATGTCCGGGGTGGCTGATTTGAGTGGCCAGTGCCAGTTATTGAAGTGGCCAGTGCCAGTTATTATAGTGTCCGTGCCAAGCCGCAGAATCCGGTGACTGAGTACAGAGTGGCTGTTTAGCAGCCTCACAGCATATGGCAGGAAGCTGTTTAGCAGTCTTGTAGTCTGGGCTTTGATGCTGCGATATCTCTTGCCTGATGGCAGGAGATCCAGGTGTATGTGGAGGGGGTGCATTTTGTCCTTGGCAATTTTTGGGGCTTTTTTCCGACAGCGGCTCAGGAACAGTTCTTGTACCGAGGGTAGGGAGACGCCAATGATCTTCTCTGCTCCCCTCACTACCCTCTGCAGAGCCTTCCTGTCCGAGCAGTTGCAGGTTGAGTACCACGTATTTAAACAGTACGTGAGTACAGACTCCACCGTACCCCTGTAGAAAGTCCTGAGGATGTTGGTGGGGAGTGAGGCCTGCTTTAGTTTCCTCATGAAGTGCAGTCGCTGATGGGCCCTTTTGACGGTCCCAGTGGTGTTTCTGGACCAGGTGAGGCTGTCCGTAATTTGCACCCCGAGGAACTTTATGCTCTCCACTCTCTCCACTGTGGCGCCACTGATGTTAAGGGGTGCATGCTTTGGCTGCGCCCTCCTGAAGTCGACAACCATCTCCTTTGTTTTTTCCACATTTAGTTCTAGATTATTTTTGCCGCACCAGTCCACTAGTTGTTTTACTTCCTCCCTGTACATTGATTCATCATCTCCGCTGATGAGTCCCACCACTGTTGTGTCATCCGCGAATTTTATGATCGTATTGTCCCTGAATCTGGCCGCACAGTCATGTGTGAGCAATGTGAACAACAGCGGGCTGAGCACACAGCCTTGAGGTGAGCCGGTGCTCAGCGTGATCGAGCCTGAAGTGTTCTTGTCCACACGGACTGACTGCGGTCTCTGTCAGAAAGTCCAAGATCCAGTGACACAGGGTGGTGTTGAGGCCCAGCAGGTTAGTTTCTCCACAAGTCTCTGTGGGATGATGGTGTTGAATGCAGAGCTGAAGTCAATGTACAGGATTCTGGCGTATGTGTTACTTTTTTCCAGATGCGTGAGCACTGTGTGCAGCGTGGTAGAGATGGCGTCCTCTGTAGAACGGTTGGTGCGATAGGCAAACTGGAGGGGGTCTAACGATGAGGGGAGGCTGGCAGTAATGTGGGGTTTCACCAGGCGTTCAAAACACTTTATTATTATTGGGGTTAGGGCGACAGGGCGGTAATCATTTAGGCAGGCCACAACTGGTTTCTTCGCTATTGGGATAATTGTACTCGTTTTGAGGCATGTGGGGACAATGGCTTGACTGAGGGAGATGTTATGGATGTCCGTTAGCACATATGCTAACTCCTCAGCACATTCCTTAAGCACACGTCCTGGGATGTTATCGGGTCCGACTGCTTTCCATGGGTTGACCTTAGACCGGATTCTCCGTGTGTCCATAGGGTCTATGGTCAGGACTGGCTGGTCGGTTTGTATGCAGGGACTGGCTCTCCCCTTGGGTGTGGTGTTTGCTGCATCAAAACGAGCGAAGAAGTTGTTTAGTTCATCAGGGAGTGAAGAATCCGTGTCAGTTACCTGCTGCCTTGCTCTGTACCCCGTCAGTGTTTGGATTCCGTTCCACATCCTCCTGGTGTCTCCTGTGTCACAGAGGTGTCCCTGGATTTTTCCCGCGTAGGCACGTTTCGCTGCCCTGATTCCTTTTTCCAGTGCAGTCCTGCTAGATCGAAGAGCGGATGTGTTACCGGCTCTGTAGGCTTCATCACGAGCCCTCAGCAGTGAGCGTACCTCTGCTGTCATCCATGGCTTTTTGTTTCCACGTGCAGTGAAGGTTTTCATGATGGTGACATCCTCGGTGCACTTGGCAATGTAGCTGGTTACAGTCTCTGCGTACTCCTCGATGTTGATGAGGTCGTCATAGGATGCCGCTGTCCTGAACACATCCCAGTCAGTGCGCAGGAAGCAATCCTGCAGTGCTGAGGCAGCTCCCTCTGGCCAGACCCTGGTGTGTTTTCTCTCCCACCTGTGGTTGATGTATCGTCAACCACAGCCAGTTCGTGGCGTACCCAGTGGTACGGAACCAAGTCGTCTGCTATCTCCTTGGGCCAGTCTGTCCTGAGATACTGGCAGACGATTTGCAGTGTGCCGTCAGCTGTCGACTGCTTTCAGCTCTCCCCGCATCACTAGATTCACCATCGCGTGCGAAATTACCGCGAGAACATATTCGTCGATGTCGCTTGAAGCGTCGCTAGCGCTGTAAGACAGCAACTCCACCGTTGCACCACTGTGCTGCCCATATGACAGGTAGAACCTGATTCGGAAGGGATGATAGTTGGGAGAACTAAGGTTCAAAGCTGAACAAAGGGAGAAGAAACCCTGGTAGATCGACATGTACATGATGGGCAGATGGAAGCAGGTGAGGGAAGGTAATGTGTTGGGGGTGGTTTTGGGGAGAAGGATAGAAAAGGTGAACAAAGGAAGAGAGACACAGAGTGGAAATGGAAAAGGAATTCTGGACATGTTGGTTTAGCTAAAATTGGAAAATTCAATGTTTGTATCATCGGGTACCCAAGCAAAATATGATACACTGTTCATCTGGTTTGCATTTTGCCTCACCGTGGCAGCGTTAAAGGCAGAGGGCAAACATGTCGATGTGACCCTGCCCCCCTCCTAGTCGTCTTGCTAATTTCACCATTTGTATCACTTCATTATCACCTCGTCCTCAGCCAAAAATGGACCATTGTGGGCACCACCTTTCCTGAATCATCGACGTAGGTTCTGCTTTGTTCTGTACCTTCTCTCACCATTAGCTTCCCTCTGATGAAGGGTCTCAACCCGAAACATTACCTGTTCCTTTTCTCCAGAGATTCTGCCTGACCCGCTTACAGCATTTTGTGCCTATCTCCGCTGAGTTACTCCAGCATTTTGTGTCTATGTCTGTGTGAGAATGGGTGAGGGAGTTGAAATGACATGCAATCAGAAGGTCAAGATGGCTGCTGTGGATACAGCTTAGTTGCTCTGCAAATGACCGCCTAGTCTACGCTTGGTCGCCAATGTAGAGGAGACCGCATCATGAGTCTGAATGCAGTAGACAAGGTGGAAGAAGGTACATGTGAATCTCTGGCCAACCTGGAAGGCCCCTGGATGGTGGTAAGAGCAGAGGAGTAATAACAAGTGTTGCACCTCTTATTGCAAGGGGAAAGTTCCATAATATGGGAAGGGATGAGCAAACCAAGGCGTAATGGAGTAAGTGATCACTGCGGAAAGCAAAGGGGGGAGGAATGGGGAAGAGAAAATGTGTCTTGTGGTGGGATCTCAATGGAGCTGGTGGAAGTGGCAAGGGATGATATACTGGACGAGGGGGGCAGTGGGATAAAAGGTGAAGATCTGGGGAACTACCGCTGTCGTGTCTGGGGAATGAGGAGGAAGATGGAGAAAATGCAGGCAAAGACCATCAACTGGAGCAGAAGGGAAGCCATGCTTCTTAATGGAGGAGGAGATTTCTGAAATCCTAGAGCAGTACACCTCATCTTGATAACAGATGTGTGAAGATGGAGGAACTGAGAGAAGGGGATGGCATCTTCATGGAAGAAAAGGTGGGAAAAGGTGTAGTCAAGGTAGCCGTGGGAGTCCATTGGGTTATCATGGATATTGGTGGATAGTTTGCCTCCAAAGATGGAAATAGAGAGTTCCAGAAAAGGAAGAGAAGTGTCGGAGATAGTCCAGTGAAACACGATAGCAGGTTGGATGTTGATGAAAATGGGCACAAGGACGCATTTCTGATGCTCTTGTTAAAAACACCTCACATCAGTTGCATGGGGGACCAAAGTGCCATCCTGTGACATTCTGTTCATAAAAAAACTGATAGCGTTGCGTTAGAGAGTGATAGAAATTAAACACTGGGGAGTGACAGGGATGAAATATTTATTTTATGGAAAGATGCCCAAAGACAGAAACAAATTAAAAAACATATCATTGTGGCATCTGAGAGAGCACATAAGAACATTTCCTCAACAATGTAGAGATTATAGACTGGGGTACATGTCTTTGATTTAAAATCTATTTTTCACCACAACATACCATGCACCCTGAGGAATACATGGTACTGAATGACTCATAATGTATTTTGCCCAGCCTTTTCAATTCATGATTTCTAGCTTAATGGAAACATTTTCCAGAAACATACATCTTGAGGAATGGGGCTTTAGTAGCAGTAAATCTTGAATAAAAGGCAGGTGTCAGTAATGTCATTAAAAAAATCTGATTCACTAATATGTCCTCTATAAAAGGAGATCTACTATATTTATCTCTGCTGTGAATCTGTGACTCCGGAATCACAGCAAAGTGATTGACTCCTAACTTCCTAATTGTGCTCTGAAAAGACTAAAGGGGCTGTCCCACTGTACGAACTAATTCAAGAGCTCTCCCGAGTTTAAAAAAAAATCAAACTTGTGGTAAAGACGTAGAATGTGCGTAGCGGGTACGTCGGAGCTCGAGACGTCTCTTAGCGGCTCGTAACGCTAACGGCAGGTACTCGGGGAAACGCGGTGAAGATTTTTCAACATGTTGAAAGATGTCCACGAGAGCCCCGAGTACCTACGAGCGGCCATTACCTTAATTCTCTGAGTTCGAATCAGGGGAAACTCGGGAGAACTCTTGAATTAGCTCGTACAGTGGGACAGCCCCATTAGTTTAATTTAGTTTGGAAATACAGCGCAGAAACAGCCCTTTCTGTCCACCGAGTCCGCACTGACCAGTGATCACCCCGTATACTAGCACTATCCTATGCACTATTGCAGAATGTTGTGGATGTAGCCCAGACCATCACACAAACCAGCCTCCCTTCCATTGACACCTCTACACTTAACACTGCCTCGGCAAGGCCACCAGCATAACCAAGAGTGAGTCTCACCCAGTCACTTCCTCTTCTCCTTTCTCCCATCAGGCAAGAGGTACAAAAATTCGAAAATGCATACCTCCAGTTTCAGAGACAGTTTCTTTCCAGATGTTATCAGACAACTGAATGGTCCTCTCATCACCAGAGTGCAGTTCTGACCTTCCATCTACCTCATTGGAGACTTTTGAACAATATTTAATCGGACTTCAATGTTATATCTTGCACCGAATGTTGTACCTGTTATCCTTTACCTGTGCAATGTGGATGGCTTGATTGTATTCATGTATATTCCTTTCTGGATGGTACACAAACAAACAATATTCACTGAACTTTGTTATACGTGAGAGTAATAAACTAAACTAAACTACTTATGTTGAGCAGTGTTGGTGATCGTGGGGAGTGTCTGTGGTCATGCTGGACTTTAATGATTACAGGGGTGCGCTAGCGATATGGACTATCTGCGATGATTGGGAGAGGGGTGGTGAGAATTGTGATGATCATATTGGTTTTGGGGGGAGTGGGATGGCGGAGGGAAGATTGCGTGTTTCAGCAAGGGATGTAAGTTTTGGGGAGTTGTATCGGCAAAACCAAGCGCAGGCTCGGCGATCATTTTGTTGAACACCTCTGCTCAGTCTGCCTACACCTGTGTGACCTCTGTTCCTAAGCACTTTAAATCCCCTCCCATTCCCATACTGACCTTTCTGTCCTGGGCCTCCTTCACTGTCAGAGCGAGGCCCACGCAAATTGGAGGATCAGCACCTCATATTTTGCTAGGGCAGTTTACAACCGAGCGGTATGAATATTGATTTCTCTAACTTCACGTAACCTTTGCTTTCCCTCTCTCTCCATCCCTCCCCATCCTAGTTCTCCAACTAGTTTGACTGTTCTCCTGATTACATTTTACTGATTGTATGCCTCGTTGTCATCTTCCCCTCAGCTAACAATGATCTATTTTGCATTTTCTTTGAACTTCATCCCCGTTGATCTCTCATTTTTACACCCTACCCTCCAATATTTCTATGTCTACCTCGCCCCTGATTCTCAGTCTGAAGAAGGTTATCGACCTGAAATGCCACGCATTCTTTCTATCCAGAGATGCTGCCTGTCCCGCTGAGTGACTCCAGCATTTTATGTCTTTCGATGGGAAAATATTCCATCTCCTTCTGGCCCATAACTACTTGGATAAAAGAACCCCAACAGCAATCCTTATCCACACGGCTTGAAAAACCCTTTCAACAAATCAAATGGATAAAGGGTACAACATATCTCAACATATCCATACAATGTAAAGGAAAACAGGTACAACATTTAGTGCAAGATATAACATTGAAGTCCGATTAAATATTGTTCCAAGATCTCCAATGAGGAAGATGGAAGGTCAGAATCTGAACTCTAGTTAGATATATACAATATCAACACAATGAAGGGGTTTGATATGGGTGAAAAGTCACTGTGATCCATTTATTGATAAGACGTGGACAGAATTGATGAACTGCCTGTATTATTTTCTGCCGATGATTTTCACACAGATAAGGGAATGATATATTGTAAACCAAATAACTATAGTGCACACAATATGCTCAAGGGTGTAAGCTTATAGTTTTATAAGACACTGATAACAGCATCTCGGTGACTGACATATGCTTCCTGGAGGTAAGCCTTGCAACTGAAAACACTGCTTTCTTAAAGCTGATAATTGAAAATCTCTCATAAAGGTGAATGGCAAATAATTTAGTCACTGTGCAAAGGTGGATATCACAACAATTAAGTTTTGATTTGAATCATGCCCGCCAAGCAGAATGCTGATTTTCCTTTCAAATTTTAACGTAGCCAATTCTGGAGAGTAAGGCACAAAGTGCCGGACTAACGACGCAGGCCAGGCAGCATCTGTGGAGGGAATGAATGGGAATGAAACCTCACCTATCTGTTCCCTCCGCAGATGCTGCCTCACCTGCTGAGTTACTCCAGCACATCGTGTTTTGCTAAAAATTCCAGCATCCGCAGTTCTTTATGTCTCCATATCTGCAAAGTGATGACTGAGGCAAGCATGAGGAGTTTGCAGGAGGATCTGTGGCTGCCTCTGAATTCATGGAACTCACGAATCATTTAAAAAATTCATAATTCATTGGAGCAGAATTAGCCCATCGAGTCTACTCCATCATTCAATTATGGCTGATCTATCTTTCCCTCTCAACCCCATTCTCCTGACTTTTCACCCATAACCCCTGACACCATTACTAATCAAAACACTGTCAATCTCCACTTTAGAAATATCAATTGACTTGGCCTCCACGTCCGTCTGTGGCGATGAATTCCACAGATTCACCACCCTCTGACTAAATTGTCTTTTCTAAAGGTACGTTCTTTTATTCTGACGCTGTGCCTTCTCTCCCATTAGAGTGGAAACATCCTCTCCGCATCCACTCTATCCAGACCTTTCACTGTTAGATAAGTTTCAATTAAGTCTCCCCTTTTAGGTCATAGACTTCCAATTACTTTTTAACTTGGGCTTGAATCTGGAAATCAGCAAAGGTTCCTGTCAGGCTGAAGCAGATGTGTTCCTGGCTTACTGAATGAGTCACTTGGTATAACTCTTTTTTGAACCAGGAGGGGGAGCTCCTGTCCCAAAACAAAGGTAAAAGCTTTTCCTTCCTAAAAGCCCTGTCTCAAGGTGCGAGTTGACCCACGAGGTACCCCGAGCGAAAGACTCGTGGTTGTGCACGAGATTCCAAGTGTATGATCAAGAATTTAACCGAGTTCCCATGGGTATGACTCAAGTTTGCCGTTAACTGTCATTTCTGCGATGTTCCAAATTCGTCTCCCGAGTTAACAAGTTCCTTTCCCGAGTTACTCTTGAGCCAACCTTCAATGAAGGTCTGTTTTAATAAGCAACATCTCCATCCTGTGGCCTTGAAGGCCGCATCTATTGATGTGACCTACAAAGGGAAAATGCGCACCGTCCAGTGCCAGAGCAGTTATACTGATGATTTGTTTGAAACACACATCACGTAGTTAGAAGACCAGCAGGCGGATGTTTGCTATATTTTAATTGAATTTACTGCCAGGTCTACACACTGCGGGGAGACTGGAGATGAAATCTTTGAATGTGCACGGATGCGCACATCAGATTGTTGAGAGACGGAGCTCAGGGTTCGCCTCCTGAGCTGCTTTGGTGCCCAGGCGTGAGTTGAGGTGGAGGGAGGTTGGGGGGGGGGGGTCAGGTTAAACTCACCCATTTGACAGAGGCAGAGGATTACGAGGATCCAGCGAGACTCGGTCTGCATGGAGAGCCGAGAC